>JAUIMM010000633.1:2162500-3362500 GCA_031769625.1 Taudactylus pleione
GGGGGAGAGACACTTTAGGGTAATATTTACTAATGTGCGGGTTTATAGAAGTGGAGGCGTTGCCCATAGTAACCAATCAAATGCTACTTATTTATCTAGCACCTTCTAGAAGATAGTAGCTAGAATCTGGTTGCTATCGGCAACTAACGTCAGCAAACTAGCCAAACCATTATATGGAACGTCAGCAAATTAGCCAAACCATTATATGCCATGTCAGCAAATTAGCCAAACCATTATATGCAACGTCAGCAAATTAGCCAAACCATTATATGCCACGTCACCAAACTAGCTAAACCAGTATATGCAACGTCAGCAAATTAGCCAAACCATTATATGCCACGTCAGCAAATTAGCCAAACCATTATATGCAACGTCAGCAAATTAGCCAAACCATTATATGCAACGTCAGCAAACTAGCCAAACCATTATATGCCACGTCACCAAACTAGCTAAACCAGTATATGCAACGTCAGCAAATTAGCCAAACCATTATATGCAAAGTCAGCAAACTAGCCAAACCATTATATGCCACGTCACCAAACTAGCTAAACCATTATATGCAACGTCAGCAAATTAGCCAAACCATTATATGAAACGTCAGCAAATTAGCCAAACCAGTATATGCAACGTCAGCAAATTAGCCAAACCAGTATATGCAACGTCAGCAAATTAGCCAAACCAGTATATGCAACGTCAGCAAATTAGCCAAACCAGTATACGCAACGTCAGCAAATTAGCCAAACCAGTATACGCAACGTCAGCAAATTAGCCAAACCATTATATGCAACGTCAGCAAATTAGCCAAACCAGTATATGCAACGTCAGCAAATTAACCAAACCATTATATGCAACGTCAGCAAATTAGCCAAACCATTATATGCCACGTCACCAAACTAGCTAAACCAGTATATGCAACGTCAGCAAATTAGCCAAACCATTATATGCAAAGTCAGCAAACTAGCCAAACCATTATATGCCACGTCACCAAACTAGCTAAACCATTATATGCAACGTCAGCAAATTAGCCAAACCATTATATGAAACGTCAGCAAATTAGCCAAACCAGTATATGCAACGTCAGCAAATTAGCCAAACCAGTATATGCAACGTCAGCAAATTAGCCAAACCAGTATATGCAACGTCAGCAAATTAGCCAAACCAGTATATGCAACGTCAGCAAATTAGCCAAACCATTATACGCAACGTCAGCAAATTAGCCAAACCATTATATGCCACGTCAGCAAATTAGCCAAACCATTATATGCCACGTCAGCAAATTAGCCAAACCATTATATGCCACGTCAGCAAATTAGCCAAACCATTATATGAAACGTCAGCAAATTAGCCAAACCATTATATGCAACGTCAGCAAATTAGCCAAACCATTATATGCCACGTCAGCAAATTAGCCAAACCATTATATGCCACGTCAGCAACTTAGCCAAACCATTATATGCAACGTCAGCAAATTAGCCAAACCATTATATGCAACGTCAGCAAATTAGCCAAAGCATTATATGCAACGTCAGCAAATTAGCCAAACCATTATATGCCACGTCAGCAAATTAGCCAAACCATTATATGCAACGTCAGCAAATTAGCCAAACCATTGTATCCGATGTCAGTAAACGAGATGAACCATTACATCTTACGTCAGTAAACATGCAGAACCATTAAGCACAATGTCAGTAAATGAGTCCAGCACAAGAAAGTTTAATCTTTTGTTAGAATATCCCTTTAAATTAAGTCACATTTAATCCATTTCTCCCCAAGTAAATGAATAAAATATAAAATGTGGCCAATTCTGGAGCTGAGGAACCGGAGAGCAGACCAGAGAGATAGGGAAGACGAGGGGACGTCCCAGACTGTGTGGGATGGAGCTGCAGCCGGGGGGGGGGGGGGGGGGAATCAGTTCCATTGGCATCCATACATGCCCACGCAATGACATTACCACCAGCATGCTTCACTGATGAGGTGGTATGTTTTGGATCATGAGCAGTTCCTTTCCTTCTCCATACTCTTCTCTTCCCATCACTCTGGTACAAGTTGATCTTTGTCTCATCTGTCCATAGGATGTTGTTCCAGAACTGTAATGGCTTTTTTAGTTGTTGTTTGGCAAACTATAATCTGGTCTCTCTGTGTTTGAGGCCAACCAATGGTTTACATCTTGTGGTGAACCCTCTATATTCACTCTTGTGAAGTCTTCTCTTGATTGTTGACTTTGACACATATACATCTACCTCCTGGAGAGTGTTCTTGATTTGGCCAACTGTTGTGAAGGGGTTTTTCTTCACCAGGGAAATAATTATTCTGTCATCCACCACAGTTGTTTTTGGTGGTCTTCCGAGTCTTTTGGTGTTGCTGAGCTCTCTGGTGCGTTCTTCCTTTTTAAGAATGTTCCAAACAGTTGGGGGGGGGGGGGTACGTGTGACTGTCCTTTCCCACCATAACTTCTGCCTACATTGCGCAGCCATCACCATGGTATAATGCGTTAGTAGCTGACGTTCCACACAATAACCTCCTATGTATACAGGAATGACATGTCTGTGTGCGGCAGCCTCATTTACAGGTAACCACGAGGTCTCCATGCCACCTGTATCAATTACACGGGCAGAAAATAGCACCCTAGGGAGGGAAAGGGGAGGGGGGGGGTCTTTCCCATTTACTGGAATTCAAATAAAGAGAAACCATTCCCCTCACCGATTACTGGAGCCTATAGCTAGGATTCCGATGCCTGCAAGTCTACCTGTCACTTACGCACATTGCTGACAGGCCGTAACTGAACCAATATCACAGCGTAGCCCGACACTTCACTAGGGAGCCGTGACATCACTGAGGCACGAGGCACCATACTTCAGTAATGACAAGAATTCCCAGAGGGTTCATAGGATAAAGATGGGAGTCATACAACAGAACCCAGCTGCCTCCAATGCAGGTGCCTGGTCTACTAAACAAATTTGACAAGACTAGAAGTACTGAAATCCCGTAAAAAAAAAAATATTATATACAGTTAGGTGCATAAATATTGGGACATTGACAGAATTTTCATATTTTGGCCTCTATTCACCACAACAATGGCTTTGAAATGAAACAAACAAGATGGGCTTTACCTGCAGACTTTCAGATTTAATTTGAGGGTAATTACATCCAAATCAGGTGAACGGTGTAGGAATTACAACGGTTTCTATATTTGCCTCCCACTTTTTAAGGGGCCAAAAGTAATGGGACAAACTAAACAATCCTAAATCTAACTTTCACTTTTTAATACTTTGTTGCAAATTCTTTGCAGGCAATTACAGCCTGAAGTCTGGAACGCATAGACATCACCAGATGCTGGGTTTCATCCCTGGTGATGCTCTGCCAGGCCTCTACTGCAAATGTCTTCAGTTCCTGCTTGTTCTTGGGGCATTTTCCCTTCAGTTTTGTCTTCATCAAGTGAAATGCATGCTCAATCGGATTCAGGTCAGGGGATTGACTTGGCCATTGCATAACATTCCACTTTTAGCCTTAAAAAACTCTTTGGTTGCTTTTGCAGTATGCTTCGGGTCATTGTCCATCTGCACTGTGAAACGCTGTCCAATGAGTTCTGAAGCATTTGACTGAATATGAGCATATAATATTGCCCGAAACACTTCAGAATTCATTCTGCTGCTTTTGTCAGCAGTCACATCATCAATAAATACAAGGGAACCAGTTCCATTGGCAGCCATACATGCCCACACCACGACACTACCACCATCATGCTTCACTGATGAGGTGGTATGTTTTCAATCATGAGCAGTTCCTTCCTTCTCCATACTCTTCTCTTCCCATCACTCTGGTACAAGTTGATCTTTGTCTCATCTGTCCATAGGATGTTGTTCCAGAACTGTAATGGCTTTTTTAGATGTTGTTTGGCAAACTCTAATCTGGTCTCTCTGTGTTTGAGGCTCACCAATGGATTGCATCTTGTGGTGAACCCTCTATATTCACTCTTGTGAAGTCTTCTCTTGATTGTTGACTTTGACACATATACACCTACCTCCTGGAGAGTGTTCTTGATTTGGCCAACTGTTGTGAAGGGGTTTTTCTTCACCAGGGAAATAATTCTTCTGTCATCCACCACAGTTGTTTTCCGTGGTCTTCCGGGTCTTTTGGTGTTGTTGAGCTCTCCGATGCGTTCTCTCTTTTTAAGAATGTTCCAAACAGTTGATTTGGCCACACCTAATGTTTTTGCTATCTCTCTGATGGGTTTGTTTTCATTTTTCAGCCTAATGATGGCTTGCTTCACTGATAGTGACAGCTCTTTGGATCTCATATTGAGAGTCGACAGCAACTGATTCCCAATGCAAATGTCACACCTAGAATCAACTCCAGACCTTTTACCTGCTTAATTAATAATGAAATAACGAGGGAATAACCCACACCTGTCCATGAAATAGCTTTTGAGTTGACAGTCCCATTACTTTTGGCCCCTTAAAAAGTGGGAGGCACATATAGAAACTGTTGTAATTCCTACACCGTTCACCTGATTTGGATGTAATTACCCTCAAATTAAATCTGAAAGTCTGCAGTTAAAGCACATCTTGTTTGTTTCATTTCAAAGCCATTGTGGTGGTGAATAAAGGCCAAAATATGAAAATTCTGTCAACGTCCCAATATTTATGCACCTGACTGTATACATTTTCAAAGGACTTGCACTCACACCAATCTTAGCAAGCCAACGTGGGGGTGCCACAAGGATTTTTTAGGATCCAAAAATAAAAAAACGATTGTCATAGACAAGGGCACTCGCCATACAAAAAACGCTGTTGATTTGTATATATATAGTATATTTTCTATATTACTAAGCATACATGTGTTTTCTGATTTGAGTTATTTTTAAGTCCATAGAAATTTTGTGTCATGGTATATCTCACACCAGTTGGGTAACTTTGTCTTTTTTTTTTATCATTCTAGTATTTTTTTTATTTTCTGCCACGGAGTTTTGAAGCCTGAGAGACTAAGCCTGTGTGTGATTCTTTCAGCTTTCCGAAGAGAACTGGTACAATCCCACGTAGATCCTGGAGAGCACGGACCACATCTAAGGAGGCCTCACCAGCCGAGAGGGCTGGCGATTGGAAGGCTGGGACTACAATTTCTTCAATAATATGGAATCGATTTATCAGGTAGATAATTCGGGTTGCTAGAGCCCTGGCCTTCCTCCAAGCTGGATTGGACCTGGGACTCCGCCTTCCCTCGCTGAAGGCGCACGTCTCTGCTCTGTCTATCGGGTTCCAGCGTAGAGTTGCTTCACTATGTCTAGCAAAGGTCAGAGTAGCAAGCAAGCTGTTCCTCCCATACTGCCCTCATGCAAAGTACGCAGTGAAAGCCCAAGCTGCTTACGGCATTGCACTGACACGCCGGCGTTTTACCGACCACCCTCCATCACCTCCCACAAACGGAACTTCCTGTCAATCACTCTGCGATGGTTCTGCGTAACCAGAAACACCGGGCAATTGCCCGATTGTTGTGGTCTGCGTATGCGCGAACCGGCCGCTGCGATCGGGACTGTTGTGCTGTGACGGCATAGCGATGGCAGAGGATTAGCATATCTTCATAGTGAGACTGCGTGCGTAATCGCTATTGCATTCGCAGTTGCGATCGGTACTGAATCAGGACCACAGTCCTTACCCAGGGGGGGGGGGGAAAGCCTTGCAGTCGCCCAATCCTTGAATGTCCACCATGAGAAATCTTTTGTTTATTATTATTAAATAAGGCCACACAATGAAGCGCCAGGAGTTAGAAAGGCCCCAAATTGCCCAGATACACCCACCTGAAGAAGCTAATTGTTGCACCCTCTGCAGACGCCATCTTGGAGTATACATTAAGACCATGGGACAAATTTACTATAGATCCATTTTAATCGAATTTGAACAATTTAAAATTGATCACAACCAAATCAACATCGATGTTGTGTTACTGGGGCTAAATCACACATTTACTAATACTTTAAGAAACAAATCCAAAAAATTGTCTGTTCGTAAATGTGTCCTATAGCCCCAGCAACACAAAATTGATGTTGATCCATTTTAAATCAATTAAAATCAACCTTTAGTAAATATACCCCTATATAAAGCAAAAATAGGCACATGACACAGCGTCATAAGTACAAGCGCCTGCTCCTTTGCTAATAACCTCTATGAAGGTTTATTATTCTAATCCTCACATGTGACACTGATGACACAGGGGTCTATGTACTAAGCTTTGTATAGAGATAGAGTGAACGGAGATCAACTACCAGCCAATCAGCTCCTAACTGTCATGTCACAGGCTGTGTTTGAAAAATGTTAGGAGCTGGTTGGCTGGTACTTTATCTCGATCCAGGGCTTAGTAAATAGACCCCACAGTCGGGACAACTCAACAGTTAAACTCCAAACTTTTGCAAAGGGAGAATGTTCTAGGAACAAAATTAAGATGCGGCTTGAACTGCGACCACTGTAACCCAAAGCACCAAGTGAGCGCACCCTTGTTTGCAGAACATTCTGCAGATGACTGGGAAATACATGAGATTCTATAGAACGCCTGCGCTGAACACTGGGCCGACATATGAAAAGGATCATTAAAGTTGGAAAGCTTCCAGGTGCGTGGAAGTTTCAGAGTCCGGCGACATGTGTCCAGCGGGATCTGCTGATGGTCGAATGAAGGGTAAATCACCCAAAATGGAACAACTGTGGGGGAAGACCCAAATTTACAAGATACAGGGAAAACCTTGTATTCTCCAATTCCCTAACTGCTATATTATATAATGCACAGATCATCAATGCATATATCACAGTAAGGCAGGAATTGGTATGAAATACCGCTGGCCGCATGGCCGGCGGTTCGATTCCCGTCAGCGGCAGCCCGACAGGAGCAGAGTGCGACGCAGCGGAAGCCAGACAGTGCTGGAAATCCCGATCGTGGATAGGTAAGTATTTACTAACCTAACCCCCCTAACCCTCCTTAGGGATGCCTAACCCTAACTTCCCCCCCTAGTGCCAAACCCTAATCACCCCCTTCCCCGCTGCCTAAACCTAAGTCCCCCCCGGGGGGCTGCCTAACCGTTAGTCCTCCCCGGGGGGCTGCCTAACCGTAAGTCCCCCCCGGGGGGTTGCCTAACCGTAAGTCCCCCCCGGGGGGTTGCCTAACCGTAAGTCCCCCCCGGGGGGCTGCCTAACCGTAACCCCCCCCCCCCCCTGCACGGCTGTCCACTCGCGGCGCCCGGTGTCGGGGAAATGCGGGCGTCTACATCTAGACGCCCGGCATTTCACCCTTGCAGGTAAATGGCAGTCGGGAAGCCGGCTGCCGGTATTTAGGCAGTCGGCTTTCCGATTGCCTCCCGTAAGCACACTGGAATACAAGCCAGTATTTACCAGCATTGGTCATGATGGAACTAACTCAGTATTATGCATATAAATATCTGTATTACTGGTAAAACTTCTAAAAGCGGCGCTGGTGATTTGTAGATACTTAAACATATCCAGCGTTTTTCCTATACCATCTCAGAAAGCAGGCTACAGAGGAGGAGCTTCCCAATATTGCAACTCTCTGGTATTGCAGGAGCACAACTTCTAATGACTGGATAGGAGTCACAAACAGGTAACAGTAATGTGGTTCTAGGATTGGTGGTATCTGTAATAAAGGCATGCTGTGCTTTGCAATTTCAGCTTTTTGACCTACATCAGGATTTGTCAGCAGCCGCAACTTCCGCAGCGCTGGACAATCAGCGTGCAAACCACACGTGAATACTAAACATAGAACAAAACACGCAGAGTACAATTAAAGGCAGAACGTATACACGTCCAAATTCCGTAACTGCACGTTATACATCAAAGTTTAAGGGGCATATGTATCAAAGCTTGATGTGAGATAAAATTGTGAGATATAGATCTCCAACCAATCAGCTTCTAACTTACATTTTGCCGGCTGTTAAGAAATGATAGTTTGGAGCGGATTGGTTGGTGATATATAACTCACAATTTTATCTCACATCGAGCTTTGATAAATATGCCCCTAAATAAAAAACATAGCAGGTACATTCCGGTTAGGCGTAGAGGGTGCAGATAACCGCACTGTAGCACTTTGGGCTATAGCGTGTGACTTTTGTCACTAGTGACGGAGAAATGAGGCAATACTCCATTACACTTTGCAACCTTAAAAATCTTTACACCAGACACGCAACCTTAGCCTGCCCAAGTGCAGGAAATCTTTCTTGCTCCAGCTGCTGTGCCTGGCAGGTCATGCTGGCACTTGTAGTTCCACATCAGCTGGAGAGTCACCGTTTCCATTCTCGGTTCACTATTTCACTGCAAGGCTCTTACCGGGGGTCACCGAAATAACACCCCAGCTCGTGATCAGCGCTGCTACAGTATAGTAGAGAGACTCCTACCCCCCCCCGCTCCTAAAATCTGTACATCTAACCCAACATTACTAGGTCATCAGACAAATGCAACACAGACCTGTTCCACAGCTAGGACTGAACGTCGCACTTTCCTCTGTGTAAATGTAACAAATCCAAACAGCAATTGGAACCATCTGTGCGCCATCAATGCGCGTTCGACCTGCCAAAAAAACAGCCCCAGCCCGGCTGGAGCGAGACTGTTTCCATTTGTGCCGACGACCAGGGGTCCTCCCCATTCACATTGCTGACAGCTTGCAATTCAATCCTATGCTTCAGGATCCTAAACAAACAGCCTTCAGATCAGAGGCGTAATGAGAAGGGAGAGGAAACCATTCCCGGAGAGTATAAGGGGGGGTAGAGGATGGGGAGTGGGCGTGGGGGGGGGGAATCACACATGTGAGAGCAGATTATTTCTAAAGTGCGTTATCCCCGTCAGAGGTCCCGTGTGATACAAAAGAGCATTCGTTAAAAATTCATCCCATGTCTGTATAATTACGCTGACAGAGCCAGCCGTGCGGGATAGCCAGCTCATGGCCTGGGGGCAGGCTGCAGCCCATAGTTTTAAAGGACTTGTTAGCTCTCGGATACAGTGTCAGTCACTGTAAAAAGAAAAAAGTTTAAAGTCCCCACACACCTGTTTGCAGCGGGCCCCCATACCGCTCGCCTCCTACCCAGAACCAGAGTCCATTAGACTCTGCTCAAAAGGAAAAACTACAGATCTGGTTTTTAAAAATCGGCCAGAACCAAAAAAAAGGACCCGATTCTGCGCTGGACGCAAGCCCAAAAAGCGACCGCCTCTCGCAATTATCAGAAGACTGCGCCGCGCGCAGCACACACCTTCATGGAGAGTGCGAGAGCGCACGGTTTACTCCTATCGGGAGGGTGATGGATGTGCAGCCTAACTTCCATGCTTGTTCCGGGCGTGCGGGCAGAGATGGTAGGTCTTCTGCACCCAGCGTGGGTGCAAATGCAGATTTTAAATGATGGCGACTGCGGCTAGGAGCTGTTTGATTGGCCGCAGTGAGATGACGTGGAGAACCATAACCTCCAAATGGAATACGTGGCCAAATTATAGCCTGAACGGTCCAAGTAATTGGCGCATTTCACCAGACTCCGCTGTAAAGCCCGGTACACGCTAGACGACCTGCAAACGATGCGATGTCGTCAACGATTTCCCTTGAACTCCTGGACAAACGATCTAGCGCATAGACACTGTGCAATCTAACTAACGATATATCTTCCATCGTTTGGATGGTTAGATCGTTAACTATATACTGTGACCATATCGCCTGGATCGTTCGGTAGTGTGAACACACTGCACGATCTGCGGGGAATCATTAACGAGATTGACAGATCTTTCTGCATGTACAAAAGATCTGAAGATGCGACGGACGACAGCACGGGAGCGCGCATAGTGCGTACGTACTTGACTGTTTGTCGTTCCGATGCGTCGGAATCTGCCAATTCGTTCAAAATCTCATCTAGTGTGTACCTAGCTTAAGTTGGAGATGGAGCAGCTCTCAGGCATGGGAGTACCCGTGTTAGAGCTATATTCAATATGAGCCGAGCCGCGATACTTTTTCGCGGCCTGGACTTTCCGCCTACGTCGCCTGTTTGGCAGGCGGAAAAGTATTGCGCGTGTGCACGCTTTACCATTTTTCAATACGTGGTGCAGAATAGTATTCAGGAGTATTTTATCCAGAAAATAAATTATCCCAGCAAATTTGGGGGTACTTGAAAATGGGGGTCAGCATATTTAAAAGTTGCTAAAGTGTAGTTTTAAAAATCGTGAAAAATCCACCTGCCGCAAGCACCTGCAATCAAAAAACACCTGGGGCATACTTGGGGACCCCCCCAGAGTCAAGTTCGCTAGTTTTTAACTTTGTACCCAAACTTTTTTTTTCACCCCTTTTCATTTTTTGGGGTGTCAAGTGTTTTTTTCAAATTTGACACAGTTTACCTTTGGGGGACTGTCTGAAGGCTGCAGGGGGGTTCCCGCAACGTTGCACCCCAAAACCCCAATTGTGCACTTTTTTCCGCCTCCTATTCATAGGCGAAACTTTTTCGCCTGGTACATTACATTGACATTCCGCCTAGACGGAAAGTCCTTCAAATTGAATACGGGGTAAAACCAAAACAGGCGAAAATGACGTCACCCGTGAAAAAGTTTCGCCAAAAACACGCGAAAATGGCTTTTTGCTCCAAATTGAATACAGGCCTTAGTCAGAAAGGAGCCTTACATACACATGCTTAGAGCAAGTCGGGTTTCCGTACACTGTGCACTTAAGCTCTTCCGGGACTGTGAATAAAAAACCGTGTCCGCGATTGAATGTTCCTACATTGGGAGAAGCTATGCAGAGCATTTGTGAATTATACATTCCTCAGCTCCCAGCGAGCCCCACAAGTACGAGGAGATGTATACATTGCTGTGTTTACTGTAACATTGCAAGGAAAACTTTCATTAAAATGAGACGTGTGGGAGTGAGAGGCCTAGAACAGCCCTGACGTGGGCAGGTGACGCTTCCCGATGGTCTGAAGTCAGCCCTGGTGCTTCTCTGTAATCTCTGTGCTTGGAGCATCCTGTTATTAACATGCACAGTTTACGAAAAAGTGCAATAAGGACATTCTGACAGGTTTTCACTGTCAAATATCTTTAAAGGTATCTGGCATCCAAGGGCGCCTTTCTCACGTCATTGCTTCTGGGTAAATTCATACATAGATACCCATTAAATATCCCTCTGAATAGATTTTGGGGAAATGGGGTGGGTTAAAATTTATGCCCTATTAGGAGGCAGCCATTTTGAGGCCATGGCAATTCAACATGATGTGCCATCGGGCATCACTGCGACGTTAGGCTGCGCACATATCTGCTATATATATTATATATATATATATATATATATATATATATATACGGTGCCCTGAACACTGCAAGCTGCCGGCCGCGACGCCCCATTCCATAGTAGCACGCCACGGCCATTACGCAGAACTGAACTGCCCCCTTTTTTTGGGGCGGAACCTATTTTTACTAGGTTCATGGCACAGCTTAAAAATACACACGGATACTTTATTCCCAGCAAACTGCTTGCTGAACCCAAAGTACCTGACTAACGGGTTTATGTTAAGAGTTATACACAGGTGCAAATACAGATTCATAGGGGCTGGGTGCACTGTGGGCCATTGGACGTGAAGTGCTGCCGAAATGGTCGCACTCTGCAACCAACGTTCCAAGTCCCCCAGCCGCATACTGACACAACTTGTGGCATTAGTGCAGTGATTCCCAACCTCGGTCCTCAAGGCACACTAACAGTCCTGGTTTTAGTGATATCCATGATTGTGCACAGATGGTTAAATCAATATAACTGAGGTACTAATTAAGGGCCTGATTCAGAGCCGGACGCAATTAGCGCTCGCTCGTCCAGAAAATAGGGGTGGCTATTCCAATCAATACAATACAATTGTATTGTATTGTTCACGCCTCTAGGTCTGAACGAGCGAACAAAACATGCGGTCGTTTTTTGGGAAACTACGCCCCCTGGCCGCTCGCATCCTACGTCATGTCCGCTATTTATTAGATTAATCGAGTACATCGAACAGGGTATGAACTGCTCGCTATTCTTGTGGTTGGTTTTTGCTACCACAATTTTGCGAGCAGTTCTGGCTATAAAATAACCCAGTGACGTGGTCAATGACGCTGCTGTTTTAATTATGTACACCCATAAAACGCCCGTTTTGACCTTTAAGCACGCCGGCGATCGGATCTCCACTCCCCGTTTTCAAGCACCTTCCCCTGTTACCACCCACATACGCCTCTTTCTGTCACTCAAATTATCAGGCATTCGCTATTTTGCGAGCACATGAATTTCGGCCGCACTGACTGGTTCGCGCATGCGTATTACGATCCGTACGCATGCGCAGTTGGGCAAACATCGCTCGGAGCGAACGAGCGGCTGCTTACGAGCGGCTCTGAATCAGGCCCTAAGTCACTTGTGCTCAAGTATGGCTATCTCTAATACCTGTACTGTTAGTGTGCCTTGAGGACCGTGGTTGGGAACCCCTGCATTAGAGGGTTGCAAAAGCTGGAACTCTGTGCCCCAGTGCAATAAAAAGCACATGTCCCAAATATCAACACCCTTTAAAACTATGAACCAATAGGTGTTTTGTAGAACGTGATTGAGTAACACACAGGTACTCCCATTTCTGAGACTGGCTTCATTTAGTCAAAGCTTTGCAGAGCCAAACCCAAGCGTTCTGCGATCCCACGCAGCCTAATGTAAGTAGGGATATACAATCCCCAGCGCAGTACTAGTTACTCCCTTACACGTTATCTAACACTTAGATAAAAAACACTTAAATAAGTAAATCACGTGTATAAACAGGTTATAAAATGCCTCACGCAGACTAAGGGCTCAGCGTTGTATATAAATCAGCAGTAATATAAATCCTCCCCCTTCCATTGCAACAGCACAGTGGTGGTTTTTTATTACGGAAACATTTATTTTTTCCAATTACAGCTTGTTCAATTATTCGCCCGTCGCCATAGAAACCTGAAATTAGGTTTCTCTTTTCCTTTTTCTTAGGATGTTAAAAGATAAGTGAGGAATTATAGTGCCCAATCCTGAGTCTTTCCCTCCGTTTTAAGGAACACGGCTTCTCGGCGGAGCCCCGGAACGGGACAGAGAATTTGATTACATGGACAGTTCTCGGAAACCGTCCTCATGTACAGACGCCCGAGCCCTACACGCAATCACTGCGCTGGAGACATTTGATGGTCCGAAGATGGACATCCAAGTTTTTTTACGTGTGCGCTAGATCCAAGGCGAACAGAGATCGCATGAAATCCGCATCAGCGCCATGACAAACTGGCATTGGCGGCAGGGAGACTATTTTTTTTTAGGCTTAATCATTGGACAGGAACGATCCCTACAATACCGACGGTTAGCAATAGTAACCCCCAACACTGCCGCAACAAACGCAAAACGAAACTCTGCGGTGATTCAACCTGCTGCAAAGCATTCCGCCATCTTGGATATCCCACCCAAAGCGTAGATCACTGGATTTTCCTACAAATGTGACCAGTGCAGAGATACTTCACTAAAAATCAGTATTCAGTCTATAAAAGCACTGGGGGCGTTACGCATTTCCCCTAACGCCACCCCACAGCGACGCAGCTTCCTTCAATGCAGAACGTTGACCTGCCCGCCGTTCTACACTCAGCTCAGACAGTCTCATCAATATTCTTTTCAGTAAATTATACGAACAGTAACCAGTGCTTTGTGCAAAATTGGGGGGTCCGTGGGGGGATAAGATATGTGTAGTTATGTCAGTGCATCGCAAGCCAAGGGGAGCCTACAAGTTGCCACAACCTCCTACAATGCAGGCGACAGAGATGAAAGGGCCGGAACAGCAGGACGTGGAGCCGTAACCTCTCCACAACACTCCAAAACAAAATTCCACAGAAATAATCTCGTTGGGAGTGCCAGAGACCAGCCCACGTATTGCCGGGGGAGGACCCATCACAGCTTTTTACTATGATTATTATTATATATTTTTTTCCATTACATAAAATATTTAAAGGTTGCCCTGTAAATCAATAGCACTCATGCGAGCGATTGCTCCATGCCAGGCAGGCGTGGGCCCGGCCCTTGCCAGCAGGTGAACACATTGCCACAGGTTACCTATAGCGTGATCCTCACCACTCCCTGGAC
Organism: Taudactylus pleione; assembly: GCA_031769625.1. Classification (NCBI taxonomy): domain Eukaryota; kingdom Metazoa; phylum Chordata; class Amphibia; order Anura; family Myobatrachidae; genus Taudactylus; species Taudactylus pleione. Next base: position 2,176,610 of record JAUIMM010000633.1, read on the forward strand.
CCCACAGGTCTCTGCAAAACAGACGGGGGGCAGATTAGATATACATAGTATATAGCTAAACATCTGGTTATCGCAGGAGGAGGTTATTATGGTCACACAGTTCGGCCACAGCCCTCTTTGCACCTCTGTTTTCAGCTCTTCACAATCATTAACTCCAATATTTTTCTAGTTTTTTTTTTTTCCTTGTTAAAAATGGGTTTTGTGGCTTTTATTGAAGCTCCCCCTCCCTCGCCCACTTGCGTCAGGGGTCTCCAAGCTGACAGGTGCCGCTGCTTGGGGAGTACCTACCTTGTTGTATGCAGGGAAATGACCACACAGCTGGAAAGCACAACAATGATCACGTTGAAATTCAGATGAAATTCCGGTTTATGATTTGCGTAGAAAGGGGAAGACTTTGGCGCGAGTTGTTCTGTAATATTCGGTACGAACATTCCCCGTTTCTAATACAGAGAACAGACTCTTTAGCTAGAACAGCACTGATAGTGTCTTCGGGGAGTGCGTAGGATCTCAATGTCTTATTTATATTTATCTTGGCGTTTTATTAGGGAACAATCGCACATCCTGTTTTCATGACGCCGTTCCAGGGCAGCTATCCTGCATTTATTTCACTTCTATTTGTCTTATGCATTTAATTTTTTTACATATTGTTTTACTGAATGCAAGTTGTCCACCTTTTTAAAAGCCCCTGCTATTTGAAAGTCGTCCCCCTTCCCCATATATCCATTGTACAGTACAGCACTTTAGCAGCAAAGCCTCCGATATATGAGGTGACCCCTTCACTTTAACACTACACGGTCGCTGACCGTTGCAGATAGGTCTATACCCAATAATAAACATGACCCTTCAGTGCGCCAATTCCAGGAAGACGACCGTTAAGACTGAAATATTTCCAATGAAAGAAATATTCTTTGCTGGACTTGTCCTGACGGAGATCTCTCAGAAGACAGAAACGTCGCCTTCTACCCTTGAGATGTCCATGTGGGTCAATTTCGTTATAAAACCTGGTGATTGCACGTTTATTATTATTTAGGAATATGCCAATATGGTAGGCAACTTGTAGAGCTTTCAGCTGTTGTGGAACTACACATCCCAGCATTCCTTGCTACAACAAGCCAATGGCTGCAGTAAAGAAAGGGAGGTACGGAGGAGACTCGGGCCGATGGATCACATGTCCAATCTCAGGGCCTGATTCAGCGGCGAGAATATGCTAATGAACCCAAACGCAATGGGGATGCAATCGGGAAACCGGCTGTCTTAATCCCGACAGCCGGCTTCCCGACTGCTTTATCCCGGCGAGGGTTAAATGACAGGCGTCTATATCTAGACGCCTGTCATTTTTCCGACGCTGGGAGACCGGCGCCCGGCATCCCGAACGAAGGGATGCCGGGCGCCGTGAGTGGATAGCCGTGCGGGGGGGAGGGGTTATGTTTAGGGCACCCGGGGGAGGACTTAGGGTTAGGCACCATCCCGGGAGGGTTAGAGTTAGGCACCCCCGGGGGGACTTAGGTTTAGGCAGTGGGGAAGGGGGGGATTAGGGTTAGGCACTTGGGGGGGAGGTTAGGGTTAGGCACCCCTAAGGAGCGTTAGGGTTAGGGGGATAGGTTCGTTTTTACTTACTTTTAGGACGATCGGGATTTCCAGCGCTGTCGGCCTGCCGCTCCTGGGATTCGAACTGCCGGCCAGAAGGCCGGCGGTATTGCATACCGATCCCACGCAATGACACCGCAGCACAAGAACCCGACGCCCACCACTAATGCCGCCCACTTCCCTTCACTCACATCCGCAATACCTCGCTAGACATCGAAAAACATCGGTAACATTGAGAACCATCGAACCCATTAGCATAATAGTGGTTGACCTGACCTCACTCAGGATTTGGGCCGCTTCCTGTCTGCATCTAGAGCTCTGGACGCGTCTTCCGTTGCAGGGGTTCAATTACTCACACTACTGTAACGGCGTTGAAACGCACTGGCACGCCTGCGTTTCACAGACCACCCTCCAAACGGTCACTTCCTGACAAACTGCGTGCTTCCTGCGATCGCAGCGGCCGGTTCACACATGCGCACTGCGATGCATACGCATAACGCAAACATCGGCCGGGTGCGTGCGAATTCGCGGCTGCGTTCCTTGCTGAATCAGGCCCTCAGTTTTGCTGTTCCAGCAACTAAAGATAACTAATATCAGAAGGATCTCGTAAAGAACAATAATTATGCGGTAAGCAATGACCAACAAGCACAAAGCCCCTGACTAACGCCCCTATAATATGTGTGCGGCTCTGTCAGAGGGCTCAACCCTGGGAAAGTGCTATACAGCTTCCTTATCGTCCCCCAGCCAAACCACAGCCAGCGTGCTGGGACAGGACAGACTTTGAAAGTTACCGAGTCCTGATAAAACGGGGGTGGGGGGAGCGTAATGAAACCTTATACAGGTCATAGAGAGTCAGGTCACATGCGGCTCCCTCGGTCACAGCCAGAAGACGGGACAAGTCGCGGCTGCCTGTATGTAATAGGACGGATATAGCGATGAAGTGTCTATACAGGCCGGCGCAGCCCCCGCACGGTAACATCACTCGTGTGGTGCACAGTCACCTATTGGTATATTTACTACAGGTCGATTTTAATCGATCAAAAATCAATCAACATCAATGTTGTGTTTCTGGGGAATTGGTAAGAAATACCGCCGGCCGCATGGTTCGATACCCGTCAGCGGCAGCCCGACAGGAGCAGAGTGCGACGCAGCGGAAGCCCGACAGCACTGGAAATCCCGATCGTGGATAGGTAAGTATTTACTAACCCCCCTAACCCTCCTTAGGGGTGCCTAACCCTAACTTCCCCCCCAAGTGCCTAACAATAAGTACCCCCTTCCCCGGGGGTGCCTAACCCTAAGTCCCCCCCAGGGGTGCCTAACCCCAAGTCCCCCCCGGGGGTGCCTAACCCTAAGTCCCCCCCGGGGGTGCCTAACCCTAAGTCCTCCCCGGGGGTGCCTAACCCTAACCCTCCCTCCCCCTAGCCTAACCCTAACCCTCCCGGGGGGGTGCCTAACCCTAAGTCCCCCCCGGGAGCCCTAAACCTAACCCTCCCCCACGCGGCTGTCCGCTCGCGGCGCCCGGCATCCCTACGATCGGGATGCCGAGCGCCGGTCTCCCGGCGTCGGGGAAAGGCGGGCGTCTACATCTAGACGCCCGGCATTTCACCCTTGCCGGGAAATGGCAGTCGGGAAGCCGGCTGCCGGTATTTAGGCAGTCGGCTTCCCGATTGCCTCCCGTTTCTGGAGCCAAATCACATTTACTTACAATTTTTTTTATTTTTAAATATTAGTAAAATATGTGATTCAGCCCCAGTAACACAACATCGATCAAAACCGATGTTTAGTAAATATAGGGGGAGGAGAACGACAGGCGAAAACGTATCCCCGTATTTAATTGCGAAGACTTTTCGCCGATGAGGGAAGTCAATGCATTGGAATAGGCAAAAAAGTTTCGCCTTTGAATAGGTGTCGAAAAAAAGTGCAGAACTGGGGTTTTGGGGTGCAAATGTCCGGAAACCACCCAGCACCCATGGGACAGCCCCCCAAAGGTAAACTGTGTCAAAAAAAAAGTTTAAAAAATACTTAAGAACACCCCAAAAAATTACTTTGAAAAAACATGTTTCTGACCTGTGTCACAGCTGCTCAGATTCCTTTCACACAGCAGGATGGACCTGGGTTATTCCTTGTTTACACTAAACCCGTGTCAGCCCTGCAATACTGGTGTGTGTCATTAGAAATGGATGTTTGAAGAGCACTTCATTTCATAGCCTGCAGGGGTCACTGTTTTAGCTGCTGCATATGGAGTGATCTTGCCGTGGGCAGCTATTGGAACAGTGACAGCTAGAGGTCAAAATAATGTACTGCATGTCATTTCCAAAAACTACAAAAACAAAAACTCACTGGAGGGGAGGCTGGGAGGGGTCGGGGACAGTGCAACATATTCAGACATAAATGTGTATTGTTATTTCCTACTTAAAGTGGAAGAAGATACATTGTATAATTTAAAGGTAAATTTCCTAGATAAAGCCACAAAACCAATGTAAATATGCCCCTAAGTGTGCACAGGAGTGGGAGCTGCCATAGCGGTCGCTTTACCAGCACAAAATGAGACATCAGCTATAGTACAACGCCACCATGCGTCTATAAAAGCAAAGTGTCAGGTCCGTTAGTGACATAGGGGGGAGATGTATCAAACTTTAGAGAGCGATAAAGTTGTGAAGTTGCCCATAGCAACCAATCAGCTTGTAACTGTCATTTTATAGACTGTGCTGGATAAAGGACAGAATCTGATTGGTTACTACGGCAACGTCGCCGCTTCACCTCCCCTGAAGGTTTGATACATCTCCCCCTATAGAATCTTGCAGGGGTTACTGCTAATCAGCTGTGGACGAGTTTTACTTCCGAACGTTTCCTTTCACCGTTTCCTATCATGAGCGACCTTGCAGACGGCCTAGAACGTCAGGAGTCCGGCACGGAGCCGGGGAGCGCTACCAGCTACATTAACAATAGGGAACTGATGGGTTGAACTAGAGAGGGGGGTGGGGGGGTGGTTAGGACAACTACATTTATTCACTTCTGGGGCATGTAAAGGCCCCTTACAGGGGACCTAATTAATAGGCAACTTGTTCCCAGTTTTTCATGATAATTTAACCACAGAGGGCGCTCAGGACATTTAAAAGAATGAAAACACAGAACTATTTACTGCCTGTAATACATATGTATAAAATAAAACTCCAAATGTATGAGCTGTACCTGTATTATATGTCATTCCCCCGTACAGTCTGATTGAAGTGGATGCAGACTAATCTGGCTTCGTTATACATCAGGCTCGTACTATATTTAAACATGTCCAAAAACTCCTGTAATCAGGGAGAATGAGTCAGCCGCCTGGAAGATTACAATGGGAGGCGCCATCTGGAGAAGACATCAGCGGAGAGCCTTCTGATGAACTTCACTGAGCAACAGCAGGAGGCGAAGAGATACAGAGTTATTCCTAAAACGCTATCTCCCCTGCCTCTCCCCACTCCACGCACCTATCTCTGACAGCCAAAAGCATGGTGGAGCTGGGTCCCCCAGCAGCACAGAGTATATCAGGAGATGAGGGATGTGTTAGTGAGGACAGGGCTACATGTGACAGGGGCAGTGACATGATGTGAGGAGGGGAATGGAGGCAGCAGGAAGTCACAGACTGAGAGTTATATAGTGGGAGGAGCAGGGTCCCCCAGCAGCACAGAGTATATCAGGAGATGAGGGATGTGTTAGTGAGGACAGGGCTACATGTGACAGGGGCAGTGACATGATGTGAGGAGGGGAATGGAGGCAGCAGGAAGCCACAGTGAGTTACATACTGAAAGTAGAAGGGTCCCCAGCAGCACAGAGTATATCAGGAGATGAGTGATGTGTTATGGTGCATACACGGCCAGATTTTCTGTCAGATATGCACGATAACTATTGTAAAAATCATTCAATCATTCATTTCTGAAAGAAAATCTGACATGTGAGCCTGTAACGATGAACAATGCGTGTTCACGTTTGTCAGATAACGATATCTGACATCTGATGAGTTTGCAGTCAGGTTTGGACGATTCCATTCATTTTAATACTGTCTGAGATCGTTCAAATCGTTGGTAAAATCGTTCAATCATTCATCTGACCGTGTGTATGCACCATTAGTGAGGACAGGGCTGCATGTGACTGGGAAGAGCCAGGTCCCCAGCAGCACAGAGTATATCAGGAGATGAGCGATGTGTTAGTGAGGACAGGGCTGCATGTGACAGGGGCAGTGACATGATGTGAGGAGGGGAATGGAGGCAGCAGGAAGCCAGACAGAATATATTTCATACTCTGTTAAAATCCATTCTGTCGTCTACTACACAAAGGAGAAAGTGCAGCGTTTAGTATGGAGGAGATATTGCACAATCGCTTCAATGTTACACTGGTCCTTATGTGAACTCTCAAAAAATATTAGTTCGGCTCACAAAAAAGTGTCTTCCTCCCGTGAAGGGAACACGTTAATAAGAATACTAGTAATCACCCACACCAACTCAGAGTACTCCCTTTGTAATAGGCGTCATCTAGTATAATGTTTTCCTATGACTTTTTAATGAAGCATCTCTCGAACACAGAACAAAAGATAATGGTTGTTAACATAAGTCATTTTCCATTACAATTCCTCTTTAAAACCTCCCTGCGCCCGGCGTAACATATGTCCCAGCCGTCCTGGCTAAACCCCATCCAGCACGTATAAAACCTAAGAATAGCAGCGAGTACAGAAAACACTGCAGAGTGCGGGGAAGTGTAAATCTGTAGCAGATGTTAGTGAATATTACACCGCATAGAATCCGGTAAATATAAAATCAAGTCTCTGAACGGCAGTTAGCACCATGAGCAGAAAGGCAGCGTCTGAGGAGCTTTATAAATAAGGACTTCGCTAGACGCACTCCTTTCGGATCGCCATGGCGGTAGGGATGCAAATGAGCCCCAATCCGACAGAACAATCGAATTATTTAGTTGGCTGATGTGCGCGTTCAGGCCAATGAGTCCGACATCCCGGGAGGAAGAGGGGTCTGACTGCAAACACACAGCATCTGCAATGCTTGATAGAGGACCACATGCCATGTACTGCAGATAAGAGAGGGAAGGAAAGAGTGAGTCAGTCCCAGGTCTACGCTACATAGCTGCAGCTATAGCCGATGTGACCAGCTCAGATACTGTACCAGGAGGAAATCTGGAGCGTTGCGATCAGGAAACTCATTTCTAGACAGATCTGCAACGTCAAAGCTATACAGTTATCGGCCTCATTGCAACATGTTATCCAAGGTTTATTTACAAGATAGACCTTTACTAATGTGCCTGACGGGTAGCTGGGGCTTACCCAGGCCCCTTCCCCTGTAGGCTGGCTGTAATTTCGGGAGGTTCACAACAATGTTTTAAAGAAGCAACTTAATTTCAGGAGCTTCCCTCTGGTCTAAAAGAGTCTTCCGGCCAACACCGGGTAAGATCTCTGGAAAATGGGGGATCAGTAAGGCTAAAGGGAGAGACCCCCATGGTTTCAGTACTGCTCTTTTTTTTATATATAAAAAGAGCAACAATTCATGGCAGAGGGAGTAGTAAAACAATTTCAGCACTATAACCACTTGCAGACAAGTGATATATACTGCTGTAGGCGAAAGTATGGGTACTACCAGGTCAAAACACGCGTTTCACGGACTCTCCAGGTGACACGCAGGTAACGCACCTCTGCACATAGGACATTTCCGTACATTTAATGCTTTCACTTTTTTTGTTAATACTAATTTTACCAGCTTGAAAACAAACAGTGAACGTGGCATGTGCCAAGTCTGGGCATCCAAAACTCAATTGTTTATTTTACTCTTATATAGGGCCTTGAAACTTGTTGGACTCATTAAGCACTAAAAGTAGAATACTTGGCCCCATCTAATCCCCCTTCAATACTTCCTAAGTGCAGGCAGCAGAACCTCCCCACATGGCTCCACATCAGACTTGCCGACTCTCCTAGAATGTCCGGAGACCCCTCAGGATCTTGGGTGGCCCTCCCAGACGCCTGTGAGGTTCTCACGTGCCTGCCCACTTTCTCAGTGAAGTGGGAGGTCCGGACGGCTTGACGATGCGTTTTGCCTCTGAATCGCGTCATCGTGGCCCCACACCCGCCGGGAATGGCGCCTCCGATGTTGCATTACAGATATCTGGCCCTCATCCCCACTTGCATCGGCACAGGTGTACTGAAGTTCTGCTAAAGCGCGCCGGTTTGCGGAACAAGACCGCGGCGACTGCGGAGGATTGTAAGCTTGCGCAGATCGGTGGGGTGGCTGTCCCTTGCCAAGTACAGTGCAGGAGCACCATTTTGTTTAAATTAAGTTGTGGCCTGTTAGACCCTAAAATTGCACTGAACCAAGGTCCGCACGTGTCCCTTTTTTTACCCAAAAGATCTGTAAGGCGAAAGCATATTCTCTCATACTTCTCTACACCAGATACACGTGGCTCCTACCACTGCTATAACTTAGAGGGGTCCTAATACACTGTGGCATCAGTCCTGCCAAGCAAACCCACTCGGCGCACCAGCTCACGGGTGACTCAGCCGTGCCGAGCATCTTGAATCGCTCAATACGTGCGCATAATTCCCATAAGTAAAACTGGGAGCGGCAAAACTACTTTGCTAGATTACACGGATCAATATGGTGGGTGACATTTGTACATCTGTGTGCGACGGTGTCGGAATCCATGTAGAAGTGCTGCGATGCCGCGGACACGGCTATTTGTCATGTCAAATAGTATTGTGCTTCATCTGCAACTTTCTACGTGTTTAACATTAATTTCTGAAGGGATAAAGTCGCAGCCCGGTGTCTCCGGTACACCGAGTGGCATTTCGCTACATCTGCGACACGAATAAGATACAAAATTGAAAGGAAAAGGCGGTTTTTCCAGTCACGCTGGAGGTTTCTCACTGTATGGCATATAGACGCTAATGGGGGCAATTCAATTCAGCGGGAGTTGAACAGCGCCGGGAGGGAGCTACTGGAGCTATTAAATTCACCGCAATGTTTACTCCGACGGGAAGCAGTTAAGTTGGAGAATGTTGGTTCTTGCAACTTAACCTGGGTATTTAGTCGCGAGAACCGCCATTCTCTGACTAAAGTGTTGGCCGCGGGGCTGTCAGAAAACAGCCTCGTGGCAGGCACTTTTCTCGGATTTCTAGAAGAAATAGTTAGTCCAACTTAACAGCGCGCTCAATTTAATGGCTCCTGGATCTCCCTCGTGGCACTATTCCATTCCCGATGAATTGAATCGCCCCCAATGCGTACAAGGACACATCTGTAGGTTACCTAAAGCATTACACTTTGCATATTATTTTCTAATGCCTACGGAGCCTCCTGTTATAAACATGTCCTTCTAATCTATGGTGACATAAGGATACAGGGGCTTATTGGAACATTGTGAGATCAGCGGGACATAGCAGGAAAAAAAAGAAATCCTTAATAGGAAGGGCTTCTGTCAAAACATAGCCCGGGGAACAGGGGGGGGGGGGGGTCTGTGCGGCTACCACTTGGGAAACTGTGCGATGAGACATGAGTGCGGAATGCTAACAGTGAGGACGTGACTCACCCTCGCAGCGCAAGGCGACTTGTTTTAGGATCTCGCTCTGTGCGGCATCAGACGTCCATATTCTACCTCTGTGAGGCGAGAAGCGACTGCAGTCAGTCACCGATTGCATACGACGCAGAATCCAAATTACTGTCATCTGTTCCTCATCCCCACTAATTAGGGCAAACTATTTCTATACACACACCACACCCATTATCGTCTGTGCATAATGAAAGTCACTGCAACGTAATAAAAAGATCTAGCACAATCCACAGAAGCACATTAGTCCAGTTGACCCAGGAGGAGAAGAGCCTGTAAATTTGCCCGACCGTTCAAAAGTACCATTTAAATCAAAGGGCGTCTTGTTTTCACATGGGCGACTGCGCGCTCAAGACCCAGAAAAGCTTATTGTCAGCCATAGGCTACTAGTTACTCCTCTGACCGCAATCTGCTTATCTTTATAAGTTAATAACCAAAAATACGCTTCCTGACTTCATGCGTGGAGGCGACTTTTCATAAAGATCATAACAATATTTTTCAAAGGCGATATAGGCGTACCCAGTTTAAGTTTAAAGTCTGCCTTTGAAGGGGGGGATGGGGTAATTGGATTTTTTTTATTATTATTATATTGTCCCTTCCTAAAAATGTAATCTGGTATTCTCATTACAGGACCAGGGGGATTATTCAGATCATTAATTAAAGATCATGTTGGTGTCTCTCTCTGCAGTCTTCTTAGGAAGCCAGTTTGGAGGGAGGGCCGGACCAAAACTCCTGAGTACAGGCCCCAAGAACCAGCGGCACCAACTGGGCTCTAAGCTAGAGGAACTGGCTCCTCGTGAACAGAGAGGCTGCGTTCTCCTCATGAATAATAGTTTAGACGACAAAATGGCCGCACTGCGGTTAGGTGCCGGGTGCTCCCACTAAAGCCTAGCAAACACAGCTACATCATCACCACCACAAACATACATGCAGAAGGCACCACAGTGGTGTGTTCCCTGCGTATAGGGACCCCATAATGACCACATTATAAGCCCAATAACAACCAGATCAACAGCAATAATTACAATATTGTCATTGCTTTGGGAACTTGGCATAACTGAAGATAGATAAGAGTCATTGAGCCCGATTTCGAGCTGCACGTAAAGTGGACGTAATCCTGGCCGCTTTTTCGCCAACAGTCGCCGGCTTTCTGATACAGATGCCTTTATGCAATAAGGCCTAGGAATCTGTACACACACTTCTTACAGGGGACTGAACGTCTGTCCTCCGAGGCGTGCATTATAGACAAGAGGGCTTTGCAGATCTAAAGAAATGTCTGACCATTACAGCTATGGAATAGAATACACCTTTGGAAGTACGTGCCAACAGAACAGACAAATCTATATTTCAGACGGATCAACCCCACAAGCTTTCAGACGTGCATAGCAACAGTAGCGCACTTCTACACCGCAGGAACGGATTCACCTGCCAGTACATTACCTAGTTACAGATGAGAAACCCCGAGTGTGGTTACAGTGACATTCCCTGATCCCTCTGCAGCGTGGACCACCTGGAGAACACGGACTGGACAGCGGATGTATACATGTTAGTGGATGTTATGTAAAGCATCGTGTCTGTACGGTTACATAACAGCCCCATCATATAGAACAAGGCGTCTGCACACACCTGTATCCCAGTCTAGCTGTGGGACTACATATTCAGCAATTCCTCCCAGTGGCAGCATCTCCAGCTGTTGTGGAACATCAAGTCCCACACTTACTTTCCAGTGCATGAATGACCATGTAGTTCAACAACAGCAGGGAATGCAACACGTTGCCTACCCCTTAGATAAAGCTTTGTTGCGTTTCAGAAGAGAAGAGGAGGGAGGATTACTATATCATAGGGTTCCCTAGTGACATTTAGGAACAGATGTAAACGAGGGGGGTAGATTGTGAGCTGTGCGCATTCGGGCCACATCGCCAGCTTGCAAGTAGATGCGGATCTCCGTCTGTATTCGGAGTCGGCGGCGCTGCCCCTGTACATTCACTTGCGAAAGTAACCGCTGTTAGCGCGCAATTGCACCGGTCCTATCTTGGGTGAAAGAGACCCATTTGAAATTTGCCGGATCTCTGCGTGTTTTCATCCCCTAACAGCCCGCAACTCCGTCTGCACGCCCACGACGCCCTTATCCCCGGTGCCAACGCAGGTGATGATGTGGTTCAGTCCCCGCGATACTGTGAATAGCCGGAAGTTTCTCAGAGATGTTCGTGTTTGACTCAAGAGCATGCGCAGTATGAAAAATGGCAGATGTGGACGCTTCGCTAGCGACCCGGGACCAGGCACTGGAACTCTGTGTACGGGGGTCTACTGCCCATATACTAACCCGAAATACCCGCTGTGCACAAAAGTGTCAGGAGCCAACAGTGAGGCCACACACGGACCTGATAAACGCACACAACATGCGGTCTGGAGGTAAATCGCAATTGAAGCCATTGCTGGTCTGTACATTCAATCCAGGTCAGTGCAATAGACCACAATCTCACTAGTGTTGTAATGTACAAGATGTGCAAGATGAACTTCTAATTGTTGACTCTGGGGTGTGTCGGATTATATTAGCATACATAAACCCTAGTTATTTGCACAACTAATGCGGGGGAGCTTTCTTCCAGATCCTGTATTGACAGCTGCAAAAATGCATAGAGGAGACTGCAAATGAAATCACGGCCCAGCAGAAAGCTCCCGTTCATCACTCGCAGATGGCGTTGATAGATTCGCTGAACCTTCACCTAGATTGTTGCAATTTTGTTGGCAGATCGGGCCGAGAGTGGAGCAAATGAGCCCCCATGCCAGCCTGGATCGCAACTTTTCCTGGATAAAAATACAGCCGGCCAGTTACCGCTATTGGTATACGCGTGGGCGGGCATTGCCAACACGCATTCATGGAGGCCAATGGGATCTGGGCCTTTGGTCAGACTACCCATGTGAGTGGCCAAATTGTACGGATAAGTGCAAAATTGCCCAAATATCGGCACCTGTACGAGAACAAAATGATCAGATAGCTAAACGCAGCAAAGCATGCTGGTAGTTTTACTTCCACAATGGTCAGAGAGCTACAAGTTGTCTACACCTGTCCTACAGATACCTAAATCTTCCGTCCCCCTGGATAGCTCTGTACGGAGAGCCAGCGACCACCTCACCCGGCAGCGCTGTAATAGTGGCGCCCTGATAACTTTGGACGGAGGGGGGGTTGGACGGCTTCATTTGGAATGTTCTCAGTTCTAAGCAGCAGTTCTGCCCAGATTAGCAGACTTCTCCTCGGGGAACGGGAACACTAATCCAGCAACCCCCCTCCCCCCAACAACACAAAAAGTTAGACGGCCTCATTAATTTTGTACAGTGAGAACACTAAAATTGGTTTAGGGGGTGGTTTACTAAAAGGTGCACGTTTTACTCCATTCTTGCCTAGAAGTGCTCATATATGTCCTATTATTGTCTATGTGGGGTTTTGCCATTTACCCCACTTTTAAACTGCTGCAGGAAGATTTGCATCAACAGGAGATATTTCAGCGCTAAAAGTTTTTTGTTAGAAAGATTATACAGCACGCCCCAGCAGATCAGAAAACTTACAGAAATAATAAAATGAATTTAAAAAGAAGTAAGGATAAAACAACACATTTAAATAAAAGAAAGTGAGAAGCCTAGGAACGTACACCTGTCTGTAACAACATCAGTCGGCATTTTGCACAAGTGTTACAAGCTATAACAAGCACATCTGACCATAGAGCAGGAAGAGCTGGTGGAACTTCGGTGGAGACTTGGGGGCCTAGTTACTAAGCAGTGTTAGGAGACAGAGTGAAAAGTGATAAGAAAGTGATAAGGTACCAGCCAATCAGCTCCCAACTGTCATCTCACAGGCTGTGTTTGAAAAGTGACAGTTAGGAGCTGATTGGCTGGCACCTTATCACTTTTCACTCTGTCTCCTAACACTGCTTAGTAACTAGACCCCTTGGTGCCAGACGCCCATCATTGCTCTGCATGACTGGTGAAGAACAGGATATTTTCCATGGGCATCGCCTATGGGAGGTTGGTATAGTTTGTAGACAATCACAATGTCGGGCAAACATTAGGTTGATGTTAGAATGTCGACACCGTTATGTTAACATTGAACAAGTCGACGTGTTCAACAATGACAACATTGCAGGGGGGAATTCAATTCTCTTCACGGGGGGGATGTAGCTCCCGGGTTATGTGCCCGGAGCTCTTCAATTGCCCGCGCGGTAATCCAATAACTAGCAGTTTTATGCTTGCACCCACCTAACTAGCGCTTTGGGGGTAGTTGTGGCGTTACCGTGTGCAGGAACAGCATCGTGCCCGGCACTGAAACAGGAAGATGCAGCTTACTTCGACTAAGCCCTGGGCATTAGCCATGGTAAGGTCCATCTCATGGCTTAAGTGCTGGGTGCAGCTCATTCAATTTAATAGCTGTGGGAGCTACATCCCTGCAATGAGAACTAAATTCCCCCCAGGATCTTTTTAGTGCGAGTCTATCCCTAATGGGAACATAATGCGGGCATACAATTCCTATCTCGGTATTCTGTCAACGTCGACATTGAGTTTGTCGACACCATGAATGTCGACACCTGCAAAATGTTGACAATATGATCGGAAGCACAGTGTTTGCTTCTGGGCCGTAGCTAGGGTAGTGCGGCTGGTGCCATGGCAGAGGGCACCACAGGTCAGGGGGCGCTGTTTGGGCCTGTCAAATTTCTGTTTATTATCATTCTCCCTTGTAGCTTCCTCATATTTCATCCCCAGCATCTCCTGGCCTCCCCTATCTCTTCCCTGACCCTTCCCCATGAGGCCATGGCCCTCTCTCAGGTGCACTATATTATGTCCCTATTTATCCCCAGCATCTCCTGGCCTCCCCTATCTCTTCCCTGGCCCTTCCCCATGAGGCCATGGCCCTCTCTCAGGTGCACTATATTATGTCCCTATTTATCCCCAGCATCTCCTGGCCTCCCCTATCTCTTCCCTGGCCCTTCCCCATGAGGCCATGGCCCTCTCTCAGGTGCACTATATTATGTCCCTATTTATCCCCAGCATCTCCTGGCCTCCCCCTATCTCTTCCCTGGCCCTTCCGCATGAGGCCATGGCCCTCTCTCAGGTGCACTATATTATGTCCCTATTTATCCCCAGCATCTCCTGGCCTCCCCCTATCTCTTCCCTGGCCCTTCCCCATGAGACCATGGCCCTTATTTGGGTGCATTATGTCCCATTGAAAAATGAGGGGGGCGCCAATGCTCTTTCTGGCACAGGGCACCAAAAAGTCGTTACGGCTCTGGTTTGCTTACAGCCTGTGGCACTTCACAAGGACGCCAAGCAGGAGATCACAGCAGCTAGTGCACCTTGTACAGCGGGGTTCATTATAAATGTATTTAATTACCCGGAAAAGTTTCCATAGAAGTTAAGATTATATGTAATAAACACCAAAAACCTACACAAAGGGGCAGATTTAAAAGGGACTACTAAACCTACAAACACAAGTAGTGTACTGATAACATTCACAGATATAGGGAAGGATTCCTAGTTGAGGGCGCAATTCTGTCAAACTGCCTGCTTGAAAAACAGATGCGGATCTCCGCCTATATTGAGAGTCGTGGCACCTACACTTCCGCTTGTGAGAGCCGCCACCATCATTAGCAGCGGGCATTAGCACCCGCTCCAAGACCTGGCAGATCTCAGCTTTGAGTAGCACGCAATTCTGTCCACGTGCCCACGGCTCGCTTATCCTGTGTGCGAACGCCACTTTGCCGCACAGTTACACACGTTTAGCCGCAAGTGGAGATGCAGCTAAGTTGCATAAGACTCTGAATAGCTCGTAGATCCGCCGAGAAGCACGGTGCAAAAAAGCACTGAGGTCTTGGGTATAAATCCCACGGAGACTATCTGTGTAGAGTTTGTATGTGCTCTTGGTGTTTGCATGGGTTTCCTCCCACACTCGTGTGTGCGCGCCTGTGGTAGGGAATATAGATTGTAAGCTCAGCATACACACCTGTGAGTGCTACCGAGCCGGGATTTCTACAACGAGACCACTTGCACGTCGGGTAGACTGCGCCTTGAACAGACTGTCGCAATCCATTGTAGCTAGAGTCTGCTATTTCCTAGTACAGCGTCTTAAATAAAAGCAAACCTCTCTCAAGAGTTGCTCTGTGTTATAGCACCATTTATTAACTACATTATCACCTCAGCTTTAAGCGAACTACGGCTCTCCAGTCGCTGTGGAACTACAAGTGCCATTATGCCCCGAGTAACTCCCCCCCCAATCAGAATCAGAGAGTCAAAAGGTCACTGATTTAGAAAGAGAAGCTGCAAATGAGTTCTCTTACAAAGGAGCACGAAGCTGGTCACCTATAAAAAGGACATTAATACGCCATTAACTTTAGACCTGTAAATGAATGATTAAGCAGTGCAGAGCTTGGAGGTTCTGCTTTCGCCAGCAAAGGGGGATGTTCTATCATCATGTGCCCCAAACATATCCATTATGCCGCATGGCACACGCGTGTGGTTTGATGTGAAGGAAGGACGGGTCATTAATTCTGGCATTTTCGGGTGACTTCCAAACGCGGTCAGGTCCAAGGAGCTTAATATGCGCAGTGTTCCTCCTTCCTAACGGATCAGCCTTAATACCTCTAGATGAGCCATCTGTCGCCCCGTGCGCCATGAAAATCTGCCATTAAGTTGCCACCAAATTTAATTACGAGAAAACACATTAGGGAATGAAAGCTCGCAGGCAGCGGGCGGGCCTTCTGTGAAAGCATTTTGCGAGACGGAGACGAAAGCGGGTGCGTACTCGGTGTGAGAGGTTGACGGTGTCTGCTTAGCCGAACACACAGGAGAATGATGAAGACAAAACAGGAGATTGCTTTGGTGACATTGCAGAGAGATCTCCGGGTTACTACAAAACAAGGCAGCGAGCACCGATAGGGGGGGGGGGGTGAGGATCAGTCTCTTCACACATCTCCCAACAATTCAACTGGCTGTCACAGGAGAGATGAACCAGCAGCAAACACTTGTGTGTCATTCCGAGGTTTATTCCCTTGTACTAAAACTCTAAGTCCTTGCACGGCTTTCCCTGTGGAAGAAACCGTCACGCTGCAAAACAGCAGACTCCAAGGTCATGCAATGTCTGTCTGGGACCGGTTTTTGCAATTCATGGACAATTTTATTTTATAGCAAAAAAAAAATCAGGAGCAGTATATCATATATTCTAATGGCACTGGATACATAGAGCCGTATTCAATTTGAGCCAAGCAGCGATACTTTTTCGCGCCCCGGACTTTTCGCCTGTTTTGTAGGTGGAAAAGTATCGCGCACGTGCCCGCTTATCCCCGTATTCAATTTGAAAGTACGCGAAAACGGGACCCGGCGAAACGTGAACAGGCGGAAAGTACTGTCAGATTTGGAGAAATCAGCCTGACACCCTCCAAAAGATGCTCTGACATGGGGGTTAGCTACATGGGGGTTAGCTATGGTACCCCCCAATTTGGCTTGCTGAAGGTATTTGGTGTTTTTAAACGGGCTCAATAGCTGCTAAATAGCGTTTTTCTATACGTGGTGCAGAATAGTATTCAGGAGTATTTTTCCTGAAAATAACTTATCCCAGCAAATTTGGGGTACATGAAAATGGGGGTCAGCATATTTAAAAGTTGCTAAAGTGAAGTTGAAAAAATCCACCTGCAATCAAAAAAAAACACTTGGGGCGTACTTGGGGACCCCCCCAGAGTCAAGTTCGCTAGTTTTTAACTTTGTCCTCCACCATTTTTTTTTCTCGCCCCATTTTTCAAAGTCATTTTTTGGGGTGTCCTTAAGTGTTTTTTTTTTTTTTTTGACACAGTTTACCTTTGGGGGACTGTCTGAAGGCTGCACAGGGGTTCCCACAACGTTGCACCCCAAAACCCCAATTCTGCACTTTTTTCCACCATCCATTCATAGGCGAAACTTTTTTCGCCTAGTACATTGCATTGACTTTCTGCCTAGGCGGAAAGTCTTTCAAATTGAATACGGGGTGAAAGCAAAAACAGGCGAAGATGACGTCATCGGCGAAAAAGTATCGCGGATCCGGACTTTTCTCCTCAAATTGAATACGGGCCATAGCTGGCAATACAAAATATTTTCCATAATAATGTGATCAAAATCGAGCAGCTCAGGCATGTTGGAAACTGAACGCTAATAACCAAAAGGATCCCGGTCATGCCAGAATAACCAAAACCTCGGGCTAATTTCACCCTATTTGGGCACCAAGGTCTGTAGTCTATTCCCGTTGAAGTGCCAGCTTCGGAATTAATAGTGGTAATCGCTATCGGTATACACAAAGCCATTGAGACAGCAGCAGGGCCCGGGTACTGAAGAGGGCAAAGCAGCTGGCCCAGTTTCTCCAACAGGCCCGGGCAATGAGTAACCCCCCCTAACTGCGCCGCCCCCTCACTGCGCCACAGATTTCTATTTGCTCAGCAATTTAGGTAACTACTGTACATGACTTCTTTTCTCCAAGGACCCTGGCTAATGAATGCGTTTCACATAAGTGTGGGACATTGGAGCAACTGAACAAAGCTATTTATAAAAAAAAAAAAAAGAAAAAAGAAAAACACAAACAGCCGACCTAGGAGTGCCTCGTGCCTCATTGATGTCTCTGCGTCCTAATGAATTCCTAGACTGAATGTTGGATCAGGCCATTAATGTTGTGCAGGTGACGGGTCCACGGGGATAAAAGTTCATCGATATCCTGTAAATGAATCTGGATATTACTCTGTAACGTTCGGACGAGTGTCCCAGACTGCTGTGATCAGAGGGGAGGCTGGGAGAGGCCCGTGGAATGCACAGCTACACAGATGCTTCCAGCCAAGTGGAAACTATTTACTTCCAACACACAAGGAGACCTGGCACGGGGGTTTGGTTGCCTCTTATTATTCAATACTGTGCAATAAAAACATTTCTGGAGGCTTGGATTTGTACGCACGCTACACTTGCAGGAAGAAGTATCTCCTAGTCCCACATTTCCTGCTCCGTTTAGGATAAAATACATTTTACAAGAGGTTTTGCGCCGGTCTTCAAAAGCGAGTCCAGCGAAAGTCTTCCGCGTATTCGTATATATCTATCTCCAGGAAAATGGCACTTGCTTCATTTTCACTGTTATTCTGCTAATACACATATCTCCGGGAAAATGAAGCCGGCGCCATTTTCCCGGTGGTTTTTGTAGCATCGGCGGTAAGGTAAGTATCGTCTATGGGTGCAGGGTGAGCGGTGTGGGCACTACGCACCCTACACCCATTATAGATATGCCCCTGAGAAAAAGTACTGCCAGGTTTTAATTAGTGTTCATTCTAGCACCCTGCACCTGCCACACACCGTGCAGTACCTCCTCCCTGCCTGGCGTGTCGCTCTCAGCTCTGTTGACTCTAGCACACTCTGGTCTGTATCTCAGCAGTTTGTTGCATCAGCCGAGTGTGCTAGAACCACCAGAGCAGACAGCGACACCCCAGGCAGGGCAGAGGAACTGCCCGGGTTGTGACAGGTGCAGGGTGCTAGAATGAACACTATAAAGGTTGTTTTTCAAAAACCAGGTACCCATTCCCATTGTGTCATTTTGGGGGTGAGAGAGGTTATACCAGTAAAGTGAATATGGATGGCGAACAAATGTGTTTTTCCAGCCGGTCGGAGCTTACTGTAGCCTCGTAGGTTAGCGCGTGCAGGTAAAATAAGATGTTCTGCAAATCTGAACACCAGAGCAGAGCTAAGGCTAGCAACAGCTGTTCTGAGTGCAGGGAAAACTGGAAACAATACTATCTAATGTTTAATAATGCTCAATATAACACATGTAATATATAAATGTAAAAGTATTTTGCAAATCATCAGTGCTCTATTTTTTTAATCATAATGTCCCATGTGGACTTCATACACAACATTTGTAACCTGCAACTCTTTGATTCAAACCCCTCAATAAAAAAAAACCAAAACAAAAAAAGTTTGTAAAAGTTACTGGGAATTATTCAATAAATGGGTGAAGCAGAGGGATCACCCTTTCTTAGAGCGCTCTCATGCTCGGCTAATGTGTATATAACAACGATCACCTATACAGTATATTACACCCAACACAGCAGGACTTCTGTCGCTCTCGTGCCGAAGTGTTATATATGGGCTTTGTGCAGAACTTCCAGGTAAGCGAGTCAGCATGTGCCTAGAAATACAGGCTGGGGCAGGAAAATCTCGAACAACCTGCTGCGCGAGCTGCTATTCTAAGGTCACTCGCCGTTAGTGCAGCCGCTGCCTACATAAACACGTAGGCCAGTGACGAGGAACCGGGTAAAGTTTCTAGGGCCACGTGTGCGACCCTCCGGCCGTTAAACAGGCCAGAAACCGTCCCCTCATTTAAAGAATGCGGTATGCCCCAAAAGTCACCCACATGCCCCAAAAAAATCCACCACAGACCACCCACACTACAAAACAGCCCTGCCCGCCCTCAGACCTCTACATGTATGGTAATAGTCCCTACATGCCCCTATAGACCTCCAGTCCTTACATGTCCTTCACACGTCTCTCACACAAGCACCCCAAGTGCTTTATAACAAAGCAGCGAGCAACTCAGATCGGGAGCAGCCGGCCAATGGCCCATCAGTTGCCCACCGCTGACATGGACTCACTACTTACCGTTGCTACACCATCAGGGAGTAATAACTGGAGTGTTATTACACAGATGTAATTATGTCCATGGTATCTCCCATATCCCAGTGCTGTGTGCAGACAGTTTCAGACAACTTATTAGGAGAACGGGGTTCTCCAACTAACAACGCTCAGGGCAGTACAGACGAGTCTGGGTGATTGGGAAGTCCCTAAGCCAACCAACCAAGGCCGGTATTTTTCCCTTCACCCACCGGCTTCAAATCCAAAGAACATATCCTCCCAATTTTTTGAGCAGTCTCCAATTAATTGTAGAAAAAAATAAAAATAAATATTTTTTAAAAGTTCTACAGCGCCCTGTTCACCAAAGAAACCAAGCAAATAAAAAAATTAACCCAATCTGCACGGGCGAGAGAAAGTTCTGACATAAAAACACGGGGTGACTCCCATAGTACATACACTAGTATCTGCAATGTGGATACATTCTCCACTTTAACAATAATTACAATCAGACTGCCGGGCTTCTAAGCAGCCCTTAGCGGCATTAGAGAGCAAAGACCTGGGCATACAAGTGTTACTGTGTAGCACACCTCACCAAATTGCAAAACAATGCAAAATAAATAAAATAAATGCAGATTTTGTACACAGGGACAACCGAACCACTAAGTGAACGCTGATGAATCCAGCACTTTGTATTATCCTCATGGGCTATATTTACAGACCACCACTTCTTGGCGGGTTTCTGCTTAAAATGTAAAGCGCCACTAACATTCGCTGTAAAGCTCGCCATGCTGTAGTGCAGTTTTTCCATTTCAGCTGAAACCCGCAGAGAAGCACTTCGGCCCCAGGCATTAATTGTGGCCTAGTTTGATGCATTCCGCTGGTGTCAAATCAAGCCCCCTGTATACAAGCCTGAGCGTAACACGGAATCTTTGCGTTATAAGAGCTGTCCGTCTGCCGTGGCGCGCTGGAAGTAATGTCGGTGGTGGGAATTCCGAACTAGCCTCTTCTCAGATGCACTTGATTACAACGTGACCTGATGCTCTTGGTAACAAATACATTAAGTGAGCGCTGTATTGTCGTTATAACAAAATGCCTGATAAAGATCCCCCTCACCACAACTAGAAGAAACTCTGGTGGATCGCCTTGGGTTCCGGACTGTAGATAGACAGTAAAAAGGTCGACACCGTCTATATAGACACCAGATGTTAGACAGTCAATAGGTTGACTGGGACAAAAGGTCGACATGTAAGAATGTCGACAGGTACAAATGATCGACAGTGTCAAAAGGTCATTACAAAAATAAATAAATTGTGAAATAGTTTTTTTTAAGGGTTAGGTTTAGGCACTTACCCTGACAGTTAGGGTCAGGCACCAAGGGAAAGGTTAGGGTGAATATTAGAACTAGAAAACAGCAACAACAAAAAATCACGTGTCGACCATTTTTGTTTTGATTTTTTGACCATTTGTACCTGTCTACCTTCTTACATATGGACCCTTCGTGTGTCGACATTTTGTCCCAGTCGACCTATTGACTGTCTAACATCTGGTGTCTATCTAGATACTGTCGACCTTTTTACTGTCTATCTGCTGATCCACACCCGATTGCCTGGTGCCCACCCTGTTCGGAAGACCCCCATTCCTTTTGCTGCCTGTGACTGTGTTACCTCCAGGAATTACACAGGTATTAATGACAACATAGACTTCCCTAGTGCCCTACTTTAATCCACTGACCTGTAATGACATTCCGGCACGGCCTCTGCGCCACTGATGGGCAACAGGCGGCCTACAACCCCAAGCTCCTTCCTCCTTTATGGTCAGCTTTATTTGCCATAGCATGTACTGTAACTATTGTTTAAGCTTTCTTTTATTACATGTATTATTATAAAGTATTACAGAGATAAAGAGTAATGAGTGGCCCTTTGTAAGGTCAGACGGCCACCCAGCGCAGCCCCTGGAGTGTATCAGATAGCCAATGGCTCCTCTGTACCCTAATAGACCTCGCAATTCACTCCCTGCATTACAAGCTCCTCTCATTTATCTCCCCCAAGGCCCTCAGGTAATAGTACTGTTAATTCTAGCACCCTGCACCTGTCACACCCCATGCAGTTCCTCTCTCCCTGCCTGGGGTGTCACTCCCTGCTCTGGTGCTTCTAGCAAACTCCCGTCTGTATCTCAGCAATTTGCTGCATCAACTGAGTGTGCTAGAAGCACCTGAGCAGAGAGCGACACCCCAGGCAGGGAAGAGGAACTGCACAGGGTTTGAAAGGTGCAGTGTGCTAGAATGAGGACTAAGGGTCTATTTACTAAGCAGTGTTAGGAGACAGAGTGAAAAGTGATAAGAAAGTGATAAGGTGCCAGCCAATCAGCTCCCAGCTGTCATCTCACAGGCTGTGTTTGAAAAATGACAGTGGGAGCTGATTGGCTGGTACCTTATCACTTTCCACTCTGTCTCCTAGCACTGCTTAGTAAATAGACCAGTAAATAGGTTGCGATGTGCTGGTCCTGGCGGTATAGCCATTAGACTTAGCTACAACTAGTTATAAAGCAAAACCTTTAAATGTAGCGACTATCTCGCCGAAATCACACAGAAATCCCGACCTGCCCCAACTTTACACGCTCCCTTATTTTCCATAACACCCATCTCTCCGGAGATCAGCTTAATGTTGTGCAGGCCCCTCTCCCACATTTGTCCGTGTTAGTAGCTGGTCGCCTGCGCGTGTATATATCGCTGTCCGCTATATTCCCCAATCGTACATGTGTTAGAGAGCATCCCTGATTTTTTATTTATTTTTTTAAATAAGGAAAAAAAAAAACATTTAAATCCTAATTATATGTCGGATAAATGTCCCGATTTGTGTCAAAACACATCTGTGTGTTTATCCGCAACCCTGAACGCAACAGACGAGAGCTGGAAGTGATATCACAACCGTCCATCCTGTGCGGGATGTTTTATAGCCGTGGTAACACAGGACAATGGTTAGGGAGCAATCACCGGCCGCATTGTATGGCTGGTATTGTTCAAATTCTGACCCTGTGCACAAAACGCTATGACAGCAACAGGACAGTAATCCAGGATTTTACTGAGCCAAGGGATATTCTGCCGGGCTCAGCACTGCACGGGGTAAACACATAGACACACTCACAGCTCGGCCCTCACGTCATTACCCAGCAAGTTACGTCAGCACAGACAGGGACAGAGCGGGGGGCACCTGTTTATACCCAACACAATCTCCCAGGCGCTGGTACAGCATCAGTCTGCAGGGTCTCTAAACTGACATATAAAAGGGGGAGAGGATTGGATTATTACTTAACTAAAAAGTAACCCAAAATGTCATGCATACAGCACAAGGGGGGAATGCAAGGAGCATTCATATTTAATATTCTCTATATAGCGCACACATATTCCGCGATGCTTTACAGAAGATATTTACATCAGTCCCTGCACCAGTGGCGCTTACAATCTAGATTCCCTACCACATGCATACACACACACACACACACACGTACAAAAGTACGTTGTCAAATTGTGAGATACGCTGAACAAATGCGGATCATGACGCGATGTCCCAGACCGCCAACATATACACGGTATTCATGAAATTGTTGAGACTACAAACCAAACACCCAGGTTTACAAATGGTTACCAGCTAGATATTTTCCGTTTGACTCGTTTCATTGAAGAAATAAAGCCGACCGTCGGCTGGCGAGGTCTGATGAAGGATAAACACATCAGTAATTTTAGGTAAATTATTTACCTTATAACGACACACGCTCGCTGTATATTTATTGGCTGAACTGTAAAGCTGGGTATACACTATAAGATATACCGCGTGGCTTGTATAGCGTGTACGCTCTGTTGTGCGTGCACGCGGGTCGCTTATCGCAGCGTCCCCATCTGCTGTCCTCTCATAGCAGATGGGACGATGCAATGTACGACGCCATGCTGCTAAATGCAACCTGTAACGATATATCGCGCGGTCGTACACAGGATCGCATTATGTGTGCGGCCGGGGCACGATATATCCTTCCATCGCGCCGTGCCGTCGCTGGGCACACACACATCGTACAGTGTGCGCCCAGCTTAAGAAATACAGCGTCGTTTAGGTCTATCGTAATATTAAGTGCAGATGGGATATACTGCAACAGGACGTGGGAAAATGTATTTATTTATTAACAGTTTCTCATATAGTGCAGAATATCCCGTTGCGCTTTACAATTGGGAAAATAAATAAGAACCGTACTATTTCTCATAAGGTCAGGAACACGTAACGGCACGGAGTATATTTATACTTATGAAATACATAGATACGGTTTGCATTGCGTTTCTGCTTTCATCGTGCAGCGCAACTTTAAAAAAACAAAATGAAGGATTACATTTCCGAGGCGTCTGCGGGTGACCTCGAGTTTTAAAGTGGCACAAACATTAAGCGCAAGGCGCGGCGTGTTTAAGGTCATCGCTTTGTAAACCCATCCCCTAAATTCAAGAGGCTTTCTTATCCAGGAGAGCTTAATGCCTAACTTCTACTCCCCTCATGTAGCTCAGGACAAGCGTATACATTTTATTTACTGCCCATTGTCTAAACTGATCAGAGTTTGGTCACTTACTCCTTGGATCTCTTTTACAAAACAAATGTACAGAGGACCTCAGCAACCGGCTCCTTTTATCGCTCTACTTAACAGCGTCTGGATTGGGGGGGCGGTGATTTAGTGCAAACTGGGAACCTAAATGCATGCTTAGTAAATCAGACTGTCTACACGGTCTTCATCCTATTTTATCTGCACAGCGTTTGCCATCATTTCTGCAGTCGGACTCGGCAAGAAAATGACCAGGATGGGAAAAAAAAAAAAAAAGCAGCATAGCCCTCCTCCCTTGCCGCTGAACGAGACGTCTAGACGACATGTCAGCAGGACGCACTTCTCTCGCATTCTACGGTGACAGAGGATAAAAATCATATTACTGTCCCTCTTGGGGATGGACACGAATTTATCTAAGTGACTCTGAAACTCCGCCAAACTGTGGCTGGAACTGTCATCTAACATTCACAGACATCAGCATGGACAGGATGTGTAAGCGGTTTTCAATCAGGTATAAGGAGAAATTAAGGGGTCTAGTTACTAAGCAGTGTTAGGAGACAAAGTGAAAAGTGATAAGAAAGTGATAAGGTACCAGCCAATCAGCTCCCAACTGTCATCTCACAGGCTGTGTTTGAAAAATGACAGTTGGGAGCTGATTGGCTGGTACCTTATCACTTTCTTATCACTTTTCACTCTGTCTCCTAACACTGCTTAGTAACTAGACCCCTTAGTGCCGGACGCCCATCATTGCTCTGCATGACTGGTGAAGAACAGGATATTTTCCATGGGCAACGCCTATGGGAGGTTGGTATAGTTTGCAGACAATCACAATGTCGGGCAAACATTAGGTTGATGTTAGAATGTCAACACCGTTATGTTAACATTGAACAATTCGACGTGTTCAACAATGACAACATTGCGGGGGGGAATTCAATTCTCTTCACGGGGGGATGTAGCTCCCGGGTTAAGTGCCCGGAGCTATTCAATTGCCCGCGCGGTAATCCAATAACTAGCAGTTTTATGCTCGAATCCACCTAACTAGCGCTTTGGGGGTAGTTGTGGCGTTACAGTGTACAGGAACAGCATCGTGCCCGGCTCTGAAACAGGAAGATGTAGCGACTATCTCGCCGAAATCACGCAGAAATCCCGACCTGCCCCAACTTTACACGATCCCTTATATTCCATAACACCCATCTCTCCGGAGATCAGCTTAATGTTGTGCAGGCACCTCTCCGACATTTGGCTGGCACCTTATCACTTTTCACTCTGTCTCCTAACACTGCTTAGTAAATAGACCCCTACATATATTTTAGGAAGACACGGGAGGTTCTCAGGGAGGACTAACAGGCAAGGAGGTATCGCCTATGACACGTGTTGGCTGACAAACTTCTTGGGTGAACGCAGATGACCCTAAAAAGTACTTCTCTATGTGTACTTGCAAAAAGAGAATAAACCCCCTGGCCACAGAATATACAGTACATTTGTATTAGATTGCACCAACAAACTGCGCTGTGTACAGGACCTATCCACTAGACTGTAAACGATTTGGGTCTTGGCACTCCTCTCATGTCCCGTGTAGTATTCCGTTTTTCTTACTACCATTTGCAGTATACCAGTTTGCGATTGTAGGAATTTACCAGAAACTAGCAATAATTTCTGAGGCACGAGGTACGGAGCGATGCCGCTAGGTCCTTCTCATGAGTACAATATCTGCTAAATGGGGTCAGTGACTGCACGGGGGGCAACTCAATTCTTGGCGATGTGCCACCGGTCGTCACTGCATTGCCCCGCTGCGCATAATACCATTTAATACAGTAGGAAATCATCGCTCATTGGGCTTGATTCAGATGTGGATGTAATGCAGATATTTATGCAGCTAGAGCGAGTGTTAGCTATCACGCATGCGTGTAAGGCGCATTGCGTAGGGGCAGCGATTGAATTACGCTCACACAGAGGAGTCACTTGCCAAGTGAGTGACAGGTGGTCACCGTTTAGGGGAAGTAACTGGGGGGGGGGGGTGGATAGAGAAACGCAGGTGTGTCTGACAGTTTAAACGCTGTTTTCTGGCCGTCAATGAATTAGCCACTGCGATCTTGCTGGCAGCAGGAGAGCCCCCTGCGTGCGTGGAGACCGGCTGTGTCTACGACAGCTTAGACTTATTCACAAGGCTGAGGGGTGTCTGATCTGCGTTCAAGGCTTCCGGTTTTGTGCGTGAGCGGCGGATGTGAGATGTGTGCGTCTCTAAGCACTGGACGACGAGTGGCTCACCCAATAACAGACTAACCTGCTGCACAGTTGACAGCTGAAACCCAATAAGATTCGGGAAAAAAAAACGAACGGAACCGAGTAGAACCGAGCCTGCACATCCCTACTGCACACACTGTGGAACCGCACAACCCACTCTGTGTGACATCACCACCCAATCACAGACTAAAGTGCAACATAAACTGTGTGACATCACCACCCAATCACAGACTAAAGTGCAACATAAACTGTGTGACATCACCACCCAATCACAGACTAAAGTGCAACATAAACTGTGTGACCGCACTACCCACCCTGTGTGACATCACCACCCAATCAGAGTAAACTGCAACATAAACTGTGTGACCACACTACCCACCCTGTGTGACATCACCCAATCACAGACTAAACTGCAACATAAACTGTGTGACAGTACTACCCTCCCTGTGTTACATCACCATCCAATCACAGATTAAACTGCAACATAAACTGTGTGACATCACCACCCAATCACAGACTAAACTGCAACAGAAGCTGACACCGCACTACCCCCCCGTGTGACATCACCACCCTATCACCGACTAAACTGCTGCACAGACTGTGTGACCGCACTACGCCCTCTGTGTGACATCACCATCCGAACACAGGCTAACCTGCTACAATGACTGTGTGACCGCACTACGCCCTCTGTGTGACATCACCACCCAATCACAGACTAACAGACTGTGACTGTACTGCGCTTACATTACACAAACACCAATGATACATGCAGCATCGGCAGTAGCGATTGAAAAAAAATTTCGACATTTTTCCCCCTCTCGCACCATAAACCCACTACCCCCGCTGCAGGTGGGCCTGAACTTATCAGATAGTCACGGCCAGCAACTATAACAGGCCCACCCCATTGTTCTTGGCCATCTTATCTGAAATGTAAACAAAGTCTCAACATGAAAGGATTATTTAATAGTCAGTGTTTGCAGTGAGGAGGTCACATGGGTAGGGGGGGGCGGGGGAAAAATAAGCAAAAATAATAATAAAAAAAAAAACTCAAGTTCCACCATTTATAATTAAGAATTAACTCATTGCTGATGTAATACATTTTAAGTATTTAATTTTTTTTATTTTTTTTTTACGACACTGAGGGAAAAAAAAATAAATAAAAAAAATCAGAACCGTCTTGGCGAGAAGTGCGGCTGGAAATTAGCGGACAGGCTCACTGCTGACATGGCGCCAGCAGACGTCACGGCATCAGTAAGCGGTTCCCTAATTAATTTCCACACTGTGGAAGCTCAGTCCAGGATAGAATACAATGCAGCTGAAGGCTCTGAGACTGGTACAGCCAAAGATAAGCAGCTCCGTCCAGTTGCAACAGGCTGAAACGATGTCCCTATCACCCGTAACGTGCATGTGATAAACAGAAGGACATAGTTTATTTATAAAATATGTAGAGGGGGGGGGTCCAACAACCTGATACTGCAGGGGAGGGAGCCCTAGAAAGCGTGCATGGTACTCTGACTGTGGAAAACCACTAAAAAAATAACAAAAAAAAATTATATACAAAAATTAGCTAAATAAAAAAAACACAGTCTAAGAAATAATGAAAAAAAAGTAAAATAAAAAAAATTACCTTTATTTCTCAAATCCCTGAAACTAAACCCTAAAGTTGTCAACAAATGGTGGGGGGGCATACGCCGGAAATGGGGCACTATTAGATCGCCATGGCGCCTGCGATTCCACATGCGGACATGATGTAAGGGTTAGTTGACCAGTCAATGGGAATATGCACTGTTGACATTGTGAATGAGGACCCTATGACACAACGCAGCCAGATTTTTCCTTGCGGGTTGTGCAGGATAAACCGCTGTGGCCTCATCTCCTTCCCCCCTCCGGCCGCACTTTCACGTCTGCATAATGGTCAACTCAGGATTCCTTCTCTGGCCAGAAACACTGAAATTGTGAATTAGAACGTATCTGGCAATCAGACAGGGATCACCTAGTGAGACAGATTAGGCCTTATAGACTGTACCACGTATACGGGACACAGCGCTGCTATGGAAACGCAAAGTAGAAGTTTATTTAAAAAAAAAAAAAGCTACTTGACGGATTTTTCCTTACAGTCTCCTAACTAAGAATAATCCAAAAATGGGCAATTTCAATGGTCAAAGCCACAAAAAACAAAAAGTGAGGGAAAGAACAGCGATTAAAGCAGATACGACAAAACACCTATTAAACAGCCAACAAGGATTGGCCTAGATAACGTGTTAAAACGTACAGAATACAAAAGTACGAGAGAAACGCTCTTGGTCTCAGGGAGAGGACGGTACGTGTTCGCTGGTTCCGATCGCTTCCAACCCTATGCTTATTTACATGCTTTTACTGGCATTGAAAAATACTTTTATTTCATTACTTTTAAATCTATGTGTTGTACTGCAGGCTGTGGCATCAAATAGTTGTCCACCCATATGTATTATATTACTTATGTACACATATTCCGCAGCACTGTACAGAGAATATTTGTCCATTCATATCAGTCCTTGCCCCAGTGGAGCTGACACTCTATGGGGGTCATTCAGACCCGCTTGCGAGCGGCAGTACGCTCGCAAGTGGGTCGATGTTCCCCACTGCGCATGCGCACGACGGAGGGAGCTCCGTCGTGCGCATGCGCAAGACCCGGCGAGCGAAGGACTTTCCATCGCTCAGGGTCTCGCACCAAAGTGGTGGGCGTTCCGGGGGCGTGCCTATGGAAACGCCTACCGTCTGAAGCCGGCCCCACTGACATCACTAGTGATGTCAGTGGGAGTGATTTTGGCTCTGACAGAGCCAAAATCACTCCTGGCCTTGCGGTTGAGAAACCTGACCACAGGGTTTCACTCGCAAGTCCGATGGTCAAGACCATCGCGACCATCTTGTTGGACGCTCGTATATGCTGTGGGTGGTGACCCACAGCTATACGAGCGTCCAAGAGGACGCTCCATTTTAATGGAGGTGGGCCCTGATTCAGAGCGAGCGCTCTGGTCAGAGCGTCCGGCTCTGAATCAGGGCCTATATTCCCTATCACATGTACACACACACATACACACTAGGGTTAATTTTTGTTTGGAACCAATTAACCTACCAGTATATTTTTGGAGTGTGGGAGGAAACCGGAGCACCCGGAGGAATCCCACGCAAGCAAGGGGAGAACATACAAACTCCACAAAGTGGGAATCGAACCCACACCCTCCATTCTGTGAGGCAGTAATGCTAACCATTACACAGTCTGTGTAACCCCACCATCTCTGTAGCATGGGGCACACAAGGTGTCATTACCGCAGGAATTCAAGGAAGAGACGCAGATATTTACAACACTTATAATTGGTGGACAACTATTATAAACTTGATTACATCAATTAATGGTCCTCAGTGTATCACATAAAAATAAACATGACTACATAGACTTGCACCCAGTGACAGCAGGGCCAATGCACCCGAGCAGTAACGCACTTAAATTGAGCGCAATAGCGCTCGATGCGAATGAGCCCGTAAACGGTTATCCCCTCGTGCCCACACTTATGACGCTATGGTCACGATCAGCCTGTCAATGGTTCCCTGCCCTGTACAGTACATATTCCACTGCACTGGGTGAGTGACTGTTCACGGTGGAGGCCTGGGAACCTGCTGCTCGGAGCCTCCTCCCGGCAACCGTGTTGAGGCGGAGACAGTATCGCTCTCACTTTGTCTAGCTTCAGGCTGGCTTATCCCGGTATCTGTCTAGATTCTTATTCAGGTAACAACCACAGATGACAGATTGCCACGCTGACCCCAAAGGCGGACAGGCAGCCGCAGGCTCTCTCACTGCTGCAGATCGTGCATAAAACAATTGCAGAAAGTGAAACAATGAAACTGAATATTTTGGCGCAACAGCCAAAAGAAATGTTTTACTGCTACTTTACTGCTAGCATCTACGTTACGCAAACTGCCTTTTGGAACTGGTCAGTCGGGTTCCAGGAAGTCTACATCCAACGACGCAGACCCTGGGCTTGGCACGCCAACCAAACGGGGGCGACCCGCTCCCGTTTTGTAGAACAGTCCCTGTCTCTGCCACACCCCCAAAACGCTGCAGCATGTCAATCCTGCTGAAGCTAAAGTGGGGCTTCGAGCGGTCACCCAGGACCCATTCTGCAAGTGCGCAGACCCCCAAATATTGGATTTGTATGTAAGCTATTTGCGTACAATTTCCGGATTTGGGCCCAGAGTTTCCAGCAGCTGTATAATAAAGGATAGCTAAAAATACAAGCCTGTAATAACACTGAAATCCAAACACAGGGAGGTGGGTGAGACAGGGGTAGGGAGAAGTGTAGCGTAGCCACTTTCCAGTCTGTACATCCCTCACTTGCATCTGAGGCAGTAACCTATCTTTATTTGGAATAGTCAGTCGCACCCAAATAATTCAGGTCACAGGCCCATACTTACTAAGCAGTGTTCACATAAGTCATTTAACTACCAGCTGACAAGGTTTCTTTGGAGAAAAGTTATTCTCAAAATACAATGTTTAATGTGGTGTAACAATATTAAATAGAATTGAAATATGAGCTGTAAAACAATATATTCTTTGCCTTAATAGTTTTGCTATGAATAACAGATTTGATCTAGGAGTAGATGCTTTGATGAACTGTCTAAATAAGATGCACACGTGGCTACAACAAATGTTTTCCAAATGTCCACTGCATTTCATTTTGTTTCGTATTTAAAAGGCCTGTCCCTGAGTCTGTCGCAGTGTTTCCCAGACTCGATCCTCAACCAGTCCAGGTTTTAAGGCTATCCATGTTTGAGCACAAGTGCATTTATTATTACCTCAGTCAGTTTGATTTATCCATCTCTGCTCAAGCACAGATATACTTAAAACCTGGACTGTTAGTGCATTTTGAGGACCTAGTTTTGGAAAGAATACTCTGTAGGAGTGCATCAATGACTGTACACCTTGGGACTGTAACAATATTAATGACAAAGCAGCCTAATCATCTGAAATGAACTTGTGACATCACTGAGGCTGGTCCAGCCCACATCATGGCTCATGGCTGCCCCCACTATTTTAGACAGTTTTCAGCAATATATCCATGTATATGTTTAGCGTTCCCTCTTTCTCTCTCTTGCTTTCGGGTTGCAAGGCCTTAGTTTAGCTATTTATATTAGGTGTCTATGTGGGCTGTAGATCCTACGCCACAAGTCTCGTGATCATTTGCGACCAGCGGGTTGCGGGCTGCCAGACATCCGTCAGTGTGATGATGTCACGTGAAGTTTCTCAGGGACACAGGGCGGGTTGTACTAAAGTAAAAAATGCGTTCAAAATTCAGATGTCTCTTTGAAGTGTACTGGTCACATAAGTACAACTGCACACTAAGGGGCACACGGTATGTATCAAAGCTTGATGTGAGATAAAATTGTGAAATATATATCACCAACCAATCAGCTCCAAACTATAATTTCTTAAACACAGCCTGCAAAATGTAAGTTAGAAGCTGATTGGTTGGTGATATATATATATATATATATATATATATATATATATATCTCACAATTTTATCTCACATCAAGCTTTGATACATATGCCCCTAAAGGCGGGTATCCATTACAAGATCTGAAAACGACTGCACGATTACGACATTGTAATCGTTCAGTCGTCTGTCAGTCGTGTGATGAGCCTACACTGAACGAGCAGTCGTTCAGCGCAGGGTCATCAATCATCTGGAAACATGCTGAACCTGATGATATCGTCAGGTTGACCAGCATGTTGGACAGATGATAGATGTCTAAACGACCAGCGGGCACGCGCAAACGACACTTTTGCAAACGATTGAAGGATCAACCGATCGTTATCGTTCAACTTAATCATCTAGTGGATAACCCCCTTAAGTGTCAGGGAGCCGGGGAGAGTGCAAGGGAAATCGCTCACGATATCGCATCGCGAGCACATCGTCTAGTGTGTACGCACCTTAAAGCACCCTCAAGCTCCAAAGGATCTTGCAGAAACAGCTTAGTCAGCATGGCCCGAGCATACCCAGTATTTCACAGAACTATAACCAATAAAGCAAAACCGCACAAAAGGCACGTGCAATGCCCCAGCTACTCATGGCATCAAAGCAAGGCAAATAGAACAAACTCTGACCGTTCCACAGACTGGGAGGGCTCTACGCAGCAACGCTGGAGGCGAACCATGGGGGAAAATCCATGTTGCTTCGAAAAAAAACAACAATCTCGGCTTCTTGCAAGTGGTGTTTAGCACAGCCCTGTGATTACAATTTGGTTTGGCAGAATCTGCAGTACCCTGTTACACACCAGCTCCACGGCACTGCAGGACCTGATCAGTGCACACATCCAAACGCCGCGTGCCGGGACGGAGACAGCCTGCTTCAGATCCCATCTTGTGAATCATTCCCATTCCTGTGAATCAGACCTATTCCCATCATGCCTAGAGCATGAGGTTCTATTAAAAGGAAACATTAATCATAATAACCTAGAGTTCCGATTCAACAGAGCAATTCTGCGTTCAGAAAGCAGCGCAGGGAGCCTGTACCCCTCCGCCGTCTTATGTCATCCCCCTCAGACACCATCTGGAGCCGCTCAGGGTGAAGGAGCTCCGGCAATGGAAGGGTTTAGGATCAGTCGATCTCTCCTTCAGGATTATAACCGCCTGGCTCCGTCTGGGGGATCCAGATTACTGAGCTGCTGTAATGCTGTGTACTGAAGGGATAGACTGAAGCTACAAAAGCTCGTCCTTGCCAGGACCGGATGGACCCACTGTACCACTGAAGGGAATTTTTTGTAAAAACAAAAATAAAAAGAGTTTTAAATGGTCCCTCAGCATGATACATACGTGATAAACACGCATCACAGGGGGCTGGATGACAGCCAGCACACCTCCTGAGCCAGGAGAACAAAACAACACAGGCTGCCCACATACATGTTACACGCCTGACATTTGCATGTTGTGCTCAGTATAAAACTGAAGGCTTTTAAACTGGAAGGGGGGGGCGGTGCAAGCTAGGGAGGAAAAGTGGGGGTGCTCACCACGGTTACTCACACAGGGGGAGGGTATACTCTGGTGAGTGCAACCCACGGACACAGCTATACTTGTTACTTTAAGGAGGAGGTCCTCTCTGGTGTGAGTGTGACTATATTTATTAAAGTGAGAGTTTTTATAAATGGAAATGTTGCCCATAGCAACCAGATTCTGCTTAACATTTAACTAGCACCTTGGTTGCTAGGGGCAACATCTCCACTTCTAAAACATGAACACTTTAGTAAATATACCCGTTAGTATCACTTCACAGTAGCAGAAGAACAGATAATAAGATGAAGCACTGGCAGCGATGATACTGTGCGCGTTATCTTACAGATACGGAGGTGTAATTAGACCGACAGGTAAACGCTGACAAGCGGAGAAGTGTGAACTTTACAGGCAGCCCTAAATAAAGGACCATGCAAGGGATCAAATGCCAGATATAGTCCAAGTGTATTCATGGGGTGCTGTATTACAAGGGGTCCAACCCGACCCTCCAATACAGTCTTATAGTGTCAGGGAGGTACAGTTCTGACAGTGTCCTATACTGAGGTAGGTCAGTCTGATATCAGTGTACTTGTTATTATAGGGATGGTTACAGCTCAGTCTGATACAATATACAGTTATTGGCAGCACATAGAGGGCAAACACTTCAGAAGCAGTCTTACAAGTGGGTACACACAGGCATGGAGAATGCAGAACATACTGGTTTAGTTATACTGGGTGCAGTTCCTACAAAGTATGCAGGGATGCCAATATAAAAAGTAGAAAGGCAGTCATGGGGGTAGTGGTACAGCTCACACAGAGCACCAGTCTCAGGTGTAGTTAGGGGGGTACAGCTTACACACAGCACTAGTCTGAGCAGTAGTCGGGGGGGGTGGGGGGGTACAGCTAGGACGCAGCACTACTCTCAGGTGCAGTTGGGGGTACAGCTGAAGTGCAGCACTAGTCTGAGGTGCAGTGAAGGGGGTACAGCTTGGACCCAGCACTAGTCTGAGGTGCAGTCAGGGGGGTACAGCTAGGACCCAGCACTAGTCTCAGGTGCAGTCAGGGAGTACAGCTAGGACCCAGCACTAGTCTGAGGTGCAGTCAGGGGGGTACAGCTAGGACCCAGCACTAGTCTGAGGTGCAGTGAAGGAGGTACAGCTAGGACCCAGCACTAGTCTGAGGTGCAGTCAGGGGGGTACAGCTAGGACCCAGCACTAGTCTGAGGTGCAGTCAGGGGGGTACAGCTAGGACCCAGCACTAGTCTGAGGTGCAGTCAGGGAGTACAGCTAGGACCCAGCACTAGTCTGAGGTGCAGTGAAGGAGGTACAGCTAGGACCCAGCACTAGTCTGAGGTGCAGTCAGGGGGGTACAGCTAGGACCCAGCACTAGTCTGAGGTGCAGTCAGGGGGGTACAGCTAGGACCCAGCACTAGTCTGAGGTGCAGTCAGGGGGGTACAGCTAGGACCCAGCACTAGTCTGAGGTGCAGTCAGGGGGGTACAGCTAGGACCCAGCACTAGTCTGAGGTGCAGTCAGGGGGGTACAGCTAGGACCCAGCACTAGTCTGAGGTGCAGTCAGGGGGGTACAGCTAGGACCCAGCACTAGTCTGAGGTGCAGTCAGGGGGGTACAGCTAGGACCCAGCACTAGTCTGAGGTGCAGTGAAGCAGGTACAGCTAGGACCCAGCACTAGTCTGAGGTGCAGTGAAGGAGGTACAGCTAGGACCCAGCACTAGTCTGAGGTGCAGTGAAGGAGGTACAGCTAGGACCCAGCACTAGTCTGAGGTGCAGTCAGGGGGGTACAGCTAGGACCCAGCACTAGTCTGAGGTGCAGTGAAGGAGGTACAGCTAGGACCCAGCACTAGTCTGAGGTGCAGTGAAGGAGGTACAGCTAGGACCCAGCACTAGTCTGAGGTGCAGTCAGGGGGGTACAGCTAGGACCCAGCACTAGTCTGAGGTGCAGTCAGGGGGGTACAGCTAGGACCCAGCACTAGTCTGAGGTGCAGTCAGGGGGGTACAGCTAGGACCCAGCACTAGTCTGAGGTGCAGTCAGGGGGGTACAGCTAGGACCCAGCACTAGTCTGAGGTGCAGTCAGGGGGGTACAGCTAGGACCCAGCACTAGTCTGAGGTGCAGTCAGGGGGGTACAGCTAGGACCCAGCACTAGTCTGAGGTGCAGTCAGGGGGGTACAGCTAGGACCCAGCACTAGTCTGAGGTGCAGTCAGGGGGGTACAGCTAGGACCCAGCACTAGTCTGAGGTGCAGTCAGGGGGGTACAGCTAGGACCCAGCACTAGTCTGAGGTGCAGTCAGGGGGGTACAGCTAGGACCCAGCACTAGTCTGAGGTGCAGTCAGGGGGGTACAGCTAGGACCCAGCACTAGTCTGAGGTGCAGTCAGGGGGGTACAGCTAGGACCCAGCACTAGTCTGAGGTGCAGTCAGGGGGGTACAGCTAGGACCCAGCACTAGTCTGAGGTACAGCTAGGCAGACTGAGGTGCACTCAGAGGAGTAGAGACCAAGGGGAGAGCTACTCACAGTGCAGGAATCCGGCTCCGGGGGGGTCACGCGCCCAGGGCGGAGAAGACAAAAAGTTTGTTGAGGAAAAGTTGGAGCCTGAGCGGCGGCTGCGGGTGTGATGGGCGGGGGGCAGGCTGTTCTCTCTGTGCTGCTGCTGCTGCTGGCCGTGCTGTGAGGGTGTCAGTGCGGGAGAGAGGAACTCCGCCTCCCCCCCTGTCACCGCGCTGCCTCCTCCCCGGTAACCGCCCCGCCATCCCGGCCTCCCTCCCTCCCTCCTCCCCGGCAACCGCCCCGCCGGTCCACTCTACTGACTCCATCCCGGCCTCCTTCTCCCCGGCGTCCGTACAGTCCTTTCCTCTCCCCAGCCTGCCCTGGGCACACTCCTTGAAATGCATTATATGGGGCAGAGGAAGATGCCCCCTACCCTGGCACTGTGACCGCGGTGCCCCCAGGCACTGCCAGGGACAAGACATAAGGGAATTATTGGATTAGATATCACCCCAGCTGCCCCAGAGCCTCTTTAATGGCCTAAAATGTACTAACTACATTATTATTACTCCAAAAATACTCCCTTTTCACATCCTCAGGCCTCCTTTCATGGCTGCTGTATAAGTAAGCTTCTCAATTTGTCTGAGTTTTGCCTAAATTAAATATAATAACAGATACCTAGGGGTAAATTTACTAAAGTGAGGGTTTTTAGAAGTGAGTTTTAAAAGATGTTGCCCATAGCAACCAATCAGATTCTACTTAGCATTTAACTAGCACCTAGAAGATAATAGCTAGAATCTTATTGGTTGCTATGGGCAACATCTCTTTTTAAACTCACTTCTAAAAACTCTCACTTTAGTAAATTTACCCCTATACTAATTTAGGGTTGACCGTGTGTACGTTCAACAAAGCGTCATTTCCTTGCCCCATATTAAATGGCCGGTCTGTCAACCCAGAGGTGTAACTTTTTATGTGTATTTTAGGCTAAATATTGGCATTGTTTTCTAATAAAACGCATCAGAAACACCTTCAGAGCTTTAAAAAGGTGCATACAGGTAAAAAGCAGAATGCGACGCAAGTAAAGGAACGGGTCTGGTGAGGAAATGCAGTGTAAAGTAACGGGTCTGGTGAGGAAATGCAGTGTAAAGTAACGGGTCTGGTGAGGAAATGCAGTGTAAAGTAACGGGGTCTGGTGAGGAAATGCAGTGTAAAGTAACGGGTCTGGTGAGGAAATGCAGTGTAAAGTAACGGGTCTGGTGAGGAAATGCAGTGTAAAATAACGGGGTCTGGTGAGGAAATGCAGTGTAAAATAACGGGGTCTGGTGAGGAAATGCAGTGTAAAATAACGGGGTCTGGTGAGGAAATGCAGTGTAAAATAACGGGGTCTGGTGAGGAAATGCAGTGTAAAATAACGGGGTCTGGTGAGGAAATGCAGTGTAAAATAACGGGTCTGGTGAGGAAATGCAGTGTAAAGTAACGGGTCTGGTGAGGAAATGCAGTGTAAAGTAACGGGTCTGGTGAGGAAATGCAGTGTAAAGTAACGGGGTCTGGTGAGGAAATGCAGTGTAAAGTAACGGGTCTGGTGAGGAAATGCAGTGTAAAGTAACGGGTCTGGTGAGGAAATGCAGTGTAAAATAACGGGGTCTGGTGAGGAAATGCAGTGTAAAATAACGGGGTCTGGTGAGGAAATGCAGTGTAAAATAACGGGGTCTGGTGAGGAAATGCAGTGTAAAGTAACGGGTCTGGTGAGGAAATGCAGTGTAAAATAACGGGGTCTGGTGAGGAAATGCAGTGTAAAGTAACGGGTCTGGTGAGGAAATGCAGTGTAAAGTAACGGGTCTGGTGAGGAAATGCAGTGTAAAGTAACGGGGTCTGGTGAGGAAATGCAGTGTAAAGTAACGGGGTCTGGTGAGGAAATGCAGTGTAAAGTAACGGGTCTGGTGAGGAAATGCAGTGTAAAATAACGGGGTCTGGTGAGGAAATGCAGTGTAAAATAACGGGGTCTGGTGAGGAAATGCAGTGTAAAATAACGGGGTCTGGTGAGGAAATGCAGTGTAAAGTAACGGGTCTGGTGAGGAAATGCAGTGTAAAATAACGGGTCTGGTGAGGAAATGCAGTGTAAAGTAACGGGTCTGGTGAGGAAATGCAGTGTAAAGTAACGGGTCTGGTGAGGAAATGCAGTGTAAAGTAACGGGGTCTGGTGAGGAAATGCAGTGTAAAGTAACGGGTCTGGTGAGGAAATGCAGTGTAACGTAACGGGTCTGGTGAGGAAATGCAGTGTAAAATAACGGGGTCTGGTGAGGAAATGCAGTGTAAAATAACGGGGTCTGGTGAGGAAATGCAGTGTAAAATAACGGGGTCTGGTGAGGAAATGCAGTGTAAAATAACGGGGTCTGGTGAGGAAATGCAGTGTAAAATAACGTGTCTGGTGAGGAAATGCAGTGTAAAGTAACGGGTCTGGTGAGGAAATGCAGTGTAAAGTAATGGGTCTGGTGAGGAAATGCAGTGTAAAATAACGGGTCTGGTGAGGAAATGCAGTGTAAAGTAACGGGGTCTGGTGAGGAAATGCTGTGTAAAGTAACGGGTCTGGTGAGGAAATGCAGTGTAAAGGAACGGGTCTGGTGAGGAAATGCAGTGTAAAGTAACGGGTCTGGTGAGGAAATGCAGTGTAAAGTAACGGGTCTGGTGAGGAAATGCAGTGTAAAATAACGGGGTCTGGTGAGGAAATGCAGTGTAAAATAACGGGTCTGGTGAGGAAATGCAGTGTAAAGGAACGGGTCTGGTGAGGAAATGCAGTGTAAAGGAACGGGTCTGGTGAGGAAATGCAGTGTAAAGGAACGGGTCTGGTGAGGAAATGCAGTGTAAAGTAACGGGTC
Organism: Taudactylus pleione; assembly: GCA_031769625.1. Taxonomy (NCBI): domain Eukaryota; kingdom Metazoa; phylum Chordata; class Amphibia; order Anura; family Myobatrachidae; genus Taudactylus; species Taudactylus pleione. The sequence continues at coordinate 2,215,618 of JAUIMM010000633.1, forward strand.
TGGTGAGGAAATGCAGTGTAAAGTAACGGGTCTGGTGAGGAAATGCAGTGTAAAGTAACGGGTCTGGTGAGGAAATGCAGTGTAAAGTAACGGGGTCTGGTGAGGAAATGCAGTGTAAAATAACGGGTCTGGTGAGGAAATGCAGTGTAAAGTAACGGGTCTGGTGAGGAAATGCAGTGTAAGGCAACGGGTCTGGTGAGGAAATGCAGTGTAAAATAACTCCCAGAGACTTTATGATCTGTGTACAGTTTCCAATCTGTGTTTTGTTTTTATATATACTTGAATCGACTCTAAAGGTGAACAAGATGTCCTTGGCCTATACGTAAAGCTGGGGGGAGGGTGTGTGGAGGATTTCTAGAGCTCAGAACTTAGCAAATGGCTGTTAGACTGGGGAGAGGAGAGCTGTATTTTATACACCGACCTGAGATGCCAGGAGAGACGGTATGCAGTCGGGATGCCAACCGCGACATAGGTCCGGCGGTCTTTCATAATGATCCTGAGACGGTATGCAGTCGGGATGCCGACGGTCGAAATGCCGACCGCCGGCTTCCCGAATGTCTAATGACAGGCGTCAATATACTGAAGCCTATCATCACTACGCCGGGAGCCCAACGCCCGGCATACCGAACGAAGGTAAGCCGGACGGTGGGCGTGGACAGCCGCTGGGGGGGTTAGGTTTAGGGCTCCGGGGGGGACAGGGTTTAGGCACCCCCCGGGATGGGAAGGGGGAGGTAGCGTTAGGCACCCTTGGGGGGAGGTTAGGGTTAGGCACCCCCCCGGGAGTCTTAGGTTTAGAGTGCGGGAAAGGGGGGGTTAGGGTTAGGCACCCCTAAAGGAGGGTTAGGGAGGAGAAAGGGTCAGTAATAGTTAACATACTTACGATCAGGATTTTGGAGGCTGCCGGTGTTCTGCTGTCGGTATTTGAACCGTCGGTCTTTCATACCGATCCCGGTGAGACTTTGGTACAAAAGGAGAGAGTTTAACAATGGTGTAATATTCTGCAAATTACTGGTAATACTGGTGGGATTATATAATTCCTGCAGATTGCAGGGACGTGCACCTCATATATTGCACCTACAGCATATGAAAAATTCAGATTTCTTGTTGCTGCACTGCGTTTCTTGACAGCAGCAATGGAAGGACAGTGGGGGCCATGCTGCCGAATGCATGCAGGCCCACCAGGCGATGGCGCACAGGAGCGCACATCGTCAGCGACATAGCGGGTACACACTGGCCAATGTACCCTATATGTTGCTCCAATCCGCCAGATTGGACAACATATCGTCTAGTCTAGTGTACCTGGCATTAGAGTAAGGTTTCCCAAACTCTGGACCTCATTCAGAGGCGGTCGCTCGGGAGCGATCGGTCGCACCCAAAGTGATCGAGAATATGCAAAACGAGTGCTCAATCGCAGCGCACATCGTAAGCGTGGAAACACCCACAACAATGAAAGCACACCTCCTATCTCTACGGCCTAATTCAGAGTCGGTCGCAGGCGGCCACCTACGTCAGCACGATTAACACCTGTTACATTGTTAATTGCTTACAGAGATCGGTTGAGGCAGAAACCATCGCCAGCACTCGCAATGCTTAAGGTAGACCCTGGGCTACCCTTAGCTCTGCGAGCAGTAGCGTCATTATTGCAACGAGATGACGTGTGTGATGACTCGCTCAGTAATATATGCACGCCCTTAAAACGCCCTTTTTAAGGTCAACCACGCCTGCATGCGCACCACCACACCCCCGTTCACAAGCACCTTCCCCTGTAACCACCCACAAACGGCACGAAATGTCAATCACAGCTACGACCTCGTAGTGACTAGCGAGCAAGAGGATTGCGGTCAGAAAGACAGGCTTGCGCACGCGCACTGCCATGTACATGCATGCGCAGTTGAAAAAAACATCGCTCGCTACGACCAATCGCTCTGTGCGACCGCCTCTGAATGAGGCCCTCTGTCCTCAAGGCACCCTAACAGTCCAGGTTTTAAGGATATCCATGCTTGTGCACAGATGGTATAATCACACTGACTACTAATCATGTTACCTGTACTTAATCATGTATATCCTTAAAACCTGGAGTGTTAGTATGACTTGAGGACCAGGGTATTAATCACAACTTATAAATTACCTTTTGCAGGCTTTGTTTAAAAGATTATCGGAGCTGATTGGTTGGTACTTTATTTCTTACAGTGTTATCTCTGCAGGCTTTGATAAATACCCCCCAAGATTGGGAATCACTGGGTTAGTGTAACCAGGATGAATACTGGACCTGATTCAGAGCCGCTCGTAAGCGGCCGCTCGTTCGTTCCGAGCGATGTTTGCACAACTGCGCATGCGTACGGATCGTAATACGCATGCGCGAACCAGTCAGTGCGGCCGAAAATTGTTTGTTCGCTAAATAGCGAATGCCTGCTATTTTGAGTGACGTGAGGAGGCGTATGTGGGTGGTAACAGGGTAAGGTGCTTGACAACGGGGAGTGGAGATGAGAACGCAGGCGTGCTTAAAGGTCAAAACGGGCGTTTTATGGGTGTGCATAATTAATACAGCAGCGTCATCGACCACGTCACTGGGTTATTTTATAGTCAGAACTGCTCGCAAGATTGTGGTAGGAAAAACCAACCACAAGAATAGCGAGCAGTTCATACGCTGGTCGATGTACTCGATTAATCTAATAAATAGCGGACATGACGTAGGATGCGAGCGGCCAGGGGGCGTAGTTTTCCAAAAAACAACCGCATGTTTGGTTTGCTCGTTCAGACCTAGAGGCGTGAACAGACCGCAAAGAGCGAACGGTCCATTTGAATAGCCACCCCTTTTTTCTGAACGAGTGAGCGCAAATAGCGTCCGGCTCTGAATCAGGCCCACTGGGCCTGATTCAGAGCCGGATGCTCTGACAGAGCGCTCGCTCTGAATCAGGGACGTCCCTCTGTTTTTTTAGAGCGGCCTCCTGGCCCCTCCTGACCACCCACAGCTATAGCGAGCGGTCGTGATGGTCACGAGGTCCATCGCGACCATCGGGCTTGCAACGAGACCCTTGTGGTATGAGACGGTTTGCCCGTCGCTGTCCGGGTCTCGTGCATGCGCACGACGGAGCCGGCTCCGTCGTGCGCATGCGCACTGGGCCACCATCCACCCGCTTGCAAGCGCTCGCGAGCGGGTCTGAATCAGGCCCACTGTCCACTGGGCTCAAAGCGTGACCCTAACTTGACTGATGGATGATCTGGCTATCCTAAACGATAAAAGTGAACGATATGGACGATAACGATATTGTTCATATCAATCAGATCGTCCAGTGTATATGCACAATATCATTAACGATGCATGCTCCCGCGGATCGTTAACGATGTCTTCTATAGCCTGAACTTGCAGACCAATCTGACGATATTGTCAGATTCTGCTAGTTCGGGGACGTGGCCGGATGATGTCACTGAACGATATTGCTATTATCGTTTGTCTGGGGGCGGGGCCACAATGATGCGGTCATGCCCACGCTCCGCAGCCAATGCTGCGTCAAGTTTCCACCCCGCGCCATTGCCTACCTGGAGAGGTCAGTCTGAATGTTGGCAAGTATGGCTTAAGTATGGATATCCTGAAAATCTGGACTGTTAGGGTGCCTTGAGGAACGACATTCGGGAACTACTGATCCATGTAATAGCTGCATTGGGGCAGATGTATCAAGCCTTCTAAAGATGACAAGTTGCCAAACGCAACCAAACAGCTGCTTGCTATCATGATATAGAATGTACTAGATCGGGGGTTCTCAACTCCAGTCCTCAAGTACCACTAGCAGGACGTGTTGTGGATTTCTGTAATCATGCATAGATGAGGTAATCTATGTTGCTGGGTCAGTAATAATCCCACCTGCTTCCACAGGCAGAACTCCTCATTACTTGCTGGGAAAACTCTTGGGTTGAAGTTGAGAACCGCTGTACTAGATACAGTATGGTAGCAAGAAGCTGATTGGTTGTCGTGGGTATCTTCTGTACGTCTCTTTAGAAGGCTGAGTCATAAATATGGGAATGACTCGGTTACGTTCATTATTCCTAGTGAATTGATGGTCTGCATGTTCATGAATTTTGAGTTCAGCCCAGAAAATGGCCGCATGCACTGTGTATATATATATATATATATATATATATAATATATATATTTATATGGTCAAGAGTGGCACTTTCGGGTCAATGACCCATCGCTATCCTGGTCATGCGCATGCGCGAGACCCGGATAGCGACGGGCAATCCGTCGCTCCAGGTCTCGTACCAAAGGGGGCGTGCTGTCGATGTTGAGTGACAGCACGCCCCCTTTGGTGGGCGGGCCGGGGGAGTGGCTGCCCAAACGGAGGCGTTCCCATGTGAACGCCTCCGTTTTGGGGCGGCCCCACTGACATCACAAGTGATGTCAGTGGGAGAGATTTCGGCTCTGTTAGAGCCGAAATCTCTCTGGGGCTTGCGGCAACGAGACCCTACCACAAGGGTCTCGTCGCAAGCCCGATGGTCTTGACCATCGCGACCATCTTCCTGGCTGCTCGCTATAGCTGTGGGTGGTCATCCACAGCTATGCGAGCGGCCAGGAGGCCGTTCTATAAAAAAAAAAAAGGCCGGCCCTGATTCAGAGCGTCCGGCTCTGAATCAGGGCCTACGTCCATCTCATTATAACACACCGGTGACACTAATACACACTCTTATAAAAGCACTCACTCTGCGGTCATGAAACTCCTTGTAAGGTTGTGTAATATGTTTATAATTTACGTTTATATATAATGGGATCTAGGGAACCTCTCTCATCGTGCTGAGGCTTCTGCAATATCCAGATGATAATAATTGCTTAGTCTCCTGCCCTCTACATGTCCCTAGCCGTTACCCACTGCTGACTTCCACTTATTTCCCGCTTTCCTGCACTCACCTGAACAAAAGGTGAATTGACTGCACAGACAATGCTGGCTGAGGTCACAGTAAGGGTGGAGAAACCGGCTCGGTTGAATTTGCCATAAAGCTTTGCTGCTGTTCCAACTTTAGATTGTCAGAGCGATATTCAGGGGAGCAGAATGTTTACACAGAAGGGAACAATGAGTTCAGTGAAAGTGGCAACTATTGGGAATAAACGACTGTTAAGCTGGTCACACACATCACCAACCCAGCAATTGACCATCGGCCAATGTGGTAAACACACACTTATACACACTTACCAATCGGCCGCTCGGTATATCTGGCCAGACAGCGCAACTGGGTGGGCATTTAAATTTGCCCGCCCATTTGTGATGCCAGTGTCGGCTGTTCCTGCGGCCAGTGTACTGACGGGCGGTGGGTCGCTCGTATGCACGGACAGATGCAGCGCTATCAGGGGCGTCGGCACAATTGTATGTTGGGAGGGGGCAACGGGGAGATGTCAGGCAGCGTTACAGAAAATTGGGCCGTGTCGGCTCCGTGCTGAATTAGGCCCAGAGTGCAGTATCTGATTTCATATTACGTAATACAAAATAAAATAAAAAAATGGGGTGTCTTTTTGCCAGACGCTTGCCAGTATCTGAGAAGTAAGCCAGCAACTCAATTATCTGGAAACTGTCATCCAATCTGTCTCTCTGTGGGGGGAGCCGTGTATTCCCAGACCGGAGGGACCTACAAATTAGCCATATTGGAGAAAATGCAGCCTGTGCCCTCTTGAAGCGTGGCCTTCTCCAGGGCTGGCAATCAGGAGAGGACTTTCCAATCACAGGGTGAAGAATTGATTTCAGGATCGTTCTCATTTAGGTGTTGAGTGAGAAGTGACATCTGCCAAGCTCAGCCACATAGGAGAATAAAATGACATTATCGCAGAGATGTCTGTGTACGTGGCATTTATACCTGTCAACCGCTTTCTATGTAACGAGGAAAAGTAAATTGCAGCTACACCCAGAAAAATAAAATTCTTATTTTAAAACGTTCCTGTTATGTTTAATATAAAGCCAGTTCTACATTGAACCTCAGGGCCTGATTCAGACGCAGTCGCAAGCGCTGAGCGCTCGCAACCGGGTCGATGGTGGCCCACAGCAGATGCGCACGACGGAGCCGGCTCCGTCGTGCGCATGCGCGAGACCCAGCTATCGACGGGTAATCCGTCGCTCTGGGTCTCGCACCAAAGGGGGCAAGCTGTCGATGTTGAGTGACAGCTCGCCCCCTTTGGTGGGCGGGCCGGGGGAGTGGCTGCCCAAACTGAGGCGTTCCCATGAGAACACTTGCCATTTGGGGGTGGCCTGTTAGAGCCGAAATCTCTCTGGGGCTTGCGGCCACGAGACCCTACCACAAGGGTCTCGTCGCAAGCCCGATGGTCTTGACCATCGCGACGATCATCATGGCCGCTCGCAATAGCTGTGGGTGGTCACCCACAGCTATGCGAGTGGCCAGGAGGCCGTTCTAAAAAAAAGCCCGGCCCTGATTCAGAGCCAGCGCTCTGTCAGAGCAGGGAGAGTATAAAATATCTTGAAGTGCATCTTCTTCAAAGTGTCCCAGAGTAACTCTAGTGGGCGCATTCGCTTTTGGTACTCCCATTGTCCGTGGGACGTCTCGGAGGACAAAATTAAATCTCATCACCTGTGCTAATCTGATCTACAACTGACTTTTATATCCCAACAAAGGGAATCTATTTTACTGCCCACCAACTTTCCATATGTAATAACCGTTTAGATCTACAGTATAAAATGCTTTACCCCGGGTAAATGACACACTATTTGGCCCGTGCAATCCAAATTCTGCTTTTGGAATTGAGTGATATTTTCCAATTTTTTTTGAGAGGGGATGCCCTCTGATTCGTAACAACGCTGTGTACACACGGTACGATTAAACAGGATGATATGAACGATGGCGATATCGTTATATCGCTATCATTCATATCGTCCTGTTTCTGGCCCCCTCAATGACCAAACGATGTTCGATGTGTGGGCACGAATAGTCGATATAGATATAGACCATCGCCCATGCATGCAGGCAGGCATGCATGCATGGGCAATGGTCTATATCTATATCGACCATCGCCCATGCATGCAGGCGAACATGGTGATATCGACCATGTTAGCCTGTTTACTATAGTAGCTGGGGGGTTGCTGCATGTGCTGGATGTTCGATCCAGCACATGCAGGACGTTCAGACAACGATCGTCTGATCGTTGTCTGATCGTTAAGTCGCTCGAGTGTGCAGTGTTCGAATTGATCTTTAAAGTTTTAAATATGGGTTTATCTCCCTCTCCAGCCCTGGCACCCCTCCCTGTGTATCCCCCTGATTTGCCTAAGCACCACTGTTACATTTCAGGCCAGATACCGCTGGTGACCAAGACTGGTGCCCAGTTTTGGAAAAACCCTCTTCCGTTTCCCAGAGTAACTATAGTAGGAAGTATCCCAGTAGCTAGCACAGGTCTGTGGGAGTAATACAGTGTAAGTGACCCTTACCCGACTTTTATACCCGATACTAGCTGGGGAGTAGGGTTACCCCAACGTAAACAATCCTTTTAAGGGTTCAGAGATTTTTTTTGTAGAAAGCAGAGGTAAGAAACAGCTGAAAAAATTTTCACTTTTTTTTTGGAAACGCCATTTTTTATGTGAAATGCAGAATTTTGCATCTGCTCTCCAGAAGAATTGGGGTATATTTACTAAAGTGCAGTTTTTTTAGAAGTGGAGATGTTGCCCATAGCAACCAATCAGATTCTACTTATCATTTATCTATCACCTGCTAGAAGATTATAGCTAGAATCTGATTGGTTGCCATGGGCAACATCGACACTTCTAAAAAAAAACCCTGCACTTTAGTAAATATACCCCTTATAGTTCCTAACTTAATGCAGACTGGGCGATTGAATATATAGAAAAGTGTGCCCATATACAAACTTTTGCTCTGTATATTCTGTTCATTTGTGCCTTAGGGGCCTATTTATAAATAAATATTTGCGGCATATTCCCCCAAAACACGCATTTCCGGGGGACACCCACAAATATTAAGTATCCTCCCTTTCGGAGCCCCTGTGGGTGCTATTTCATACATTACTGTGTGCTATCACCGCACCCTGCAATGTGCTCACGGGCACCCGGATCGCATTGTAAATACGCGTATTGGTAAATGGGCCCCTTATTTGTGTACAACTATATCTGCCTGTCATCTATCTCTGAAGCCAATGAATTTGTAAAATCGCTTTTCATGTGCAGAATAAAGATTCTGTTTTCAAAAAAGGGAAAAGAGGAAAAACACATTTAGCGGTTTCTGTGGAAACGGGAAGAGTTGTTTTTTTATTGTAAGATTTGGTGCTGCGAGTGGAATGACTGTAGAGGAAACAAAGGGCTGTGACTCACTGGGTCTTTGTAGCACAGGAGCCCACACAAGTGTCTGCGAGAGCACTTTCAGAGGTAAAAAAGGGAGCTCGCTCTACCGTAATGATCTATTTTGTGTATCGTACACAGGGCCTGGTTCAGAGTGCTACGCTTTGCCAATGTTTTCGCAAATAGAGCGATTATTTGCCACTGCGCATGCATGTAGGACACTGCTATATTCGCACGCTGCGAGTCTTTATTTGCAGTGTGATTGATAGGCGGGGTGCGTTCGACTATAAAACGCATACCTCCCAACTGTCCCGCATTTAGCGGGACAGTCCCGTTTTTCTGGTCCGCAGTGTCCCGCGGTGGGGGGGGAAGTTAGGGGACGCATACACGCTGCTCTGCTATGCAGAGCAGCATGTATGCAGAGCTAGAATAGACGCTGTGCGCATGCGCACAGCATCTATTCAGAGTACGGGGGGGGAAGCCCGGGGGCTGCCCAGCATCTCGGAGATGCTGGGCACGCCCCCTTAGTGACGTAAACGGGGGCGTCATCAGACCATGCCCCCTTTACGATTAGGTCCCAACTCCCTCCCAGCAAATGTTGGGAGGTATGAAAACGCCTGCGTGTCTCGACCATATTGGGGGCATCACATCCTGCATCTGCGATCCCGTACGCAGTTAATATGGCTCCGGGGTCTTAGTTACGGAATGTTATTGTAAGGATTTCATTATACACTCCGTGGGGTAGATTACCTATTGAGAGAGTAAAGGATCTGCAGGGGTGTAAATGTCTCCTAGGGCAGGAGGCTCTGTGGCTTGGGCCCGGGCCTAGCTGAGTGTGGATTAGGTTTAGGAGTGAGCCTAGTATTTCACTTCAGGTGCACGATAGGTTTGTACAATGGGGTTATTTATATGAGCTAAGGTGGGGATGCTGCATTTTGGGAGCTGATCAACAGGACATAAGTGAGGAGAAAATAATGTAGGTGCATCCCCTTGCACAGGGTGAGGGGGTTGTACGCATTTGCGGAGGAGTTAGCGCACCTGCGCAGAGCAGAGAGGCAATGCGGCTCCGCGTGTTCTGCAGTTTGTAGATGAACCTTAGCCGGCTGTAATCTCTCCAGCTGAAGACCTCTCTTTGTTATGCGGTCAGCATTTTGGCAGAAAGAAAAGTTAATTATTATTTATCATGTTGGAATCTCTGTAACCAGCTGACAGCGTAGAAACGTCTTCTGTTTGTCGGGAGAGATGATGATGAGGCAGCGCCGTCGCGTCTAGCTGCGTTGTGCGGGGCGGCGCACCACTCTCTACTGAGCCCCATTCTATGGGACATTTAAATAGCGTTTTGGCACCCATATGCTGAGCCTCCGACATCTTGGTATTGTCAGAATATGCGCCAGACTTACGACATGTGATCATCAGCAACGTGTATTCGCGTCTGACAAAAGTTACCTCCTAACAGGGGCAAATTAATGTTTTTGCAGGTCTGCATCTGCGCCGTGTGACCTGATTACATAAATGGCGAGACTGAGGGGACCACATGTGTCACTTTTGTGTGTTTAAACTTTAAAGGTTTTTATTAATATATTTTAAGTGCAACTGGGAGGTGCAAAACGTGCCCCATTATTAGTACAGGGGCACCCCAATCTCTAATACCTCTCACTTGCCTTTGGGGAACAAAAAAAATATGTCTTTATGCCCTCCCGCAGGGAACATGAGTGCACACCTACTGTATGCCCGTTCATACGCCCCATTCCTCTCACTGGTCAGTGCAAGCTCTTACACCCCGACCTCTTTTGCCTAGCAGCCGCCATCTTGTCGTACACCGTCATGGACTTGCCCTTAAAATGCGCGTGCATTCAAAATCGCGCCCTGCGGCACAACGCAAGTGAAACGCATGTAAAAACAAATATTTATGTTTCTCATTTTAGTAGAATGATTTTTCCGTCTCATTGAAGGCTGTTTCGTTGTCCGGCGCAGTGGGCGGGGACATTTCATAACGATGCAATTCACGTCATCTGTGCATCCTAAAACCTGTCTTGAACACTTGTTGATTTTATTCGTATCACCAAAAACCACCCACGTTTATTTTATACCTAGCACGTTTACTTTATACCTACTCATGGCGATGTGACTTTACGTGCATTAAAAATGCGTACAGCGCACATTTTAAAGCTAACGGGTTACGCAGGCTTACCTGGCAGGTAGAAACGTCCAAATCAGATTTTTGTAAACTTTTTTTTTTTTTATACTCTTTTTGTTTCGCTCTCTACAGTTTTTGGTCCCAAAAACCTTGAGCCTGAGGCTGATTGTTCCCCATTATAGGCGCACTCCTCTTCTTTTAGGGCCCACCTGCCTGCGCCCCTCTGCATACCGTGGCAACTTTTTTTTTTTCCAGTATAAACCTACTGTATTTAAATTAAAATCCACTCATGTACAGCAGATAATATACTAACACTTCTATGTGAGGATGACACACAGAAACTCCTGTGTGTACCCGCGCTCTGCATTACCAGGGTTGAGCACAATGGAGAGCAAATAATGAGAGTCGAAATGTGAAAGTTGTCTGACAGCTACAACCCCACGATACCAACCCTGTCCCCGCCTCACATTGTACCCGTCAGTCACACTGTCACCCATAGCAACCGTCAACAAATCTGCATCCCTGGGAAACTGGACTCACTGGTGAAATGAGGGATCACTAATCTGATTCACATACTGCTGAGATTTCCTGGGAACAAATCTCACAGGTTCATCCTCGGGAAGTGTCGGACAGTAAGTAACCGGTGATATCCTATGTAACAATATCTACTACCTATGGGATATTTGCTTATGTAGAATGCTATTGTCCTGTTCTTTTGTTGGCCTTGGAAAATGAGATACATAACAGAGCAAAGAGGAGAGATAGGAACTAACGCTACGAGGCACAGTGATTGGGAAAATTGTTCCCTGCAAAAATAAACCACAAAAACCCACAAGACTCAATGGGCCTGATTCAGCAAGGATCGAAGTTGCTTAGACGCACGTAATCGGACGATTATTTCCCACTGCGCATGCGTACACATCGCAAGTGTGCGTGCGCGAACCTGCCGCTACGATCGGAAGTGCGATCGCAGTGACCACGCGGACAGGAAGTGCCGTTTTTGGTAACAACGGGGGTGGGTGGTCGGGCGAGCGCAGGAGTGGCAGTGCATTTCAACGGCGTTGCATGGACGTGCATAAATTATCCACTGCGATACCGTACGCAGCCTGAGGCCTCATAGCGTGCGCTGAAGTTAGCAGTTCCTGAGTGAGGTCTGATCTGCCTTATCTGTGTGTATGGGTCCGATGTTACTCGTAGTTCCCGATTATTTCGCTATGTTACCCAAGTTTACAGATGTGAGTAAGGGGGGGCGTCCTTATGTTAGGCTGCGATCGCAATGCGAATGCAGACATTTGCATATCACCGCTGATAAGGGCACCTGCGTTGCATGTGTATAAGCAGATTAGCGATCCGTAGTGAATCAGGTCCAATATTACAATGTATAAGATTTGTTTATGTGTGGTCGGCCTATACTAATAACTATTACCAGAGAAAAAAAATATTTGGTCTGCTACATTTAACACAGACAGTTTAATAGATGTAAAACCAAAATGACAAAGACGCTGTCGATTTCAGGACTGATGGGAGGGGTTTGGCAAATAAGATGGAGGGGGAGGGACTTGGCGAATAAGGGTGCGCCAAGCTGCATGCGGGCAGGGTATGGTTATCACCACTCTGCGCCAATGCGAAAATGATATGTTGTGTTGAGGGGATGAGGAGTCTAAAGGAGCAGTAAGGGGCTGCGATTGCGCAATTAGTGGCGCGTTTCTGCATTACCCGGAGGCTACACAGCCTTTATACACTTGTAGGGGGGAGATGTGTCAAGCCTTGGAGAAAGATAAAGTGGAGTGAGATAAAGTACCAACCAATCAGCTCCTAACTCATTTTATAGTCCTGGTCATGCAAATCGTCCAGACCGCGGAATGGGGACATGCGCTTATCTGTATGTATTTTATGTTTTACTGTTGCCCTTATTTTCTGCCAGGGAAGCCGCATTGTATTTCTATATTTTTAATACAAGAGCGTGTGTTTATAATTATATACTGTAAATAAACTCACGGAGTTGATGCTTTTGACGGTCACACGTCTGCGAGTTTATGAAAATGACGCTGCAGAGCCCTCCCCAGGTGTATATCTGTGCGTATGACTGTGCAAGGACTGAGACGCCCACTCTCAGTGTCCGTAACCTCTGATAACGCCACTTGGTGGGCCTGATTCAGGGGTGGAATTTGCTGCTAGTATCAATCTTCATTTGTACAGTGGCAAGGAGGGGGCGGGGCTTGGGCGTATGCACTCAGGAGGAAGTATCAGCCTCCCCTGTGCAGTGGCGAGGAGGCGGGGGCGTGTGCACTCAAGACAGAGTCTCTCCCCATTGGTGCTAACTGCTGTGGGCGGGGCAATGTGATCTTCAGGAGGCAGGGCGCCACCTGCAGATCACATAGCTCCGCCCACAGCCGTTGACACCTATGGAGGGAGGCTTCCTCTTGAGTGCACACGTCCTCTGCCCTCACGACCCTTCCTCCCTGCCGGCCTGTGGGTGCAGCAGCTGTTAGGGAGGACAAATGCCCCTCTGTGGGGTCGCCGGTGCCCCCTTGTACAGCGCGCCGCACATAGAGGCCCATTTATCAAAATATATTTGACGTAAAATCCCCAAAAACACCCGTTTTCAGGGATTTGCCTCAAATACTATGTATTAAGAAGGGACCACAGCAGGTATCTCCGATACCTGCTGTGATCCCCCCATTACTGCTGGCAGCCGGCTCCCCCATAGGTTTCTATGGGGCAAGCGATGCTGCCAAATTTACCAATATCCGGAATGTGATGCCTGCCATATATTGGCCCCCGCAGCTAGCGCCATCTGAAGATGACGTTAGCCGCTGTAGCCTATGGGCTACACCACGCACTATTAGCCGGCGGAGGGATCCATGCGCTGGACGGCAGCTCTCCAGATACACATCACAGGGACGGAGCCCATGTCCCGGATGATACATCCGGCTGATTAGATTGCTTTTTGCTGTGCGATCAGGGGCGTTACTGGCATGCCCTGATCGCGTTGCAAAAGCGATCAATGATAAATGGGCCCCGTAGTATTCTCACATTTTTAAGAGGCGCCATGGCCACACCCCCTCTCAGTACCGTGGCCGCTCTCTACGGCCCTGATTGCTTGCACCTCTAAATCAGGCCTGGCGAGGCTTTAGATGCCTCATTGGTCTCACTGTCACCACCGAACTTGCACATGTCCTAAGGCGGTTTCTGTGTCCGCGTAAGGCTGCCTATGTGAGCTGTCGAGCACCTGTGTACACAACCGCTTTTAGCGACACTCCCATAACACGCCCATAAGATAGACCATGTCTGTGTGTCCGCTAAGCCACTTCCCACTCACCCGATGTCTGACAGTTTGCAAACCCCTAAAGTGCATGCAGTTCAGGCCGGGGCGCATGGTTAGACCACACATGGAACAAGTTTTACCCCTATGTGGAGAGCCTGGCAAGGTAAGCTGTGCCCTGCGTAAAGGGCCGGGCGTCAACCTCTCATTCCTAATAGTCTAGACTGGATTGGGCCAGCTCTGTACGTGGGAAGGTTTTCAAAAAATGGATCGCAAACATAGGACCTGGAGAATTTCAGCCCATCTTGAGTAGCACATAACTAACTATTGCCCGGATATAAAAATATATGATACATGCCCCCAATATGAACATCAATCATACCAGATAAGTAATAATAATAGAACAAAGGAGTGGCCTAATCTGCGATTGGATGAGACTGCCCCTCTGGACTTATCTTAAAGCATTATTTTCCGTTACAGAGAGCAAGTATGATCCCCGGCTGCGGGGGCCTATCACCGGCTGCGGAGATGGCGCGTCGTAATTCAGAAAAAGCTCAAATCCAAGATATTCGAGAGAGATTCAGCCACTATATCGGGAATGTACAATCCATGAGAACACAGCTGAGACAGGTATGATTCACACCTTAACAAAACGGAAAGGAAACAAAAAAATGTCTTAATGTTTTAGACGTGGCAACAGTCCAGACAATAGTAATACACACCAAACGGGCCTGATTGTGCGTGTATAATTGTTGTCGTTTTAAATCCATCCCTCGAAGCCGCGGCGAATCAGCCGATTTGAAAAAAAAAAAAGATCTTAAGTAAGTATACCCCAAGGATTCTATTATTTGGGCAGAGGTTGGCAAGCCTGTGGCATATGATATGTATGGTATATATTGGGCATTGCTTGGTATGTATATGGAGTGTCTGTGTATGTATATTTATATATATATGTGTGTATGGACCTAGGGCCTGATCCAGATCCGCTCGCGAGCGCATAGCGCTCGCAAGCGGGTCGATGGTGGGCCAGTGCGCAAGCGCAGCATGCACAACACCCGTAGCAAGTGAGGAATCACTCGCTCCGGGGCTCACAACAAAACAGGGCGGCTGTCGATGTTGATCGACAGCTCGCCCTGTTTTGTAGGCGGGGAAGGGGGGCGGCTAAACAAATGGAGGTGTTTGTGGGCGGCCCTACTGACATCACCACCGTCGTGCGCATGCGCAGTGCACACCATCGACCCACGCGAGTGGGTCTGAATCAGGCCCACTGTCTTCTTAATAATGATCACAGGCACTTGAAGCCTTTAACTACTAATTGTCAAAACGTGTTATCTAACCCTATGGCGCATATTCTGAGCAGGGTGGTTTTTTTTTTTTAAATATATATGATGATTTCTATTTAAAAGCAGCACAGGTAACTTTATCTGCTGTTATATAGCCTGACTATTAATTAATTGCTCTGCGCACATTAATAGCCCATCAAGTCTCATACAGATAGCAGTGATGGGCTGGAATGGGGGTGGGGGCTCCTATCCTGGGAACACTTGTGTTTGCACATAATAGAGACCCTCAAGGGCAGTTAGTGTGGAACATAATGTATCTCTGCAAGACAATAGCTTGTTGCTGCCCCCGGCGCAGATTATCTGGGCCTTGCAGCACATATTACAAACTCCTCTCTCTGTCATTATTTGGGAAACCTATTGGCAAGTAATAGCTCCATTAAGGGCAGCGGTACACTGGGACAACATTATCAGACTCATTTATCCTTCCTAATAATAATAATACAGTCCCTGGAGGTTAGAGGGAAATCTTCGCAATCTGAGGCTCATTTACATAGCCAGGGACCCGGAAAGCTGCAATATGAACGGGAGATGTACTGTATGTCTCATTCAGCAGACAGATCGTCTCATCTCCCTCTAGCTCATCTCTATGTAATATCTCCTGAGCCACAAATGTCGTCCATGTCTATTATTCACATATACTGACCATAATACACATCTATTACACTGTATACAGACATAGGACACTACACCCCCAACATGTCCTGACCACTGTACATGATCAAAATACACATCTATTACACTGTATACAGACATAGGACACTACACCCC
This sequence comes from Taudactylus pleione, assembly GCA_031769625.1. Taxonomy (NCBI): domain Eukaryota; kingdom Metazoa; phylum Chordata; class Amphibia; order Anura; family Myobatrachidae; genus Taudactylus; species Taudactylus pleione. The sequence continues at coordinate 2,231,410 of JAUIMM010000633.1, forward strand.
CAACATGACCTGACCACTGTACATGACCATAATACACATCTATTACACTGTATACAGACATAGGACACTACACCCCCAACATGTCCTGACCGCTGTACATGATCATAAAATTAGGGGTGTGCACCGGCCACTTTTCGTGTTTTGTGTTTTGGTTTTGGATCTGGATCTTTCTTCGTGTTTTGGATCTGGATTAGTTTTGCCAAAACCACCCTTCCGTGTTTTGGGTTCTGGGTTTTGTGTTTTGGATCTGTATTTTTTTTAAAAAAAGCATAAAAACAGCTAAAATCACAGAATTTGTAGGTTTTTCTGCTCCTATGCTATTATTAACCTCAATAACCTTAATTTCCACTCATTTCCAGTCTATTCTGAATACCTCACACCTCACAATAGTGTTTTTATGTCCAAAAGGTTGCACCGAGGTAGCTGGATGACTATGCTAAGCGACACGAGTGGGCGGCACAAACATGTGACCCATCTAGGCGTGAAACTGCAGTGGCAGACAGGATGGCATTGAAAAACTAGGCCCCAAACTGTACATAATGCAAAGAAAAAAAAGAGGTGCAAGATGGAATTGTCCTTGGGCCCTCCCACCCACCCTTATGTTGTATAAACAGGACATGCACACTTTAACAAACCAATCATTTCAGCGCCAGGGTCTGCCACACAACTGTGGCTGAAATGATTGGTTCGTTTGGGCCCCCACAAAACAAGCTGGCAATTAATCTGTCCCTGCACAAACTGGCTCTACGGAGGCAAGAAGTCGTCCTCATCCTCCTCATCCACAGATTCCTCACCCTCTTCAGTGTTATGTACATCCTCATCCTCACAGAGTATTAATTCGTCCCTGCTGGAACCACAGGTCCCTCTGTACGTTCTGGAGGCTGGTCTCCCTGGAAGAGTTGATCATTCATTTTATGAACATCATCTTCTCCACATTTTGTGGAAGCAACCTCCTACGCCTTTCGCTAACAAGGTTCCCGGCTGCACTAAACACTCTTTCGGAGTACACACTGGAGGGGGGGCAACTCAGGTAAAATAGAGCCAGTTTGTACAGGGACCTCCAAATTGCTTCTTTTTCCTGCCAGTACAGGTACGGACTGTCTGACATGCCTACTTGGATGCTGTCACCGATGTAATCCTTTAACAGACAGACGCACGCTTGTCGCTGCTGCTTTGAGGATTCAGGTGCGGCTACAGCCCACACAATTCACAAAGACAGAAAAAAAAAAAGAATATTTTTATTGTTTGTGGAGCACACTTTGAGGGTTACACCACCCTCTAACAGACAGACGCACGCTTGTCGCTGCTGCTTTGAGGATGCAAGTGCGGCTACAGCCCACACAATTCACAAAGACAGAAAAAAGAAGAAGAATATTTTTATTCTTTGTGTAGCACACTTTGAGGGTGTCACCACCCTTTAACAGACAGACGCACGCTTGTCGCTGCTGCTTTAAGGATGCAGGTGCGGCTACAGCCCACACATTTCACAAAGACCGAAAAAAAAAGAACAATATTTTAATTGTTTGTGTAGCACACTTTGAGGGTGTCACCACCCTTTAACAGACAGACGCACGCTTGTCGCTGCTGCTTTAAGGATGCAGGTGCGGCTACAGCCCACACAATTCACAAAGACAGAAAAAAGAAGAATATTTTTATTGTTTGTGTAGCACACTTTGAGGGTGTCACCACCCTTTAACAGACAGACGCACGCTTGTCGCTGCTGCTTTGAGGATGCAAGTGCGGCTACATCGCACACAAGTCACAAACACATAAAAAAAATAGTTTTTTATTTTTTGGAGCACTTTGAGAGTTACACCACCCTTTAACAGACAGACGCACGCTTGTCGCTGCTGCTTTAAGGATGCAGGTGCGGCTACAGCCCACACATTTCACAAAGACCGAAAAAAAAAGAACAATATTTTAATTGTTTGTGTAGCACACTTTGAGGGTGTCACCACCCTTTAACAGACAGACGCACGCTTGTCGCAGCTGCTTTAAGGATGCAGGTGCGGCTACAGCCCACACAATTCACAAAGACAGAAAAAAGAACAATATTTTAATTGTTTGTGTAGCACACTTTGAGGGTGTCACCACCCTTTAACAGACAGACGCACGCTTGTCGCTGCTGCTTTAAGGATGCAGGTGCGGCTACAGCCCACACAATTCACAAAGACAGAAAAAAGAAGAATATTTTTATTGTTTGTGTAGCACACTTTGAGGGTGTCACCACCCTTTAACAGACAGACGCACGCTTGTCGCTGCTGCTTTGAGGATGCAAGTGCGGCTACATCGCACACAAGTCACAAACACATTAAAAAAATAGTTTTTTATTTTTTGGAGCACTTCGTGAGTTACACCACCCTTTAACAGACAGACGCACGCTTGTCGCTGCTGCTTTAAGGATGCAGGTGCGGCTGCAGCCCACACAATTCACAAAGACAGAAAAAAGAAGAAGAATATTTTTATTGTTTGTGTAGCACACTTTGAGGGTGTCACCACCCTTTAACAGACAGACGCACGCTTGTCGCTGCTGCTTTGAGGATGCAAGTGCGGCTACATCGCACACAAGTCACAAACACATTAAAAAAATAGTTTTTTATTTTTTGGAGCACTTCGTGAGTTACACCACCCTTTAACAGACAGACGCACGCTTGTCGCTGCTGCTTTAAGGATGCAGGTGCGGCTACAGCCCACACAATTCACAAAGACAGAAAAAAGAAGAAGAATATTTTTATTGTTTGTGTAGCACACTTTGAGGGTGTCACCACCCTTTAACAGACAGACGCACGCTTGTCGCTGCTGCTTTGAGGATGCAGGTGGAATCTAGACGGGATTTGGAACCGAGGACACACTACCTCCATCAATTGTCTAAATCCCACTGCACTAATGTCGGATACCGGACGCACGTCTAACACCAACATAGCAGTCAAGACCTCAGTTATACGTTTTGCTTCAGGATGACTGCTGTCGTACTTCATCCTCATTCGCTAGGGACTGTTGGAGGGTCAATTGTTTAGTAAAAGTAGTGATGTTCCTACTTCCTCTCTGGGATGATGAACAACTCCCAGCAGCAGCAACAGCACTAGTAGGAAGTGGTTCTTGATCTTTCCCTATTTTATTTTTATCAGAGAAAGTTTGGTCCTCCATTTATGTTATATTGATATATATACGTGCGGCTAAAGCGCACACAAACACAGAAAATAATTTTTTATTTTTGCTGGAGAGTAGTGCACTTTGTGGGTTACACCACCCTTTAAGAAATGAGCCAGCCGGCTCTTAACTTATGGGACACAGGCGCACGCTTGGCGCTGCTCCTTTGTTGATGCACGTGCAGCCACAGTGCACACAAGTCACAAACACAGAAAATATATATTTTTTTGGTTTGGAGTGTACTTTGGGGGTTACAGAACCCTTTAACGGTCAAGCCAGCCGGCCCTTTACTTATGACACAGGTGCACGCTTGGCACTACTTTGTTGATGCACGTGCGGCTACTGCGCACACAATTCACAAACACAGAAAATAATTTTTTTTTTGGTTTGGACTGGAGTGTACTTTCGGGGGTTACAGCACCCTTTAACGGTCAAGCCAGCTGGCCCTTTACTTATGACACAGGCGCACACTTGGCACTACTTTGTTGATGCACGTGCGGCTACTGCGCACACAATTCACAAACACAGAAAATAATTTTTTTTCGGTTTGGACTGGAGTGTACTTTGGGGGTTACAGCACCCTTTAACGGTCAAGCCAGCCGGCCCTTTACTTATGACACAGGCGCACGCTTGGCACTACTTTGTTGATGCACGTGCGGCTACTGCGCACACAATTCACAAACACAGAAAATAATTTTTTTTTTGGTTTGGACTGGAGTGTACTTTCGGGGGTTACAGCACCCTTTAACGGTCAAGCCAGCCGGCCCTTTACTTATGACACAGGCGCACGCTTGGCACTACTTTGTTGATGCACATGCGGCTACTGCGCACACAATTCACAAACATAGAAAATAATTTTTTTTTTGGTTTGGACTGGAGTGTACTTTGGGGGTTACAGCACCCTTTAACGGTCAAGCCAGCCGGCCCTTTACTTATGACACAGGCGCACGCTTGGCACTACTTTGTTGATGCACGTGCGGCTACTGCGCACACAATTCACAAACACAGAAATTAATTTTTTTTTTGGTTTGGACTGGAGTGTACTTTCGGGGGTTACAGCACCCTTAACGGTCAAGCCAGCCGGCCCTTTACTTATGACACAGGCGCACGCTTGGCACTACTTTGTTGATGCACGTGCGGCTACTGCGCACACAATTCACAAACACAGAAAATAATTTTTTTTTTGGTTTGGACTGGAGTGTACTTTCGGGGGTTACAGCACCCTTAACGGTCAAGCCAGCCGGCCCTTTACTTATGACACAGGCGCACGCTTGGCACTACTTTGTTGATGCACGTGCGGCTACTGCGCACACAATTCACAAACACAGAAAATAATTTTTTTTTTGGTTTGGACTGGAGTGTACTTTCGGGGGTTACAGCACCCTTAACGGTCAAGCCAGCCGGCCCTTTACTTATGACACAGGCGCACGCTTGGCACTAATTTGTTGATGCACGTGCGGCTACTGCGCACACAATTCACAAACACAGAAAATAATTTTTTTTTGGTTTGGACTGGAGTGTACTTTCGGGGGTTACAGCACCCTTTAACGGTCAAGCCAGCCGGCCCTTTACTTATGACACAGGCGCACGCTTGGCACTACTTTGTTGATGCACGTGCGGCTACTGCGCACACAATTCACAAACACAGAAAATATATTATTTTTTTAGCACTTGGGGGGAGCACCCCTGATGGACAGAGCACCCCCTGGACAACACTACAGCACCTCTTTAGGACTGGGACACTGCACAGGACTTTGGAGTGGACACAGCCCCTATGGAGAACTGACTGCACAACACAGTCCAGCCAGCCCCTATGGACTTTGAAGTAGTGGACACAGCCCCTATTAACAACAGCAGCACAGCACAACACAGCCAGCCCCTATGGACTTTGAAGTAGTGGACAACAGCAGCACTACACTACACTACACTACACTACACAGCCCTAACTCCCACCCTCCCTCTTCACTGTCCACAGCCGAGTGAGAAAATGGCGCCGACGTGGGTACCTTATATAGGATCCAAAACCCGCGAGACTCGGAAGGCGGGATGATGACGTTTTGCCTCGATTTCAGATCCGAGTCAGGCGGGAAAAGTCGAGCCTGATTCGGATCGGACTCGGATCGGGGGGGCTCGGGGGGGTTCGGATTTCAGAAATCCGAACCCGCTCACCCCTAATCATAATACACATCTATTACACTGTATACAGACATAGGACACTACACCCCCAACATGTCCTGACCACTGTACATGATCATAATACACATCTATTACACTGTATACTGACATAGGACACTACACCCCCAACATGTCCTGACCACTGTACATGACCATAATACACATCTATTACACCGTATACAGACATAGGACACTACACCCCCAACATGACCTGACCACTGTACATGACCATAATACACATCTATTACACTGTATACAGACATAGGACACTACACCCCCAACATCACCCGAGCACTGTACATGACTATAATACACATCTATTACACTGTATACAGACATAGGACACTACACCCCCAACATGACCTGACCGCTGTACATGACCATAATACACATCTATTACACTCTATACAGACATAGGACACTACACCCCCAACATGACCTGACCGCTGTACATGACCATAATACACATCTATTACACTGTATACAGACATAGAACACTACACCCCCAACATGACCTGACCGCTGTACATGACCATAATACACATCTATTACACTGTATACAGACATAGGACACTACACCCCCAACATGACCTGACCACTGTACATGACCATAATACACATCTATTACACTGTATACATGACCATAATACACATCTATTACACTGTATACAGACATAGGACACTACACCCCCAACATGTCCTGACCGCTGTACATGATCATAATACACATCTATTACACTGTATACAGACATAGGACACTACACCCCCAACATGTCCTGACCACTGTACATGATCATAATACACATCTATTACACTGTATACTGACATAGGACACTACACCCCCAACATGTCCTGACCACTGTACATGACCATAATACACATCTATTACACCGTATACAGACATAGGACACTACACCCCCAACATGACCTGACCACTGTACATGACCATAATACACATCTATTACACCGTATACAGACATAGGACACTACACCCCCAACATGACCCGAGCACTGTACATGACCATAATACACATCTATTACACCGTATACAGACATAGGACACTACACCCCCAACATGTCCTGACCACTGTACATGATCATAATACACATCTATTACACTGTATACAGACATAGGACACTACACCCCCAACATGTCCTGACCACTGTACATGATCATAATACACATCTATTACACTGTATACAGACATAGGACACTACACCCCCAACATGTCCTGACCGCTGTACATGACCATAATACACATCTATTACACTCTATACAGACATAGGACACTACACCCCCAACATGACCTGACCGCTGTACATGATCATAATACACATCTATTACACTGTATACAGACATAGGACACTACACCTCCAACATGACCTGACCGCTGTACATGACCATAATACACATCTATTACACTGTATACAGACATAGGACACTACACCCCCAACATGTCCTGACCGCTGTACATGATCATAATACACATCTATTACACCGTATACAGACATAGGACACTACACCCCCAACATGACCTGACCGCTGTACATGATCATAATACACATCTATTACACCGTATACAGACATAGGACACTACACCCCCAACATGACCTGACCGCTGTACATGATCATAATACACATCTATTACACCGTATACAGACATAGGACACTACACCCCCAACATGACCTGACCGCTGTACATGATCATAATACACATCTATTACACCGTATACAGACATAGGACACTACACCCCCAACATGACCTGACCACTGTACATGATCATAATACACATCTATTACACTGTATACAGACATAGGACACTACACCCCCAACATGACCTGACCACTGTACATGACCATAATACACATCTATTACACTGTATACAGACATAGGAGACTACACCCCCAACATGTCCTGACCACTGTACATGACCATAATACACATCTATTACACTGTATACAGACATAGGAGACTACACCCCCAACATGTCCTGACCACTGTACATGATCATAATACACATCTATTACACTCTATACAGACATAGGACACTACACCCCAACATGTCCTGACCACTGTACATGACCATAATACACATCTATTACACTGTATACAGACATAGGAGACTACACCCCCAACATGTCCTGACCACTGTACATGACCATAATACACATCTATTACACTCTATACAGACATAGGACACTACACCCCCAACATGTCCTGACCACTGTACATGATCATAATACCAGGGTTGCCTACCTTTAACATTCTCTTCCCGGGAGAAGCCCAGGTAAGAGATGCAGCAGGGGGCCAACGGGGGCGGGGCTTGACGATTTGCGTCATTAAGCCCCGCCCCCTCACTGTAAAATTGACACGATTGGGCACAATTTACATAGGGGGCGGGGCCAAATGCTGTGATTCATGCAGAATCACAGCTTAATCCCTGCCCCCTTCACGGAGACCCGCGATTGCCGCGGGTATTCTCCTAATTCTGCCCACTTCACTAGGAAGTGGGCAGAATGCGGGAGAAATGCCTACCCTTCCGGGGGTGCGGGGGGTTACCCGAAAAATTGGAGCCTCCCGCGAAAACTGGGAGGGTAGACATGTATGCATAATACACATCTATTACACTCTATACAGACATAGGACACTACACCCCCAACATGACCTGACCACTGTACATGATCATAATACACATCTATTACACTGTATACAGACATAGGACACTACACCCCCAACATGACCTGACCACTGTACATGATCATAATACACATCTATTACACTGTATACAGACATAGGATACTACACCCCCAACATGTTCTGACCACTGTACATGATCATAATACACATCTATTACACTATATACAGACATAGGACACTACATCCCCAACATGTCCTGACCGCTGTACATGATCATAATACACATCTATTACACTGTGTATACAGATATAGGACACTACACCCCCAACATAACCCGACCACTGTACATGATCATAATACACATCTATTATACCCTATACAGACATAGGACACTACACCCCCAACATGACCTGACCACTGTACATGACCATAATACACATCTATTACACTGTATACAGACATAGGACACTACACCCCCAACACGACCTGACCACTGTACATGACCATAATACACATCTATTACACTGTATACAGACATAGGACACTACACCCCCAACATGACCTGACCACTGTACATGATCATAATACACATCTATTACACTGTATACAGACATAGGACACTACACCCCCAACATGTCCTGACCACTGTACATGATCATAATACACATCTATTACACTGTATACAGACATAGGACACTACACCCCCCAACATGACCTGAGCACTGTACATGAACATAATATACATCTATTACACTGTATACAGACATAGGACACTACACCCCCAACATGACCTGACCACTGTACATGATCATAATACACATCTATTACACTGTATACAGACATAGGATACTACACCCCCAACATGTTCTGACCACTGTACATGATCATAATACACATCTATTACACTGTATACAGACATAGGACACTACACCCCCAACAGAACCCGACCTCTGTACATGATCATAATACACATCTATTACACTGTATACAGACATAGGACACTACACCCCCAACATGACCTGAGCACTGTACATGACCATAATACACATCTATTACACGGTATACAGACATAGGACACTACACCCCCAACATAACCCGACCACTGTACATGATCATAATACACATCTATTACATTGTATACAGACATAGGACACTACACCCCCAACATGTCCTGACCGCTGTACATGATCATAATACACATCTATTACACTGTATACAGACATAGGACACTACACCCCCAACATGACCTGACCGCTGTACATGATCATAATACACATCTATTACACTGTATACAGACATAGGACACTACACCCCCAACATGTCCTGACCGCTGTACATGACCATAATACACATCTATTACACTGTATACAGACATAGGACACTACACCCCCAACATGACCTGACCGCTGTACATGATCATATAATACACATCTATTACACTGTGTATACAGACATAGGACACTACACCCCCAACATAACCTGAGCACTGTACATGATCATATAATACACATCTATTACACTGTGTATACAGACATAGGACACTACACCCCCAACATGACCTGACCGCTGTACATGACCATAATACACTTCTATTACACTGTATACAGACATAGGACACTACACCCCCAACATGTCCTGACCACTGTACATGACCATAATACACATCTATTACACTGTATACAGACATAGGACACTACACCCCCAACATGACCTGACCGCTGTACATAACCATAATACACTTCTATTACACTGTATACAGACATAGGACACTACACCCCCAACATGTCCTGACCGCTGTACATGATCATAATACACTTCTATTACACTGTATACAGACATAGGACACTACACCCCCAACATGTCCTGACCACTGTACATGACCATAATACACATCTATTACACTGTATACAGACATAGGACACTACACCCCCAACATGACCTGACCGCTGTACATAACCATAATACACTTCTATTACACTGTATACAGACATAGGACACTACACCCCCAACATGACCTGAGCACTGTACATGATCATAATACACATCTATTACACTGTGTATACAGACATAGGACACTACACTCCCAACTTAACCCGACGACTGTACATGATCATAATACACATCTATTACATTGTATACAGACATAGGACACTACACCCCCAACATGACCTGAGCACTGTACATGACCATAATACACTTCTATTACACTGTGTATACAGACATAGGACACTACACCCCCAACATGACCTGACCGCTGTACATGACCATAATACACTTCTATTACACTGTATACAGACATAGGACACTACACCCCCAACATGTCCTGACCACTGTACATGACCATAATACACATCTATTACACTGTATACAGACATAGGACACTACACCCCCAACATGTCCTGACCACTGTACATGACCATAATACACATCTATTACACTGTATACAGACATAGGACACTACACCCCCAACATGACCTGACCGCTGTACATAACCATAATACACTTCTATTACACTGTATACAGACATAGGACACTACACCCCCAACATGACACGACCACTGTACATGACCATAATGCATCTATTACACTGTATACAGACATAGGACACTACACCCCCAACATGTCCTGACCACTGTACATGACCATAATACACATCTATTACACTATATACAGACATAGGACACTACACCCCCAACATGTCCTGACCACTGTACATGACCATAATACACATCTATTATACCCTATACAGACATAGGACACTACACCCCCAACATGACCTGACCACTGTACATGACCATAAGACACATCTATTACACTGTATACAGACATAGGACACTACACCCCCAACATGTCCTGACCACTGTACATGATCATAATACACATCTATTACGCTGTATACAGATATAGGACACTACACCCCAACATGACCTGACCACTGTACATGACCATAATACATCTATTACACTGTATACAGACATAGGATACTACACCCCCAACATGTTCTGACCACTGTACATGACCATAATACATCTATTACACTGTATACAGACATAGGACACTACACCCCCAACATGTCCTGACCACTGTACATGACCATAATACATCTATTACACTGTATACAGATATAGGACACTACACCCCAACATGTCCTGACCACTGTACATGATCATAATACACATCTATTACACTGTATACAGACATAGGACACTACACCCCCAACATGACCTGACCTCTGTACATGATCATAATATAATTCTATCACTCTAATACAGACATTGGAACAGAAATCGATGCAAAGATGATGTATTTATATATTTATATTGATTACAAAGTTTCAGTGTTCAATGCAAATTTTCATCTTTGCATTAAATTGAATTAAAATAATCGATCTGTCTGGAATGGAACATGTTTATTTCTGATGAAACGTATTTAAGTATAACTAAGGTGACATGAATTTGAGTAAATATAAGTCTGTCCCCTGGGGACAGGTTGGTTCTCTCACCCTCTGTGTTTATTGATTGCAGAGATTATTACATGTGATTGCTGGTTAAGGCTATTGAAGTCCACTGAGTTCTAAAGGCGGGAGGGGAGTTTATCGTAGATAACAGTGTCCTCTGTGGCTATGTTGCCTCTGGCGCAGTTTGTCCTCAGGGTGCTGAAGCGTAAAGTAGCTGAGATGCAATACAAAATATTCTTTGGCAATTTCACACACTAAGATTTTCTCTGATGCAGCTAGATTTCTGGCACAGTCTATTGGTTTGCAGAATATTTCACCCTTAGCCCTTTCTCTTCTCTTTTTCTCTTCCTTCCTTGGCCTCTTCTCCTCTGTCCTTGGCCCCTTCTCTGCTCCTCTCTCCTTGGCCCCTTCTCTTCTCCTCTGACCTCGGCCTCTTGTTTTCTCCTCTGTCCTTGGCCTCTTCTCCTCTGTCCTTGGCCCCTTTTCCTCTGTCCCTGGCCCCTTCTCCTCTGTCCTTGGCCCCTTCTCCTCTGTCCTTGACCCCTAATCTACTCCTCTGTCCTTGGCCCCTTCTCTTCTCCTCTGTCTGCTCCTCTCTACTTGGCCCCTTCTCTTCTCCTCTGTCCTTGGCCCCTTGTTTTCTCCTCTGTCCTTGGCCTCTTCTCCTTTGTCCCTGTCCCCTTCTCCTCTGTCCCTGGCCCCTTCTCCTCTGTCCTTGGCCCTTTCTCTTATCCTCTGTCCTTGGCCCTTTCTCTTCTCCTCTGTCCTTGGCCCCTTCTCTTCTCCTCTGTCCTTGGCCCCTTCTCTTCTCCTCTGTCCTTGGCCCCTTCTCTTCTCCTCTGTCCTTGGCCCCTTCTCTTCTTCTCTGCCCTCGGCCCCTTCTCTTCTTCTCTGCCCTCGACCCCTTCTCTTCTCCTCTGTCCTTGGCCCCTTCTCTTCTCCTCTGTCCTTGGTCCCTTCTATTCTCTGTCCTTGGCCCCTTCTCTTCTCCTCTGTCTTTGGCCATTTCTCTTCTCCTCTGTCCTTGGCCCCTTCTCCTCTGTCCTTGTCCCCTTCTCCTCTGTCCTTGGTTCCTTCTCTTCTGTCCTTGGCCCCTTCTGCTCTGTCCATGGCCCCTTCAATTCTGTCCCTGGCCCCCTTCTCTCCTCATCTGTCCATGTCCTCTGTCCTTGGCCCCTTCCCTTCTGCCTTTGGCCCCGTATCATCTGGTCTCCTTGTCTTCCTTCTCTTCACCCTTTATACTTTCAAATTTACTTCTCTGCCCTTGTCCTCTCTCCGTCCGTCTTCTCCTGTATCACCAACAGCTATTTCCTCACGGGTGAGCCAGTGCTTCCTTAAACACCAAATATCTAAACCTGAATTCATCGGACCTGATAACGAGTTGGACGCAAAGCGAGCGCAAGTCCAGGCTTCCACGTCAGCCAGATTTTGAACCCATCACATACTGGGTCCAAAAGATCCATCTGACAAAGGCCTTGCTTCTCCGTACGCACGCCTAAAAACGTAAGTCTGGCTACATGCCCATTGCACTCCCACGGTTACCCCCCAAATATGCCCGTTCATGCACAGAGCACATGTGAAGTGGACCGTCCGCTCTCATATCCGCAAAGCTGCGTATGTGTGGTATGCTGATAATTGCGAGAAGCAGGGCCGTAGCTAGGGTAGTGAGGCCGGTGCCATCGCACAGGGTACCACAGGTCAGGGGCCGCTGTTTGAGCCTGTCAAATTTTTGTTTACTATCATTCTTGTTTGTAGCTTCCTCTTATTTCATCCCCAGCATCTCCTGGCCTCTCCTAACTCTATCCTGGCCCTTCCCCATGAAGCCATGGCCCTTTTTTGGGTGCATTATGTCCCTTTGAAAAATGAGGGGGGCACCAATGCTCTCTCTGGCACAGGGCACCAAAAAGTCTGGCGAGAAGCGTCCGCTTTTCCACTAATGCCTGAGTCACGGTCCATTGTCTTTGCCTCCTCCAATGTTCCTTCCCCCGCCTCCGAGCTTTAAAGAGAAATCAGTAAACAATGGTGTGCAAATTGCGTTCCCTATAAACTCCTTTGTCTCTATTACAACTGGATTTGCTGAAAGTTTGTCCTAAGCACCGACAGCTCTCGGCTAAATGATAAATATCTCTCATCCTTTCCCCAGCTCACAGCTTCTTCCACTATAATTACGTTTCGGTAACATTGGATTAGTGCACAGCGAGGAGGTGAAGAGGGTCCAGTATTCCTCCTCCTGCTAATCGTATGCAAACACACAGCTATGTCCCGTCATTATCGCTGATATCACCCAGACATCGCACCAGAGGACGAGTACTTGTGTCTCTTTGTTAGCTGAGGGTATTAAGTGAGATTTGGGAAGGATTAGTGTTTTGCAACGGTCACGTGCCGGGGCTCACGGTGTATTAGTGTGCGCATTTTAGTGGGTGGAGGTCTGCCAGTGGCCCCATGAGGCCGGCGTGGGGTGATAGTAAGACATCAGTGGTGTTTGCTGACACCGAGGACGGGCGGACTCGCAGCAGTGTGGGGTACCCCTGCAGCAGCAGTTTAGGAGAACCCCAGTGTTGTTACTTGAAGCAGCTCTCACTGATATAATAGGTGACTGGACACAGTTACAGCTTTTCTCCTTGTCACCCAGGTGTGATGTAAGACGTCCTTTAATGTTGTTATTATCATTAGTGCGAGACATGCTCTAACGAGGCGCACCTTCTAACGAGCAGGGCAGATAGACGTCCCTCATCTGTGGTAAAATGTATGCGCTGATCTGTAAGAGTGGGGGGGCTGTTGTGCATATTTCGACACAATGACCTGTGTACAATATTCCTTATCGTATATTTGTTATTTATATACATATTCTGCAGCGCTTTACAGAGAATATTTCAGAGTCTCTGTCCTGTGAGCTTACAGTCTATGGACCTCATTCAGAGCCGCTCGCAAAAAGCGAGCGCTCGCTCTGAAGGAGGGCGGCCACGTGTTTTTTTTTAGCCGGCCTCCTGGCCACTCGCTAAGCTGTGGGTGACCACCCACAGCTTTTGCGAGCAGCCAGGTGATGGTCGCGATGGTCGCAACCATCGGGCTTGCGATGAGACCCTTGTGGGTAGGGTCTCGCCTGCTTCAAGCCCCAGAGAGCTTCCTGCTCTAATAGAGCAGGAAGCTCACTACTGACATCACGAGTGATGTCAGTAGGGCCGCCCACAAACGGCAGGCATTTGTCCAGCCACCCTCCCACCCCGCCTACAAAACGGGGCGAGCTGTCGATCAACATCGACAGCCGCCCCGTTTGTAGCGAGCTACGGAGCGAGTGAATTTCTCACTCGCTCCAGGGCTTGCGCACGCGCGCAGCACATGTGCAGTGCCCCACCGTCGACCTGCTTGCAAGCTCATAGCGCTTGCGAGCGGGTCTGAATGAGGTCCTATATTCCCTGCCACATGGACACACATGCACGACTCTAGGGTTAATTCTTTATCATAAGCCAATTATTCTACCAGTATATATCTGGCATATGGGAGGACATGGGAGCACTCAGAGGAAACCAACGCAAACACGGGGAGAACGTACAAACTCCATACTTATATTACCTAGGTTAGAAATTTGATTCATGAACTCAGGGCTGCGAGACAGTAATGGTAACCACTACACCATGCATGCTGGCCTTTGGACTTGGTGATGGTCATTTTCACCCAAATTTCCAATCAGTACGGTTAGCAAATTTGGTAAAAACCATTGCAACAGGCAGCAGAGCAATGCGCCCTTACTTCACAAGTGTTCCGCCCCAATGACCCCCCTATGTCTCAAACTTTTTCTTTGCTTTGGCTCAATCACATAGTGAAATACGATTTATATTCATAATGTTTACTCATTTATGTTTCTACTGTACCGATTTCAGAAAATATAGTCTGAATAAACCGTTTTATAACGATGACATATGTTCGCTGTAAATAATGTGATTTAATGTATAGATGGGAGTGATGCTCTGCAGTGAAGCCGGCATTCAATAAGCAGCGCTCTCAGGCAGGGCCGGAGTGATGTCATTCATCCATGCCGAGATTGCCATTTAGCCTTTTTACAGACAGCAAGATGCTCTTGTTGATAAGTGGTTATTATTTAAGTTATATAATTTTAAAGCCTAGATGGATGATGGACTTTTATTGACAGACTTAATGGATTCCTGGAAGTGAGATAGACGTAAAACTTCCCAGAATTCTGTAACTATCTATAATTAAAATCAGCCAATCACCATTTCCCTTACAGGTTGCAGAAGAGAAAGGATGGTTCTCTGATGCAAGATCCCATATGATCCCCTGACATGATTAGAACCTTTATTAGGAATAAGGGAGCAGACATTAATGTTGCTGCTTTTTTTGGGGAGAGTTCATGAAGCACTTTGATGCTTTAGACTCCTAAGATACCCCCAACCCCCCCCCTCAAATTTGCCTCTAAATTTACTTGCATGGGATTCTAACCAAAATTGTTCCCTATACTACAGATGTGCGCAGACCCCCGTGTTTTGGTTTTGGTTTTTGCAAAACCTCCCTCAATCGTTTTGGTTCTTTTCTGTTTTGGATTTCTTTTAAATTGATAGAAACAGCTAAAATCATGTAATTTAGATATGTTTACTTGCAATCCAAAACCAAGGATTTTTTCTTTTTTTAAATCCGAGTTTCAAACTTACAGCAGACCCGAGCCTGAACTCTGTTCTACTCGGAGCCCCAAAAGTGATCCTGAGCTGGGACTCTGTACTACTCTGAACCCCAGAAGTGGTAGTGAGCTGGGACTCTGGGTCTCATTCAGACCCGCTCGCGAGCGCAGGACGCTTGCAGGCGGGTCGATGGTACCCAAATGCGCATGCGCACGATGGAGGCTGCTCCGTCGTGCGCATGCGCGAGACCCGGCGAGCGACGGGGAAGCCGTCGCTCAGGGTCTCGCACCGAAGGGGGCGTGCTGTCGATGGTGAGTGACAGCACGCCCCCTTTGGTGGGCGTGCCGGGGCGTGGCTGCCCAGACAGAGGCGTTCCCATGGGAACGCCTACCGTCTGGGTCCGGCCCCACTGACATCACTAGTGATGTCAGTGGGAGTGATTTTGGCTCTGATAGAGCCGAAATCACTCCAGGGCTTGCGGCAGCGAGACCCTACCGCAGGGTCTCGTCGCAAGCCCGATGGTCACGATGGTCTTGACCATCGCGACCATCATCATGGACGCTCGCATAAGCTGTGGGTGGTAACCCACAGCTATGCGAGCGTCCAGGAGGACGCACCAAAAAAAAAAAAAAAAACACCCTGATTCCGGCTCTGAATCAGGCCCTCTGTTCTACTTGGAACCCCAAAAGTAATCTGAGCTGGGACTCTGTTCTACTTGGAACCCCAAAAGTGATCCTGAGCTGGGACTCTGTACTACTCTGCACCCCAAAAGTGATCTGAGCCAGGACTCTGTTCTACTCGGAACCCCAAAAGTGATCTGAACCGGGACTCTGGGCCTATTTCAGACCCGCTCGCGAGCGCTGAGCGCTCGCAAGCGGGTCGATGTTGGCCCAGTGCGCTTGCGCACGACGGAGTGATGTCAGTGGGAGTGCTTTCGGCTCTGATAGAGCCAAAAGCACTCCAGGGCTTGCGGCAACGAGACCCTACCACAAGGGTCTCGTCGCAAGCCCGATGGTTGCGATGGTCTTGACCATCGCGACCATCTTCCTGGCCGCTCGCTATAGCTGTGGGTGGTCACCCACAGCTATATGAGCGTCCAGGAGGCCGCTCTAAAAATGAAGAAGGACGGCCCTGATTCAGAGCGAGCGCTCTGTCAGACCGTCCGGCTCTGAATCAAGGCCTCTGTTCTACTTTTTACCCCAAAAGTGATCCTGTTCCGGGACTCTGTTCTACTCGGAAACCCCAAAAGTGATTGTGAGCTGGGACTCTGTTCTATTTGGAACCCCAAAAGTGATCTGAGCCGGGACTCTGTACTACTCTGAACCCCAAAAGTAATCATGAGCTGGGACTCTGTTCTACTCGGAACCCCAAAAGTGATCCTGAGGCGGGACTCTGTTCTACTCGGAACTTCAAAAATGATTGTGAGCTGGGACTTTCTCCTACTCTAAACCCCAAAAGTGATCGTTAGCCGGGACTCTGTTCTACTCGGAACCCCAAAAGTGTTGTGAGCTGGGACTCTGGGCCTGATTCAGACCCGGTCGCAAACGCTGAGCGCTCGCAACCGGTTCAATGGTGGCCCAGTGCGCATGCACATGTTGGAGCCGGCTCCGTCGTGCGCATGCGCGAGACCCGGATAGCGATGGGCAATCCGTCGCTCCGGGTCTCATACCAAAAGGGGGCGTGCTGTCGATGTTGAATGACAGCATGCCCCCTTTGGTGGGCGGGCCGGGGGAGTGGCTGCCCAAACTGAGGCGTTCCCATGTGAACGCCTCCATTTGGGGGCGGCCCCACTGACATCACGAGTGATGTCAGTGGGAGAGATTTCGGCTCTGTTAAGAGCCGAAATCTCTCTGGGGCTTGCGGCCACTAGACCCTACCACAAGGGTCTCATCGCAAGGCCGATGGTCGCGATGGTCTTGACCATCGCGACCATCTTCCTGGCCGCTCGCTATAGCTGTGGGTGGTCACCCACAGCTATGCGAGGGGCCAGGAGGCCGTTCTAAACAAAAATAGGCCGGCCCTGATTCAGAGCGAGCGCTCTGTCAGAGCGACCGGCTCTGAATCAGGTCCTCTGTTCTACTCGGAACCCCAGAAGTGATCTGTGTCGGGATTCTGTTGTACTCGGAACCCCATAAGTGATCTGTGCCGGGACTCGATTCAACTCAGATCCCCAAAATTCAGGTGTGTTCGGTTTTCAGGAAAACCGATCCGCACTTTTCTACCCCATACTCTGTACTTGAGGGGAAACGAGTCAAGGCCCCGAACTACTTCCCCATTTCACTTATGTGTACTCCGTTTTTTTGTTCCTGATTTCTCTAAATGACCTAATTATGACCCTTCATTGAGGACCCCAGACTCCACCTAAATGCTGCATTTACCCTCTTTACCACTGCTAAATTCCCCAGCAGTTTGGGAGAACTGTGCGCTGCCAGTCCTGCCGAGACTCTTTTTTTTTTAATCTGGTTGTCAACATTAGGGCGAGAAGCTGTTCAGCCCTGGCACGGCGAGGATCTGGCGGACTGTGGGGTCCCTGGCATTGCTGGGCAGAAATGAGCTTTGAGCTTTTGGTTGGAATGACTTTGTACTATTTAGCTTATTTGTGCTTGTAATCTTAAATACAATGGTTTATTTTTCCAGAACGGCATCTCAGATTTATCTTGCGCAGGGTGAAGCAGTAATTGGCACACTATTGAAAGGACTGGCTAAAATCAAGGCTCCCTGCAATGTGGAAAAGCCTCGCACTGACATGCAGGTGGCAGGCCGCCAGCCTTACACAACCTCCGCCCTTTGTAGCTCTCTCCAGTATATAACACACAGATGTAGAGTCCTGTTGTTGTGCTCTGTTTATCCCACCATAATACATATGGATTGCCACGATACACCCACCCAGGGCACACTCTTAGTAGCAGATTGTAACCTGCTGCACCAGTACATTTTATACATCTCTTAGGGCCATATTCAATTTGAGGCGGACTTTTCGCCATCATCGCCATTTTTTCCTGGGATAATATCCCCGTATTCAATTAGGATCCGGCGAAAACTAGGGGTGAGCGGGTTCGGATTTCTGAAATCCGAACCCCCCCGAGCCCCCCCGATCCGAGTCCGATCCGAGTCAGGCTCGACTTTTCCCGCCTGACTCGGATCTGAAATCGAGGCAAAACGTCATCATCCCGCCTTCCGAGTCTCGCGGGTTTTGGATCCTATATAAGGTACCCGCGTCGGCGCCATTTTCTCACTCGGCTGTGGACAGTGAAGAGGGAGGGTGGGAGTTAGGGCTGTGTAGTGTAGTGTAGTGTAGTGTAGTGCTGCTGTTGTCCACTACTTCAAAGTCCATAGGGGCTGGCTGTGTTGTGCTGTGCTGCTGTTGTTAATAGGGGCTGTGTCCACTACTTCAAAGTCCATAGGGGCTGGCTGGACTGTGTTGTGCAGTCAGTTCTCCATAGGGGCTGTGTCCACTCCAAAGTCCTGTGCAGTGTCCCAGTCCTAAAGGAGTGCTGTAGTGTTGTCCAGGGGGTGCTCTGTCCATCAGGGGTGCTCCCCCCAAGTGCTAAAAAAATAATATATTTTCTGTGTTTGTGAATTGTGTGCGCAGTAGCCGCACGTGCATCAACAAAGTAGTGCCAAGCGTGCGCCTGTGTCATAAGTAAAGGGCCGGCTGGCTTGACCGTTAAAGGGTGCTGTAACCCCCGAAAGTACACTCCAGTCCAAACCAAAAAAAAATTATTTTCTGTGTTTGTGAATTGTGTGCGCAGTAGCCGCACGTGCATCAACAAAGTAGTGCCAAGCGTGCGCCTGTGTCATAAGTAAAGGGCCGGCTGGCTTGACCGTTAAGGGTGCTGTAACCCCCGAAAGTACACTCCAGTCCAAACCAAAAAAAAAAATATTTTCTGTGTTTGTGAATTGTGTGCGCAGTAGCCGCACGTGCATCAACAAAGTAGTGCCAAGCGTGCGCCTGTGTCATAAGTAAAGGGCCGGCTGGCTTGACCGTTAAGGGTGCTGTAACCCCCGAAAGTACACTCCAGTCCAAACCAAAAAAAAAATTATTTTCTGTGTTTGTGAATTGTGTGCGCAGTAGCCGCACGTGCATCAACAAAGTAGTGCCAAGCGTGCGCCTGTGTCATAAGTAAAGGGCCGGCTGGCTTGACCGTTAAGGGTGCTGTAACCCCCGAAAGTACACTCCAGTCCAAACCAAAAAAAAAATTATTTTCTGTGTTTGTGAATTGTGTGCGCAGTAGCCGCACGTGCATCAACAAAGTAGTGCCAAGCGTGCGCCTGTGTCATAAGTAAAGGGCCGGCTGGCTTGACCGTTAAAGGGTGCTGTAACCCCCAAAGTACACTCCAGTCCAAACCAAAAAAAAAATTATTTTCTGTGTTTGTGAATTGTGTGCGCAGTAGCCGCACGTGCATCAACAAAGTAGTGCCAAGCGTGCGCCTGTGTCATAAGTAAAGGGCCGGCTGGCTTGACCGTTAAAGGGTGCTGTAACCCCCGAAAGTACACTCCAGTCCAAACCAAAAAAAAATTATTTTCTGTGTTTGTGAATTGTGTGCGCAGTAGCCGCACGTGCATCAACAAAGTAGTGCCAAGCGTGCGCCTGTGTCATAAGTAAAGGGCCGGCTGGCTTGACCGTTAAGGGTGCTGTAACCCCCGAGAGTACACTCCAGTCCAAACCAAACAAAAAAATTATTTTCTGTGTTTGTGAATTGTGTGCGCAGTAGCCGCACGTGCATCAACAAAGTAGTGCCAAGCGTGCGCCTGTGTCATAAGTAAAGGGCCGGCTGGCTTGACCGTTAAGGGTGCTGTAACCCCCGAAAGTACACTCCAGTCCAAACCAAAAAAAAAATTATTTTCTGTGTTTGTGAATTGTGTGCGCAGTAGCCGCACGTGCATCAACAAAGTAGTGCCAAGCGTGCGCCTGTGTCATAAGTAAAGGGCCGGCTGGCTTGACCGTTAAAGGGTGCTGTAACCCCCAAAGTACACTCCAGTCCAAACCAAAAAAAAAATTATTTTCTGTGTTTGTGAATTGTGTGCGCAGTAGCCGCACGTGCATCAACAAAGTAGTGCCAAGCGTGCGCCTGTGTCATAAGTAAAGGGCCGGCTGGCTTGACCGTTAAAGGGTGCTGTAACCCCCGAAAGTACACTCCAGTCCAAACCAAAAAAAAATTATTTTCTGTGTTTGTGAATTGTGTGCGCAGTAGCCGCACGTGCATCAACAAAGTAGTGCCAAGCGTGCGCCTGTGTCATAAGTAAAGGGCCGGCTGGCTTGACCGTTAAGGGTGCTGTAACCCCCGAGAGTACACTCCAGTCCAAACCAAAAAAAAAATTATTTTCTGTGTTTGTGAATTGTGTGCGCAGTAGCCGCACGTGCATCAACAAAGTAGTGCCAAGCGTGCGCCTGTGTCATAAGTAAAGGGCCGGCTGGCTTGACCGTTAAGGGTGCTGTAACCCCCGAAAGTACACTCCAGTCCAAACCAAAAAAAAAATTATTTTCTGTGTTTGTGAATTGTGTGCGCAGTAGCCGCACGTGCATCAACAAAGTAGTGCCAAGCGTGCGCCTGTGTCATAAATAAAGGGCCGGCTGGCTTGACAATTAAAGGGTGCTGTAACCCCCAAAGTACACTCCAGTCCAAACCAAAAAAAAAATTATTTTCTGTGTTTGTGAATTGTGTGCGCAGTAGCCGCACGTGCATCAACAAAGTAGTGCCAAGAGTGCGCCTGTGTCATAAGGGCCGGCTGGCTTGACCGTTAAAGGGTGCTGTAACCCCCAAAGTACACTCCAGTCCAAACCAAAAAAATAATTATTTTCTGTGTTTAGCCGCACGTATATATCAAATCGATATAACATAAATGGAGGACCAAACTTTCTCCGATAAAAATAAAATAGAGAAAGATCAAGAACCACTTCCTCCTAGTGTTGAAGCTGCTGCCACTAGTCATGACATAGACGATAACATGCCATCAACGTCGTCTGCCAAGGCCGATGCCCAATGTCATAGTAGAGGGCACATACAATCCCAAATGGCAAAGTTCAGGAAAATGACCTTGAAAAAGACATTTAAATCAGCTGAAGAGAAACGTAAACTTGCCAATATGCCATTTACGACACGGAGTGGCAAGGAACGGCTAAGGTCGATCCCTAGTATGTTCATGACTAGTGGTTCAGCTTCACATGACGATGGAAGCCCTCCTCCCACTAAAAAAATCAAAAGAGTTAAGCTGGCAAAAGCACAGCGAAGAACTGTGCTTTCTAAGAAGATATCACAAATCCCCAAGGAGAGTCCAAGTGTGGTGGTGGTTGCGATGCCTGACCTTCCCAGCACTGGACGGGAAGAGGTGGCTCTTTCCACCATTTGCACGCCCCCTGCAAGTGCTGAAAGGAGCACCCACAGTCCACTTGCTGATATGCAAATTGAAGATGTCACTGTTGAAGTACAACAGGATGAGGATACTGGTGTAGCTGGCGCTGAGGAGGAAGTTGGCGAGGAGGATTCTGATGGTGATGTGGTTTGTTTAAATCAGGCTCCGGGGGAGACAGTTGTTGTCCGTGGGATGAAAAAGCCCATCACGGTCATGCCTGGGCAGAAGACCAAACATTCCACCTCTTTGGTCTGGCAATATTTCTATCCAAATCCGGACAACAACTGTCTTGCCATATGTACCATATGTAAAGGTGAAATAAGTAGGGGTAGGGACGTCAACCACTTAGGAACATCCTCCCTTATACGGCACCTGCAGCGCGTTCATAAAAAGTTACTGTCAAGTTCAGAAACTTTGGCTAAGACCGTAAGCAGTCCAGGGACACCTAAATCCCGTTGTCCTGTTGTATCCAAGCGCCTGCAAACCACACCGTCAACTCCCTCCTCGTCAATTTCCTCCTTAGTCAGGATCGGAAGTAGTCCTGCAGGCCATGTCACTGGCATGACTGACTCTCCTATCCGGGATTCCTCCGGAGGATCCTGCATTGCTACGCCTACTGCTGCCGCTGCTGCTGTTGCTGCTGCTGGGAGTCGTTCATCATCCCAGAGAGGAAGTAGGAACACCACTACTTTTACTAAACAATTGACCCTCCAACAGTCCTTAGCGAGGAGGATGAAGTACGACAGCAGTCATCCTGAAGCAAAACGTATAACTGAGGCCTTGACTGCTATGTTGGTGTTAGACGTGCGTCCGGTATCCGCCATTAGTGCAGTGGGATTTAGACAATTGATGGAGGTAGTGTGTCCCCGGTTCCAAATCCCGTCTACATTCCACTTCACTAGGCAGGCGATACCGAGACTGTACAGAGACGTCAGAAAAAGTGTCCTCAGTGTCCTGAAAAATGCCGTTGAACACAATGTCCACTTAACCACGGACATGTGGACAAGTGGAACAGGGCAGACTAAGGACTATATGACTGTGACAGCCCACTGGGTAGATGTATCACCTTACGCAGCAACAGCAGCAGCGTCACCAGTAGCAGCATCTCAGAAACGCCAGCTCGTTCCAAGGCAGGCTACGCTGTGTATCACTGGTTTCAGTAAGAGGCACACCGCCGACAACCTCTTAGAGAAACTGAGGGAAATCATCGCCCAGTGGCTTACCCCACTTAGACTCTCCTGGGGATTTGTGATATCTGACAACGCCACCAATATTGTGCGGACATTACATCTGGGCAAATTCCAGCACGTCCCATGTTTTGCTCACACAATAAACTTGGTGGTGCAGAATTTTCTGAAAAGCGACAGGGGCGTGCAGGAGACGCTTTGGGTGGCCCGAAAAATTTCTGTCCACTTTCGCCATTCAGCGACTGCGTGCCGAAGACTGGAGCGCCAGCAAACACTCTTGAACCTGCCCCGCCATCACCTGAAGCAAGAGGTTGTGACGCGGTGGAACTCAACCCTCTATATGCTTCAGAGGATGGAGGAGCAGCAAAAGGCCATACAAGCCTATACATCCACCTATGACATAGGCAAAGGAAGGGGTATGCACCTGACTCAAGCGCAGTGGAGAATGATTTCCGTGTTGTGCAAGGTTCTCCAGCCCTTCGAACTTGCCACATGTGAAGTCAGTTCAGACACTGCCAGCTTGAGTCAGGTCATTCCCCTCATCAGGCTTTTGCAGAAGCAACTGGAGAAAGTGAAGGAGGAGCTAAGACGGAGCGATTCCGCTCGGCATGTGGGACTTGTGGATGAAGCCCTTCATTCGCTTTGCCAGGATTCCAGGGTGGTCAATCTGTTGAAATCAGACCACTACATTTTGGCCACCGTGCTCGATCCTAGGTTTAAAGCCTATGTGGTGTCTCTCTTTCCGGCCGACACAAGCCTGCAGAGGTGCAAAGACCTGCTGGTGAACACACTGTCAGCTGAAGCGGAACGTGACACGTCAACGGCTCCTTCTTCATTTTCTCCCGCAACTGGGGCTGCCAGGAAAAAACTTAGGTATCCTAAGCAACCCGCTGGCGGTGATGCAGGGCAGGCAGGACCAAGTTTGGACATCTGGTCCGGACTGAAGGACCTGGCAACAATTTCTGACATGTCTACTGTCACTGCATATGATACTGTCACCATTGACAGAATGGTGGAGGATTACATCGGTGACAGCATCCAAGTAGGCATGTCAGACAGTCCATACCTGTACTGGCAGGAAAAAGAGGCAATTTGGAGGCCCCTGTACAAACTGGCTCTATTTTACCTGAGTTGCCCCCCCTCCAGTGTGTACTCCGAAAGAGTGTTTAGTGCAGCCGGGAACCTTGTCAGCGAAAGGCGTAGGAGGTTGCTTCCACAGAATGTGGAGAAGATGATGTTCATCAAAATGAATTATCAGCTCTTCCAGGGAGACCAGCCTCCAGAACGTACAGAGGGACCAGTGGTGGTGGATTCCAGTGGGGACGAGTTAATACTCTGTGAGGATGAGGATGTACACACTGAAGAGGGTGAGGAATCGGTGGATGAGGAGGATGAGGATGACATCTTGCCTCCGTAGAGCCAGTTTGTGCAGGGACAGATTAATTGCCAGCTTGTTTTGTGGGGGCCCAAACGAACCAATCATTTCAGCCACAGTTGTGTGGCAGACCCTGGCGCTGAAATGATTGGTTTGTTAAAGTGTGCATGTCCTGTTTATACAACATAAGGGTGGGTGTGAGGGCCCAAGGACAATTCCATCTTGCACCTCTTTTTTTTCTTTGCATTATGTACAGTTTGGGGCCTAGTTTTTCAATGCCATCCTGTCTGCCACTGCAGTTTCACGCCTAGATGGGTCACGTGTTTGTGCCGCCCACTCGTGTCGCTTAGCATAGTCATCCAGCTACCTCGGTGCAACCTTTTGGACATAAAAACACTATTGTGAGGTGTGAGGTGTTCAGAATAGACTGGAAATGAGTCTAAATTAAGGTTATTGAGGTTAATAATAGCATAGGAGCAGAAAAACCTACAAATTCTGTGATTTTAGCTGTTTTTATGCTTTTTTTCAAAAAAATACAGATCCAAAACACAAAACCCAGAACCCAAAACACGGAAGGGTGGTTTTGGCAAAACCAATCCAGATCCAAAACACGAAGAAAGATCCAGATCCAAAACCAAAACACAAAACACGAAAAGTGGCCGGTGCACACCCCTAGCGAAAACATGACCCGGCGGAAAGGTAAGTATTGTAAAGTCCTGTCACTTTAAGGGAAATCAGCCTGTCACCCCTCAAAAGATGTCCTGACATGGGGGATCACTATAGGAACCCCCGATTTGGCCTGCTGAAGGTATCCAGGGTATTTAAATAGCCGCGGCAGGTGCATAAATGCACATGTGAAGAAGTGGTGAAGAATAGCATTTATCTTTTTTTAGGGGAAAAATAATTATGCCCATCTAATTTGGGGTACATGAAAATGGGTGCAAGCATATTTTTAAGTCCCTATAGTGATTTTTTTTATTTCTTCAAAAATCCTCCTTCCGCAATCACCCGCATTCTGGAAAACACCTGCCACATACATGGGGACCCCCCCTGAGGCTATTTCGCTAGTTTTTAAGTTTGTTCCCCAATATTATTTTTGCCCCAAAATGAAAGTACCTTTTTTGGGGTGTCATAAGGATTTTTTTTTATTTTTTTTACACAGATTACATTAAGGGGACATTCTAAAGGCTGTAGGCTATTTTATTTTATTCTGCACCCCTAAACCCCAATTCTGCACTTTTTTTTAGACACCTAAACAGTGGTGAAAACTTATCCCCATCTTTTTACAAAGACTTTTCGCATCTGCGAAAAGTCTTTGAAATTGAATATGGGGATAAGTGAAATTGACTTCATCGGCGATTACAGACTTTTCGCACCGAATTGAAAATGGCCCTTAGTTTTGCCAGCAACATTTGTACATCAAAGACTTATCTGTGTGGCCAGATTTAACAGATCTGGTTGCTGCCCCAGATCACGCAGTGGCCTGTGCAACAGAACCACCCACATTGGTAGTGGGCACGTGTGGTCTCCCAATGGCTTGATGAGCAGGGTACTGATGCCTTCCCTATTCAGCCTCAACGAATCCCCCCCTCGGTTGATCACGCCAGAAATGCCTCTTTGTGACCTTGGATACGGTTTGGGACTTGCTTTGCCTGATATGTCACATGACCTAATGTATATCTAAATCTTAAATGCATCCACCATTTGTGTCCTTACCAGCATCCTATTGTGTACCCCACCCCCGCCTCCTTTTCTTACTGTAACTCTTCCTGTATGAAAAAAAAAATCAATAAAAAGAAACTAAAACCCATTCTATAGAATACTCACCACATTCCGCCATGACATGCAGGATGTTTCTCAGGTCAAAGTTGTCCTCAGAAGGTCATAACCTTGCCCCAATTATATCACACAGCAGAATTAATTCACCGTCCCAGCGCTACTCATGGGTACAAATAAAGATCTCCAAAAAGCGATTTTTTTAAAAATATTGTGAAAGAGCCGTTCTACTGCCTGGCGGAAATAAAGGTGAAAACTTAGATGCATGGATAGAACCTCTGCAAAATGACATATACCCCCTTTAGATTTCACTACCGCCCCCACGCCAAGTTATTTCTGATGCGATGTCGAATATCATGTTTGCAATTTCATTACTGCACCAGAACATTAAGAAACAGCATTTTAGTCCTCAAAGTACTTTTAGTTGTATCATGGCTGCTGCTTATGCCAGCAGTGAGGGCGTTTTCTGCAGCCGGTGATCAGAATACGGAACAGGGGGAACCTGGCGGAGGCTAGGTACCCAGTTACACATATATTTTTTAACTAATTATCCTTTGATCCCTAGATTTCCGGCTACTTGGTACATGGCTGCTAATTAGGATTGATCCTGGAGTCTCCGTGAATATTGTGAAGTCCAGATTGGTATAATTAATACACAATACGCACAACGTACTGTACACAATACACACAGGTGCAGATGAGAGCCTCCTATTGAGGGGGCTCATCAATTCAGGTTCATTAACTTAAATCAATTTGCCTCCTAATATCCTGCCCACTTGACCCTCATTTATATATCAACAGATAGGGAACATCTGCGCTGTGTTTGTTTTAAGTGGCAGATATCTAAAGCTCTCTTTTTATTCGGTAACGTATATATATTATTTGCACTCAGTTGTTAGGGACCCCCAGGTTTGACGTGCACGGTCCACAGGAAAACAGGGATTGAGATATATGCAATCTCCCCTAATGAATCATTTCACTTTACAGTCTAAAAAAACAAAATCAATTTATTGAGGATTGGCTGCATAATATGGCACGTGTACTTTTTGTAGCGTTGTTTACAAACACAAAACAATTACTCTCACAATTATGGGAAACGATCATTTTATTAGTAAATAATAAACCTCGTACACGCTGAGGAACCATCCTATCGCCCACTCGACGGCGTAGAATTACATGCGTGATGAACCAAAGTGTTCTAATTTTCATTCCCTGGTCCATAAGACGTTCTTTCAGAGCTCAGCAGCCCACTGGCGGTCCTCCATGGCCCGCAAAAGCCTTTTTTATATACAGAACATGTCAATTCATTATACTTCTGATACCGTGCATCCAAACCTGTACGAACAAAATCGGACGCATGCGTGGCGCTACTGAGACGCAAGCACAGAAGAAAAAAACATCGGCCTTGACCCCGGTGGTTTAATTGTTCCGTTAGCAAACACAGACCCGTTTTTACTTTATTTTGCACCATTTTGTGTTTTCCTTTGACACGTTCATGCATGCAGAGACAGAACCAACTGTTCTCCATCCGTCGTCTCTCAGGGAGTCGGGATCATCTGCGTTCAGTGAAGACAGAACAAGTCACCTGGATACATGAACGCCCCCCTTATCCCCAGCTGGTTTCCTGTCCCTCATTCTGGCTGAAGCCCATTTTCTGCTTATAACGATGCTATAAAGTGATGCCAGAGGAACTGCCTGCGGGAATCAGCATTTAGGGCGCTTGGATGCAGAGAAACACATAAACCAGAGATATAAGGATAGTATGTTATAAAGTCATATCAATAAATAAAAAGAAAAGGCACTAATAAACATGTACAAAAACAACTGCCCTTCCCCAAACTTATGGCGTTCCCGGGGAAAGGAGAGAAAATCCTGCATGAGTCGTTTCAGACAAGTAACTGCCGACACAGTAATAAATCATTATTATTTTTAGTTTTCATCAGTCTCCTGGAGGAGTTATAAATACTCAATCTTCATTCTCAGTAATAATAACCCGATGATTGTTTCCCTGCACAGGCTGACAGCTCGTCTGCGTCTCAGCGTCACCAAGAGGAAATCGCGGCCATCCGGAATATGTACGAGCAGGAGCTGGGTAAGCTGCGGGAAAAGCTGGAACTGAACTATAGGGAGCGGAGCGGTGAATATCCCAATGGTCACGGGGGCACTTTGATAGCTGTGGAATATCAGGACAGGTATTTATTACCCAGGCTTATGAATTTGTCTTATGGGTGCTGGCGATTGGACATGGCATACCCCCTTTTCTTACAGAGTGTTAGCAGGATGCATCAAAGCTAAAAATGCGGTCAAACCCCAAAAATTCAGTTTTTGGGGGTTTGTCCGAATTTTCCTTACGCACCAAGCTCCAGAAAGCTTCACTTCCAGAGCTTGGACCCGATAGGCAATGCTATCTATAAATGGCGGAGCCTAATGGAAGACTATGGGCTTCTTATTTTAAAACTTTCCCTCCCAGGGTCTCCAGCGATTCTTATGGCCACGTATGCGCAGAGGGGCTCCTGGGTCTTAAACCTGAAATTCCCGACACCGAAAATGACAGCTCTTATCGGAATAGTTGTCCTTTGCTTAAATGACCATGCATACGGCGTTACTAAACGCCAGCATTTCATCATTGGCGAGATGCATTGCATCCAAGATGCCTGATGCCCTGTGTGAGCTGCTTGGCTGACACCTTGCAGTAAATGACTGTAACCTTAGTATGGAAGTTGCCATGGTCAGTCCAGCTGGATTTTAATTCAATGTGAGGTGTGAAAGGGGATATGTTTCACCAAAGGACATGGCCACGGGGATACGAGTTGTGAACTCTAACGTGCAGAAGAATCAAGAGATGCCAAGCCCACATAGATGGTGGAAGTGTTGGTCGCCATTATTGGACGCCAACTGTCAATGACTGCCTAGAAAACCAGTTTCAGAGGCAGGCTTATTATCAGTGGCCTCCTGTGATTGCTCATGCCGCCTGAATTCTCCCAACATTGGGATTCTAGCCATACGTGCCTACTGTTTAACGTCTCCCCTTCAGGACGTCCCAAAGTTAGAGGGCAAGTGGCAAGAGCGGGGAGCGCTGTGACGCGATTCACATCATAATGGCCCACCCCTCTGCAGAGTGACGCGTTTCGCAGTGGTTCTCAGCATCCCGGCCCCACCCACTTCACTGGGGAAGCGGACATGTACGGGAGGGTGGTGTACTCTCTATGGAGTGTGGGAGAGTCTCCCGGACATCCAGGAAAGTAGGTAAAAGTGCAGCACTGAGAGGAAGTTAGCTGTGCGCAGGAAAATGTTTCCTCTCATAACTACAACTTCTATACCAAATATATTCAGTTCCGATCAGCCAACTTGTAAATGAGCTTTAAATGACATTTAACCAACACAATCTGTTTGAGATTTTGGAGACAATGAGAGAGCTTGGCCTCGGCGCGCTGCGTTTCCTAGGCAATGATGGGTAACATTCTGCTGGGAGATGTGACAATCGCTGTAAATGATTCATCTAATTGTTTGTAGCAAAAGCAAATTTCTTCTGTCTTTTTCCAAGGCTATGATTATTGTGGAGGATATATCACATGATTTGTTTTTCTTTTCGCACTGTATATTATTCCCTGTCATCATTATAAATGACTGAGGTGATGCAAGATGAGTGTAAACGTGTCAGTCTTCCAGCTATAGCCAGGAATTACAGTGATTCCACGTAACGTTATATCACTGCATCCTCCAGAGTTATTATATATGTATATGCTTTGCTCTGTATTGCTTTGTGCACTATGTAGAAAGCGAAACAAATGCAACTCTCCGGAAGCCGTGTTCAACTGGTACATGTGATGGTTCCAGTGCACCTAAGTGCTCCAGGGCAGGCATCGTCCAGTCTGCACAGCAGGGGAGCTGTGAGGAGGCATAGAGGCGCCAGCACATCACAGCGCTCATTGTTTGCACAAAGCATGCCACATAGTGCCTCCCAAGTTCACATTATGCCACACAGTGCCTCCACGTTCACATTATGCCACACAGTGCCCCCAAGTTCACATTATGCCACACAGTGCCTCCACGTTCACATTATGTCACACAGTGCCTCCATGTTCACATTATGCCACACAGTGCCTCCAAGTTCACATTATGCCACAGTGCCCCCCCAGGTCATATTATTCCACAGTGCCGCAGTCCACATTACACCACACTGTACAGTAGTTCTCCCATTTCACGTTATACCACACAGTGCCCCCAGTTCACATTATACCACAGCGACCCCCAGTTCATATTATGCCGCAGTGCTGCAGTCCACATTACACCACACTGTACAGTAGTTCTCCCATTTCACATTATGCCACACAGTGCCCCCCCCCAGGTCATATTATGCCACAGTGCCGCAGTCCACATTACACCACACTGTACAGTAGTTCTCCCATTTCACGTTATACCACACAGTGCCCCCAGTTCACATTATACCACAGCGACCCCCAGTTCATATTATGCCGCAGTGCCGCAGTCCACATTACACCACACTGTACAGTAGTTCTCCCATTTCACATTATGCCACACAGTACCCCCAGTTCACATTATGCCACAGTGTCCCCCAGTTCATATTATACCACAGCGACCTCCAGTTCATATTATGCCGCAGTGCCCCCCAGTTCACATTATACCACAGCGACCCCCAGTTCATATTATGTCACAGTGCCCCCAGTTCACATTATACCACAGCGACCCCCAGTTCATATTATGCCGCAGTGCCGCAGTCCACATTACACCACACTGTACAGTAGTTCTCCCATTTCACGTTATACCACAGATTGCCCCAAGTTCACATTATGCCACAGTGCCCCCCAGTTCATATTATGCCGCTGTGCCACAGTCCACATTACACCACACCGTACAGTAGTTCTCCCATTTCACATTATGCCACACAGTGCCCCCAGTTCACATTATGCCACACAGTGCCCCCAGTTCACATTATGCTTCCCTACTACTTCTCACCTCTCTGATCTCAAATATTGGACCCTGCAGACTGCAGCAGGACCTTTGAAGGAACATCTGCTACACTGCAGCCATATGACTGGTGGCCCCAGGACCTTCTTGCTCCTCCTCCTTGCCTCTCCCACTCTGCCCCTCCTTCCAGCGCTGAAAATGTCACCTGTCATTTGTCACCCCGCCCTGCCCCCCCACGGGCCAGTCCGATGTGTGGACCTATGCCCCTTTTGTACTGTTAGTAATCCAGCACTGGCAAATTGTGTCATCAAATCCCGCCCACTAAACATTTATAGTGTCTGCGTGCTCCGCCATGAGGTGGGTGGGGCTTGATGAAGTGATTCTCTTGCCTACTTTATGATGCGAATCGCATGTAAAAGCCCCGCCCATACACTAATTCCCTACCTCAGGTTCTCATCTCCTGAGAGGGAGGTAGGGAAAGTACTAGGCATGAACCTACTAGCCGGACCAGATCCCCTGAAACTGGGCCCTGTGAAGAGGTCATTTAACCCTTACCGCTCCAAGCCAGTATCGCAGAGACAGCTGAGTATTTAATGACAAATTAGGTGATTGCCTATCACCACGATAAGCGAAAGAAAATCCACTGTATGGCCGAATGGTAATAAAATGTGTGAGTGAACTGCCATCTCATAGGCTGTGTTTGAAAAATGACATTTGGGAGCTGATTGGCTGGTACCTTATCACTTTTCACTCTGTCTCCTAACACTGCTTAGTAACTAGGCCCCATAGTCCTGTGCCATAGCTTCATTCCCCCGAGGAAATAGCTGGTTTAAGCTCAGTATAGACCATTGGTGTTAGTGTAATGTATGTGATAGATAATGTGCTTTGTATATCTCCGTGGTTGTATCCAGAATTTGGGAGATGAACAGAGACATCATGAAAAAGGATGAAGAAATCCGAGCTCTGCAGATAGTGCTGGCGCAGCAGGAGTCAGGCATACAGTCGCTAAAGGACGCCGCCGTAACCCCAACCATACAGCTGGAGCTGGCAAAGCAAGATCTCCGAGAGGTGCAGAGAAAATATGAGATATGGTAAGAACTTACCCTTGTTATCTCTATTTCTACGAAGTCCATAGGGTTCCACAGGATACCTTGGGGTATAGGTGTGACGTCAGTCGCAGGGCACCAAAGAGTTAAGCTTTCAGCCTCCCAGGATGCACTAGGTCCCCCTCCTATACCCCGCCCCCAGGCCAAGGCACCTCAGTTAGTTACCAAGCCATAGGCCGGAGGAGGAGAAGGAAGAGAGAGAACAAAGATCTGGACACATACAAGAATCACATTCTCACCAGAGGGAGACGGAAAACCGGTGACCAGAGCAAAGCCCATCTGCAGCACAGGTGCGACAGGGCGGGAGTCCTGTGGAACCCTATGGACTTCGTAGAAATAGAGATAACAAGGGTAAGTTCTTACCATATCTCATATTTTCTACTTCAGGGTCCATAGGGTATCCACAGGATACCTTGGGGATGTCCCAAAGCAGTATCCTTTAAGGGTGGGGACGCTCCTGTGCAGAAAGGAGAATCCGCCGCCCGAAGGAAGCATCCTGAGAGGCGAAGGTGTCAAACCTGTAATACCTCACGAAGGTATGGACAGAAGACCACGTAGCAGCCTTGCAGATCTGAACTGCCGAGGCACCACGTCAAGCTGCCCACGAAGGACCCACAGACCTAGTGGAATGAGCCTTCAGAGAAGGAGGGACCGGTAGGCCTTCATGAAGATAAGCTTCAGAAATAGCCATACGGATCCAGGCTGCCAAAGTTTGCTTTGAAGCAGGCCAACCCTTTTTACAGAAGCCATAGAGGACAACAAAGCGTCCGACTTCCTAAACAAAGAAGTGCGGTCCACATAAGTCCTTAAGGCCCGCACAACATCCAAAGAGGCCTCACCCACGGAAAGACCCGGTGAGTTAAAGGCCGGAACAACTATTTCCTCGTTAACCTGAAACTGGGAAACAACTTTGGGGAGAAACTCGGGCCGAGTGCGGAGCACTGCCCTGTTCCCATGAAAAAAACCAAGAAAGGGGGTCTACAAGAAAGAGCCCCTAACTCAGAAACACGTCTGGCTGAAGCAACGGCCAGAAGGAAAACAGTCTTAGCTGTTAGCCATTTAATATCCACTGAGCCCAGTGGTTCAAACGGCGGTCCTTGGAGAGTCCTCAGGACCACAGCCAAATCCCAAGGCGCCACAGGTGGAACAAAGGGCGGCTGAATACGGAGAACACCTTGCATAAAGGTGCGCACATCCGGGATTGTAGCAATCCTACGGTGAAACCAGACAGATAGGGCCGAAACCTGTACCTTCAAAGAAGCAAGGCGAAGCCCATGATCTAGTCCCGCTTGCAGGAAGGCGAGAATCCGAGACAGACGAAACTCCCGCGGTGCATAACCTCTCGGTCGACACCACTGGAAGAACGTATGCCACACGCGATGGTATATCCTCGCGGAAGACGGTTTCCGAGCTCGTAACATGGTACACAGCATAGAGCTGGCAAACCCCCAGGACCTCAGCATGGCCGTCTCAACAGCCACGCCGCCAAAGACAGCCGAGTCAGGTCCGGGTGAAGACAAGGACCCTGAGACAGAAGGTCCGGTCGTAGCGGCAACCGCAGAGGACTGTCCACGGACAGACCCTGAAGGTCTGAGAACCAGTGCCGTCTGGGCCACGCGGGAGCTATCAACAGGAGCGTCCCTCCTTCCTGTTTGAATTTCCGGATTACCCGTGGAAGAAGGGAGACCGGAGGGAACAGGTATGCGAACCTGAACGTCCACCGGACGGACAGAGCATCCACCAGAGACGCCCCTTCGTCTCTTGTGCGAGACCCGTACACCGGCAACTTGTTGTTGTGCCGGGACGCCATGAGGTCGATTTCTGGAAGACCCCACCTGTCCACCAGTAGTTGAAAAACGTCCGGGTGCAGGGACCATTCCCCTGGATGAACGTCCTGGCGACTTAGAAAGTCCGCCTCCCAATTTAGCACTCCCGGGATGAAGACCGCTGATATGGCCGGAAGATTGCGCTCCGCCCAAACCAGGATCCGAGAGACCTCTACGAGAGCCGCCCGACTGCGAGTTCCTCCTTGCCTGTTTATGTAGGCCACGGTGGTAGCATTGTCCGACTGGACCTGCACCGGGTGACCCTGGAGAAACCGCTGTGCCTGCAGGAGAGCATTGAAGACCGCACGGAGTTCCAAGATATTTATTGGAAGCTCCGCTTCTGTCGGTGTCCACCTGCCCTGGAACAAGTGTGGACCCGAAACTGCTCCCCAGCCTCGAAGACTGGCGTCCGTTGTCAACAGGACCCAATTTGGAACCCAGAACGGACGTCCCTTGTTGAGGTGGGTCATCTTTAACCACCACGCAAGGGACAGGCGAACCTCCGGGGTGAGCACAATCGTCTGGAACTTCAGAGACTGAGGCAGCCCGTTCCACTTGGACAGGATCAGGTGCTGCAGAGGTCTAGAGTGAAACTGGGCGTATTCCACCATGTCGAACACCGACACCATGGAGCCCAGTAACCTCATCGCCGAGTGTAAGGACACCCGGCGGCTGTGCAGACAACTGCGCACCCTTGACTGTAAAGCAGAGATCTTGTCCTCCGTCACGAAGATCCTTTGCTGTCCCGAGTCCAATAAGGCTCCAAGATGCAGAATCCTCCGAGACGGGATTAGAGTGGACTTCTGCCAGTTAATTAGCCAGCCGTGCCGTTGCAGCAGTGCAATGGTCAGGTCCAAGTGGTGTAACAGGAGCTCTGGAGATCCTGCCACCAATAACAGGTCGTCCAAGTACGGCAACATGCGGACTCCTTGCAGCCGCAGAGAAGCCGCCATGACCACCATAGCGTCCTGTATGTCCAATGACACCATGTAGTCCCCAGGTTCCAGCGCCAGAATGATGGACCGTAGGGTCTCCATCCGAAACTTCGGGACCCGCAAAGACTTGTTGAGTGCTTTGAGGTTGAGAATCGGACGATATGACCCATTGGGTTTCTGTACCAAAAATAGATTTGAATAGAAACCCTGGCCCCTCTGGGAGAATGGAACAGGCACTATAACTCCAGCCTGGAGCATAGTGTGCAATACCTTCCGCAGCTCCGTAGCCTTGTTCCGGTCTGATGGTAGACCCGTGGTGAAGAATCGAGCCGGGGGTCTGTGCCGGAAGGAGAGGGCGTACCCGTGAGAGACCACCTCCAGAACCCAAGTGTCTGTCGTAGTGAACGACCAACACCGGGAGAACTGCAGCAGGCGGCCTCCCACCCTGGGATCCCCCAAGGGGAGACCCGGACCGTCAGGCCGCAGGCTTGTCATCTGGCTTGGGGGCCGGACGTCTGGTACTCCATGCCTGTTTCCGGGGCTTGCCCGATTTCTTAGGGCCAGCCTGTCGAGGAAACGACTGTGGTTTGGGCCTGCCCTGGGCCCTAGATGACCGAAAGGACGATGGTCCAGAACCAGAAGGAGCAGCGGCCGACGGGAGACAAGCAGATTTGGCTGCCGCCAGCGTGGCCACAATCTTATCCAGATCCGGACCGAAGAGAACTTCTCCGGTAAACGGCAACGCTTCCAGACCTTTCTTGGATCTGCGTCCGCCTTCCAGGATCGCAGCCACAAGGTGCGACGAGCAGCTACCGCTGCTGAAGAAATTCTAGACACCAGAGTACTAATGTCTAGAGCCGCCTCGTTGATGTAGGTGGCCGAATCACGGAGATTGCCAATCAACTCCGCTTGTTCGGCCGGACAGTCGGATTCAAAAGAAGCCTCTAATGAATCCGCCCAGCGCTCCATCGCTCTGGCAACCCAGCAAATGGCCATAGCCGGCCGTGCTGCCCCCCCTGCAAGGGAATAAGCGGACTTCAGGCAGATTTCTACCTTGCGGTCCGTAGCATCCTTAAGGGAGGACATGGATGGCATCGGCAATGTGGCACTACGGACAAGACGGGTCACGTGAGAATCCACCTGTGGAGGGGATTCACACTTAGCAAAATAATTATCCGCGAACGGATAAGCCACCGCCAGGCGTCTCTGCGGCTGGTATCTTTTGCCAGGTTGTTTCCACGCCTCCTCTAAATGGTCCACCAACTGACCCGAAAGAGGAAAGACTGTGGCATCGCCCTTCACATCTTTGAAAAAGGCATACTTAGATTTAGCCGCTGGGGGAACTTCGTCCTCAATCACCAAGGCTGTGCGGACCGCCCGAATAAGTCCAGGAATATATACTTTGGACTTAGCATCAGCGTCCTTAGTATGGAAAGGTTCCTGATCGTAAGGATCCAGAATCTCCCCATCATCAGACGTCCCTTCGTCATCCTCATAAGGAGCGGACAGAGACGCCACCGGCCTTTTATGAGGCCGCATCACAGACTCCCCTTGCAATACATCCGACAAGTGCTGTAAAGAACTCGTCAGGGAGTTAACCCACGCTGGCTCCTGAGAACCCGGGAGCGGGGAAATAGGGAGACTGTGGGGTACCACCAATTGTCGTGGGAACCCCTGCATGGGTGACGACACCACAGACTGCTGGGACAAACCCATCGGAGTAAACGCGGGCTGCGGAGCTAACTGGCCCACTAAAGCTGTTAACGCCTGAGCGAAACAAGCCCAGGGCGGCTCCTGTACCGGTGCTGTAACCGTAATAGGCCGCGCCATGGACAACACTGCCGGCAAAGGCCCTCCGCGCTACCCTCCCCCTCCGCTAACGGTACTTTGCACGTGGTACACTGTAGCCGGAGGGGAAAATCACTTTCAGACATGATGGCACCACGTATGTGACCTCTCTCACCAATTAAGTATTAAATAGGCGAGAGACCACCCTGCAGCACCGCACCGCAAGGGCTTTAGCAGAAAGAACAGGGACAGTAATAAAGCTGACAGTTTAGTGAAGAATAGTTACAGGCAGCGCTAGCACAGTCACATACAATGCAGAGAAATAACAATTCCTGCACTAACAGCGCTGATCACTCAACTACACAGACACAGGGCCTGGTAGGACACAGCGCTGCATACACAGACCTGAGCCACAGCGGAGGAGAGGTATGCGGGGGGACCCAGACCACGATGCTTCCTTCCAGACTTCCAGCAGCGTTCACCATGCGTTGCAGAGAAGATGGCCGCCGAGGAGCAGAGAGAAGCTGGCCTGGGGGAGGAGCGCTGACACAGGACCAGTCAGCACAGTGCAGAGAGGGCTGTGTGCAGCGGGGGAGGCGCCGGCTGTGAGACAGGGAAGGCGCGCTCCCCTGGCATGCATTTAACCCCTGGGACGCCGCAGCGCTACCGCTCTGCTGCGGTCCGCTGTCCCAGGGGGTAGTGGAAGCGCAGGTTGGTCGCCTGGCTCCACGCTGCAGCCAGTCCCCAGGGAGCCCCCTGCCTGGGGACTTAGGACCATGTGATCAGCGGGGACCCACCGCGGGACCCCGCTGCTTACCTCTGTCCCCCTTGAATCCGGCCATGGTCCGGAGCATCTGGGGTCACCGCTAGCTGTGACCCCAGACGCCCACCAGCATCCCCGGATCAGTACCGGCGTTCTGGTACCGGCGGGGTGTAGGGAAGACAGCATGGACGTCAGGACTGACTGTCCATGCTGTTCATCCAGTTGTGCAGCCACAGCTGCATGAAGAATAAGCTTCAGGGGCTCTTCTAGCCCCCACTCCAACAGGTGCACCCGACTCCGGCCGGGCACCAAACTAAACTGAGGTGCCTTGGCCTGGGGGCGGGGTATAGGAGGGGGACCTAGTGCATCCTGGGAGGCTGAAAGCTTAACTCTTTGGTGCCCTGCGACTGACGTCACACCTATACCCCAAGGTATCCTGTGGATACCCTATGGACCCTGAAGTAGAAATATCCACATGGCCCAAGCAAAGTAAGTATCCCCGTGGTGCAGCCCACAGCGTCGCTGCTTCCACTGTGAGTAGGTTGTGGGGGCACGATAAGAGCCACGTACTGAGTCGCGTGCAATGCAAATGTAATTTCGGATGTCCAATGCCTACGGAATGCTAATGCAACTATACGTCGGTATTCTGAGTCATACGCATCCCAGCAACCGCGCTGCCACACGCTTCCACCAGCAATGAGCGGCCACGTGCTAGGTGCAGGACATCCGTCTGAATTTGGCATCGTCTTTGCATGCGCACAAGTCAGAACAGCGCGTAAGACCGGCTGCACGCCCACGTCACACCGCAAAATGATTCTGCTGCGTGCGTTCCCACTGCTGCCGTCCAGCTGCCCCCCAGGACCGCCCCCCATTCAGCGGCCGCAGAGAACAGACTGAGATGTGCACAACTCAATCATAAGTTCACAAACACGTGTGCGCAGCCCGCCACACATGCGCAGTTTGCGAAAACTCCCTAGATCTGGCCACATATGGACTCGCGTAGGACTCAGAATGAGACCCTAAGCAACAAATTACGAACCCGTATTTCTGCCAACCTGATACCCCGCTGCCGCCTTCCACATAAATGTGTTGTAAATGATCTAAACATTATTAAAGACAATAAAGAATTGTGAGGTTTGCTGGCTCTTCCTGTTTAATAAGTTAAATGACCTTAAAGTAACCACTGCTTCCCAACTCCACTTGACATCCCAGGTTATTAGGATAGCCATGCTTGAGCACAGAGGGTGAAATCAAAGTGAAAAAACAAAACAAAAAATGTACTCAAGAATTGATATCCTTAAAGCCTGGACTGTAACACCACTTTCAGACCAAAGCCGGGACTTCGACCCTACTTTTCCCAGGTTATCGTACACCGGTTGGACACGGGTCAAAGCTCTTACACTCCTTTCATTCTGCCCCTTGGTTCCGGGTTATTCCCGTGTCGACACCTTTCACCCAGTGTCAGCCCCGGAAAACAGTGTCTGTCATAAGAAATGGGACTTTTTGGGGGGCACACAAAGTTGAGGTAATGAAAAGTGCTGGTTTTAGCCATGATCCAGGTCTCACCTATCACAGAGCAGGCGATTTAGTCCCGGGAATAACCCTGGTAGCAACCAGACTCGAGGCCCCGGCAAGTTGGACCCAGGTTGACCCTTTCATACAGAGAAAGGACCTGGGTTGACCTGGCTTGCCCCAGCAATATCCAGGGTAAAAATATCGGTGTGAAAGGGTTATTAGGGGTGTTTAGGGACCGGACTGGAGAAATGTTGCACTAAATGATCTCTTCAATCTATTCCTGAATCTGAGGCTTTGCACTGTGGAGACGTTGGTCCTTTGCAGAGGTGTAATTACGGAAGCTGCATTGTAACTGAAAATTGATTTAAGTTTTAAACAATTCCCTACAATAGATTACAGCCACCACCTCAGCTGGTAGTCTCTTCCATGTAGAAACCATCTTCAGATTTGTTATGCGTGATGTCCAAGGTTGTATTTTGTCTGCAGCCAATGGTTGCAACAAATATTGCTAAATGTCCACTCAGCACACAAGGCCCCATCACAGAGAAACATACCCCCCCCAAGAGTGACTGTACGAGGATTTATCTAGGGAGCAATAGCAATTGGCAGTTACTGAGGATGTACATGTAGTCATCTGGACCAGATCACAATAAATGTATTGTCACCCCAGTGGTGGATCTGGCATTAAGATATTATTACCAGTTATTTATATAGCGCACCCATATTCCACAGCACTTTACAGAGAATATTTGTCCATTCACATCAGTCCCTGCCCCAGTGGAGCTTACAATCTATGGGCCTGATTCAGACCCACTCGCGAGCGGCTGTCCGCTCGCAAGTGGGTCGATGTTATGGACTGAGCATGCGCACGACGGAGGGAGCTCCGTCGTGCGCATGCGCCAGACGCGACGAGCGAAGGAAAGTCCTTCGCTCGTTGTGTCCGATCAAAGGGGGCGTGCTGTCAATGTTGATTGACAGCACGCCCCCTTTGGTGGGCGTGCCGGGGGCGTGCCTCCCTGACGGGGGCGTTCCCATGGGAACGCCTCCCGTCAGAAGCCGGCCCACTGACATCACTAGTGATGTCAGTGGGAGTGATTTTGGCTCTGATAGAGCCAAAATCACTCCGGAGCTTGCGGTTGAAAACCTCCACCGCAGGCTCCGGCTCGCAATTTCGATGGTCGCGATGGTCTCGACCATCGCGGCCATCACAATGCACGCTCGTATAGCCTGTGGGTGGTGACCCACAGCTATACGAGCGTCCAGGAGGACGCTCCATGAAAATGGAGCCCGGCCCTCATTCAGAGCGTGCCAATATTCCCTATCACATGCTCATACACAGACACACTAGGGTTCATTTTTGTTGGGAGCCAATTAACCTACCAGTATATTTTTGGAGTGTGAGAGGAAACCTGAGCACCCGGTGGAAACCCACGCAAGCACAGGGAGAATATACAAACTCCACACAGTTAGGGCCGTAGGGCGAATTGAACCCACAGCCTCAGTGCTGTGAGGCAGTAATGCTAACCATTACGCTGCCTGTGCTGGTATTATGGGTTATCCCCTTATTGATCTGCTTATGCAGCCTATACTACACATACCACCCAAGCTTATCCCAAGGCTAGGATATTGTGGGGCCATTTATCAATTTTCTTTAAAAAAAAAATAAAAATTTTTTAAAAAAAAAAATATATATATCACTGCTTACCGTGATGCCACAAAAATTACTTTCCTATTTATCAAAATTAACGTTGCTGGGACAGCTCTTTCAAATCCAGCCGTTCCAACGAAGACGTGTCCTGCAAACAGCTCCAGCCCCCCGGGGAGGGATGACCAGATCCCCCTGCTGTCAGGCTTCCCCTATAGAGGTAATCAGGCTAATGCCACCGTCAGATTAGGGCATTAGGTACCGGGGACAAGCGTCCTGGTTCTTGTTAAATAGCCCCAGTAACGTGTCCCCAGAGAAACCTAAGGGGACAGATGCTGCAAGCGGCGTTGCTCTGCTGAACGCAGGAGAGAGTGCTGATACCTCGGTTATATAATGGGCATATTTATTGATAATCTCACTTGCAATGCGATCTGGGGGCGATATTAGCGTCCATGATCGCATTGCAGGATGCCATCATAGCGCTGGGATGTATGAGAAAGCACATGCAGGGATAGGGGCTCCAGTCACTGCGGTCTCTTCAGCCGGGGATCCTGCGCATGGGCGGTCTTCTGACCACACATACGCCGTGTGCGATATGTGGCCCGTAGGCTACAGCGACTTATGTCATCTTTCAGCCTGGTAAATCTGACAGCATCGCATCCCCCATAGAAACCACAGCAGGGACCACAGCAGATATCGGAGATATCCTTCATACATTGGGGTGATACTTAATATTTGCGGGTGTCCCCCTGAAAAGGAGTGTTCTCCAGGAATAAGCCGCAAACCTGTCATGATAAATGGCCCCCATACCCCATATAGGGCTGTCACTCAATTCTGCCTTTAAAATGTTCTGAGAATGGAATTACCTTGATAGGTAGGCCCCTGTGAAATAGATCTGAATGCTGGGAATTGTAGTCCATCTACAGCTGGAGAAACACAAGTTACCTACGTCTACCCCAGAGTACTGTCTTTTTAGCGCTCATGTTCCTGACAGATGTTTATTTGCCAGGATTTGAGATCAAACCGAGATATTCTCTGGTAAAAGAGACAGGTTAATGTGAGGGACGTGACACATGACAGACTGCGCCTTATCTGAGTGACCGCAGGTCAGAGGAGTGGGTGGGGGGGGCTGTTATAGAGGCTGTACCTCCATGTCCCGGCCACACACACAGATACAAGGGTCATGTGAAGACCATCACCGGCAAAATTGAGGCCCTGCTCTGTTTATGTTCACTGGTGTTTAACATGTGGCCATACGGCTGCTGTGGAACTACATATCCCAGCATTCCCTGCCACAGTTTTAGCGTGCCCTAACATCCAATACCACCATACGGAATGGGATTGAAATGCCGGCGGTTCAAATCCCGACAGCGGCTGCCCGACAGGATGGAAATCCCGACAGAGGCAGGTAAGTATGCTAACCTCCCCTGTCCCCCCCCCCCTAACCCTCACTTAGTGGTACCTAACCCTAACCTTCCCCCCTAGTGCCTAACCCTAACCTCCCCCCCAGGGGTGCCTAACCTTAATCCCCCCTTAGTGGTGCCTAACGCTAACCTCCCCCCTAGTGCCTAACCCTAACCTCCCCCCTGGGGGTGCCTAACCTTAATCCCCCATTACCGCTCCCTAAACCTAACCCTCCCAAGGGGTGCCTAACCCTAACCTCTCCCTGGGGGTTCCTAACCCTAACAACCCCCCCAAAACCTGACGCTAACTGCCCTAAACCTAACCCTCCCCCTCCCCTGCGGCTAACAGAACTGGCGCCACAGACTTACCTGGTTCGGGCTCGCGTCGTCATGGATTACGGTTTTGGGATTATGATAGGCGTCGTTATTTCGACGCCTATCATATATCCTTAGCCGGCATTCCGCTGGTAACATAACTACATCCCCACCATACATTCAACAATGTGCACCGTTAGCTGGTTTTGGGCCTGATTCAGACCCGCTCGCGAGCGCATATTGCTTACAAGTGGGTCGATGGTCGAACAGTGCGCACTGTACGTGCACGAGCCCCGGAGTGAGTGAGAACTTCACTCGCTCGGGGCTCGCAGCAAAACGGGGCTGCTGTCGATGTTGACAGCTCACCCCGTTTTGTAGGCGGGTCGGGGGGGAGGTTGCTGCACAAATGGAGGCGTTCCCGAAGGAACGCCTGCCGTTTTGTGGGCGGCCCTACTGACATCACACGTGATGTCAGTAGTGAACTTCCTGCTCTATTAGAGCAGGAAGTTCACTGGGGCTTGAGGTGGACGAGACTCCACCGCAAGGGTCTCGTCGCAAGCCCGATGGTCGCGATAATCGCGACCATCGTCTGGCAGCCCGCACAAGCTATGCGAGCGGCCTGGAGGCGGATTTTTTTTTTTTAAAAACACCCTTATTCAGAGCGAGCGCCTCTGAATCAGGCCCTTTGTTTGTTTGTTGTTTGAGGG
The DNA here is from genome assembly GCA_031769625.1 of Taudactylus pleione. Lineage (NCBI taxonomy): Eukaryota > Metazoa > Chordata > Amphibia > Anura > Myobatrachidae > Taudactylus > Taudactylus pleione. The sequence goes on from JAUIMM010000633.1 coordinate 2,275,090, forward strand.
GGGTCTCTTCATTGCTAAAATAATTATCACAGTATTAAAATTAAATACATGATAAATTGCACTTTTGCAACGATTTAAAAACGTTGTCGCTCTAACAAAAAAAGCTCCAATCCTCTATACCTGGCCAGTTTCCGCCAACCTGCCTCACTGAGCCGGGTCTGTGTCAGTCGCCGGAGGTTGGACACAAACAAGGAAGAGGGTAATAGCTTCTGGCAGGTCGGTGGCTGGTTGCGCTGTACGTTCTGTGATTTCAGGGGACAAAGGAACCTATTCATGAAAGTTGTATTTCAGGAATTTACAAATGTTTAGCTGTGTCCTGCATCCACATCTTTCTGTGTTATTCTTCAAGCCCACGTGTGTGTGGGACCTCTCACGCCTTCACGGTCACAATGCAATTGTTCTGCAGGGGAAAAAGGCTTCAAAACCAAAATGATGAGAGATTAATGATTAATCAAATCCTGGAAAGAGAGAGATTAAGTGGTGAGAGATAAAGGACCTTATTCAGAGTCGGTCGCAAGCGCCGATGCGCTCCTTACCGACTCGACGGTTAGTCCTGCGCATGCGCAGCGGCCGCACTGCGCGTGCGCAAGCCCCGGAGCGACAACTCTGTCGCTCCGGAGCTCGTTACCAAAGGGGCGGCTGTCGATGTTGATGTTTTGGTAGGCGGGCCGGGGGGGTGGTTTCCAAAACGGAGGCGTTCCTTAAGGAACGCTTGCCGTTTTGTGGGCGGCCTCACTGACATCATCAGTGATGTCAGTGGGGAGTTTCCTGCTCCATCAGAGCAGAAAGCTCACTGGGGCTTACGAGTGCCCAGACCCAACCTTAGGGTCTGGTCGCAAGCCCCGATGGTCGCGATGGTGATCACCATCGCGACCATCAACCTGGTCGGTCGTTAAGCTGTGGGTGGTAACCCACAGCTTAGCTATCAACAAGGAGGTGGCCGTTCAGGATGCAAGCAGCCGCCCTGATTCAGAGCGACCCCTTGCATCTAACGACCGCCTCTGAATGAGGTCCAAAGTACCAACCCTATAGCTTCTCTCAGTTTTCTAGCACAGCCAGTAAAATGATAGGTAGGAGCTGACTGGTTGGTACTTTATCCCTATCCAAAATTTGATACATCTCCACCTTAATCCAAAATCTTGCAGCGACCTTAACCGATTTTCGTCCTGAGGCCACAATTACAATATTTTATCTCAAATTGCCTCATCACGTCCCTTGCTCCACCCATTTCATGGGAGAACTTTCCCCCCCCCAAATTTGTGAGTCTCCCGAAAATTCCAGGAAAGTGGGCAGCTGTGCTCTAAGATAAACCATCTGGAAAACGATGAGTTAATTAAAACAAATGTAATGAGGAAACCACACTGAGGTTCTTAACGCTATAATTCCCAGACAGCTCTGCTTAGACGGAACAGTGGTCAGGGGCGGAAGTGCCATAATAACGCGACTAGGGGGCAGATGTATGAAGCTCTGGGAAGTGATAAATTGGAGAGTAATAAATGACCAACCAATCAGCTCCCAACTGTTATTTTTCAAACACAGCCTGTGACATGACAGTTAGGAGCTGAGTGGCTGGCCGTTTATCACTCTACACTTTATCACTTTCCAGAGCTTCATACACCTGCCCCTAGGCCTTAATTTACTATGAATAATTATTTGCTTGCTGTAAAACTACTTTATTTGTACAGGTACGAGGAAGAGTTTTCTCAGCGTTTAAAACTACAGGAAGAGGTAACGGAGCTGACCCATCACTCAGAGGGCATAAAGCAACTACATATGAAGGTGAGGGGCAGGCCGCCGGCATAGTCTGGTACTCTGACCGGGTAACCTGAGCTGCAATAAGCAGAGGCGATCGTCTTCCAAAATACCGTTCTTTCCACCCTCACTTTTTGCGGTCTGTTCACGCCTCTATGTCTGAACGAGCGAACAAAACTTGCGGTCGTTTTTTGAAAAATACGCCCCCTGGCCGCTCGCATCCTAAGTCATGTCCGCTATTTATTAGATTAATCGAGTACATCGACCAGCGTATGAACTGCTCGCTATTCTTGTGGTTGGTTTTTGCTACCACAATCTTGCGAGCAGTTCTGGCTATAAAATAACCCAGTGACGTGGTCAATGACGCTGCTGTATTAATTATGCACACCCTTAAAACGCCCATTTTGACCTTTAAGCACGCCTGCGTTCGGATCTCCACTCCCCGTTTTCAAGCACCTTCCCCTGTTACCACCCACATACGCCTCCTCCTGTCACTCAAAATAGCAGGCATTCGCTATTTAGCGAACAAACAATTTTCGGCCGCACTGACTGGTTCGCGCATGCGCTTTACGATCCGTACGCATGCGCAGTTGGGCAAACATCGCTCGGAGCGAACGAGCGGCCGCTTACGAGCGGCTCTGAATCAGGCCCTTAGGCCATAAATTAGTACCAGTAACGAGTATCAATAGTTTAATTACATGGGCATTTCTGCACTTAGAAACCTCCATAATCGCATCAAACGCACCCGACTGTGAATATCAATAAACAGCCGCGATACCGTTAAGTCTGGAATGTCGCAGATCCACAATTTATGCCGCATTAAGGGTTACTGTAATCTAACACATGGACGTCTGTCTGCGAATGAGCTCAGCCCCTAATTCCTCCCCTGGGGGAAAAAAAAGCATTATTGAGAAGCTGTTTTGTGCTATTGTTCAATTGCTGTTAAATCTTAAATCAATATCCCATGTGGAATCGCTGTCTGGTTCCCTAGCAGAGGCAAGATAAGTGCGCTGATTGCCATTTACTCCTGAGAGGCGGCACAGTGGTTAGCATCGATGCACCACGGCATTGAGCCATTAGATTTCCGGCCGAGCATTGTGTGTAATTTATATGTTCTCCCCATGTCGGCGGTGAATCATTTTGGGTTTCCTCCCAGAGTCCAAAAAACATGCTGGTAGGTTAATTGCCTCAGTGTGTTTGTGGCTGCGATATACTGCTTTTATACCGAAATTCCGGGTCTGACCCGGTGGTTGGTACAGGGGGTCTCATTCAGACCCGCTCGCGAGCGCAGGACGCTCACAAGCGGGTTGATGTTACCCCAATGCGCATGTGCACGACGGAGGGAGCTCCGTTGTGCGCATGCGCGAGACCCGGACAGCGACAGCCAAGCTGTCGCTCCGGGTCTCGCACCAAAGGGGGCGTGCTGTCGATGGTGACTGACAGCACGCCCCCTTTGGTGGGCGTGCCAGGGCGTGGCTGCCAGACGGAGGCGTTCCCATGGGAACGCCTACCGTCTGGGTCCGGCCCCACTGACATCACTAGTGGGAGTAATTTTGGCTCTGATAGAGCCAAAATCACTCCTGGGCTTGCGGCAGCGAGACCCTACCGCAAGGTCTCGTCGCAAGCCCGATGGTCGCGATGGTCTTGACCATCGCGACCATCATCATGGACGCTCGCTATAGCTGTGGGTGGTCACCCACAGCTATGCGAGCGTCCAAGAGGCCGCTCCATTTTCAGGTAGGAGGGCCCTGATTCAGAGCGAGCACTCTGGTCAGAGCGTCCGGCTCTGAATCAGGCCCAGGGTTCCAATCCGGATCAGACCCGGGATTTCCCCGGTGCCGACCCACGATATTCCTGAGCTGCCGCAGTTCACACCGGAGCCGGGTCACCGTGACCCGGATCTCCGCCGTTTACACTGCAGGGTTTCACGGGTTATTCCCGTGTTAAACCCTGCAAGTTACCCGGGTTGGATTGCTGGGTCACTCTACCCAGGAATCCAACCCTGTCCCCTTTTACACCAAGGAGCTACCCGGGTTATCCCTGCAATAACCCGGGTTTTAGCTGTGGTGTAAAAGGGGTAATAGTAAGCTCTTCTGGTGCAGGGATTCCTGTTTATAAACAGACATTGTACAGCTGATGCAGAGTTGAATGCAAGTGGGGTTTTTTTGCGCTATATGCTTGCTCTGTATGCGTCTTATGACTTAGGGTCTGATTCAGCAAGGAACGTGCGCTAGCAGACGCAAGCACCCGTCCGCTGCGAGGATATGCTAATCAATGCATACGCACGGAGACCTCAGCACAAGATGCAAACGCCCAGCCCCATACTAAGCCGCCCATCTCCCTTTACTCAAAGCCTGATCAGTACGTAAGATAGCGTAAACATCGGTAACATCGAAAACCATCGGACCCATACACACAATAGTGGTTGACCTGACCTGCAGCAGGATTTTGGCCGCTTCCTGTGTACAACTTACAGTATGGCTGCATATGCCGCCGCACTGCCTTAATTATGCACGCCCCTATAATGGCGTTATAACTCCTGCGTTTGCCTGACCACCCCCGTCACCACCCACAAACGGCACTTCCTGTCAATCAATATCGGAAGTGTCTGCGTACACACTGCATGTACCGGTAGTTTGCGTACCATGACCTGGTCGCACTGGCTGGTTCGTGCATGCGCAGTGCAAAAACATTGGCCAAGTGCGTGCGTTCTCTACTTTGCTTTCTTTGCTGAATCAAACCCTTAGATTCATGAGAAACAGGGGTCTAGGAGTGGGCTAACCTGGCGCGCATTTCAATCACACAGAGACCCAGGTTACCATTCCCCGGCAACAGCGTTTGGAGAACCCTCCCTGGCGCTTTTGGTAAGGGCTGCAGCTCCCACCCTGCAACCGCCACTGGTTCACACGGTGGTAAAGTCTGGCAAAGGACGGTCGGGATTGTGTTAATGGACTTGCGGACAACTCAGAGTTAATCGTATGCGCAGATACGCCCTCTTTCAGATTAGACTCTTGACCAGGGATAGAGGTGGTGCAAGTGCGCGCTCAGGGGCTCATTCAGCATAGGATGGAATTCTGTCCTTACTAATATGGTAATGCAGCAGGGGGCGTCACACCTCCTGCTTGCATTAATGATCCAAGCTGCGTCCTTGTACACATCATCGGATCATCTGCGCGATCCTCGGTCGGCTGAGTGATCATGGGGGTCACACAAGCCGGCCGCCGCAAATGAGAGAAAGAGGCCAGGAAACCTCTGTCAGCCGCCGGAGATCCTGGCCTCTCCACTCTCCCTCAATGGCGGTGACACGCCTCCGTTTTGGGAAACGTGGGCCGTCGCCGCCCCCTCCCCACCCAGAAAAGGCAGCAGGCTGTCAATCACTGACAGCGTGCCATCACACAGACCCATACTGCACATGTGTAATCTGGGTCTGGCACCTGCGCAGATTCCCGACCTTCGGGTATCTGCGTTCAGCATTGCACGAATCAGGCCCTCAGTGGCGTATCTATAATGGGTACAGGGTGTGTGTTGCATATGGGTCCAGGGGCCCTTCTCGCCCGCCCACCCTGCACCCAGAGATTCGCTAATGTCCATTACTGCTGCCCCCACTCCTCTTCTCTAGCCCACGGCGGTGCAGCCATCTTTCTGGCAATGCATTCGGAAAGTTGGCACCGTGCTAGTGTCTGTGCCCTCCTCTGTGCAAGCGCCATCTTTCCGTATACCGAAAAAAAGATGGTTGCGATGCTGTAAGCTAAAATAGAGGAGAGGGCGGGTGTAATTATGGCCATCTTGCAACTCTGCACAACCCATACTCTGTACAGCGGTTGGCGCTATAAAAACGACGATTATAATGTTTCATGTGAACCAGGAGGCCGCAGATTGATGGCGGGCACTGATCCAAACGTGTTGCAAAGAGTCTTTCTTTTTATAGCAGCTTAATATATGAATCCTTCCCGGCCAATCACAATTCACTGATTGTTCCGCACTGGAATGATTGACGGATTATATTACGTTGTGATACAGGAGAGGAGCGGGATCCTACAATTCCCACAGCGACAAAACGGCAATTGTCACTTGAAGGGAGCAGAATATTAATTCCCGTTGGGGGTAGAAGGAGCTAACGCACTAATTCAAAGGCTTTTTAGAGTGTAATCTTCTGACAAGAGATGAGTTCAGAGATAATTAAGACCTTACAATACGGAGAGACTGAAGGAATATAGACAGCTGCTGTAATTAATGTCTGAGCGGCATAAAATATATTTTGCTGCGAATGTTATTAGAATGCTTTTAAATCTGCCGTATAGAGCCGCAACAGAGAAGAGTTGAGATCTTCCAAAGTGTGTTGGCTCCAGTTCACAGGGTGGATATCCCAGGAGAATATAACCACAGTCACCCCCACATTGCTGCTCTCTCAGCCGGGATGCAGAAGATGTTATTACTAACGCGGACTGAACTTTACACCTCAACCAATTGGCCATTTCATTGTGCACATCTTTGTAATAGGAAGTTGCCCCCCAATTTGCCCCTTGACATAAGATGCGTCCACCTGTCCTGCAGAGGGCATTTGGAGATGGCTGCAAAAGGAGCCCGTCCCTGCAATGTGCCCGGAGCGCTGCTGGGGCTACTGCGCGATGGCGGCAACGCATGTACAGCGGGGAACCTCTGCCGGCTAATTATGCAAAGTGGGGGGGACCCTCTGCTGGTTAATTATGTGAAGTGTAGCCCATAGACTTCAACAGGCTAACGCCATCTTCAGATTAGCGCCATATTCGCATTCCGGAAGTTGGTGTGTGTATATATATATATATAATAGATATATATATATATATATATATATATATAAAATATGAACAAAGGGGGTGCACTCACCAGTCTTCTAAAATGAGTTTTTATTTCATCTTTTTAAAAAAATTTTTACCCCAGCAATTGGATTTTCAGACGTGAGTGTGGACTAATACTGGACTTTATATATATATATATATATATATATATATATATATATATATAGCGTCCGCTTTTTGACCCACAGCTTTTGTGAGCGGCCAGGTGATGGTCACGACTATCGGGCTTGCGACAAGACCCTTGTGGTAGGGTCTCGTTCCCGCAAGCCCCAGTGAGCTTCCTGCTCGTGATGTCAGTAGGGCCGCCCCCAAACGGCTGGCGTTCCCGCCTCCGTTTGGCGAGCCACCCCCCCGTCCCGCCTACAAAACGGGACGAGCTGTCGATCAACATCGACAGCCGCCCCGTTTGTATCGAGCCCCAGAGCGAGTGAATTTCTCACTCGCTCTGGGGCTCGCGCATGTGCAGTGCGCATAGCGTTTGCGAGTGAGTCTGAATCAGGCCCAAAGGACAGTTGAGAGTCAAGGATGACACCATGCAGCGAGCTTGTGGGGCAGGGTGGATGGTTGAGTTATCAACAGTGATAGAGAGATCTGTTATTGGCCGGTGGAAATACAAATATAAAACTATTCAGAAAATAGATATTGGGAGACTGTGTACACAGTTGCGTCCGGGTCGGATTGGGAGGTCAGGATCTGGTGTGCCGTGCGATCTCTCATTCCCAACCTATGGAACCTGTTAAAGAGATCTGAAGTACTCTCTGAGCCAGAAATTGAGCCAGAAATTGTGCAGTGTGTGCGGGTACGGCAGAATGGGGAATCGGGGCTGTAGATATATGGCCCATATTAGTCCAGCTAGCGGTTGGCGTAACTTCTCCGGATGGCTATGTGCCCAGATAACTACAAGCTAAAATATCTCTCTTTGGTGACATGTTGGAGAGGTATACAATCGGGAAGCCGGCTGCTTAATACCGGCAGCCGGCTTCCCGACTGTCATATGCCGGCGAGGGATGAAATGCCGGGCGTCTAGATGTAGACGCCTGACATTTCCCGACGCCGGGAGACCAGCGCCCGGCATCCTGATCGAAGGGAAGCGGACAGCCACGGGGGCGGGGGGGGGGGAGGGTTAGGTTTAGGGCACCCAGGGGGGACTTAGGGTTAGAAACCCCCCCCGGGAGGGTTAGGGTTAGGCTAGGGGGGGGGAGGGTTAGGCACCCCCGGGGGGGACTTAGGGTTAGGCACCCCCCGGGGGACTTAGGTTTAGGCAGCTGGGAAGGGGGGGTTAGGCACTTAGAGGGGGGATTAGGGTTAGGCACTTGGGGGGGAGGTTAGGGTTAGGCACCCCTAAAGAGGGTTAGGGATAGGCACCCCCCGGGGAACTTAGGTTTAGGCAGCGGGGAAGGGGGGGTTAGGGTTAGGCACTTAGAGGGGGGATTAGGGTTAGGCACCCCTAAAGAGGGTTAGGGGGTTAGGTTAGAGAATACTTACCTATCCACGATCGGGATTTCCAGCGCTGTCGGGCTTCCGCTGCCGGGAACTCTGCTGTTGTCGGCCAGGCGCTGCCGGGAATCCAACCGCCTTTCATACCGATTCCGTTGGAGAATCTAGGGAAACTTAAAGAACCCACTTGGCGACATTTAATAACATGCAGATCACCATATAAAGTAGTTTATTATCAACTGCATTTAAATCTCAGGTTTGTAGAGTATTAATGTGGCAGCATAGTAATGTGAAAGCAGAAATGTCCGTGGCTTATGTATTATAATCGCTCCTTGTGTTACCGTGTTACCAGGAGTCGGAGGAACTGAGAGACCAAGTAGTGCGGACCGAGGCCTTCGTACTCCAGCTAGAGGACAAACTGCGCACCGTAAGCCGGGGGGGAGGACCCGCTCTCATGGAGATTGTGCAGAGAATCCAGGACGCCAGCGAGGTGGAAGTAAAGCGGCTACAGAATGAGACAGAGACTGTGTATAATCACAGCGTAAGTATGTGCGGCAAACACCGCGCCTTCCACTGCACTGTACATATTACTGTATAATACTACGTGCTTGTCAGTACACTAGATATTACTATAAGCTCCATGTATGGTCCTTAGATAATGATGAGGATGTATTTCATACTTGGCAATGTCTGATTTAAAAATTGGGACTGTTTAGCCCAGTAGCAATACTCTGTGTCAGTGGCGTAACTAGGGTATATGGAGCCCAGGGCAAGATAAAAAACAGAGCCCCACCCCCCAAGTAGGTGTGTGTGGTGAGAAAAAGTGGGTGTGGCCACAAGCCACAAGGGGTGTGGCCACAGGGACATGGGGCGGGGCAACATGACACACCACCGTTTCTCGTCACTCTGGGAACATTCCTTTCCATTCCATATACACCTAAATGCCCCAAGTAGTAGTGGCCCTCTTGCAATACTCACTGTAGTAGTGCCTCTTATGCAATGTCCCCAGTGCCCCTTATGCAGTGCCCCCTGTAGTAGTGCCCCTATACAGTGCCCCCTGTAGTAGTGCCCCTATACAGTGCCCCCTGTAGTAGTGCCCCTCTAACAGTGCCCCCAGTAATGCACCCATATACAGTGCCCCCAGTAGTGTCCCTTATACAATGCCCCCAGTAGTGCTTTTTATACAGTGCCCCCAGTAGTACCACTTATACAGTGCTCCCAATAATGCCTCTTATACAGTGCCGCTAGTAGTGGTCCCCCCTATTCAGTACTCCCAGTAGTGCCCCTTATACAGTGCCCCAGTAGTGGTCCCCCCTATGCACTGCCCCTTATACAGTGCCCCAGTAGTAGTCACCCGTATGCAGTGCCCCCAGTAGTGGCCCCCCTTATGCAGTGCTACGAGTAGTCCTCCTTATACAATGCCCCAGTAGTAGTCCCCCCTATGCAGTGCCCCAGTAGTGGTCCACCCTATGCAGTGCCCCTTATATAGTGCCCCCAGTAGTAGTCCTCCCTATGCAGTGCCCCCTGAAGTGCCCCTTATATAGTGTCCCCTATGCAGTGCCACCAATAGTGCCCCTTATATTTTGCCCCCAGTAGTAGTCCCCCTATGCAGTGCCCCCAGTAGTGCCCCTTATATAGTGTCCCCAGTAGTAGACCCCCCTATGCAGTGCCCCGAGTAGTGGTCCCCCCGTGCAGCGCCCCTTATATACTGCCCTTAGTAGTAGCTCCCCCTATGCAGTGCCCCTGATATAGTGCCCTTAGTAGTAGCCCCCTCTATGCAGTGACCCCTCCTCCCCCAGCTGGGCCAGACAAAGACACACACACACAATAAAAAATAAAAAACAATTACCTTAATCCCGGCTCCTGCTCCTGTGTCCTCCGCGCCGGCCCGCTCTGCACTATGGGAGAGACATCATGGCGTCATGACGTCTCTCCCATCACCCACTGCGGGAGCCGGAAGATGGAGCCCATGAGTGAGCTCCATCAGGGCTCTGGCAGTGGGCGCAGCGCAGCAGTCAATGAGTGTCTGTCTGACTCTCATTTGCTGCCAAAACAAACACACTGCTGCTGGGTAGTATGAGTGTACTACCCGGCGCAGTATTTGTTACTGTGTAGTGCTGTCCAATGGCGCCCAGGGCACAAGCCCTGCCAGACCCCCCTTAGTTACGCCACTGCTCTGTGTCAGTAGCTTGGGATTAAAAGATATAAATACATTATTACATGGAAGTAGTAATGACCAACCAGATGTAACATGCCAGTGATAATGGCCATAGATAAATATCTTTGATAGATAGTGTCATAATAAATGATAGAAAATGTCCAGTAAGTTATAATGTAATTGATAATGCCCGTGTAGCTATATATATATATATATGGCAGTAATTATGCCCATCTAGTTATAAAACTCCAGTGATAATACCTATATAGATTTAATAAGCCAATAATCACAAAAATCAGATAAATATGGAACATGTTGGTAAATGTGGTCAGGCGATGACCGCAGATGTGCGCTACTGTACATGGCGCCATCTTCAGGCCTCACTAACGGTCCCCAGTCTACCGGCTCCTTGTGCCAAGGGCCGGAGCAGTTGGGTGTAGCTGCATTTGCCCCCATACTGTATGTGTGTGATCAGCTCTACCCCTGCATAGCATAGTTGAACTCCCTTACCTCTCCTGTAACTTGTATTATTTATTATATGTGCCAGTGTAAGAACAGCATGGCTTATCCCCTCCCTGAAGAGTGACAGTCGTGTTGCTAATTTTAGCGGAGGCTTCTGTTCCATGCGGTGCTGTTATGTAAGCCGTGTTCATGTCACACTGAGGCAGTGTTAGCCCTTTCTGATAGGAGTTAAAGTGTGTAATTGTATTGTACGCTCTCCTGCAGCTAAATAGATGGAGACAATGGAGGGAGGGGACAGGGAAACAGATGGTGAGGGAAATGGCAGGCTTTCACGGTCCCACGTCCTCGGTCTTTCAGTGTAAATGTATTTAGCAGGTCCGACGGCGTAAAGCTACCAGCAGAGCGTATTGTCTAGCTCTCAGATTTATTGGTCCCTTATTTTCACCGGGCCAGGTTACTAGCTGCAAATAACGTTACCTCGTCTAATATAAACCATTTGCATCTGTTTTATTCTGGGCTTAACTTTCCTGGAATGTTATCCCAGGAGACCGTATAGATGTTGTTCACTGGTCACTTCCAGAATTCTGCAAAGAATCCTGCACAGACTTGGTTGCAGGGAAGTAAGTAGCAACGGGGGCAGCGATGTTAGCAAACGCGACTGGGCCCCAGATGTGCCCAATACTTAGAGCGCTGTGTGATGGCATCAGCAGAGAGCGGGAGACGGTGATATCAGCCAGTACAGACTGGTAACTGCTCGGAATAGGGGCTGGCTGCAGGAATGGAGACAGGAATAGAAGAAGGGAATACAGATGTGTCCACATACATCTATTCTCCGTGCGCTACAAGTGGCGTTACACATAACGCCGTGCAACTCAGTACCTCCGAGCGTGTTTCGGTGCGACTTTTTCTCTTAAAATGCTCGGGATCCCGACAAGGGTCGGGTAAGTATACTTGCCCTCCCCCTGACCCCCCTGACCCTAACCCTCTGTTACTACATGCTAACACTAACCCTCCACCCACCCCATCCTAACCCTCCCTCCTTACTGCCTAAACCTCATCCCACCCAGTGGTGCCAAACCCTAACCCACTCCCGGGGGTACCTAACCCTAACCTCCCCCTCCCCTAGCCTAAAGCTAAACAACCCCCCCTCCCCCCAGTGACGCCTAAACCTAACACACACACACCCCCGTGCGGCTAAGTCCTAACCAGCCCCGCTATACTTACGTTCGGCATCCTGGCTGTCAGGATACCGGTGTCGGGCGGTCACCTCCTGTCGGTATTCCGGCGCTGGTCTTCTAGCCAGGTAGTGGCATTCCGATTCCGGGATTTCTTCATTTCTTCTTAACTAATAACTACATCCTCATTTTATTCAGCGGAAGATGCTTGTGCGACCTATTCACATCGCTGGGCAAATAAAACGCATTTTAAGGGAAAAAGTGGCACGAAAATACGCTCAGCGCTACTGAGTTGTGCCACGGCATGTCGCGGCTGGAGGCGCTGTGTTACGCACAAGGAGGCTAGATGTAGATAAGGTGGTACATGTACGTATCACATTTGTAAAGTATATTACTATTACTAACATTTATTTTACAGATGTTCGGTTTTCCCGAAATACGAAACACACTCCGTCTCCGAGTCGAATGAAGTCCCAGTTCGGTTCTGTAGTCACGTTGGAACTCTGATTTAAAAATTGAACTTGGGTTTTTGGTTGCATGTAAACGGGTCCAAATTACATTATTTTAGCTGTTTCATCGATCTTTTTTATACATTTTTAAGGAATCGAAAACTGAACCAAAACCAAAATATGATGATGAATTAGAACCTAAACCAAAACACGGGGGTCCGCGCAGTGCCAGCATATCCTCTTGCAATTTGCAATTGGAAACAGCTCAGTAATAGAACAAGTCTGGGAGCTCCATTGAACAACGATACTAAATACAGGCAAACTGTTTCGTTCAGTGTCACAAATATGCCGCCGGTATTTAACATAACGTCCCTCTACGGCAAGGTCCAGTGGCGGCCTCCTCCTCTGCCAGCGATGGGCTAATGAGCCATGCACATGGGCATTGTACTTTCTCCCCGCGGGAAGTCAGCAAACGCCTGGAAGGAGTCGCAGAACTCGGAACTCGCTTGCTAAATACTCAACTGAGCCCATAATCCCTTTAGCGAAGGCTATTTGGTTTTCTTAGAGCCCTGTGTATTAACACAGACCGGGGGAGATCGTCTAAGCCATCGAGCGAGATAAAGTGGATGGAGATAAAGTACCAACCAATCAGCTCCTAACTGCCATGTTACAGGCTGTGTTTGCAAAATGACCGGAGCTGAGTGGTTGGTACTTTGGGCCTGATTCAGAGCCGGTCGCTATTTGCGCTCACTCGTCCAGAAAATAGGGGTGGCTATTCAAATGAACCGTTCGCTGTTTGCGGTCTGTTCACGCCTCTAGGTCTGAACGAGCGAACAAAAATTGCGGTCGTTTTTTGGGAAACTACGCCCCCTGTCCGCTCGCATCCTACGTCATGTCCGCTATTTATTAGATTAATCGAGTACATCGAACAGGGTATGAACTGCTTGTGGTTGGTTTTTGCTACCTCAATTTTGCGAGCAGTTCTGGCTATAAAATAATCCAGTGACGTGGTCAATGACGCTGCTGTTTTAATTATGCACACACATAAAACGCCCGTTTTGACCTTTAAGCACGCCTGCGATCGGATCTCCACTCCCCGTTTTCAAGCACCTTCCCCTGTTACCACCCACATATGCCTCATTCTGTCACTCATATTTTCAGGCATTCGCTATTTTGCGAGCACATGAATTTCTGCCGCACTGACTGGTTCGCGCATGCGTATAAAGATCCGTACGCATGCGCAGTTGGGCAAACATCGCTCGGAGCGAACGAGCTGCGACTTACGAGTGGCTCTGAATCAGGCCCTTTATCTCTCTCCAAAGCTTAGTACATCTTCCCCACAGAGAGATAAGAGGGGATCGGTATGAAATACCGCTGGACCTATGTCAGGGGAAGATCGGCAGCAGTGAAGATTCCGACAGGGGATTAAGGTAAGTAACACTAACCCTTTCCCCCCCAACCCTCCCTTAGGGGTGCCTAACCCTAAACCCCCCCGTAAGTGCCTAAACTTAACCCCCATCCGGGGGTGCCTTACCCTAAACCCCTCTTCCCCTAGCCTGACCCTAACCCTCCCAGATTTAGGGTTAGGCACCCCCCCCTGGAGAGTTAGGCAGGCTAGGGGAAAGGGCCCTTAACCTAACCCCCCCCCCCGCAGCTGTCCGCACCCGCCGCTGTCCACGCCCGCCGTCCAGCTTAACTTCGTTCAGTATGTCGGGCGTCAGGCTCCCGGCGTAGGGATAATGATAGGCATCGGGATTTCGGGCAGCACAGACGGTGTAATGGTTAGCGTTACTGCCTCACAGCACTGAGGTCGTGGGTTCGATTCCCACCACGGCCCTACCTGTGTGGAGTTTGTATATTCTCCCTGTGCTTGCGTGGGTTTCCTCCTGGTGCTCCGGTGTCCTCCCACACTCCAAAAATATACTGGTAGGTTAATTGGCTCCAAACATAAAATATTAATCCTAGTGTTTGTGTGTGAGCATGTGGTAGGGAATATAGAGTGTAAGCTCCACTGGGGCAGGGACTGATGTGAATGGCCAAATCTGGTCTGTAAAGCGCTGCGGAATATGTGTGCGCTATATAAATACCTGGTAATAAATAAATTAGTCCCCTGTCGGAATTGCACGGTCGGGAAGCAGGCGGTCGGCATTTTGACCGTCGGCTTCCTGACTGCATCCCGATAAGAAGGTCCCTGCTGACAAGCTTACAACTAAAAGGACGATGAGAGTTTGATACATGAGGAGAAGTGACACATACGATATATTGGTTCCCCCAGATTCACATCATTAAAAACACAAGATGGGAGATTTATATCATGTAAAAGCACTTTTATACATCTCGCGAATGTGTTTCTGCACATAATCCATTTCTCAGGTTGCAAAGTGGATTTCTCTGAAATGGGTAAAGAAAAACACGGCCCCCTGTAATCGGGAACAATCCACATCTCTGTAATTGCTGTCTCTGTATCTCCTTCTCCCTCAGCTAAAATGTTTACACAGGATAAAAGTTGTATATCTGTTTGTATGTACAAAGCTTATGGTGAGAAAGACCCCTCTTATCTCCTCTGCATCTGGGGCTCTGCAAAGACCACTGATAACTGTGGCTGGAACTAAACACGGCTAAACCCCATCAGCACCCCCTGACAGAGCACAGGAACGTTTGTTTATCTCCACTGAGTCATCAGAGAGGGGATTTGTACCCTGTGACAGTGCCTGCTCTTTTTGTATTTTTTTTAAATACAGTTCTTATTCTGTACAGCTGGGTACACACTAAACGACGTGTGTACCCAGCGATGCGACACAGGACTCGGCTGCCGATTTGCCGACATATCGGGCGGTTCGTACACATCTGGTGACCGACAATCCAATATACCGGCCCCCGCAGCATAGCACTGCATGATATCGTCAGCCGCATCGCCTGATTTTACTACATGTACAAAAGATCAGGCGATGCACCTGACGACCCCATGGGAGTGCGCACTACACAATGTAATGCATACACACTGCACAATATTAACGATTTGTCGTTCCGATGCGTCGGAATCTGCCAAATCATTAACAATATCTTGTAGTGTGTACCCAGCTTAAGTCTCCAGGCTGTGAAATGAGGCAAATGACCACCTACACCGCTCTGCTTTATGTACTGATTGGAACATTAGATTGAATACATCACTTTGCTGAGTGCAGTGATGTCATCACCACAGATACTCCACGCGTTTCGGAGATTCGGTAACATCTACATCTCTCCAGTGTAACTGTATTTGAGAGGACAGTACTTCTGTTGGCCTAGAACCCACCTGTCCCACTTTCATTCTAAATGTCCCTCTTCCTTTCTAGAAGGGGACACACTTTAAAGTTGGAGTGATACAGACTGAAAGGTAACATCATAACGATACACACACACAAGATAAGGAAGACAAGATGGACCGATACATTTTCTTTCAGCTGTCTCTGTAGCGGATTATGAATGTTTTCTTCATTGCTTCTCAGATGCAGAGTGCAAAAAGCGTTGGGTCTACTGTTCTACTGCATTGGAGCAGGATAAACACGTTACAATATGTATGTACTAGCATCACATTTACGGTTAACTTACTATGGGGCATATATATTAATTATCGGGTTTTAGACCAGATAATTGTAATTTCTTATTGCAGCTATTTGCGGCAATGAGAAATTAACATTCACCGGGATGTATCTAAAGTCTAAACACACATACAGGGACAGGGAAGTGATCGCTAATGCAATCTTTTCACTTCTGTTTCGGGTCTCTACAGCGCTACTGCACATGCGCGGTCTGCTGACCTCACATGTACGGCGACCATTGCCATGGAGGTCTCTGACGGAAACCACGCCCGGTAATGTTTGCAGAATGTAGCCCATAGGCTACAGCGACTAACGTCACCATTAGATGGCGTTAGCTGCGCGGGACAAACTCCGGAATGATTTGTATTCTGAACCTAGGTAAATGACAGCTTTGCAGCCCCCGCAAAAACCTATGGGGGCTGCAGATATTGGAAATATCCCTGATTCCTAAATTTGGGTGATCCTTAATATTTGTGGATGTCCTGTGGAAACGGGTGTTTTCGGAGGGTTATAGTGCAAATATTAAATAGGCCCCTATGAGAGGAAGGATCACTGCTGTCTTAACTGCATGTTACAACTTGTTGCATTACATTGGGCAATGTGGGCCGAGTAAAACTCTTCTCCACTGTTCAAATGGAAATAGTGAAATGCGTCCCATGATGAGAAACAATCATCATCAGCTTTTCTGAAAGAGCCCTGCGCCCCACCATGGAGCCCACCCCACACTATGAGCTTTCTCCAGTCTTTTGTTTCATGTCAATAATCTCATAATGCAAAGTTGAATGTAGTTGTTGTACTGCGTCACCAAAGGAGTCGCACCGCATCCCCCCAAACAGGCGCATTTGCACGATTCCTCCAGCCCTATTCCCGGCACAGGGAGTAATAAGTGCAACATGTGTCACCAAAGATAAAGGAAATAATGATAGCAAGGTGCAAGGAAAAAAAACACAACTTGTGTTAGTGTCCAACTCAGGATGAGGTCCTGACATTGCAGAACACACCGCTAAGCCTCGCACATTACGCTGCGTCATCCCACTGTATACTGTAATACTGTACCTGTAAGCCCACATACTACTCTGTGCCACCGTATATGTAATACTGTACCTGTAAGCCCACATACTACTCTGTGCCACCGTATACTGTAATACTGTACCTGTAAGCCCACATACTACTCTGTGCCACCGTATATGTAATACTGTACCTGTAAGCCCACATACTACTCTGTGCCACCGTATACTGTAATACTGTACCTGTAAGCCCACATACTACTCTGTGCCACCGTATACTGTAATACTGTACCTGTAAGCTCACATACTACTCTGTGCCACCGTATACTGTAATACTGTACCTGTAAGCTCACATACTACTCTGTGCCACCGTATATGTAATACTGTACCTGTAAGCCCACATACTGCTCTGTGCCACCGTATACTGTAATACTGTACCTGTAAGCCCACATACTACTCTGTGCCACCGTATACTGTACCTGTAAGCCCACATACTACTCGGTGCCACCGCATACTGTAATACTGTACCTGTAAGCCCACATACTACTCTGCGCCACCATATAAGTGCACTAACATACATAATGTGCCTGGCAGCGACTGCCTCCTTTTTGCCTGTGTGATTTGCTAGTAATTTAGTGCTATTTGATTTCCACCTCTGCAGATCACTTATTGCTGTCATTTATATTATAATCCCATCACTGCTGCAAGACCTAAAGATACAATCACACGTACCATGAGTGATTCCCTGCTCTTGCAGGATTACAAGTGGCATATTGTGTGCTAGTTGCACCTCTGATGGTGCACCAGACTCTGTTGCATGGGAATGAGTCAATATCCCGACCGCGGGGATTCCGGCGGTCAGATTGTCGGTGCCAGAATCCCGACACCTGCCAGAATCACGGTGCTGGTATCCCGGCGGGGTTAGGGGGCGGGGTTAGATACTAGGAGGAGGGTTAGGCAGTGAGGGGGGAGGATTAGGTTTAGGGTGCGGGGAGAGGGAGGGGGAGGTTAGGTTTAGGCACTAGGGGGGAGGTTACAGATGCACCCAAGTTCATTGTGGCTGATCGCGCCACAAACTTGCACGCACATCACGCTACGTGCCATGGTACGCTATGGCGTATCCCTGATCGCGGGAGCGTGTCTCCCATTCAATCCTATGGAGAAATGAATGCGCGGCTCCGATCGCGGGAGTCCGTGGCGCGAGAAGCTGTGCTACGGACAAGGATGTAGTTGGGCATATCTGTAGGTTCAGGCACCGGGGAGAGAGGGTTAGGGTAGGGAGAGGGGGAGGGTTAGGATGCTGACCACTGGCATCCCATACGCATCCCCTGTTGCACAATCCTGTGGCCCGGGTCTCTCTTATTCCCCTCCGTTCTGGTAACAGTCATCTCTGTGTTTTTTTCCTGACAGCTGCTGGAATTACAGATGCGACTGAACAATGATCAGATGCTGCTGGGACAGGCACAGGAGGAGAACCAGCGCTTGCACCAGAGGGTGGAGGAATTAACCAATGAGCTGACACTGTTAGAGAAAAAGGTAAGAGCAGAACTCACCTCCACCTATCTATTACAGGTGTAACACAGATGCAGACCGTTACCTATCTACTAACAATGCTCAAAGGTGCAAATCTGCACAGAATCAGATGTGGGCTTTTTCTGTCTAAAGGCCCCCATCCGCCTGCGATGGATTGCCGCGATCCTGCGATGCTGCCACCCCGGAATAGCAGGATCGCAGAAATCCAACATGTTGGATTTCACAGATATGACGATCGCGATCAAAAAAATATCGTGATTGTCAAATCTGTGAAATTTAACAAGTGAAATTTCAGCGATCCTGCGACGGATCGCTGAACATCGATGGTCCCCGGTCGGCATTTCCAACCGGCGGATCAGCGTTTCCCATCTGATCACAGGATCATGAGATCCTCGATCAGATGTATGGGGGCCTTTACTCTGTGCTTCTCAAATGCAGTCCTCGAGACACACCAACAGTGCATGTTTTCCAGGTCTCCTCACAGAATAGCAGGACAAATAATTAGCACCACCTGTGGATCCTTTAAAATGCTTCAGTCTCATTTAAAATGCTTCAGTCAGTAATGACTACACCTATGCTCCAGCAAGGAAATATGGAAAACATGCGCTGTTATTATGTCCCGAGGACAGGTTTTGAGAAGCACTGGTCTAATTTCCTACTAATTCGTGGCATAGAGAGCAACGTCCCTGCATCTCTGGTTACTGTGTGTGGCCCAGGTTTAGTGATAAAGAGCTGATATTTCATTTGGTATTAACAGTATGGTTACCGGCGTGCGCATCACATAACATTAGGGTCTGCACCCAGGAAAACCTAGAGAGAGAACATCTAACACAACCATGGGCCGTGTCCAGCACCATTTTCATGTCCTCAATGCAAAGACTTCTCTCGCAATGAGTGCGGTCAGCGCTACACATTTACACAGGACCGGCGCTAGGCTTCCAGCGCCGGTCCTGTGCTGCACGCCTGAGCCCGCTCCCTCCCCCTGAGCGCTTGCCCAATAGCGCCAGGAGGCGGGCTCAGGCTGTGCATAACACACGCATCGCCGCCAGCGCTGGCGGCGATGCGTATGTTAAACAGCAGCCAATGAGAGTCAGATAGACTCTCATTGACTGCTGCAGCACCCACTGCAAGAGCCGGACTTCCGTCCGGCTCCTGCAGTGGGTAATGGGACTGACGTCATGACGTCATGACGTCTGTCCCATAATGCTGAGTGCGCCAGCCCGGGCGGGAGCGGCGTCGCGAGCAGGACCAGGACCAGGAGCAGAGATTCAGGTAAGTATATTTTTATATATATATATATATTTATTTATTTATTTTTAACCTATCTGCACAACAGGGGAGGGGGGTGGCTACTACTGGGGGGACCTCTACTGGGGAGGGGTGGCTACTACTGGGGGGACCTCTACTGGGGGTGGGGTGGCTACTACTGGAGGCGCCATTGGGAGGACCTACTCTACTGGGGACTACTACTTGGGGGGGAACTACCACTGGGGGCATTATAAAAGGGGCCTACTACTAGAGGCACTGCACTCGAGGGACCACTACTGGGGGCAATAATAGGAAGGGCCACTACAGGGGGCACTGGATAGGGGGGATCACTACTGGGTGCCTGCATAAGGGGACCACTACTGGGAAAACTGCATGGGGGGGACTACTGCTGGGAGCACTATATAAAGGGCACTGCATAGGGGGGGGACTACTACTGGGGGCACCATATAAAGGGCACTGAATAAGGGGATACCGCTACTGGGCGCACTGCATTGTGGGGACTGCTACTGGGGGCACTGCATAAGGGGGAACACTACGTGGGGCACTGCATTTGGGGGGGCCACTACTGGGGGTACTGAGTAAGGGGAACTAATTGGGGGCTGTATAAGGGGGACCACTACTGGGGATACTGTATAAGGGGCACTACTATGGGCCTGCATAAGAGGGACCACAACTACATACTGGGGGTACTGTATAAGGGGTACTACTGGGGTTAAGGTGCATATGGATAGGAATGTTCAGCGTGAAAATAAAGGGGTGTGTCATGTTGACATGCCCCATTTTTAAGTGACCACGCCCGTTTTTTCCCGCGCGCGCACATCTCAGGATTTTTTTTTTTGGGGGGGGGGGGGGGGGGGGCTCCCTTTTCAAATTTGCCCTGGGCTCCAAATACCCTAGTTACGCCACTGGATTTATATGACTCTTCCTATATGTCTCTGACAGGCTCTTCCTATAGGTCTCTGACAGGTTCTTCCTATAGGTCTCTGACAGGCCCTTCCTATAGGTCTCTGACAGGCTCTTCCTATAGGTCTCTGACAGGTTCTTCCTATAGGTCTCTGACAGGCTGTTCCTATAGGTCTCTGACAGGCCCTTCCTATAGGTCTCTGACAGGCTCTTCCTATAGGTCTCTGACAGGCCCTTCCTATATGTCTCTGACAGGCTCCTCCTATAGGTCTCTGACAGGCTCTACCTATAAGTCTCTGACAGGCTCTACCTATAGATCTCTGACAGGCCCTGCCTATAGATCTCTGACAGGCCCTTCCTATATGTCTCTGACAGGCCCTTCCTATAGGTCTCTGACAGGCCCTTCCTATAGGTCTCTGACAGGCCCTTCCTATATGTCTCTGACAGGCCCTTCCTATAGGTCTCTGACAGGCTATTCCTATTGGTCTCTGACAGTCCCTTCCTATATGTCTCTGACAGGCCCTTCCTATAGATCTCTGACAGGCTCTTCCTATAGGTCTCTGACAGGCCCTTCCTATAGGTCTCTGACAGGCCCTTCCTATAGGTCTCTGACAGGCCCTTCCTATATGTCTCTGACAGGCTCTTCCTATAGGTCTCTGACAGGCTCTTCCTATAGGTCTCTGACAGGCCCTTCCTATATGTCTCTGACAGGCCCTGCCTATAGATCTCTGACAGGCCCTTCCTATATGTCTCTGACAGGCCCTTCCTATAGGTCTCTGACAGGCTATTCCTATAGGTCTCTGACAGGCCCTTCCTATAGGTCTCTGACAGGCCCTTCCTATAGGTCTCTGACAGGCTCTTCCTATAGGTCTCTGACAGGCTCTTCCTATAGGTCTCTGACAGGCCCTTCCTATATGTCTCTGACAGGCCCTGCCTATAGATCTCTGACAGGCCCTTCCTATATGTCTCTGACAGGCCCTTCCTATAGGTCTCTGACAGGCTATTCCTATAGGTCTCTGACAGTCCCTTCCTATATGTCTCTGACAGGCACTTCCTATAGATCTCTGACAGGCTCTTCCTACAGGTCTCTGACAGGCTCTTCCTATATGTCTCTGACAGGCTCTTCCTATAGATCTCTGACAGGCTCTTCCTACAGGTCTCTGACAGGCTCTTCCTATAGATCTCTGACAGGCCCTTCCTATATGTCTCTGACAGGCTCTTCCTATAGGTCTCTGACAGGCCCTTCCTATATGTCTCTGACAGGCTCTTCCTATAGATCTCTGACAGGCCCTTCCTATATGTCTCTCACAGGCTCTTCCTATAGGTCTCTGACAGGCCCTTCCTATATGTCTCTGACAGGCTCTTCCTATAGATCTCTGACAGGCCCTTCCTATATGTCTCTCACAGGCTCTTCCTATATGATCCGGCCGGATCGGACGACATATCGTCTAGTGTGTAACCGGCATTACACCGTAGTCCTGCATTTACTATGTTTCCCCATATAGTAACCTATTTTTGACATTCATTACCAGCGCTCTGCTGTAGAGAGATTTGCAGACACCAATCAATGTTTTAGAACTCTGTAAAAACTTTTTATCGTCTTTGTCACACAGAGTTCTCGTTTAGTCTTTTTTTTTGCTGTCTGGCTTGTTTTATTTTGTTCCTCCAGATGTTCCCCAGGGAGAGAGAGATTAGTGGAATAGAAATGAAAGTCAATTAAAATGATTATCTCAGACTGAGTTTTTATACCTCTAGAACTCTAGTCATTTGACATATGTTCTCAAACGCAAAATATCCCTCCAGAAGTTACACCGTGTGCAAAGTCGCTATAGGATATAATTCCTCACTGAGGGGAAGATTTATCAAATCTCGGAGAGACATAAAAGATATGTAATAAGCCTTGGGCCCGTATTCAATTGTCGGTGAAAAGTTCCGGAATTATCGCATGCCGGAGTATTCGCCGTCATCGCCAGTTTAGGCTCCAGAAAAGTATTGCGCTCGTCACCGCGATTCGCCCTATTTAATTGCGAAGGATACAAAATCGCGTCCCGGCGAAACTGAGATTGACGAAAAGTACTCTCAGATTTGGGGAAATCAGCTTGGCACACCCCTAAAGATGCACTGACATGGGGGATCACTATGGATACCCCCGAATAGCCCTGCTGAAGGTGTTTGGGGTGCTTTAATGCTCTCAATTGGTGCTATTTAGCGTCTTGCACAAGTGGAGAAGAATAGCATTTTGCAGTTTTTATTTTTTTTTATAAATAAGTAGTCCCAGCAAATTTGGGGTACTTGAAAATGGGTGCAAGCATGGTTTAAATTCGCTAAAGTGTGTTTTTCAATAACATAAAATACGCACCTTCAGCAACCACCTGCAATAAAAAAAAACCTGGGGCACACTTGGGGGACCCCCTGGAGTCTATTTCGCTTTTTGAAGCTTGTCCCCCAACTTGGGGTTTTTTCGCCCCCAAAACAAAAGTACTTTTTTGGGGTGTTCTAAAGTATTTTTTTATACTTTTTTGACGCAGTTTACCTTTGGGGGACTGTCCGAAGGCTGCAGGCGTGTTCCCGCAACTTCGCACCCCAAACCCCCAATTCTGTACTTTTTTCCGCCTCCATTCACAGGCGAATCTTTTCCGCTGGTTACAAGGCGCAGAGTTTTTGCACCAGCGAAAAGTCTTTGCAATTGAATAGAGCGGCAAGATTCTCGACAGGTGAAATGACGTCATCAGCGAAAACTTTTTGCCGAGAACGGCTTTTCGCTGGCAATTGAATATGGCCCTTGGAGAGAGATAAAGTGGAGAGAGATTTTTGGCCCATTAACAAACAAAACGAAATACCAGCGGGAATTTTCGTTTAGTATCACTGTGATACAAACGAAATTTCCACTGGTATTTAGTAAACCTTACACCTCCGGCGAGGGCCCGCGAAGTCGAAGTCCTCGGTTAGGTCCTCCGCTGGGCTGCTGGCAGCCTAACGCTGCCAGCGACGGGCTCCAGTGTCATGCGCATGCGCGACGGTCCGTCTACGCATGTGCATGACAGGGAGACCCGGCAGTGCCTGGAAGGCTTCGCTGAATCCAGAAATGCGCCGCCGAGCCTCCATTGCCAGCAATGCGACACGCATCGCTCTCGCCATTTAGAAGATGGCGAGAGCGATGCTGTACAAACAGCGGTAATCTAAGATTACGGCTGTTTACTAAATACAGAAACCTGGCATTACCCCTTTAGCGAGCGCTAAAGGGGTTATTTCTCGTTTGTAAATGGGGCCCTAAGTACTAACCAATCAGCTTCTGTCATTTTTCTAGCACGGCCTGTAACATCACAGTTAGAATCTAATTATTTGGTATCTCTCTCCAAGATTTGATAAATCTCCCCCTGTATATTTTAATTAGTGGATCCAAATCTAGTGAATCAACTTTTTTTCAATGGTCTGTAGACATCAGTACAACGTCGCCACCAAGTTTCAGTATTACTGTGAAAAAATACAGAACATTGGTATAACATTATAAAGGTATAATCTTTAAGCTAAGAATTTACCTACACATGGGAGCACCATGCTTTTTTTTTTCAGGAAAACACATCTACAGGGCACGTGTCCATGATGTCCTGAGCGAATAGACCTAGTATATTGGTTTTGGTCTGAATAGAGTGATCCCTTTTTTTCCCTGGACACTATTATTTTGAGATTTTTTTAGTTGTTGTTACATTCCAGAATGACGCAAGCAACGTGTCAGTAAAACTTTTTGGCCACCGGAAATTTTTGTGGAAAATTGTATTTTTATGGTTTGTCAGCCATGGCCTTGGGGTTGTCACTAGTTTCTAGAGAACCAGTTATCTTCCTTTGGTTTATCTGCAGTGAAGGGTCATTTGTGAGACGCAAAGAGGCTGAGGCACGGGACAGCATCTGGGTCTGTGCGCGGGAACGGGGCAGCACTGGGAGAAACAGCTGCACGCTGCAGCCACCTTTAACCATTCCTCCCAACTGTACCGACTTTCTCTTAGTTTCGCTGTTCCAGACACCCTACCCTGCAAGCCAAATGCAGCGTCCCTGGGGCAAAGACGGTGCCACCCCAAGGGCTCTACACCCTGGGCGACGGCACCGCTCACTTAGTTAGCTGAAGTTGAGCTGACGGGCATAAAGGGCACATGCTCACCTTCATATGGAAATATTCCCATCATGATGTGGCCGTGCCCCCTGTCCAGATCCGTGTTGAAGTGTTTGGGGGGGCACGTTTTAATGGGAATGTAGCTTTAATAGGGTGCATTTTGTACCCGTGTATTTCTCTCAAAAGTGAAAAAAAAGTGTTTCAAAAATACAAAAGTGGCACATGTAATAATCACAGCCTCGACGGCCCTTCATGCTCATTATTAACTTACGCCATAACTAAGGGCGCAGACAAAGACGCAGACACTGACTGGGATGCGCCTACGACTCGCCCGCATCTGGCTAGCCACCCCTCTTTTACAATCCAAATGATGCATGTGCCCATGCAGATTTGCGTGATTCTGCCACTTTTGCCTGCTGATGCTGGAACTTTTAACCATGCATCTGTTTTTTCTTCAAAAAAAAATTCTAATAATTATTATCTAATTTTCAAAATCTCTCTGGAGGGGAAAAAAAAAGTATGGCTGCCAGACAAAGATGTAGTCAGTCTGACACACACACACACACACACACACACACACACACACACACACACACACACACACACACACACACACACACACACACACACACACACACACACACACACACACACACACATACACACACACACACACACTCTCTCTCTCTCTCTCTCTCTCTCTCTCTCTCTCTCTCTCTCTCTCTCTCTCTCTCTCTCTCGCAGAGGCAGGAGAAGGAGGGGAGATGTCGATGAGAAATAGAGCTCAGACAAGCATAACAAAAGTCTCTCTGCTCACTTAATCATGTGCCTGTGATTGCCATGGTAGTCCCATAACACTGTGGAAAATCTGCAGAATTATCAGACATTAACAGCAGTCTGAAGAAATAAACCAAGGAAACATAATAATTATAATTTTGCTTATTACAGACCGCCACAATTTACATTACAAAATTATTTTTCCAAAAAATTGCTGCTCGGGGTAAAAAAAAAAAAAGGCAGTGATGTTAGGGTACCTGTGCAATATAACATACAGTACATTTAAATGTTTAACAAACCCAGCCACCTTCCAGGATTTCATTCCTTAATCAAAGACATTACTTCAGTCCACAGAAATTAAATTGCAATCAAAGACCACATGAATGTTTTAGATCCTTCAGCCTTAAGGGAGAAATGAAATATAAAGAGCTGAAGTAAGACGGCGTGGAGCGCTGCTCTCTGCGCAGGGCAGGTACATTAGTCGTGTTTGGCTGATTTGATAGAAAAGCTGCTAATGGATGGAGACTGGATGTGTGAGATGTTATTTTCATTATAACTCGGCACAGAATGTTCTCTCTGCACAGGGGCCTCGCAGGGGAATCGCAGCTCCTTTCATCTGCGTACAAGTGGGAATTGTCCACGACACCATATTGTAATTGAGGCCGGAAAAAATCTCTGGAAAGGCGAACGTTGAGGGTGTTTAACTTGGTCTGTAACCTGTAAATCACCTTTTTATACTGATCAGATTTAGAATGAGAAACACAGATGGGCGCTAGAGAGACGAAGCCGTGATTAGTAACATTTGTAGTGGAGAAAAACGCCTGCGTCACGTGTATATATATATATATAGTGATAGAATATATATTGTGATAGAAGGACTGGTAAAGTGGTCAATGGCAGGTACATTTGTCCTAGGTTTTTGGCCTATGTGTCCTAAAAACCCCAGGAGAAGTCTGTTTTGTAAACAGACCAGAGTTTCGGCTTTTGGAAAAGCCGGTTTGGGTCCTGGGGGTGTGGATGTGAGGAGAGGGAGGGCTCCATCCACAGGCCACTACAGGTTTTGGGCCTTTCAGCCTGGTAGCAGGCTCATTAGGTCTTACAGCTGGAGCTGGCTGGTATAAGCTGTTCAGTTGTAGCTGAGTGTCTCACACCTGGGGAAGTAGGCATGCAGGCTAGCATGTCCAGAGACACTGTTATGACAATCCTGTAAGTACTGTGCACGTGCTGTTGTTGACGGTGTGGACAGTAGGCCCTATCGTCCTGGTACCTACTGTTTAGTTATTGCCCAGACGGGCTAGGATTTTGGTTTATGATTTGTTATATTCATTTGGCACAATAAAGACTGGCGCCGGCCAGTTTGTACGAGAACCCCAGACTTGTGTCCTGTTTCTATGGCTGCTGTGTGTGTAGAGAGGGAGTCCATCTACCCCAGGGGAGGGACCCCTATCCCGACAGTGTCACAATATATATATATATATATATATATATATATAGAAGCAATGATAGTCCGGCACACGTATGTTACAAAACGTATAGATGGCTCCGGGACCGTTCCCTATGGTATGTGTAACTTGAGAAATGATGGAAGGCACTCAGAGACTGTATAAATATTCAAACTGCTATAGCATCGTAGTCAACGTTTCGGAGAGACCTCCTTTATCAAGACCGTACAGTCCATAATTTCTTTGCGATGGCACCGGCCGCACTACCCTAGCTACGGCCCTGTGTGTCGTATCCAAGGGCAATGCAAATAAACCACTCTCCATGGCTACAGTTTTTAAAGGTATGGCCGATAAGTACAGAGGAACAAAACAGTTTATTTCATAGAGTTCGCAGAAAAGCTTGTACAAGCCTATGAATGAAAGTAACCTGAAGGTATACATCCTATGTAAAGCCTATAGGTGATATATACATGTATACAAACCAAAAATATCTGCACTCACATCGCCATGGTCACCGTTTCGATCCCTTGGGACTGTGGCAGGGCATGCTGGGATGTGTAGTTCTGCCTCCAAGCTATTATATTGTGATTAAAGCTGAATAAGTCTGAGGGTTCAGGGAGGAGAACAAGGAAGGGAAGGCAAACACTGGCAACTCTACTGACTGGTGAGTTCGACAGACAACATAGGAGCCAGGTGACATCCTATAACAAGATTATTGTCTTATTGTCTGCATTAGACCGATGTAAATGGAAAATGAAAACATGAGGTTAGAGTCCCTTTAAATAGTTTAAGCAGATGGGGAATGAAAGGGGGAATGAGATGTGTTAGTTAGATCATCCCACGGGCTCGTTTCTGTTGCACACAAGTCTGAGCCCCCACTGGCGCCCACGTGATGTTATATTTGGCAACTATCGAATGATGACAGCGCTTTATCTCAAAAAGTAGGACAACTTGTATTTTTAGAACTGCAAGGAGAACAAAACTTTTTTTTTTTTTTTTAATGAAATTCAATTAGGTCATTCTAATATTACGTGAGGGGTTTTTAAACTAGGACGACCTCCTGCAGCACGTTTGCCCTTTATAACTTATACAAACTAAGGGCTTTTCTTCTCATGACAACAAAATAGTCAAACTTAAAATACTAGTTGATCCAGGATCATAGACGGATTTGCCCAGGCGGGGGGCTGCCAAGACGCAGGGACGGCACTCATCGCTCACAGTTTTTTTTTTTTATCTTACGCATGAAGAAATGTTTCAGTTACCCATGGTAAACATTTGGCCCTGACTGAACCAATACTTAAATGTTTATATATTGTGATAGAAACACTGGTAAAGTGGTCAATGGCAGGTACATTTGTCCTAGGTTTTTGGCCTATGTGTCCTAAAAACCCCAAGGAGAAGTCTGTTTTGTAAGCAGACCAGAGTATCGGCTTTTGGAAAAGTCGGTTTGGGTCCTGGAGGTGTGGATGTGAGGAGAGGGAGGGCTCCATCCACAGGCCACTCCAGGTTTTGGGCCTTTCAGCCTGGTAACAGGCTCATTAGGGCTTGCAGCTGGTAATGGCTAATATAAGCATGGTTTGTTTGTGTCTCACACCTGGGAGAGCAGGCAGACTAGCCTGTTCAGAGACACTTGGTGATAATCCTTGTAAGTACTGTGCACGTGTTTTGTTGATGGTGAGGGCATTATTATAGAGAGGGAATCTGCTGTGTGGCTAGTGCCCAGCCAGGCTAGGACTTATGTTTATGTTTTGTTTATGTTTATATTCATTTGGCACAATAAAGACTGGCGCCGTCCAGTTTGTACGAGAACCCCTGACCTGTTTCTACGGCTGCTGTGTGTGTAGAGAGGGAGTCCATCTACCCCAGGAGAGGGACCCCTATCCCGACTGTGTCACAATATATATATATATATATATATATATATATATGTGTGTGTATATGTGTATGTATATATATATGTGTGTGTATATGTATGTATATATATATATATATGTGTCATACAGATAAGATGTGATGGAGAGTTATGGGAGGGGGTTCTGCCTTGTTATTTATATCACTGTGTGCTATATGCTATTGTCTTCTGTCAGCAATCACATTCCCTATGATGTTTTTCCATTAAGCTAGCTGTCCTTACCTCCCAACCGTCCTAATTTCATGACTTGTATACATTACAGATAATATTCTAGTGATATATACAATAATGAGCCCATTGTAGTAAACTTTATACTATACAGAGAAGAACATTGTACTTTGTAGAATACAGAGGGCCTGATTCAGAGCCGGACGCTCTGACAAGAGCGCTTGCTCTGAATCAGGGCCGTCCTAGCTGAAATTGGAGCGGCCTCCTGGCCACTCGCATAGCTGTGGGTGACCACCCACAGCTTATGCGAGCGTCCAAAAAGATGGTCGCGATGGTCAAGACCATCGCGACCATCGGGCTTGCGACGAGACCCTTGTGGTAGGGTCTCGTCTGCCACAAGCCCGGAGTGCTTTTGGCTCTATCAGAGCCAAAAACACTCCCACTGACATCACTAGTGATGTCAGTGGGGCCGGACCCAGACGGTAGGCGTTCCCATGGGAACACCTCCGTCTGACCAGCCACGCCCCCGGCACGCCCACCAAAGGGGGCATGCTGTCACTCTCCATCGACAGCACGCCCCCTTTGGTGCGAGACCTGGAGTGACGCTTCCCCGTCGCTATCAGGTTCTCGCGCATGCGCACGACGGAGCAGCCTCCGTCGTGCGCATGCGCACTTGGGCAACATCGACCCGCTTGCGAGCGCTCAACACTCGTGAACGGGTCTGAATTAGGCCCAGAGTCCATTCTATTAACCTTTATACCATACAGAGCCCTTTATAGTAAACTTTATACAATTCAGATAACATTCTGGTGCTCTTTATGCAATACAGAGAGCATTCCAGTGACTTTTGGGCCTGATTCAGACCCACTCGCGAGCGGCTGTCCGCTCGCAAGTGGGTCGATGTTATGCACTGAGCATGCGCACGACGGAGGGAGCTCCGTCGTGCGCATGCGCCAGACGCGACGAGCGAAGGAAAGTCCTTCGCTCGTTGTGTCCGATCAAAGGGGGCGTGCTGTCAATGTTGATTGACAGCACGCCCCCTTTGGTGGGCGTGCCGGGGGCGTACCTCCCTGACGGGGGCGTTCCCACGGGAACGCCTCCCGTCAGAAGCCGGGCCACTGACATCACTAGTGATGTCAGTGGGAGTGATTTTGGCTCTGATAGAGCCAAAATCACTCCGGAGCTTGCGGTTGAAAACCTCAACCGCAGGCTCCGGCTCGCAATTTCGATGGTCGCGATGGTCTCGACCATCGCGGCCATCAAAAAGCACGCTCGTATAGCCTGTGGGTGGTGACCCACAGCTATACGAGCGTCCAGGAGGACGCTCCATGAAAATGGAGCCCTGCCCTCATTCAGAGCGTGCGCTCTGCTCAGAGCGTACGGCTCTGAATGAGGGCCTTTGTTTTAAATTTATTTTATTCATCAGAGCAATAATACAACAAAGATACGACTGTTGACAATATTAGCAAGCAACACATTCCAGTGACTTTTATATAATACAAAATCATTTCAATTATATAAATAGTAGACAACCTTTGTTTCCTTTGCATGCCATCTACTGAAAACTCCAGAATAGCACTGGTTGAGCACAGCTCACTGTGAACCTTGCCTTCACATAACTGACAGCTGATTATCCACAGTGTGAGTAATGACTGCAGGTGAAATCAGTCCAGGAACACAGTGGGCCTGATTCAGAGCCGCTCGTAAGCGGCCGCTCGTTCGTTCCGAGCAATGTTCGCACATCTGCGCATGCGTATGGGTTTTAGTACGCATGCGCGAACCAGTCAGTGCGGTCTAAAATCGTGTGCTCGCAATATAGCGAATGCCTGCTAATTTGAGTGACAGAGTGAGGCGTATGTGGGTGGTAACAGGGGAAGGCGCTTGAAAACGGGAAGTGGAGATCCGAACGCAGGCGTGCCAAACGGTCAAAACGGGCGTTTAATGGGTGTGCATAATTAACAAAGCAGCGTCATTGACCACGTCAGTTGGGTGTCTTTTAGCCTGAACTGCTCGCATGATTACGGTAGGAAAATGCTACCACAAGCACTGCGAGCAGTTCATTCGCCTTTCGATGTACTCGATTAATCTAATAAATAGCGGAGATGACGTATGATGCGAGCGGCCAGGGAGCGTTTTTTACAAAAAAACGTCCGCATGTTTTGTTCGCTCGTTCAGACATGGAGGCGTCAACAGACCGCAAAGAGCAAACGGTCAATTTAAATAGCCAGCCCCTTTTTCTGGACGAGCGTCCGCAAATAGCGTCCGGCTCTGAATCAGACCCTGTGTTCTTTTCCTGACAGTGCACTGCTGACACATATAAGAATTGGAAGATTAGGCTCCTCAATATGTCAGTACAACTGATCCCCGCCGTAGGTATTTACTAACATTTACAATCCTCACCATGGGTACTTGTCAACATGTTCCCCGCTGCGGGCATATGGCAACTTCCTATCAGTTTTTAAAGCATGGAAATTAGAATAATGTTTTAATACAATATGCCTCTACATTTCATTGGTTTCACTATTGTGATATTCTTCATATACCATTACAATATGATAAACTATAAAGTATACCATTAATACATAATACCATCCTGCCCCAATGCAACATAAATTAGCATTTGTTACCTTTGCATGCCATCTACTAACAACACCAGAATAGCACTGGTTTAGCACAGCTCACTGCGAGTTTACTTTCGGCGGGTCGCCCAGATAATTGTACTGCTTATGCGCAATATGGATATGAAAATATCGATCAGTTGGGCGTCGAATCGTCCAGCATGTCCAGTATTTTACAATATTTTGACGTTACAAGTCGACCGCGCGCAGTTACCACTGATATACAGGATTACAAACAGTCCTGTATATCAAACCTGTATGTACATTGACCAAGCTGGGCTCGGCTGCTAACGTCAGCTGATGATGGAGTTAACGCTGCTCTTTGGTGTTTCTTTTCTCTGGATCCCTCCCTGTTAGACCCTCTGATGCATGTGCAGGAGTCCGGGTATGCCATCAGGAAGCCGACGGTCGAAATGCTGACCGCCGGCTTCCCGACTGTCTAATCCCAGCAGGGGTGTAATGACAGGCGTCGATATACCGACGCCTGTCATTTTACTTACGCCGGGAGCCCGACGCCTGGCATACCAAACGAAGGTAAGCCGGGCGGTGGGCGTGGACAGCCATGGGGGGGAAGGTTAGGTTAGGGGCTTCTGGGGGGGACTTAGGGTTAGGCACCCCCCCAGGAGGGTTAGGGTTAGGCTGCAGGGAATGGGGGGTTAGGGTTAGGCACTTGGAGGGGAGGTTAGGGTTAGACACCCCCTGGGAGACTTAGGTTTAGGCTGCGGGAATGGGGGGTTAGGGTTAGGCTGCGGGGAATGGGGGGTTAGGGTTAGGCACTTGGAGGGGAGGTTAGGGTTAGACACCCCTAAGGGAGGGTTAGGGTTAGGGGGGGGGGTTAAGGTTAGTTATAGTTAAAATACTTACCTGTCGGGATCTTCAGTTGCCGGTCTCCCGGGTCGGGATTGAACATGCGTTGGGCGGTATTTCATACCGATCCCGGAGTCCGAACCCAGCCATTCACCGGGACAGAGCTTTTTCATTCCACATCCGCATTTTATATGTGGTTGGTGGTAAATAAGCCCCTTTATTATAGTTTCCCATCTCTATATCTTAATAGACTGATGCCAGTAACTATCACCTGACCCGTATTCAACAAGAGACCTAAGAAGTGACTTATATCAGTCTACAAGTTTGCCGTGCTAAACCTACGTCTGTCTCTGTTCTCCATCTGAAACCTAATGTAAATGAAGAAATGTAGAAAGAGAGATGTCTCCAGTCACTGGAAAGCAGATAGCAGGGTTGTAATCTCATCTGTTACATACAGAGAAAGTGCTGAGAGATAACATCCTATAGAGAGATTAGTCCCAAATACCAGCGCCCTGGAATTACAGGGATCTGCACAGCGTCACAAGATTTAGGGGCCTATTTACCAAAGGAAATTTGCTGGATATCCCCAGAAAACGCCCATCGGAGCCCCTGGGTGTGTCTTTTGATACATTCCGTTGATCTTACCTTCTTATTGCGGTGAAAAATTATAATCATGTATAATACTCGATAATGAAATGAATACATGTATTCCTTAAAATTTTTATAATTTGATATCACAATAATTGTTGCACAGATTAAATAATACTAATATTCCCACAACCACCCTGTGTTGTAGCTAACAAAAAATAATAAAAAAATCTTCACTTATTTTTTTTTCTTTCCATTTATCGATTAACCCATTACCCCAAGTTAAACAGAGCTGTAGAGATGCGCAGAGTTGCGATGAGCAGCACCCCCTACCCCTCTAAATTGCACTGCACAGGCGTCAAGATACAATATCATAGTCAGCGAATATTTATTAGGTAACGAGTAGTGTCGTCAAAGAACGCAGGCGTGCTGCGACCATATCGGGAGATTCGCTGAGCAGCTGCGATCCCATATGCAAGGATTATGGCTCCGGTGTCTCGGAACCCACAGCCATCCTGCAGGACCATAGACTCACTCTCGTTTGCTACAGTCGAATGATCAGAATCAGCGACTAATGTTGCGTCTTTGTACGCAGGTTCTGTGACATTTTTGCGCAGATGCTTGGATCTGCAAAGCCGCAGGTGGTCGCCTCTCAATACGTCTCCCAGCGGCTGCCACATTTGCATATTTTTGCGTACAAATTAGCAGTTGCGACGGCATTAGCGTCCGTCGATGAATACTGGGCCTGTTTCAATGAGAGCAAGTCAATTCAAAGCGATGGGCGCAATGTGCCACTCTGGAAAGGCACACGGCGGCCATCCACATTGCAAGTTTTTATCTGGCAGGAAATCTTGCGATGTCGGCAGAACCGTAACTGGCTGATCTGTGCGCAACCGGCCATCACAGCCATATTCGGCGGCTCATTGTCAGTAAATTAAGTTGTTTTGGTAAACAAGCCTATACAGTAAAAAACATTAGCGAGCCACCCGATATATAAAACACAAAATAATATGAACCGATTCGTTACTCACTTCTGCTCTATGGGACGCTATTGTCATCTGATCTCTCCAATGCATCCTATCATCCAATTACCCGAATTACCCCATTACACCCCGCCTCCCGCAGTGTACATATGCATTACTATATAAGCAAATATTAATAAATGGAATAAAAATGTGACTCCTGAATGCACGTTCTCCGATTAGCCACAATGCTGAATCGGAGGGGGTTACAGCAATTGGGAAAGACTGGAATTATCCCATGTGCTCTGCATAACAATGGCCATATAACAGTGTTATTATAACGTGTAATAGATAATAAGAGACCAGCAGGACACAGCTTGCACTCACACTGAGCCATACTGAGCTGGTAAGATCACCGCTATTATCAGTTTCACCGTAAGCAATGCGGATAGATATCTGGCACAGGGTGATCACAGGCTCAGCTGGGAATACGACCCCTTTATCGAGCACTGTTTATACGCTCAGAGCCCTTTTTAAATGTATTGAAAAGCATTTATGAAGAACTCATCTGTATTTTCCTTGTTACCCCATGGTAAAAACTGGGCCGTTCCAATTTAAATGTTGTAAAGCCGCGTATCCACTTGCCGATTTAAATGCGCGATTGAACGATAACGATGTTGTTATCGTTCAATCGCTCATCAATCGTGCATGAATCGGGTACTAAAATGTCGGAAACGACCAGCGATGCGCGATCCTGCTGGTCGTTTCCGACATCAATCATCGCCCGAACATGCCGGTCAATCTGCCGATAACGACAGATTGGCCATGTTCGGGGATGAGGCAGGGTGCAGGGGATCAGGAATGACTGTACGATGTCGTAATCGTACTGTCATTCCAAGATCTAGTAGTGTATACGCAACTTAAGGACAAAAGGAAGGGGCCCCTTAAATTACATTATTTGGAGGCATGCACCGCATGGCACGCCTCCAAATAACGTCAGGCTGGTGGAAGCCTCACTAGCTGGGCTTCCCCCAGCCCTCTCCCGTCACTGAATGGATGCCACACGTATGCGCGCAGCATCCATTCAGACTCTGGGGTCCAGCACTGCCGCACAGCTGCGGCGATGGGGGTCCCTAACCTCCCGATTTGACCACCCGCGGGCCACTCTGGCCCACGGGTGGAACAGCGGGACAGTCAGTGGCGGACTGGGCTGGGGGGCAGGTTGCCATCTGCCCCCCGGGCCGGCACAATTTAAGCCCAGGGGGGGCCGCCAGCTGACTGCAGCCATATGCGGACCGACAGTACTGTCCCGCTGAAATCGGGATGTTGGGGAGGGGTGCGCCCTCTATGGGTGGCGCCCCTGTGCGACCGCACTGGTCAAACACTCCTAAAGCCGGCCCTGCCGACGCCTGTCGGTCAGTATCCTAACCCTCCCCTTCTCCCTAACCCTCCCGCCCTCTCTACCCTAACCCTCCCTTCCCGTTACCTCAACCTAACCTCCTCCTCCCCGCACCCTAATCCTAACCCTCTCCCCTTAGTGCCTAACCCCGCTAGTTACCTTCCGGATTCCGGCTGTCGCGATGCCTGCGCAAGATTCTGTCAGGTGTCGGGATCCAGACGCCGGCATTCTGAGCGCCAGAATCCCTGCATTCGGGATTATGACTGCATCCCGCCTCATAGAGGTGCCAGGCGCAACAAGCAAGTTTTTCCTCCTGTAATTCCCTGCAACGTGCGCCGGCACACACATCGCCCGCGGAATTATCAATTTACCAAGCAGCAAAAAGCATTGGCTTTCCGGCAGTAGGTACCAGCGAGGGTTACACTGAATAGAGCTCACTTTTATTTAGGCCGTTTTACATTGTGGGGGAGATGTATCAAACCTAGGAGAGAGATAAAGAACCAGCCAATCAGCTCCTGTCATTTTACCTTCTGTGTTTGAAAAATGACCGTTAGGAGCATTCTTTTAATTGTGGGTGTTATTTGGGGCGGATTGAAGCTGAAACTACTTTTGATCTTAAGTTTTGTGATGCGTGGTCTCTGGTATACCACCCTAAGTGGCACCTCACCTAAGGTGGCATTATGCCTTGGCACTGCCCCCCCTTCTGTGATGAATGTACACATTCTGGATCAGAGCTGGATTATCCATTGAGCAGCCTAGGCTCCCGGATTACTTTGTATGTGTGGTTTTTTTTTTTGTCTGTCAGAGTAATTAAAGCGAAAGTGGCCCCAAGTAGGGCCCCGTGATATCTTACCCCGGCTCTCTCCAAGAGCTCTTCTTATAGGAGTGTGAAAATAAATCTCTCTCCTGCTCCGCCTGATGCCTGAGAGTATAATTGTGGTGGGGTGTTTTTCTGCTATTGCAGTTACTAATTATGTATAAGGTGTGTGTAGCTCGCGTCCTGCACATGAACCGTGAGCGTTCGCAGGTGCTGGTTATGTAACGTGGGAACGGTGTCAATTTGGCTTCAGAAAAACACATCTCTGGGAGGAATAATCTGTAATAGGATTTTAGCTGAGAAAGGAAGTCGGCAACTGGCGCAAATAGAACAAGAAGAGGAATCAGTGTCTTCTCCGCTGTTTACGCTCGATAAAATATGAGAAGCTGAGAGAAACAATTTATCCAAAAATAGACCCCAGCATTTAACCGTATCCCGAATATAGAATATATAAACGTTCCCTAGCACCATGGTTAAAACGCCTATTTCCACGTATGGCGATACACATGGACGTTACTGCACATATGGGCCTACAGTATATGTAATAGCCTGCAAAGTTGCGTCATTCTGGCGATTTATCCCATAGATTTAAAGCGTCAGTCATTTTAAATGCAAAAAGAACCTGGTTTTGACTTTGAAGTAGGGATGTGCAGGCTCGCATAGGTTCGAGTTTGCACGCCGTGTTCGGATTTTTCCCTCCAAAAAACGGGACTCAGAAAGAGGCAAAACATCATCTTGCATGGACGTTCTTTAATCTCCTGCCGCGTCTGCCAGGGAAAGAGTTAAGGGCTCTATTACATGTGTAAGTAATTGCTATAGGAACACAATTAGGGGCAATCAGGCCTGAAACAGCGCAGATAAAGAGCAGTTACTGGCGGACCCCGCTGATTATAATGTCTTGATTGCGGTGTCTTGTAAAGATGGGGAAAGGAGATTCGGTAGCGTGGAAATCATTAGTTGGCAGCAATTATGTCACAGACACTTAAAGAAAGGGGTCACCTATAAATCTCTGCGTATCCCCGTCCTGTTCTTACCAATGCCCTGGTACAGGGGGGGCTGACATAGCTGTTTTCTGTCTTTTAATCCAAACCTGTTAAACACAATTTAATATTTATGAGGAGCAGCGATTAGACTAATTTGGAAGATGATGGAATAGGAACCGAAGTCGCAGGATTCTAGCAGAAGTAGCTATTAATGTCTCTCTGCCCCATCACCTGCTGCTGGCAATCATGAAATGAAGTGTACTGTCCATTGTGCCACTTGCTCTGTACCAAATTGATTTAAAATGGATGAAAATCGATCAACATCGATGTTATGTGTCTGGGGATAAATCACACATTTATACCCCTTTTACACCAGAGCAAAAACCTGGGTTTTTGCTGGGTCTACCCGGGTTGCAGCTCAGTGTAAAAGGGTCCCTGAAAAATAACCTGGGTCAAGTTACCCTGCAATCCAACCCAGGTAGCTACCAGGGTTGGACCCAGGATGGACCCAGGTAATGGTGCAGTGTAAACGGTGCAACCCGGGTTATCTGACCTGGATCATGCCTAAAATGAGCTGATTGGTGGCTGTGAAGCAGTCAACGCCCACTTTTAATGACCTCACAGGTTTAGCAGGGCAGACCTGAGTTCAGTGTGAACAGAGCTGACCTGGGAGTAACCCAGATCAAAGGTGCAGTGTAAATGGGTCTGACCAGGGTTGGAACCATGTCCAAAAACCCAGGTCGGACCTGGGTTTTTGGTGGAAAAGAGGTATTACTTATACTTACAAAAACAAATAAAAAATTGTCTGTTAGTTATACCCCTTTTACACCAGACCAAAAACCTGGGTTTTTGCTGGGTCTACCTGGGTTGCAGCTCAGTGTAAAAGGGTCCTTGAAAAATAACCCAGGTCAAGTGACCCAGCAATCCAACCCAGGTAGCTACCAGGGTTGGACCCAGGATTGACCCGGGTAATGGTGCAGTGTAAATGGTGCAACCCGGGTTATCTGACCTGGGTCATGCCTAAAATGAGCTGATTGGTGGCTGTGGGGCATTCACCTCCCACTTTTTATGACCTCACAGGTTTAGCAGGGCAGACCTGAGTTCAGTGTGAACAGGGCTGACCTGGGAGTAACCCAGATCGAAGGTGCAGTGTAAATGGGTCTGACCTGGGTCTGACCAGGGTTGGAACCATGTCCAAAAACCCAGGTGGGACCTGGGTTTTTGGTGGAAAAGAGGTATAAATGTGTGATTTAGCCCAAGAAACACAACAATTGATTGATCAATTTTCATCCATTTTAAATCGATTAAAATCGACCTTTAGTAAATATATACCCCTAGGGGGAAAGTTATTATACAATATACATCAATTTAATACTGCATTATACACAATATTGCCCATTTAAACTCATAGTTTCACCCCGTGGCGTTTTAACAAATGAGGGGGCCCATGTGATGGTGTTTGTGTGTGTGCCCTTTCCACCGGAAAAATGGCGCCAGCACAGGAGCAGAAGCTACCTGTAGCATTTTTTTTTTTCTCTTTAAAGACATCAACAACAAAAAAAATGTCCTCCGTGCGTTTGTACATTGCTCTGAGGGGCAGAGTGGACCCTGGGGCCCGTGTGTTCCGCACATTCTCCCCTCATCATAGATACGCCCCAGGCTTCACCTCCTGTGATACAGAAGAATCCTTTGTTCAGACGTCCTGAGTTGGTTCTCGCTGAAGGGATTTCGCTGGTTCATGAGAGATGCAGCTCAGTGTTTCTGCAAGGTCAGTGGCCAGTTCATGTGACTCCATTACTCCAGCCTGACGTCTCTTGGTCGTCGTCCAGATTATAACTCCTGCAAATGTTTCTATATGTGATCGCAGATGAGGTCCTGACAGCTCGCTCGCATGTTATTCGCACAGAGGGGAATAGCAGGTGTCTTTTACCTTTGCTGGAAATGAGCATGTGTTTGTCTGTATACTCAGCCAACCGTAACTATATATACAGTATAAATCGCCAGATGTCCTAAACTCACTATAACGCCCCCCTCCCCTCCTACGCTGTGTGAATAAGCCTACCCCACCCACCTCCCAAAACTACCATAGTAATATTGTGAGCAAATGTAGCATTTCCAACAATTAAAAGCTGGATATTTTCATTAGGGCGAATTTGTGCATGAAAGAAAACACACTTGTTGTAGGATTACAGCACGGCTGGTGTAGTGGTTAGCATCGCCGCCTCACACCACTAAGGCCATGAATTCAATTACCAATCAGTCTATTTGTGTGGAGTAAATATGTTCTCCCCAGTGGGTTTCCTGCAAAAACATCCCAATGAAGTGGCTGCTGACCAAAACATTAACCCTACTGTGTATGTGTGTCCACGTGCTGGGGAATATGGATTGTTTATATTATTTTTTTTATTAATATGCTACCAAAAGAGCAAACCATCAAGCCATTAAAAAAAATGTCAAGTGAACTTGTATATAAAAGAAAAGTGGCTGAGTACACTTATACCTCTTTTCCACCAAAAACCCAGGTCCGACCCGGGTTTTTGGACATGGTTCCAACCCTGGTCAGACCCAGGTCAGACCCATTTACACTGCAGCTTCGATATGGGTTACTCCCAGGTCAGCCCTGTTCACACTGAACTCAGGTCTGCCCTGCTAAACCTGTGAGGTCATAAAAAGTGGGAGGTGAATGCCCCACAACCGCCAATCAGCTCATTTTAGGCATGACCCAGGTCAGATAACCCGGGTTGAACCGTTTACACTGCACCATTACCCAGGTCCATCCTGGGTCCAACCCTGGTAGCTACCTGGGTTGGATTGCTGGGTCACTTGACCCAGGCTATTTTTCAGGGACCCTTTTACACTGAGCTGCGACCCGGGTAGACCCAGCAAAAACCCAGGTTTTTGCTCTGGTGTAAAAGGGGTATTACTAGGTCACGGGAGGCAGGGGAATCGGCGTTACCTCATTTCAAATTTTACTATTATGCATCACAATTGGCGCAGTTGAAGACATGGACACAGGTTTTGGAGGTAGATGAATTATCAGCAGTAACTTGAGGGGTGTTAGAGCTCCATTGGTTAGACAAGCGGTTTTGATTTGGAGGCAGGTTACACGGATTTTTCAGGGTCAGGGATGGGATCCTTATTCTCCCCTACATAATACTAGGGGGCTTGAGGAACTGGCTTTACTGCAAATTAATAAGGCCTGGGGTAAATGGGGGGTGAACGCGTTAGGACAATTATATATGTCTGGGGTGTTTAAATAATTCGAACAGCTGCAGTGTGAGTTTAATATCCCAAAACAGTACTTTTATAGATATCTTCAGCTTCGTCATGCCATAGACGCACAATTTGTGGATGCCCCTCCAATGTTCCGAGATTCCCCGGTCAAAATTCTATTACAAGCTGCTGGACCAGGGCACTTGGTGTCTGTTATGTATGCAGCTTTAATGCGTGAACATCATGTTACAGACTTGCCATCTATTAGACAAAAATGGGAAGTTGACCTTGGAATATTGCCAGATGATGTGTGGAGAGGGGCCCTGAGTGGTCCAAAGATGGCTACTACAACAATTCGCTTTCAACAAATTCAGTTGTTTCTTCTGCATAGAATATATTTAAGACTAGATCGTGTGTTTGTATTCGGGGTAGATCTGATTCAAAATGTCCAAAGTGTGATTCCCTTGGTGCTAGCTTCTGGCACTTATTATGGTCATGTTCTGCTGTCAGTTCCTTTTGGGAAGAGGTTAATGCTATATTGGTGTCCACTGGTGTTCCCCGGGATGTGCTAACCCCAATGGTGTGTACTCTAGCTATTATTGAAAAAGATACATTAGATAAATACTTTGCACGATGTTATTAACTTATGTATGTTAGTGAAGGTTTGCATAGCCAGAACATGGCTGGCTTCTGAAGGCCCAACGATAGGACAGTGGATGGCACTGGTAAATGAGACCTTGGCGCATGAGAAATTTGTGTATTTATCTAGGAAGGCTGAGAAGAAATTCCGGCTTGTTTGGGGTAGATGGCTGGACTCGTCATATGCACGGAGATTGGGAGAGACTAGACTTGATCAGATGTAGCTAACCCATGCAATATAATTGTGTGTATTACTTAGGGCCTGATTCAGACCCACTCGCAAGCGGCTGTCCGCTTGCAAGTGGGTCGATGGTGTGTACTGCGCATGCGCACGACGGCGGGAGCTCCGTCGTGCGCATGCGCCAGACGCGACAAGCGAAGGACTTTCCTTCGCTCGTTGTGTCTGATCAAAGGGGGCGTGCTGTCGATGTTGATTGACAGCACGCCCCCTTTGGTGGGCGTGCCTCCCAGACGGGGGCGTTCCCAAGGGAACGCCTACCGTCAGAAGCCGGCCCACTGACATCACTAGTGATGTCAGTGGGAGTGATTTTGGCTCTGATAGAGCCAAAATCACTCCGGGCCTTGCAGTTGAGAAACTCAACCGCAGGCTCTGGCTCGCAGTGGCGATGGTCGCGATGGTCAAGACCATCGCGGCCATCAACCTGCACGCTCGTATAGGCTGTGGGTGGTGACCCACAGCTATACGAGCGTCCAGGAGGACGCTCCATAATTATGGAGGACGGCCCTCATTCAGAGCGTGCGCTCTGCTCAGAGCGTCCAGCTCTGAATGAGGGCCTTAATTTCCCCGTATCCATTAAGGTGCAACAATGGTGATATGTACACGATCTGCGATGTATATCTATGTAAAGAGTTTGTCTCAAGTTTTGTTATACAAATTATGCCCGAGTTATGTGCTCTAAATGTAAATGTGAAATTTAATTGCAGTATGTCTTGATGGACCTATAGTATTGGATACATTCAATGTAAAACACCACACATAGATTGTCTAATGTGCTGTGATCACTTATATACTTTTTTTTTTATTATTGTTTGTACAAATGTTGTGTTTATGTTTTTTCTTGAAAACAAATAAAAAAACTATTGCATTTAAAAAAAAAAAAGAAAAGTGGCTGAGTGGCTAGCATTGCTGCACTGCGTCACTGAGGTCATGGGATCCATTACAACCAGGGTCCTGTCCATGGTTGCCTGGGTTCCTTCCGGTTTCTCTGTTTCCTCCCACTCTCTGAAGACTGGACACTGGACTGGTACAGTAGGATAGTCACTTGTTGTCAAAAATGGCCGCTTGTGGAGGGAAACCGTGTCTGAGTGTGGCAGCAGCGACTGATGTCATTAATAAATATTCTCTATATAACATTGCGTTATAGATATATGGTGGTGCTACATCCATTAATACTAATATTGCATAGTAAATAGAATGGGTTTGTTTCTTTTGGTACAAAATTCCACTATTCGTTAAGGATTAAACAGTCAGTGAGGGGTAAATTTACTAAAGTGAGAGTTTTGAGAAGTGGAGATGTTGCCCATAGCAACCAATCAGATTCTAGCTATTATCTTCTAGAAGGTGCTAGTTAAATGTTAAGTAGAATCTGATTGGTTGTTATGGGCAACATCTCCACTTCCTAAAACTCTCACTTTAGTAAATATAAATACGGTATATACCCATAGAAGACTGCAGAATGCTGTAAACCCATCGAGACAACCCGGTCAGTGCATAAACAGGTCGTCTTGGGGATGCGTTTGTGATTGTACGGTTCTGTGTATGTTATAAGATGTTTTCCACCTGCGTCATCTTGTGGAAAACCGACGAGGGCGACAAGTTCTGCGCTGCGGTCTTATCAGGGAGGCAGTGAATTCATGTGGAGACTGGATGAGAATTTAGAAGGAAATGTATCTGGGACGATGCCAGTTTACATTATTTGAGCGTTACATAAACTGTCAGGTACTGAGCACACACATGTAATACATTTACAAGCAGGTCACTATCATTTTGTCTGCGGTATTTGAGCCTCTTAGGTTTAGCGCATACATGGAGCTATTGTGTTTACTGTTAGTTCCTGATACGCTGAAGGAGGAGATACGAGAGGTGCAGAATAGGACAGGATAAGGATTGGCAGTAGGGAACTGTCTGTATTACATGTGTCCTGAGAGTGAGGGGATATCGACTGTCTGTATTACATGTGTCCTGAAAGTGAGGGGACACCGGGACTGTCTGTATTACATGTGTCCTGAGAGTGAGGGGACAGCGGGACTGTCTGTATTACATGTGTCCTGAGAGTGAGGGGATATCGACTGTCTGTATTACATGTGTCCTGAGAGTGAGGGGACATCGGGACTGTCTGTATTACATCTGTCCTGAGAGTGAGGGGACATCAGGACTGTCTGTATTACATGTGTCCTGAGAGTGAGGGGACATTGGGACTGTCTGTATTACATGTGTCCTGAGAGTGAGAGGACATCGAGACTGTCTGTATTACATGTGTCCTGAGAGTGAAGAGACACTGGGACTGTCTGTATTAATTACATGTGTCCTGAGAGTGAGGGGACATCGGGACTGTCTGTATTACATGTATCCTGAGAGTGATGGGACACAGGGACTGTCTGTATTACATGTGTCCTGAGAGTGAAGAGACACTGGGACTGTCTGTATTAATTACATGTGTCCTGAGAGTGAGGGGACATCGGGACTGTCTGTATTACATGTGTCCTGAGAGTGAGGGGACA
The DNA here is from genome assembly GCA_031769625.1 of Taudactylus pleione. Classification (NCBI taxonomy): domain Eukaryota; kingdom Metazoa; phylum Chordata; class Amphibia; order Anura; family Myobatrachidae; genus Taudactylus; species Taudactylus pleione. The sequence continues at coordinate 2,318,829 of JAUIMM010000633.1, forward strand.
TCCTGACTGTCTGTATTACATCTGTCCTGAGAGTGAGGGGACATCGGGACTGTCTTTATTACATGTGTCCTGAGAGTGAAAGGACATCGGGAGTGCCTGTATTACATGTGTCCTGAGAGTGAGGGGACATCGGGACTGTCTGTATTACATGTGCACTGAGAGTGAGGGGACATCGGGACTGTCTGTATTACATGTGCCATGAGAGTGAAGAGACACTGGGACTGTCTGTATTACATGTGTCCTGACAGTGAGGGTATTACATATGTCCTGAGATTGAGGGGACATCGGGACTGTCAGTATTACATGTGCCATGAGAGTGAAGAGACACCAGCACTGTCTGTATTACATGTGCCATGAGAGTGAAGAGACATCGGGACTGTCTAGTTTTTGCATGTGGGGGCATAACTGTGTTACTGTTTTTAATTTATTAGCCCACATGTAGCGACGAGCATCCCTGACCTGCCCCGCTCCTCGCCAAAATAGTCTGCAGCCATCTTGTTCTACGAATCCTTACACTTCTCTGTAAAACTGATGCATTCTTGGATATACACTGAAAAAGGAGCGCCATCCGAAGTAAAAGGCGCAGTTGGCATATAGACTTCGGGTGGCGCTCCATTTGCACTTCCATATACTTGTATACATTTTCTCCAAATCTGGTGTATAAACCTGCATAGCCATGCAGCTGATAACTACCCAGAGGCCGTGTGATCTCTGACCCAAGACCATCCTGGGATTAATTCCAAACATATTCCGCTACCTGTGACGGGGGGGGGGGGGGGGGCTTTATTCCTTCTCCGCTGCTTTGATGGTTCACAACGGTTACTGATTAGAGTATTTCTGGAACAATTGTCCCACTCTCTTGTAATGGCCTCTGACCTGCTTCCCCCCCCCCTATTCCCCTGCCAGACACTTAACTATTAACAATGGACCACTTGTTAGTAGACGCCGTTCTACCTTTCACGCTCTAGGGGGCAGTAGCGAGCAACAGATTTAAAGGTCCCTGCTGCACATTAGAATCAATTTGTATGTAAATATTGGTGCCTTGGTCCTTCTGCAGTAATAAAGTGACAGATTAATAGGCCGCTGTTAGCACAGGGTGTTATTCTGCGCGTGTAATTGGTGTTTGCCTGCACAGAGGTCGTAGACAGATCCCCCCAAGTCACTTGAGTGCAGCATGCACCCAGTCCCCTGGTTACTCATTGATGTGCGTAGGAGCTGGAAGAAAGAGGAGTCTGAGGCAGCATACATAGTGCTCATTACCGGCTCTCAGGAGTCTATCTCCCAGTGACTCTCAGCCTAAGCAGCTCCCTCTCCACAGCTGACACTCCTGTCAATGAGCCTAACACCCCCCTAGTGAGCAAATGAGAAATGGGAGAGAAGTACTAAGCCTTAATAAGTGATAAAGTGGAGAGAGATAAAGTAGCCACCAAGCAGCTCCTAACTGTCACTTTTCAAACACAGGCTGTCACATGACAGTTAGGAGCTGATTGGTTGGTACTTTATCACTCTCCACTTTATCACTTTTCAAGGCTTAGTAAATGTTCCCCATACAGTTCTATCTGACAGAACGATGACCCAAGTGAACACCCCTGTGTCTGTGCCAGGGGGAGGGCTGGGGCTTATTTCACAGTGGAAGTCCCTGTGTTTATTGGGTGGAGGTGTTTGGAGGGGCAGAGGAGGTGGTGACATGATGTTATAAACCCCAGCGAGAGCTACAGTAAGAGACATTTAACATTACGTTCAGTGAATATTTCCCTAAATCAATTTTAGGAAGCAAAATAAAATTGGCAGAACAAAATGGCGCTAAAAGCCAACAGTCTGTGCTGTACATAATGACATCCGCACAGTACAACTTCTCCTTCTCTACGCTGGATGGTGCTTTATATGTTCTTACTACGAATGTATGGGTCATTTTCTGTGTGTTATTAATCTCTATGTATGGATAACTACATAGTACAACTTCCCTTGTTCTCTATGCTGAGTGTAATTCTCTGTGTGTTATTAATATGTATGGATGGATAACTACATAGTACAACTTCCCTTGTTCTCTATGCTGAGTGTAATTCTCTGTGTGTTATTAATCTGTATGTCTGATAACTACATAGTACAACTTCCCTTGTTCTCTATGATGAGTGTAATTCTCTGTGTGTTATTAATCTGTATGTCTGATAACTACATAGTACAACTTCCCTTGTTCTCTATGCTGAGTGTAATTCTCTGTGTGTTATTAATCTGTATGTCTGATAACTACATAGTACTACTTCCCTTGTTCTCTATGCTGAGTGTAATTCTCTGTGTGTTATTAATCTGTATGTCTGATAACTACATAGTACAACTTCCCTTGTTCTCTATGCTGAGTGTAATTCTCTGTGTGTTATTAATCTGTATGTCTGATAACTACATAGTACAACTTCCCTTGTTCTCTATGCTGAGTGTAATTCTCTGTGTGTTATTAATCTGTATGTCTGATAACTACATAGTACTACTTCCCTTGTTCTCTATGCTGAGTATAATTCTCTGTGTGTGCTCTAAATCTGTATGTATGATAACTACTTAGTACAATTTCTTATATATGCTGGGTGTGTGTCTCTGTGTTATTAATATGAATGGATGGATAACTACATAGTACAACTTCCCTTGTTCTATATGATGGTGTTATTCTCTCTATGGGGTCTATTCAACATGTTAATTATCGGGGCCCGAGCGGAACCCGATAATTAACGTTTCTTCTCGCCGCGAGCGCCGGAGTAATCATCATTGCTCCGGTGCTGAGACAGCGGATCCGAAAATCATCTGTCTCCCCGAATCACTTCACTGCTCCTTTCGGAGCAGTAAATATTTTCACAGTGAAACTAGTGCACATGCGGAAGGAGCCGGACAGGGGCGCTAGTACGGGGACAAAATTCCTCAAGCTCCGAAAATAAAATATTTTCGGAGTTTGAGTGAGGGAGCATTCTACTCCCGCTTGTGGGCCACAACCTGCTCCTTCCCTATGGGAAGGAGGTCCGAGTTGCGAAGAGGGATCCTTCAGCCGGACGTCGGGGCTCTTGTGCACATGCGTGAACTGTAGGTCACGCATGCGCACACCCATCACTGCTCCGAAAAGGATGAATTGCTCTGGAATCCGCGGCAAGTTAGAATATTATCGGGGGCCGTTCGAACCCTATAATTTATTTATTTATTACCAGTTATTTATATAGCGCACACATATTCCGCAGCGCTTTACAGAGAATATTTTGGCCATTCACATCAGTCCCTGCCCCAGTGGAGCTTACACTCTATGGCCCTGATTCAGAGCCGGAAGCTCTGACAGAGTGCTCGCTCTGAATCAGGGCCGGCCTTCTTGTTTTTTAGAGCGGCCTCCCGGCCGCTCGCATAGCTGTGGGTGACCACCCACAGCTATAGCGAGCGGCCAGGAAGATGGTCGCGATGGTCAAGACCATGGCGACCATTGGGCTTGCGACGAGACCCTTGTGGTAGGATCTCGTTGCTGCAAGCCCCAGAGAGATTTCGGCTCTCACAGAGCCGAAATCTCTCCCACTGACATCACTCGTGATGTCAGTGGGGCCACCCCCAAACGGAGGCGTTCACATGGCCCACTATCGACCCGCTTGCGAGCTGGTCTGAATCAGGCTCTATGTTCCCTATCACATGCTCACACACATACATACACACTAAGGGTAATTTTGTTGGGAGCCAATTAACCTACCAGTATATATTTTTGGAGTGTGGGAGGAAACCGGAGTACCCGTAGGAAACCCACGCAAGCACAGGGAGAATATACAAACTCCACACAGTTAATAATTAACACATAATTAACATCATGAAAGGCCCACTTTTTGTGGCTAACTGCACAGTACAACTTCCCTTGTTTTATGTGCTGCGTGTAACTATCTCTGTTATTAATTTGTCTGTATGGATGACTGCTTAGTACAACTTCCCTTGTTCTATATGCTGGGTGTAATTGAATGTGTGCACAGTGCAACCTCTCTTCATCTGCATGCCTGGGTGTAATGCTCAGTGAGTCAGTATGCCGCCAGTGGGAGGATCCCTGCAGACATACATTTTATTGCTGGGATGCTGGGTGCTTATTCAGGGTTATACTCTCCCCTTACGGGAAAGACCAGGAACTCCCGTGTGGTTGGCAGCAGGCCAGGGGTTTCAGGAGTTTACAGAAATATGCAACAAGCATTCCAAGTAAGTTTTATAGGTGATCATTTGTGCAGGGATCTCATACTTATATATTAGTAATTCAGTCTGTAGAAGGAGCAGATATTCACACTCTAAAGGTTCAGGGAAGGTTCATATTGTCAGGGTTCTGGGCTGTACTGGGATTGTTGTGAGATATGGTAATGATTCGTTTATGAATAGAGTGATCACTGTGTTCTCCAGTTTAGTAGATTACTTCACAAAAGATGACTGTGTTGGGTTTCCAACCTCCATAGAGACAGAATGCGATGGCCTCAAACTTTTCCAGGGTGCAATTGTGAATTTGAGCCCAACTCTATTTTATTTTGTGGTTCAAAGTTTGTGGGTCTAGGTCCCGTTTCTTTTTTTTTTCTTTTTTAATTGCAGACAGGAACATTGGAAAGTGGCACAAAAGTTGCATACTTTCTTCAACAGTGGTACAAATAACATTGTATAATTGAGAAATAAAATCATTAATATATAATATATAATAAAGACCAACATCACTTCTCAAGTCAGAAAAAAAAAAAAGTGAGAGAAACATAATAAAACCAGAGATCAAAATTGATAGGCGCGGCTGGCACATCAACCAAGATCCAAGGAATCCTTGTCTACATAGCAACTGGTGCATCCCCAAGTAACAATCTGGTCTCGTACCAACTTGTGGAGTGACAACATTTATGTAATTGATTTTTAAGGTCCCCTGATAAAGAATCAACAAACCCCTCCCAGATGGGAAAGAAATTCAGTACGCTCTTCGTGTATTATTATTATCCTTTATTTATATGGCGCCACAAGGGTTCCGCAGCGCCTTACACAGTACATAAACAAATGAGCACAAAAAACAAGTACATAGACAGATGAGCACACAAGAAAAACAGTTATTAACAGTACAAACAATGCAGGACAAATACATGATTTATACATTGCTGCATAACAATTAAATAAGCAGCATGGCGTCAGCAACCAAGGGTTAGGTGCTGTTGTAAATGAAAGTAGGAGCACATGAGGGAAGAGGACCCTGCTCGTGAGAGCTTACATTCTAAAGGGGAGGGGGCAGACAAACAGGGGTGACACAGATGGGCTGGATTGAGAGGAAGGAACATGGAGTAGTGGGTTAGGATGAGAACTGGAAAGCTTTGAGGAAGAAAGGGGTCTTGAGAGCCCATTTCAAGGTTAGGAGCCAAGAAGCAAAGTTAACATGGAATTTTGAGTTAAGGCCAGGGGGACGAGGAAAGGCAGCTACTCGAGGAAGTTGGAAAAGGCAACTGATATGAGCATTGAATGCAAATAATGAAGTGGAGCGTTTAGAAGGTAAGAGTTGGTGGGAGTGACCAGATGATAGAAGTACCCCAACACCAACACTGTGGCAACCTCCAGGCCAGGGAGTGTGAAAGAATGTGAGGCTCCCAAAGGAGATAGATGGTGTCATATGGGTAAGTCCAGAATTTGGTGATGGCCAGGAGATTAAAGGAGTTGAATATGAAGCCGTATGGACAGGGAACAGTTGATTATAGACAGGACTGGCTTTCCAGAGGAGACAGGAGAGAGGGAAAGAGTTGGGAGGAGAGAGAAGGAGATTGTTATGGTTGCTGTCGTGTGGGGTTGAGATTGATTTAGAGCAGGGGGATAAGGAGAGTGTGGGTATTTGGTAGGCTTCTGAGTGAGGAATGGTGACAGCAGGTGGTGGGCAAGGTGGAGGTTTAGTGTGGTGTAGGTTAAAAAGAAAAGGTGTAACTTGGAGAAAAGGGAGGGTGCAGGACTTACGAGTTATGGGAGATGCGGTGGAGAGTACTAGATGGGATGAAGGGAGATGGAGGAGAGGAGGGAGGGAGAGGAGAAAGTGGAGGAGACTATGGAGGGAGAAAAGAAGTGGGAATTGGTGGTAGAGGAAAGTATTATGTAGCTTCTGAGTGAGGGGGGAAGTAGAAGAAAAGAGAGACATTGCGTAGATGACGGATTGGGGGGAGGAAAAAGCAGTAGTAGTGATGAGAGTGAGATACAGGAACAGTACAGTTAAACTGTCTAAAAATCAGATAAAAGGAAGAACAGTGTTAGTAGATGTAAAGGCACACCTACAAGAGTATATAATAAACAGTTTAGAGCTGTTAAAGTTGCAGGATTTTAAATTAAAGATAAAGCATTCATATAGATGAGAAGGTGTTTAAAAATGGTAGATACTACAGTGGTGTAGAGATAAATTGACAGTGGTGAAGGAATAATATAAACAGTGTAGGGTCAAAAACCATACATTCAAAAATGTAAATGCAGCAATCCACCTGGTAATTGCTTGCAATGCTGAAGCCGGCTGTTGGCAAAAGGTGTGTTCAGGTTATAATGAAAGCTGGTGGCTGAGTTGCAGGGTATTCAGAAGCTTAGAAGATCCTTTTCAATTGTTTACAAGTTGAAAAGAGTTCTTTTTTAAATGTTGTCCTCCTGTCTTCCTCCTGTTTAACTCTTGTCTAACTCTTTAAATTATGCTGTGCATATAATACCACTTAAAAAAAACCCACTTTGAAATAGAAACTCATGCAGCCTTGTAACAGGCCTGCAGCCTGTGGCTTACTGGGTATATAGTGAAGCATACATGTGTAGTCACTGATTACACCCCAACCCCCAATAACCTCAACCACACCAGATACAAGTCATAAAATTCTAATACAAACAGAAAGACCCTAAACAGCATCCCATGTATCTAGGAGTTAATATTGAGTCGTCCAACCAGTCCATGTGGAATATGTCAAACATTTTTGCTTTGAACTACTGTATGGATGGAGGTTCCCCCGTGAATCCACTGATGCAATATACTCTTACGGGCCACTGCAGATATTATAAGCATCAACCTCTTAAGGGAGGTATCCACTACAGCAAGCATTCAGATCTTCAGGTCGCCGAGGTGTGGTGCCCGCACTGAACAGCGTTCACTGAGCGTCATTCAGTGCAGAGCCCGACCTCCCTATCCCTGAACATGCCGAACCTCTAGAGCGTCGTCAGGTTGACGGGCATGTTCAGTAGACAGTCGGGGTCGGCAAGGACCCAGCGTGCACGCGCATCGCTAGTTCTTGCCGGCTATCCATTACCCGACTCTGTGAACAATGCGGCCGAAACCTCCTGGTTTTGGTCGGAATTGTTCATAAAGTTGGGTAATGGATAGGCCCCTTTACTTCCCTGCACCATGTTGGTTGTAGGGGGTATATACAGTGTCCCAGAACTGCCCATTCTGCTGAGGCATGTCACTAAGGAGGTAGGTCATTGCGAATCGTCTAACCTGTTTCCAGAAATAATTTACAAGTGGGCAATTCCACATACAATGCATGAATGTGGCATCTGGAACATTGCATTTTGGGCACACCCCAGAATCAGAGATCGCAATTAAAAATCTACGATGTGGGGAAAGATATCCATTATGAAATGTATTGTAAAACATTTCCCTATACATTGAAGAAGATAATATTCGTATAGAATAGTTAAAGGTTTTCAAAAGAATATCTGTTGTTAGAGTAGGAAAATTCTGTGTCCAATAAAAGATTCCTGTCTTTGATTTTGTGAGATCCAGAGGGTCGTGTAATATTTGGTAGAATGTGGATATGGCTTCCCTGTCAGGTGATTGTCTAGTTAATGTGACATCAAGAGGGTCGGACCAATCTTTTGCAGAGAGATATCTCACAATTGAGCTGGAGCAATGCTGAGCTTGGTACATGGCTAGAGCGTGTGATTTGGGTAAGGTATATTCAGGGCCGGCTCCAGGGGTTGGAGCACCCTGTGCCGGCTCTTCAGACTGCACCCACACACCGAAAATGGGGGCGTGGCGTAACTACCATAGGTCACACCCCAATGTGTCGTTGTTTGGAGGCGTGCCCGTCTGGCACGCCTCCAAATAACGTCAGGCTGGGGGGAGCCTCACTAGCTGGGCTTCCCCCAGCCCTCTCCCGTCAATGAATGGTTGCCGTGCGCATGCGCGCAGCATCCGTTCAGACTCTGGGGTCCGGCACCGGCGCACAGCGGCGGTGGTGGGGGACCCAACCTCCCAATTTGACCACCCGTGGGCCACTTCGGCCCATGGGTGGACTAGCGGTACAGTACTGTCCCGCTGAAATCGGGATGTTGGGGAGGGGTGCGCCCTCTATGGGTGGTGCCTCTGTTCGACCGCACTGGTCGAACACCCCTAGAGCCGTCCCTGGGTATATTTATTCGCCAATGCTTGTATCTGAAGAGGTGAATGAGATGTATTATCTACTAAGTACCCTAGGTCCCATTTCTAACATTTTTAAAAATCAGCTGTAACAGGATGTACATTTGAGCTTAAGGGACATATTTATCATAGGGATATTGTGGGACATACCCCCAAAACAACCATTTTATGGGTATCCCCTGGTTTTAAGAAGGAGGCAGGGGACAGCAGATATACCCAGTATCTGCTACGGCCCCTCAATTTCCATTCGTAAAGTTTAGCTTCTATGGCGGCTGCTAACTTGTGAAATTTACCAACTGGGACCCAACTGGGACCCATTACAGCATATGAGCTACACAATGAAAAATTGGGAAGATGGATCCGAAGGTAATGTACACGAATCAGCAGATCGCGCATGCACAGTAGCGCAGCCGGGCCCGGGTTACTTTTACACTTCGCAGGGATGGGCTATTATCATCGGGGGCCCCTGTCCTTGCATGTGATTATTGATAAATTCAGGTGATACAAACCGTCTTATTGCCGCGATACGCTGCATTAAATTGATTCCCAATAAATGGTAAATATGCCTCTAAATGGCTGCATTTAATTGTATGTTTTTTTTTCTATATTTTAATTTGAACAGTGAAAGTTACTGCGTTGAAGGGCTGTCTGCACTGGATAGGTGCCGCGTAACTCATATGTGTTTAAATTTAAATTGAAAGGAAGTTTTCAAACTTAAGAGCCAATTTGACTAACTGGTTCTAGAACCACTAGTCTAATCTTCACTAAAATTTAAACTATGTACAGATTAATCAAAGGGGGAATCTCCAACGATCTTGCACAAAGCACTCTCTCACCAGCAGGGACTTGGGACACTCTAATAAGCTCTTTACCGTGTCTGGTTTTGGAGGCGATCCCATTGGGTGCTTGTTGGAATAGATTTAATTGGGAAGGTGCTGGAGGAGATCTCATTGGGCAGGTGTTGGAGGAGATCTCATTGGGCGGGTGTTGCAAGAGATCTTATTGGGTGCATGTAGGAGGAGATCTCCTTGGGCAGGTGTTGCATGAGGAAGCTCATTAAACAGGTATTGTAAGAGATCTCATTGGGCAAGTGTTGGAGGAGATCCCATTGGGAAGGTGTTGCAGGAGATCTTATTGAGTGCATGTAGGAGGAGATCTCATTGGATGTGTGCTGGAGGAAAGCTCATTGAACAGGTATTGTAAGAGATCTCATTGGGCGGGTATTGGTGGAGATCCCATTGGGCAGGTGGGGGAGATCTAATTGGGCAGGTGTTGCAGGAGATCTTATTGGGTGCATGAAGGAGGAGATCTCATTGGATGTGTGCTGGAGAAAAGCTAATTTTACTGATATTGTAAGAGATCTTATTGGGCAGGTTTTAGAGGAGATCTTATTGGGCAGATGGAGGTGATATCATTGTGCAAGCTTTGGGCGGTTGCTGGATGAGATCTCATTGGGTGTATGTCGGAGTAGATCTCATTGGGAAGGTGTTGGAGGAGATTTCATTGGGCAGATGTTGCAGAAGATCTTATTGGGTGCATGTAGCAGGAGATCTCATTGGATGTGTGCTGGAGGAAAGCTCATTAAACAGGTGTTGGAGATCTCATTGGGCAGGTGTTGGAGGAGTTCTCATTGGGCAGGTGTTGGAGGAGATCCCATCGGGCGGATGTTAGAGGGATATCATAGTGCAAGCTTTAGAGATCTGGTTGGGTGTGTGTTGGAGGAGACCTCATTGTGCAGTTTTTGGAGGAAATCTTTTTGGGTGGGTTTTGGTGGAGGTCTCTTTGGGCGGGGTGGAGATCTCATTGGGTAAATGTTGGAGGAAATCTCATTTTGTGGGTTTTGGTGGAGACCTCTTGGGTGGGGGGGTTGTTGGAGGAGATCTCATTGGGTAAATGTTGGAGGAAATCTCATTGGGTGGGTTTTGGTGGAGACCTCTTGGGTGGGGGGGTTGTTGGAAGAGATCTCATTGTGTAGTTGTTGGAGGAAATCTCATTGGGTGGGTTTTGGTGGAGACCTCTTGGGCGGGGGGGTTGGAGGAGATCTCATTGGGCGAATGTTGGAGTGGTGAAATTGCCCACAGCAAACAATCAGCTTCTGTCATGTTATAACCTGTGCTAGATAAATGACACTTGGGGGTCTATGTACTAAGCCTTGGAAGGAGATAAAGTGGACAGAGATAAGGTGCCAGCCAATCAGCTCCTGTCATTTTTCAAACACAGCCTGTGACATGGCAGTTAGGAGCTGATTGGCTGGTACTTTATCTCTGTTCACTTTATCTCCACCCAAGGCTTAGTAAATAGACTCCATAGAAGCTGACTGGTTGCTATGGGCAACTCCTTCACTTTATCTCTCCCCAAGGTTTGATATATCTCCCCCCTCAGTCATTTATGTGAATACCCAGGCTGTGCCGTTGCAGAGTCTCTAAACAGTTTCTGTTGTTCTCCCGGATGTTTTGTAGCGGTCATTGCTGGAGGACAGCCCAGGTATTAATGTAAGCGCAGAGTGACAAGCTGGCGGGGATCTCTGGAAAATGACGCCCTGCATATAAACATGACTAATCAAACTTTCTAATTCCACTTTGTCTTTGGAGCCAAAATGACACCAACGTTACCTTTATATAAATAATGTAGTATGTCACAATGAAAACATTAGCAGACGGCAGTCTTTTCTAGAGTTGTTCTATGAACGATCGTGGAACCTCTAAATTGTTCTTTTAACCCCTGAAGCGTAAAGGAATAATAAATTGTCCAGTTACCCAACAAAACTGGGAACTCGCTTGCGGTTTTGTCCCAGCATTTCTATTGGCTGCTGCCATCACATGTGCGGAATATGGTGTAATGGTTAGCGTTACTGCCTCACCGCACTGAGGCTGTGGGTTCAATTCCCACTACAGCCCTAACTGTGTGGAGTTTGTATATTCTCCCTGTGCTTGTGTGGGTTTCCTCCCACACACCAAAAATATACGGGTAGGTTAATTGGCTCCAAACATAAATGAACCCTAGTGTGTATGTGTGTGAGCATCTGATAGGCTATATAATGGTCTATGGCCCTGATTCAGAGCCGGACGCTCTGACAGAGCGTGCTCTCTGATTCTGGGCCGGGCTATTTTTTTTTTTTAGAGCGGCCTCCTGGCCGCTCGCATAGCTGTGGGTGACCACCCACAGCTATAGCGAGCGGCCAAGAAGATGGTCGCGATGGTCAAGACCATCGCGTCCATTGGGCTTGCGACGAGACTCTTGTGGTAGGGTCTCGTTGCCGCAAGCCCCAGAGAGATTTCGGCTCGTGATGTCAGTGGGGCCGGCCCCAAACGGTAGGCATTCACATGGGAACGCCTCCGTTTGGGCAGCAACTCTCTCGGCCCGCCCACTAAAGCGTGTTGCCCGTCGCTAACCGGGTCTTGCGCATGGGCACGATGGAGCCTGCTCCGTCGTGCGCATGCGCACTGGGCCACCATCGACCCGCTTGCGAGCGAATAGCGCTCGCGAGCGGGTCTGAATCAGGCCCTATGTGTGAACTACATAAATAACTGGTAATAAATAAATAATATTGATTTCTAGTTTTCTTTTAGTGAAAATAATCACCTTGAATAATAGTGGTGGCACCTCTGCTTGGGTGGTTAGCGAGGCTGCCTGATGAACGGGATGGTACAGACTGACACTATTATTTGATCCTATTATGTGATACTATTGTCTAGTCTCCGGAAAGATATCTGTTTGTTTTCCTGTTTGTTGTGTTTACAGTAATTTTCTAATATCTTTCCCCGTCCTGTCTCACTGAACAGCTCTTCTCAGAGGAGACCAGCAACAGGACACTGATGGAGAAGCTGGAAGCTGAACATGTAAGGGGCCTGCAGCACATTCGGGCCATGGAGGCCAGGCTAGAGGTCAGTGTCTGTCATTTAGTGATAATTACACCAGGCTCCCCCCCCCCCACCATTCCCACTACAAAGAGCGCCGTTGGCAGCTGCAGATGGAGATTGCCATTTAATTTCCCATTACATAAAATAATATGCCCAATTGTGTATCCCCAGAGCGCAGCGTACTCTCCCCAACAATGGGGCCATTCAGAGCCTCGGTAGCAGCTCAGCGAATTTCCTGTCCCTCTTGGTCCTGTAATTCTGCGATATTAGAGGAGGAAGACAGTGAGTCTGGGCTGCAGAATCTGAGTATTAGTATGAGAAATGATTTATTTGCAGTTTATGTGCAATGGTTTTGTTATAGGACAAATATGGCTCTTACTGTATATGAGAATTCAGACGCTTGTACGCGGTCATTCATATTTGTCCCTTCTAAAAACACCTGATTTTCTGCCCGAGTATGGCCTCCTATGTAAGCGGTTGAACGTCAGCAACGTGCCCATTAGAGGAACCATCTCCGTGCACACGCTAAGTCGCCTCTCCGTCACGGCCCCGGAACGCCCGCTACATTATCAACTGTGAGGAACTCAGGGATGGGTCCAGACACGGACGGAATTGCAGAGCCGCGCACAAACGCGGCAGGGGGGTGTCTGTAGGAAACAGTCACTTTCTTGCCGCATCTGGGCGATCCCAGCGCATGCGCAGACCCCAAAACATCGGAGATGTGCGCTACCCATCGGATGAACGTACATCTCTGATTCAGGCTCACAATCGAGACGCATATGCGGTGCAGCGAAGACATATGTAGCAGAAAAGCTCTGCGCTGCACCTGGCATCGGTAAGTGCGCACCACACAGAATCAGGCCCCTGGGGTTTTATTCAGAGTTGCGCACAAGTTTGCTCGCTGTGTGCCACAGCTTGTATACGTAACTTTGCATTACTACAGGCAGTTCAGAGTGCGGCCCTCAGGTAAAATCCGCCACTGGTCATACCGCTGACATTTGGGTCCTAAATAATAGCGCACTGACATTTGGGGTCCTAAATAATAGCGCACTGACATTTGGGGTCCTAAATAATAGCGCACTGACATTTGGGGTCCTAAATAATAGCGCACTGACATTTGGGGTCCTAAATTATAGCGCACTGACATTTGGGTCCTCAATAATAGCGCCCTGACATTTGGGGTCCTAAATAATAGCGCCCTGACATTTGGGGTCCTAAATAATAGCACTGACATTTGGGGTCCTAAATAATAGCGCCCTGACATTTGGGTCCTAAATAATAGCGCAGGATGTAGGATCTTCTGTATAGTTTGTTGCCCTCTGATTATGCTTTAGAAGCCACGGTCCCTGCGTGCGCTGTTTAATACGCTAATATCTCGCCCAGTAATTGCATTGCGATTATTGATAATGGGGCCCCTAAGCCATACATCTCCCTGCTTGTTTCTTTAGGCGCTCCGGTGATCTGACACTCACTTGTTGGATCCCTGATTGTTTGTGCTGGGTGAGAATAGACAATTTCGGAAATGATCCAGTTAATGGCGGAGGTCACATGGCGCGTCCTCGGCAGAGAGGAGTTGGAAAGAAATTGTCTGAGATTTAATTAGAGTCTTTTTAGCTGCTGAGTCCTTGAATGCACATCATTACAATCAGGGACACGACAGAGGCCGAGTAATGACCTACCAAGTCCTCTTATTGGAGCGAAAATGTTTCCTAGACAGATTTTATATATATATATTTATATACAGTATATACACACACACACACACACACACACACACACACGTATATATACACTCTTACTTTTGTGCTTTCCTGTGCCCATTATTACTCTGAATAAGAATATTTCTATACTGAAATATTGTGCAAATACTGCTACCAGCCCTTCCCTGGTGCATGTACATCCGGGCGTCTGCATGTGCAAGGACTGAGACCCCCACGGAAACTTGCACCAGCTCCACGCTGGGTACAGATGCTCCGTCAGAGTATGTCCGCCAATGTGAGCGACTACGCGCCCGAGTTCGCAATCACTACAGCAACATCCCCCCTGCGATTCTCCCGTAATACGCCCAGATGATGGACCTCCTCCGTGCGCCCCGCTAAGCCACCTCCCAGTTTCCGCCCAGGAACGGCCAGCACAGTTTCAGGAACATTTCTGAGACCGTGTGGTTTAATGCATTGCATGTGGTTTTGTTGTGAGGTGCAGGGTCTTCGGGCTGTAGTCCATTATTATATTGTTAACACTGTGGAGATTTGATTTCACATTACCCCTAGAGTGGGCGCTGCCGGGTTTAAGCCCCTATTCGTCAATTAAACTGCTTCACGGAACTCAACTACAGAAGTGTCCACATACATCTTACCTCCGTGCGTAGGTAGGTGCGTAGAGCATGGGTATGTAACAAGGCGCGCTGGCGACTTGTGATAGCCAACTGCACACGGAGCCTTCGTCAAGGAGCGCAGTTTGCAAAAAAACCCCGCTAGAGTCAGATCCAGGAACATTTCATTATGTTCCTCATACATAGCCTGTGCCGGGAAACATTACACGGTATGGTGGGTTGAGTTTAAATTTTTGTGAAAATGGCTTCTGGGAGAAATGTGGAAAAGTGATTTAAAAAAAAAAAGAAAATATTTTTTCTCCACCAGCTCCTCGTAAAATAAAAATACCCGGCCCTGGCTGGACTACAAACCCCAGATGCCCTAAAAAAAATAATTTCAGGCTAATCTGATGCCATGGTGCCAATACTTATCGCATAAGCCTTATCTCATATATACATACAGCAGAGCCGCAACTAGGGGGGGGGTCTAGAGGTGCACGTGCATCGGAATGCAGGGGGTGAAAGAGGGCTGACTCACGGTGGCTTGGACGCTGCAGATTCAGAAAACGGCCATCCAAAAATGGCCGCCGCCAAGGAGGAGACAGATGCTAGAGGTCCTTACTGGACCTCTAGTGTCTGTCTCCTCCTTGGTGGTGGCCATTTTTGGATGGCCATTTTCAGCAGATTCCATGCGGACTAGCCGTCCGCATGGACTCTGCTGAAAACGGTCATCCAAAAATGGCCGCCACCAAGGAGGAGACAGACACTAGAGGTCCTACTGGACCTCTAGTGTCTGCTAGGCCAGCGCAAGTGCCGGGAGAAGATGCTGAAAGCTGCATCTTGTCCCGTGAAACCCCTTGGCAATGAGCATAAACCCCATGGCAACGAGCATAAACCCAGGGTTGCCTACATTTAACTTTCTCTTCCCGGGAGAAGCCCGGGTAAGAGATGCAGCAGGGGGCCGACGGGGGCGGGGCTTGACGATTCACGTCATTAAGCCCCGCCCCCGCGCTGTAAAATTGCCGCGATTGGGCACAATTTACATAGGGGGCGGGGCCAAATACTGTGATTAATACAGAATCACAGCTTAAGCCCCGCCCCCTTCACGGAGACCCGCGATTGCAGCGGGTATTCTCCTAATTCTGCCCACTTCACTAGGAAATGCCTACCCTTCCGGGGGTTACCCGAAAAATCGGGAGCCTCCCGCGAAAACCGGGAGGGTAGGCATGTATGCATAAACCCCCTGGCAACGAGCATAAGCCCCCTGGCAACGAGCATAAGCCCCCTGGCAACGAGCATGAAACCCCCTGGCAACAAGCATGAAACCCCCTGGCAACGAGCATAAACCCCATAGCAACGAGCATGAAACCCCCTGGCAATGAGCATGGAACCCCCTGGCAACAAGCATAAAACCCCTGACAACGTGCAGGTAATTTTAAAGTAATTAGAAGCCTTACTGTGGGGCATAAAATGGTGTCGGGCAAATATGTAAGTGGCACTTAGGTAATAGGCATTACCGTGTGTGGCATTATGGTGTGTGTAGAATATTGTAAGTCACTATACCAGGGACGTCTGACTAGTGCACTGCCTTATGGAGGAGCAAGGACAAAATCCAGGTACGGGAAGGGAGGGGGCGCAAAATTGCTGCCTTGCATCGGGTGACAGATATCCTAGTTTCGGCCCTGCATACAGTATAAGCTCCGATAAACTAACGTCAGTTAAACTAAAATATTTACATTCTGGGGGTCGTTTGCATTTAAATTCATCGTTAGATTTCTAGTATAGAGCCTGAGAAGCCTTGTTCTAGGGATAAGACGTTCGCATGTAATGAGAAGCCAGGTGCTGGGATGTTCCACCTGTAATGTACGTCAGAGAGCAGGATAGAAGAGAACTTCCCCACGTCGCGCAATCCTCCGTGTGATCTGTAACACGCAGCTCCGACAGCACAGGCGTGACCTCAGTATGTAATGTACAGGAGCCTGGAGACCAGTTGAGAATGATTGATATTTGGCCACTATACATTATACTGCTCTATGATTGTACCATATGATATACTGCCATGCAGAGGGCCATTAGTCATCACTGTGATGTTATAACTCCAAAGGCTGGCTTTACTAGGCCTCGAAATTAAAGCGGCACTCATTTTAGGAACTTAATATTAGTGCCACTTTAAATTTGGAGGTCAGACACACCGAGATTGTCCTGATTTGACCTAATCCCGACAGCCGGCTTCCCAACTGTCATATCCCGGCAAGGGTCTAAAGACAGGTGTCGATATGCCGACGCCTGTCATTAGACATATGCCGGGAGACCGACGCCCGACATCCCGATCGAAGGGACGCTGAGCGCGGATAGCCGCGTGTTTTAGGTTTACGGTTCCCGGGGGGGACTTAGGGTTAGGCACCCCCCCCAGGAGGTTAGGTTTAGGCTAGAGGAAGGGGGGTTAGGGTTAGGCACCCCCCCCCCGGGGGACTTAGGTTTAGGCAGCAGGGAAGGGAGGTTAGGTTTAGGCACTTAGAGGGGGGATTAGGGTTAGGTACTGGGTGGGAGGAGGTTAGGGTTAGGCACCACTAAGGGAGGGTTAGGGGGTAGAATTAGGTTGGCTAATACTTACCTGAGGACGATCGGGATTTCCACTGCGTCCGGCGGTAAATCATACCGATTCCATGCTGCTACCCCTCTCAGACAGAAGTCCAGAGACAGACCCCCTTTATTTGCATTGAGGCATGCAGAGCTGAGGCTAGGGTGAGGTGGCAGGAAGTAATGTACAGGTGGCCTGGCACCGTGTCTGTGTCCTCCTGGGGGCTTGCCAACTGCCGTCCCACTGCTGGAATTTGAAGTGATAAGAGATATGTGCCAACGTACAGTATGCTTCATGCCCACAGATGCCTCGGATACCCTATGCTGCGATGTAATGCTCTGTGATGCCATATGCTGATGTGCTTACAGTGTCATTCTGTAATACAGTGTATGTACTGTTCACTGCTACCATATACTGCCATATGGTCTATATCATGCAGCGACCTGTGATATCCTACTGTCTTATGTACTGTCCTGTTACACCATATTCTATAGTATAGTGCAATAGGCTGCCATGTCATGTCTTGTGCGTCCTGTACTGTCCTGTGACACCATATTCTATAGTATAGTGCAATTGGCTGCCATGTCTTGTGCGTCCTGTACTGTCCTGTGACACCATATTCTATAGTATAGTGCAATAGGCTGCCATGTCGTGTCTTGTGCGTCCTGTGACACCATATGCTGTAGTGTAATAGGCTGCCACGTCGTGTCTTGTGCGTCCTGTACTGTCCTGTGACACCATATGCTGTAGTGTAATAGGATGCCACGTCGTGTCTTGTGCGTCCTGTACTGTCCTGTGACACCATATGCTGTAGTGTAATAGGCTGCCATGTCATGTCTTGTTCCTCCTGTACTGTCCTGTGACACCATATGCTGTAGTGTAATAGGATGCCACGTCGTGTCTTGTGCGTCCTATACTGTCCTGTGACACCATATGCTGTAGTGTAATAGGCTACCACGTCGTGTCTTGTGCGTCCTGTAGTGTCTTGTGACACCATATGCTGTAGTGTAATAGGATGCCACGTCGTGGCTTGTGTGTCCTGTACTGTCCTGTGACACCATATGCTGTAGTGTAATAGGCTGCCATGTTGTGTCTTGTGCGTCCTGTACTGTCCTGTGACACCATATGCTGTAGTGTAATAGGATGCCACGTCGTGTCTTGTGCGTCCTGTACTGTCCTGTGACACCATATGCTGTAGTGTAATAGGATGCCACGTCGTGGCTTGTGTGTCCTGTACTGTCCTGTGACACCATTTGCTATAGTATAGTGTAATAGGCTGCCATGTTGTGTCTTGTTCCTCCTGTACTGTCCTGTGACACCATATGCTGTAGTGTAATAGGATGCCACGTCGTGTCTTGTGCATCCTGTACTGTCCTGTGACACCATATGCTGTAGTGTAATAGGATGCCACGTCGTGTCTTGTGCGTCCTGTACTATCCTGTGACACCATATGCTGTAGTGTAATAGGCTGCCATGTTGTGTCTTGTGCGTCCTGTACTGTCCTGTGACACCATATGCTGTAGTGTAATAGGCTGCCACGTCGTGTCTTGTGCATCCTGTACTGTCCTGTGACACCATATGCTGTAGTGTAATAGGATGCCACGTCGTGTCTTGTGCGTCCTGTACTGTCCTGTGACACCATATGCTGTAGTGTAATAGGCTGCCACGTCGTGTCTTGTGCATCCTGTACTGTCCTGTGACACCATATGCTGTAGTGTAATAGGATGCCACGTCGTGTCTTGTGCGTCCTGTACTGTCCTGTGACACCATATGCTGTAGTGTAATAGGATGCCACGTCGTGTCTTGTGCGTCCTGTACTGTCCTGTGACACCATATGCTGTAGTGTAATAGGATGCCATGTCACGTCTTGTGCATCCTGTACTGTCCTGTGACACCATATGCTGTAGTGTAATAGGATGCCACGTCGTGTCTTGTGCATCCTGTACTGTCCTGTGACACCATATGCTGTAGTGTAATAGGATGCCACGTCGTGTCTTGTGCGTCCTGTACTGTCCTGTGACACCATATGCTGTAGTGTAATAGGCTGCCATGTTGTGTCTTGTGCGTCCTGTACTGTCCTGTGACACCATATGCTGTAGTGTAATAGGCTGCCACGTCGTGTCTTGTGCATCCTGTACTATCCTATGACACCATATGCTGTAGTGTAATAGGATGCCACGTCGTGTCTTGTGCGTCCTGTACTGTCCTGTGACACCATATGCTGTAGTGTAATAGGCTGCCACGTCGTGTCTTGTGCATCCTGTACTGTCCTGTGACACCATATGCTGTAGTGTAATAGGATGCCACGTCGTGTCTTGTGCGTCCTGTACTGTCCTGTGACACCATATGCTGTAGTGTAATAGGATGCCACGTCGTGTCTTGTGCGTCCTGTACTGTCCTGTGACACCATATGCTGTAGTGTAATAGGATGCCATGTCACGTCTTGTGCATCCTGTACTGTCCTGTGACACCATATGCTGTAGTGTAATAGGATGCCACGTCGTGTCTTTTGCGTCCTGTACTGTCCTGTGACACCATATGCTGTAGTGTAATAGGATGCCATGTCACGTCTTGTGCATCCTGTACTGTCCTGTGACACCATATGCTGTAGTGTAATAGGATGCCATGTCACGTCTTGTGCATCCTGTACTGTCCTGTGACACCATATGCTGTAGTGTAATAGGATGCCATGTTGTGGCTTGTGCATCCTCTACTGTTCTCTGACACCATAGGTCTCATTCTGAGCCGGTCGCAAGCGCTGAGCGCTCGCAACCGGGTCAATGTTAAGGCCCTGCGCACGCGCAAGCCCCGAAGCGAGAGAGAAAGTCTCTCGCTCCGGAGCTCACTACAAAAGGGCCGGCTGTCGATGTTGATCGACAGCTCGGCCCATTTTGTGGGCGGGGGGTGGTTTCATTGCCGTTTTGTGGGCGGCCGCACTGACGTCAGCAGTGATATCACTGGGGAGCTACCTGCTCGATCAGAGCAGGAAGCTCCCTGGGGCTTGCGGTTGCCGAGACCCAACCTTAGGGTCTCGTCGCAAGCCCCGATGGTCGCGATGGTCTTGACCATCGCGACCATCAACCTGGTCGGTCGCTAAAGCTGTGGGTGGTAACCCACAGCTTAGCTAGCGACCAAGAGGCCGCAATTAAAATGATAAGCGGCAACCCACATTAGATCAAGCGGTCGCTTCTTACGACCACCTCTGAATGAGGGCCCATATGCTGTAGTGTAACAGGATGCCATGTTGTGTCTAGTCCTGTACTGTTCTCTGACACCATATTCAGTAGTGTAATAAGATGCCATGTCAAGTCTTGTGCATTCTGTACTGTCTCATGACACCATATGCTATAGTGTAATATGATGCCATGTCGTGTCTAGTCCTGTACTGTCCTGTGATATTATGTAATGTAATAGGATGTCATGTTGTGTCTAGTCGTGTACTGTCCTATGCCATCATATGCTATAATTTAATAGCATGCCATGACGTCTAGCCCTGTACTGTCCTATGCCACCATATGCTATAGTATAATAGGATTCCATGTCGTCTAGCCCTGTACTGTCCCATTACACCATAGGCTGTAGTGTAATAGGATGCCATATCGTGTCTAGTCCTGTACTGTCCTGTAACACCATTATGCTGTAGTGTATTAGGCTGCCATGTCGTTTGTTGTGTGTACTGTACTGTCCTGTGACACCATATTCTGTATTGTAATAGGCTGCCATGTCATGTCTTGTGCATCCTGTACTGTCCTGTGACACCATATGCTTTAGTGTAATAGGCTGCCATGTCATGTCTAGTCCTGTACTGTCCCATGACACCATATCTGTAGTGTAACAGGATGCCATGTCGTGTCTAGTCCTGTACTGTGCTGTGCCACCATATGCTACAGTGTAATAGGATGCCATGTCGTGTCTAGTCCTGTACTGTCCTGTGCCACCATATGCTACAGTGTAATAGGCTGCCATGTTGTGTCTTGTCCTGTACTGTTCTCTGACACCATATGCTGTAGTGTAATAGGATGCCATGTCATGTTTTGTGCATCCTGTACTGTCCTGTGTCACCATATGCTGTTGTGTAATAGGATACCATGTCGTGTCTAGTCCTGTACTGTCCTGTAACACCATATTCTGTTGTGTAATAGGCTGCCATGTCGTGTCTTGTGCATCCTGTACTGTCCTGTGCCACCATATGCTGTAGTGTAATAGGATGTCATGTTGTGTCTAGTCCTGTACTGTCCTGTGCCACCATATGCTATAGTGTAATATGATACCATGTCGTCTAGCCCCGTACTGTCCCATTACACCATATGCTGTTGTCTAATAGGCTGCCATGTTGTGTCTTGTGCATCCTGTACTGTCCTGTGACACCATATGCTGTAGTGTAATAGGATGTCATGTTGTGTCTAGTCCTGTACTGTCCCATGACACCATATGCTATAGCGTAATAGGATGCCATGTTGTGTCTAGCCTTGTGCTGTCCCATGACACCATATGCTATAGTGTAAAAGGACGCCATGTCCTCTCTTGTCCTGTTCTGTTCTCTGTCACCATATGCTATAGCGTAATAGGATGCAATGTCGTGTCTAGCCCTGTGCTGTCCCATGACACCATATGCTGTAGTGTGATAGGATTCCATGTCATGTTTTGTGCATCCTGTACTGACCTGTGTCACCATATGCTATAGCGTAATAGGATGCAATGTCGTGTCTAGCCCTGTGCTGTCCCAAGACACCATATGCTGTAGTGTGATATGATGCCATGTTTTGTCTAGTCCTGTTCTGTGACACCATATGCTACAGTGTAATAGGATTTTATGTTGTCTAGCCCTGTACTGTCGTGTACCACCATATGCTATAGTGTAATAGGATGCCATGTCGTCTAGCCCTGTACTGTCGTGTACCACCATATGCTATAGTGTAATAGGATGCCATGTCGTCTAGCCCTGTACTGTCGTGTGCCACCATATGCTATAGTGTAATAGGATGCCATGTCGTCTAGCCCTGTACTGTCGTGTACCACCATATGCTATAGTGTAATAGGATGCCATGTCGTCTAGCCCTGTACTGTCGTGTGCCACCATATGCTATAGTGTAAAAGGACGCCATGTTGTGTCTAGCCTTGTGCTGTCCCATGACACCATATGCTATAGTGTAAAAGGACGTCTTGTCCTGTCGTCCTGTACTGTCACATGACACCATATGCTATAGTGTAATAGGATACCATGTCGTCTAGCCCTGTACTGTCGTGTGCACCATATGCTATAGTGTAAAAGGACGCCATGTTGTGTCTAGTCCTGTACTGTCACATGACACCATATGCTATAGTGTAATATAATGCCATGTCGTCTAGCCCTGTACTGTCGTGTGCCACCATATGCTATAGTGTAAAAGGACGCCATGTTGTGTCTAGCCCTGTACTGTCACATGACACCATATGCTATAGTGTAATAGGTTGCCATGTCGTGTCTAGTCATGTACTGTCCTGTGCCACCATATGTTACAGTGTAATAGGTTGCCATGTTGTGTCTTGTCCTGTACTGTTCTGTGACACCATATGCTATAGCGTAATAGGATGCCATGTTGTGTCTAGCCTTGTGCTGTCCCATGACACCATATGCTATAGTGTAAAAGGACGTCTTGTCCTGTCTTGTCCTGTACTGTCACATGACACCATATGCTATAGTGTAATAGGTTGCCATGTCGTGTCTAGCCTTGTGCTGTCCCATGACAGCACAAGGCTAGACACGACTAATTAAGTCACCTGTGCTCAAGTATGGCTATCCTTAAAACCCGGTCTGTTACTGTGCCTTGAGGATCGTGGTTGGGAACCCCTACCATATGCTATAGTGTAAAACGATGCCATGTCCTTTCTTGTACTGTACTGTTCTCTGACACCATATGCTGTACTGTAGTAGGATGTCATGTTGTGTCTAGTCCTGTACTGTCCTGTGCCACCATATGCTATAGTGTAATAGGATGCCATGTCGTCTAGCCCTGTACTATCGTGTACCACAATATGCTATAGTGTAATAGGATACCATGTCGTCTAGCCCTGTACTGTCCCATTACACCATATGCTGTTGTGTAATAGGATACCATGTCTAGTCCTGTACTGTCCTGTGCCACCATATGCTATAGTGTAATAGGATGCCATGTCGTCTAGCCCTGTACTGTCGTATGCCACCATATGCTATAGTGTAATAGGATGTCATGTTGTGTCTAGTCCTGTACTGTCCTGTGCCACCATATGCTATAGTGTAATAGGATGCCATGTCGTCTAGCCCTGTACTGTCGTCTAGCCCTGTACTGTCCCATTTCACCATATGCTGTTGTGTAATAGGATACCATGTCGTGTCTAGTCCTGTACTGTCCTGTAACACCATATTCTGTTGTGTAACAGGATACCATGTTGTGTCTAGCCTTGTGCTGTCCCATGACACCATATGCTATAGTGTAAAAGGACGTCTTGTCCTGTCTTGTCCTGTACTGTCACATGACACCATATGCTATAGTGTAATAGGTTGCCATGTCGTGTCTAGCCTTGTGCTGTCCCATGACAGCACAAGGCTAGACACGACTAATTAAGTCACCTGTGCTCAAGTATGGCTATCCTTAAAACCCGGTCTGTTACTGTGCCTTGAGGATCGTGGTTGGGAACCCCTACCATATGCTATAGTGTAAAACGATGCCATGTCCTTTCTTGTACTGTACTGTTCTCTGACACCATATGCTGTACTGTAGTAGGATGTCATGTTGTGTCTAGTCCTGTACTGTCCTGTGCCACCATATGCTATAGTGTAATAGGATGCCATGTCGTCTAGCCCTGTACTGTCGTGTACCACAATATGCTATAGTGTAATAGGATACCATGTCGTCTAGCCCTGTACTGTCCCATTACACCATATGCTGTTGTGTAATAGGATACCATGTCTAGTCCTGTACTGTCCTGTGCCACCATATGCTATAGTGTAATAGGATGCCATGTCGTCTAGCCCTGTACTGTCGTATGCCACCATATGTTATAGTGTAATAGGATGTCATGTTGTGTCTAGTCCTGTACTGTCCTGTGCCACCATATGCTATAGTGTAATAGGATGCCATGTCGTCTAGCCCTGTACTGTCCCATTTCACCATATGCTGTTGTGTAATAGGATACCATGTCGTGTCTAGTCCTGTACTGTCCTGTAACACCATATTCTGTTGTGTAACAGGATACCATGTTGTGTCTAGTCCTGTACTGTCCCATGACACCATATGCTATAGCGTAATAGGATGCCATGTTGTGTCTAGCCTTGTGCTGTCCCATGACACCATATGCTATAGTGTAAAAGGACGCCATGTCCTCTCTTGTCCTGTTCTGTTCTCTGACACCATATGCTGTAGTGTGATAGGATTCCATGTCATGTTTGTGCATCCTGTACTGACCTGTGTCACCATATGCTACAGTGTAATAGGATTTTATGTTGTCTAGCCCTGTACTGTTGTGTACCACCATATGCTATAGTGTAATAGGATGCCATGTCGTCTAGCCCTGTACTGTCGTGTGCCACCATATGCTATAGCGTAATAGGATGCCATGTTGTGTCTAGCCTTGTGCTGTCCCATGACACCATATGCTATAGTGTAAAAGGACGTCTTGTCCTGTCTAGTCCTGTACTGTCACATGACACCATATGCTATAGTGTAATAGGTTGCCATGTCGTGTCTAGCCTTGTGCTGTCCCATGACACCATATGCTATAGTGTAAAAGGACGCCATGTCGTCTAGCCCTGTACTGTCGTGTGCCACCATATGCTATAGTGTAATAGGTTGCCATGTCGTGTCTAGCCTTGTGCTGTCCCATGACACCATATGCTATAGTGTAACAGGATGCCATGTTGTGTCTTGTCCAGTACTGTTCTGTGACACCGTATGCTATAGCTTAATAGGATGCCATGTTGTGTCTTGTCCAGTACTGTTCTGTGACACCGTATGCTATAGCTTAATAGGATGCCATGTTGTGTCTAGCCTTGTGCTGTCCCATGACACCATATGCCAGTGATTCCCAACCTCGGTCCTCAAGGCACACTAACAGTCCTGGTTTTAGTGATATCCATACTTGAGCACAGATGGTTAATCAAAATAACTTAGGTACTAATTAAGTCACCTGTGCTCAAGTATGGCTATCCTTAAAACCTGGTCTGTTACTGTGCCTTAAGGATCGTGGTTGGGAACCCCTACCATATGCTATAGTGTAAAACGATGTCATGTCCTTTCTTGTACTGTACTGTTCTCTGACACCATATGCTGTAGTGTAGTAGGATGTCATGTTGTGTCTAGTCCTGTACTGTCCTGTGCCACCATACTATAGTGTAATAGGATACCATGTCGTCTAGCCCTGTACTGTCCCGTTACACCATATGCTGTTGTGTAATAGGATGCCATGTTGTGTCTAGTCCTGTACTGTCCTGTAACACTATATACTTTAGTGTAATAGGATACCTTGTCGTGTTTAGTCCTGTACTGTCCTGTAACACCATATGCTGCAGTGTAATATAATGCCATGTTGTGTCTAGTCCTGTAACACCATATGCTGTAGTGTAATAGGCTGCCATGTTTTCTTGTGCTTCCTGTACTGTTCCATGACACCGTATTATGTAGTGTAATAGGCTGTCTTGTCATGTCTTGTGCATCCTGTACTGTCCTGTGACACCATATACTATAGTGTAATAGGATACCATATCGTGTCTAGTCCTGTACTGTCCTGTGCCACCATATGCTATAGTGTAATAGGATGCCATGTCGTCTAGCCCTGTACTGTCATGTACCACCATATGCTATAGTGTAATAGGATACCATGTTGTCTAGCCCTGTACTATCCCGTTACACCATATGCTGTTGTGTAATAGGATGCCATGTTGTGTCTAGTCCTGTACTGTCCTGTAACACTATATACTTTAGTGTAATAGGATACCATGTCGTGTTTAGTCCTGTACTGTCCTGTAACACCATATGCTGCAGTGTTATATAATGCCATGTCGTGTCTAGTCCTGTAACACCATATGCTGTAGTGTAATAGGATGCCATGTTGTCTTGTGCATCCTGTACTGTCCTGTGACACCATATGCTATAGTGTAATAGGATGCCATGGTCACAGTGTGAGGCAGTGTACTAATACTGTGGCATTTTGCGTCTCACCAGGAAATGCAGGATCTTCTTCTGGCCAAAATGAAAGCGCTGAACACGTTCCAGGAAAGCAATGTGTCCCTGAGACACGAGCTGGACGCCCTGAGATCTATGCTGGAGGAGGAGGAGCAGCAGTAAGTGACACTGGGGGCATTAGGGCCAGTATAGAGCTCTGGTACATGGGTGTGGTATAGGGATCCAGTATATGGGCAGTTACTGACGTTTTATATGTATGAGTCCAATATAAAAGTCCTGTAAAGTCAATTTATAGATAATTCTGGAACAGACGTTCTGTGTATAAGTTCAATATAGCCGACTGATTCAGGAATTCTATATATGAGTCCAGTTTAGGGCTCCGGTATAAAAGTTTTATATATGAGTCAGGTATAAAGGTCCAATATAGAACATTTCTATAGGAGTCCAGTATAGGAGTCTGTTATAGGTGTATATATGAGTCCAGTATACGAATCTGTTATAGGTCTATATATGAGTCCAGTATAGGAGTCTGTTATAGGTGTATATATGAGTCCAGTATAGGAGTCTGTTATAGGTGTATATATAAGTCCAGTATAGGAGTCTGGTACAGAAGTTCTATGTACAAAATGAATCCATTATATGCATTCTATATATGGGTCCAGTACAAGCATTGTATATACCATATGAGTTTTATATACTGTATGAGTCCAGTATAGAGTCCTGGTTTAGCAGTTTTATACATGTGTCCAGTATAGGGAACTCGTATGAGTCTTTATATGAATCTAGTATAGGGGTCTGTATAGGACTACATATGAGCACAGTATAGGGGTCTGTATAGGACTACATATGAGCACAGTCTAGGGGTCTGTATAGGACTACATATGAGCACAGTATAGGGGTCTGTATAGGACTACATATGAGCACAGTATAGGGGTCTGTATAGGACTACATATGAGCACAGTATAGGTCTGTATAGGACTACATATGAGCACAGTATAGGTCTGTATAGGACTACATATGAGCACAGTATAGGGGTCTGTATAGGACTACATATGAGCACAGTATAGGGGTCTGTATAGGACTACATATGAGCACAGTACAGGAGTCTAGTACAGGCGTTCTATATACAGTATGATCCATAGATGAGTATAGTATATGAGTAATATACAGTATATATCCAGCAGAGGGGGCTCAGGAGAGCTGCTGTCAGTCTGACCCATCTCTGTATAACTATAACACATGTATATAATGTGAGTGGTGGCTGCCATGCTGCTAATCTGTTGTCACCTGTTGATCCCAGTATAATAAGTGTCCCCAGAGGCCAAGTAATGGGAGAATGGCGGCTGCAGGTCACAGGCTAAAGGTTTCTGAATGAAGCATGGTAGTGAGTAGTAGTACGCACACTTTACATTAGAACAGAACAGAACTGAATATAAATTACCTTCAATGTTTTAGACCATAGAAAGACTAGAATAGAAACCCCGGATTTATGAAGCGGATTTATGAGGCGGTGGGTTTGAAAACTGCCACAATGCCGCTGCCAACCCTGATGAACAAATGACTGGCCTCAGACAGGCGTCTGCTGGCACAGCCGGGACATTCATTGATTTTTGACAGGCAACAATTGATTGACAGGAATATCATCCAATTGGGCTGTAATGGGTGTCTATTCTATCCTAGTCTTTCTATGGTCATCGATGGTCGTTTGATATTCAGTTGTAACTGATGACATCATAACTCATTGGTTCTAAGTGATGACATCATAACTCACTGTGCATATATATATATATATATATATATATATATATATATATACTTATATACTGTATATCTCTCTCATCCTACAGGATGGGCGCCTGTCAGATGAATTTGCCACAGAGCCGCTCCTCATCCTTCTATCTATGGGACAATTCATTACAGTCATCTATGCCCAACTTGTTTCGGGATTACGCCACGCCATCTGAGGCTCTGCCAGCCGCTGCCATGCCAGAAGGAAATGATTTATCTGAAGAAGGAGAGAATGGTAATTCTTATGGGACAACACAGATACTAGACCATAATTTATTTATTGTAAACTGCTGGGAGCGGAAGGTTTTGTTTTACTTGGTATAAAGGCCTCAGAAGCTCTTTTTAGTCAGGACCAAGGGTGGAGCTAACGCCCTTGCAGATGGCGCAGCAGCTACCGTGCCGGGAAATGAGGGGCCTGTAGACGCTGCGCACACTGCTGTTGTGGTGGCCCCGTGACTGAATCAGAGAGGTCTAAGCATACTTTTCTATTCTCCCGCAATGTCCGGTAGACTTTCCTAATTCTGGGAGCTATCCCTTAGTCCCAGGAGGGTAGAGCAGCCACCCGGGTACTTCCCTGGTGAAGTAGGTGGTCCAGGGGCGGCAGTGACACCGGTTTCCCTGAGTGGCACATTAAAAAGTTTGGCAAGTATGGGTGCATGTATACATATACATATATTACCACTAATGGAGGCGGGGAGAGGGGCTCTGTGTGTTCCACCGAGGTCGAAGTGGAGGGGGTGGAGAGCCTTTCCACTGAAATCATATATTTATTATAAACTACAGAAGAGGTGACAACTCCATCGATGGTTGCCATCAATGGGAAAAAAAACCCGGAAGGAACCATCGATTGTTTGAAATTATGTACAGGCGTACCATCGATGGTTTCTGCCATGGAAGGTTCACACATGCTAAGCACAGCCCCAGGCACAGCTGACATGGCTGACAGCAGCTGAGAGGAGCAGAAGAGGAGTCAGGAGAGACAGACTAAGCGACTCCTCCTCCCTGGCGCTGGCCACACACGCACACAGAGGCAGGGCTAGACGCGAGTAGCCAACTTGCCGGCCTATGAAGATAGAGTGATTGAGCGGGGCAGGGAACTATCTGTCTGTATCTTCGCCATCGATGGTAAAACCATTGATGGCCAAAACTAAGCACTGTTTACACGAGCGTGACTTACTGTATCTGCTGAATGCAGTTTCTGCACAACATAGGAATTATTGATTATTTGCAGAAAGGATGTTCTGTGTACTCACAGTAAGTTTTAAGAAAACGCAAAGTGGATGTCAGTGCCTGAGAAGATCACGACTGGCCCTCAATTGGTTCTGTTTTCCAAATTGTTTTATATTTGGAACCTCCCCTGCTAACCCCCATTGATGAATATATTTAGTAAACTGTATGTAAGTCCCTGCCCCTTGTCATGCATTCACTCTATGACTCGGGTTCTTATCACTTTGAAATTCAAAAATATGACGTCTGTGCCAGCGCCTTCTGGGCAACTTTATAACAAACAAAGTGGCCGGCAGCAGATCGTTGCAAGGTTTACCAAGAAGATTCGTACAAAGCATTGTCATTATTTTAATCATTGTGTCATTCTTATGTTTTATATCCTATAAGTGATGCATTGTATTGGGTCCTTTATTATTATTAATTTTTATTTTTTTTGATAGATAATCATGGCCAAACTCAGCAGTATAACAGGCCGGCCTCTGCACCTGCCCTCTGTACGCACATTCCAAAACACAATGAGGGGGAACGCTCGTCAGGCTCAATGACAGACAGTGTAGATCCTAAAGTCAGCGGAACTCCATCGCCGACGAATAGTGACCTCAAAAAGACACCACTGTCCAGGTAAGTTGAGACTCAGGTTTGTGATGGTGACATCAGAGCTGGCGTATACAGGTGAGCTGGGACTCACAGGTGTGATAGTGACATCAGAGCTGGCGTATACAGGTGAGCTGGGACTCACATATGTGATAGTGACATCAGAGCTGGCGTATACAGGTGAGCTGGGACTCACATATGTGATAGTGACATCAGAGCTGGCGTATACAGGTGAGCTGGGACTCACAGGTGTGATAGTGACATCAGAGCTGGTGTATACAGGTGAGCTGGGACTCACAGATGTGATAGTGACATCAGAGCTGGTGTATACAGGTGAGCTGGAACTCACAGATGTGATAGTGACATCAGAGCTGGCGTATACAGGTGAGCTGGGACTCACATATGTGATAGTCACATCAGAGCTGGCGTATACAGCTGAGCTGGGACTCACATATGTGACAGTGACATCAGAGCTGGCGTATACAGGTGAGCTGGGCCTCACAGATGTGACAGTGACATCAGAGCTGGCGTATACAGGTGAGCTGGGACTCACAGGTGTGATAGTGACATCAGAGCTGGCGTATACAGGTGAGCTGGGACTCACAGGTGTGATAGTGACATCAGAGCTGGCGTATACAGGTGAGCTGGGACTCACTTATGTGATAGTGACATCAGAGCTGGTGCATACAGGTGAGCTGGGACTCACAGGTGTGATAGTGACATCAGAGCTGGCGTATCCAGGTGAGCTGGGACTCACAGGTGTGATGATGACATCAGAGCTGGCGTATCCAGGTGAGCTGGGACTCACAGGTGTGATAGTGACTTCAGAGCTGGTGGAAACAGGTGAGCTGGGACTCACAGATGTGATAGTGACATCAGAGCTAATGTATACAAGTGAGCTGGGACTCACAGATGTGATAGTGACATCAGAGCTGGTGTATACAGGTGAGCTGGGACTCACGGATGTGATAGTGACATCAGAGCTGGTGTATACAGGTGAGCTGGGACTCACAGATGTGATAGTGACATCAGAGCTGGTGTATACAGGTGAGCTGGGACTCACGGATGTGATAGTGACATCAGAGCTGGTGTATACAGGTGAGCTGGGACTCACAGATGTGATAGTGACATCAGAGCTGGTGTATACAGGTGAGCTGGGACTCACGGGTGTGATAGTGACATCAGAGCTGGTGTAAACAGGTGAGCTGGGACTCACTGATGTGATAGTGACATCAGAGCTGGTGTATAAAGGTGAGCTGGGACTCACAGGTGTGATAGTGACATCAGAACTGGCGTATACAGGTGAGCTGGGACTCACAGATGTGATAGTGACATCAGAGCTGGCGTAACGAGGTGACCTGGGACTCACAGGTGTGACAGTGACATCAGAGCTGGCGTATCCAGGTGAGCTGGGACTCACAGGTGTGATAGTGACTTCAGAGCTGGTGTATACAGGTGAGCTGGGACTCACAGATGTGATAGTGACATCAGAGCTGGTGTATCCAGGTGAGCTGGGACTCACAGGTGTGATAGTGACATCAGAGCTGGTGTATACAGGTGAGCTGGGACTCACAGATGTGATAGTGACATCAGAGCTAATATATACAAGTGAGCTGGGACTCACAGATGTGATAGTGACATCAGAGCTGGTGTATACAAGTGAGCTGGGACTCACAGATGTGATAGTGACATCAGAGCTGGTGTATACAGGTGAGCTGGGACTCACAGGTGTGACAGTGACATCAGAGCTGGCGTATACAGGTGAGCTGGGACTCACAGGTGTGATAGTGACATCAGAGCTGGTGTAACGAGGTGACCTGGGACTCACAGGTGTGACAGTGACATCAGAGCTGGCGTATCCAGGTGAGCTGGGACTCACAGGTGTGATAGTGACATCAGAGCTGGTGTATACAGGTGAGCTGGGACTCACAGATGTGATAGTGACATCAGAGCTAATATATACAAGTGAGCTGGGACTCACAGATGTGATAGTGACATCAGAGCTGGTGTATACAAGTGAGCTGGGACTCACAGATGTGATAGTGACATCAGAGCTGGTGTATACAGGTGAGCTGGGACTCACAGGTGTGACAGTGACATCAGAGCTGGCGTATACAGGTGAGCAGGGACTCACTGATGTGATAGTGACATCAGAGCTGGCGTAACGAGGTGACCTGGGACTCACAGGTGTGACAGTGACATCAGAGCTGGCGTATCCAGGTGAGCTGGGACTCACAGGTGTGATAGTGACTTCAGAGCTGGTGTATACAGGTGAGCTGGGACTCACAGATGTGTTAGTGACATCAGAGCTGGTGTATCCAGGTGAGCTGGGACTCACAGGTGTGATAGTGACATCAGAGCTGGTGTATACAGGTGAGCTGGGACTCACAGATGTGATAGTGACATCAGAGCTAATATATACAAGTGAGCTGGGACTCACAGATGTGATAGTGACATCAGAGCTGGTGTATACAGGTGAGCTGGGACTCACGGATGTGATAGTGACATCAGAGCTGGTGTATACAGGTGAGCTGGGACTCACAGGTGTGACAGTGACATCAGAGCTGGCGTATACAGGTGAGCTGGGACTCACAGGTGTGATAGTGACATCAGAGCTGGTGTAAACAGGTGAGCAGGGACTCACTGATGTGATAGTGACATCAGAGCTGGCGTATACAGGTGAGCTGGGACTCACAGGTGTGATAGTGACATCAGAGCTGGCGTATCCAGGTGAGCTGGGACTCACAGGTGTGATAGTGACTTCAGAGCTGGTGGAAACAGGTGAGCTGGGACTCACAGATGTGATAGTGACATCAGAGCTAATGTATACAAGTGAGCTGGGACTCACAGATGTGATAGTGACATCAGAGCTGGTGTAGACAGGTGAGCTGGGACTCACGGATGTGATAGTGACATCAGAGCTGGTGTATACAGGTGCGCTGGGACTCACAGATGTGACAGTGACATCAGAGCTGGCGTATACAGGTGAGCTGGGACTCACGGGTGTGATAGTGACATCAGAGCTGGTGTAAACAGGTGAGCTGGGACTCACTGATGTGATGGTGACATCAGAGCTGGTGTATAAAGGTGAGCTGGGACTCACAGGTGTGATAGTGACATCAGAGCTGGTGTATACAGGTGCGCTGGGACTCACAGATGTGACAGTGACATCAGAGCTGGCGTATACAGGTGAGCTGGGACTCACAGGTGTGATAGTGACATCAGAGCTGGCGTATACAGGTGAGCTGGGACTCACGGATGTGATAGTGACATCAGAGCTGGCATATACAGGTGAGCTGGGACTCACAGATGTGATAGTGACATCAGAGCTGGTGTATACAGGTGAGCTGGGACTCACGAATGTGATAGTGACATCAGAGCTAATATATACAGGTGAGCTGGGACTCACAGATGTGATAGTGACATCAGAGCTGGTGTATACAGGTGAGCTGGGACTCACGGATGTGATAGTGACATCAGAGCTGGTGTATACAGGTGAGCTGGGACCCACAGATGTGATGTATGCTGGTAAATTAAAGAACACCTGTCCCCCATTGGAGGCCACTGGTTTTGAACTGAATCAACATTGATTGGTCTGTGGGAGTCAGTGATGTCACTACGGCACTTAAAGGGCCTCATTTATCAACGCGTTTATCACTCAAAACTAGTGATACATATCACTGTGTATGATAAATGATGCTCCAGCCAATCAGCTCCCAACTGTCAACTGTTAGTAAAATGACAGTTAGGAAGTGATTGGCTGGAGCACCATTTATCATACACAGTGATATGTATCACTAGTTTTGAGTGATAAACGCGTTGATAAATGAGGCCCTTATGAACAGTACTCAGGAGTCACTGGTGCATTGATCAGCTCTATGTAGCGATGAAAGCTACAGTGACATTTAGCGCCAATGCAGCGTCTCAGCAGATCGCGGCCGTTTTGCAGAGGCGCAAGGTTCAGCCGATACATATACAATCTTCAGTTTTGCAGATTGGCCATTCGGCACTGTGCTTGTCAGCGCTGCATTCCCCAAAATGCATAGCGCCTGATTCCGACGCTTTCGCTGACTCTTTTCCGTTCGGCCATGACAGCTTACTGACTTCCTCGTGCTAATGCGATAATCCTCCTGTGTGTACTGCACATCCGTGTGTCTGCATGTGGTAGCCTATACCAGTGTTGGCTAACCTTGACACTCCAGCTGTTGTGGAACTATATATCCCAGCATGCCCTGCCACAGTTTTAGCATGCCCTAATAGCAAAACTGTAGCAGTGCATGCTGGGTTATGTAGTTCCATAACAGCTGGAGTGTCAAGGTTAGCCAACACTGGCCTATACCGTCCACTGTATATCCGGCAGAAGCAGACATCCTATCTCCGTCCGCACGCTGCGATCGGGCACGTCCATGACACTCCCACGAGACGGAGCAGTTACCAAAAACACCAATTTCTGTTGAGTGATGGATCAATCCATATGCACTAGTGATCCCAGCCCGTGTGTGTGTGTGTGTGTGTATGCCCGATATGGCGCACGCGCAGTCGCTGATTTATAACTTTGGGGCATGTGCAGTATCCTGAGATCTGCGAGATCCGTGCGCATTGTCACTTGCGTCCCACTCTGTATCAGGCCCGTAGTCTGACGATTTATTCTGCTTTGTTTGTCGTGAGTGGGAAATATAAATGTATTTGGGGATCCCAGAAGGCACAGAAATTAGGGGGGGGGACACGTCTGAGGCCAAAAATGCGTTATGCGAGGATTGTTCTGCGACACTTTTCTCCTCTCTCGCTGTAGCCTCCGAGCATTAGCCGATCCCATGTTTGCCCCCACGCTGCGTATTGCAGGGGAGCTGACACTCCTATTGCCCTTAATACTGTTAATATATAATCGCAGCCGTACTGATGGCAACTGATTAATAAACTAATCTTATCATGTTTATAACATCTCCTATCTTCTTACTTATGCATTAGTCAAATAGGCGCCAAATACGCGCCCTGGATCTGACCTCGAATCTGAATACTGACACAGGGAAACAATTCTGCAGACTTTCTTCTAGAGCTACCTAATAGATTTTTTATTTATATATATATATATATATCTTTTTTTTTATTGATTTCTTATTCGTTTTTAAGTCTGAGCGCAGCATTGTCTTGGGACAGGAAGCCTCGGCAATAGCAGATTAATTATATATATATATAGGATTATAACATGGATTAGCGTTCCAGGAGTGCGAGATGTTTTCCCCATCACAGAGGCTGCGCTAGGAATACACAAACCCGCTGCATCTTTCTGGCTGGTTTATTCATGTAATACATTATTCTGGTTGTTGTTTCATTCATCTTCAGCACGCAGTGGGGATAATTCAGAGGTGGGCGCAAAAGCGGTCGTGGCTATTGGTGATCGCCCACCTGTGACTTTATGCAAATGCCGCTCCAGAGCCCATCCCTGGTGTACATCTGAATGCGCAAGGGCCGAGACGCCCACTGTCAGCGTCCGTATACGCTGTAACCCCGCCTGGTGCGTCTTTTGATGCCACCATCGGTCACAACATCAAAACTTACACCAGCCCTATGGCAGGCGCGGTTTCTCTGTCCGTGTACGTCTCCTGTGTAAACAATTGAGCGTCTGTGTACACAACCTTATCCACCGACGTGTCTGTGACACCCCCATAACACGCCCATAAGACGAGCCATCTCCGTGCGCCTGTTTAGCCACGTACCAGTCACCGGCTAGGAACGCCAGCTACATTTTCCACACACTCCTCCCTGCGTGCGTCTGAAATCGCAACTGCAACTCTGCACGGACGCAATCAGGACACAAGCGCAGTGGGACTTAGATGCATGCGCAGTAGCAAAAAATCGCTGTACTGCATCCGACAACGGCGCTGCGCCCATCCCTGGAGGAGCCCCGGTGTGAGTGCACAGTTACATGGCATTAAATAAATTTTGTGGCACTTATGTACCATTATGTCACCTATGTCCTGGTTTGTTTTCCATGTGTAATTCCTTTCATAGTGCCCTCGGTGATCTGGAGATCACAGATGTGGATCCCTGCGGCAATTATGTGAGAATCATTAACCGATCTCCTCATAAAGAAGAAGACATTGGGGGCTTCCTCCTGCAGCAGAACATTCGTGGACATCCCGTGTCAGTCTATCGATTCCCACCGAAAACCAGAATCATGGCGAGCAACGCAGTGACTGTGAGTATAGAGAGCTCCAGATATACCTCTGCTATATATTCTACCAGCCAATCAGCCCTTTGCTTTCATTGTCTAACTTGCTCTTAACAGATGAAAACTAACTGCTGATTGGTTGCTATGGTTCAGTGGACATTGTCCACCTAAATGCAGTGTTCATGGCTGAGCTCTATGATTTAAATATGAATATGGTCGTCGCTGGTAGCGTAGCAGAAAAGCGCTGTCTCCACCTTAGCCTGGGAGACGTGTGTGGTCAGTTCAGTGACTGTGGTCAAATCTTGGAGATGGATGTGTATATGAAACTGGACATTGTATGGTGGTCAATTTATATAGGTTATACCAAGGTCAGCTCTTAGAGGTACATTGTACAGAGGCCAGCTCTTGGTGAGTTGCACTTTGGTCAGACGCATTTCATGATGAGTTGTGCAGAGTTCAGATGTTGAAGGTAAATTATAGTGTGGTCAGCTATCAGTGACAAGTTCTTGTAGTGGAGTACTGCAGAGGTCAGCTGTTGGGGTGAGTAGTGCAGAGGCCAGTTCTAGAAAGTCGGTTGTGCAGGAGTCAGCTCTAGAAGGTTGGTTGCACAAGGGGTCACCGCTAGAAGGTCGGCAGGGCAGCGGTCAGCATTTGCAGGTCATTGTGCACAGGTTAGCTCTACAAGGTCAGTTGTGCATGGTTCAGCTCTAGAAGGTCAGTTGTGCAGTGGTCAGCTCTAGAAGGTAGGTTGTCCAGTAGTCAGTTCTAGAAGGTGTGTTGTGCAGTGGTCAGTTCTAGAAGGTTGGTTGTGCCGTGGTCTACTCTAGAAGGTTGGTTGGCCAGGAGTCGGCTCCAGAAAGTCGGTTGGCCAGGGGTTGACTCTAGAAGGTCGGTTGTGCAGTGGTCAGCTGTAGAAGGTCGGTTGGTCAGGGGTCAGCTCCAGAAGGTCGGCTGGCCAGAGGTTGAGTCTAGAAGGTCGGTTGTGCAGTGGTCAGCTCTTCACGGTCACTTGTGCAGTAATTAGCTTTGAAGGTAGAGCCCTTCTTTTATATTTTCCATCTTGATTCCAGGTTTGGGCCTCCGCGTCCGGTATGCCTCACAACCCGCCGACTGATTTTCTGTGGAAGCAGCAGAGCACGTTTGTGACAGTGCCGCGGTGCACCACCATCCTGTGTACCCCAAATGGACAAGTAAGTTGTGTTTTGTCCACTTCCTGAGGCGGAAGATATTCTGGTTGACATGATGTTAGTCCTGCGGTGATTATTCTACGTCTTTCTAAAAGTATCCTAAAATTATTCTACATTGTTTCTTCTTCTGATATTCTCTGTAAAGCGCTGTGTTATATGTGTGTGTGCTATATAAGTAAATGTCAATAAATAATATAGCACTTTTAAGAGTCTGTCACTCTCTCTCTCATGCGTCTATTGCTAAACTCAAAGGGGCCGACTCTATCTATTAAAGCCTCCCCCATTCCTGGACTCTTTCATCTTATTTCCGTGGGGGTGTTAGATAATCTGTGACATCATTGCGATTGGAGATCTGTATTTTGGTTCAGCCAAGCGCCTCCTCCTCTCTCTGGTTCTCCTGTATGTGTTTGAGCTACGATGACCGACGTCCTACAGCTGTCTTTTGGCCTCACATTCCCTCTTAGACATTAGGAAACGTCAGGAATGATGTCCATGTTACTTATGGCGGCTTCTCTCATCTCTAGGCCACGGCGTGGTTCACTCCTGTCAGAAAGAAAATGAAGAAATCACCAGAGAAATATGAGGTGTTTGAATCAGATCCTAAAATCCTGTCACCTAGACCCATATCGGAGATGAGTCAACTGGAAGAAAGACCATTAAGTGGCAGAAAAAGCCAATCACCAAAATCACCGTGTGATCGTCATTTACTAGAGAAAGTACCGAAGCTCCTCAACAGGTGACAGTAATAGGGGAACTGGGCCCATGTCCTATACTAGAGATAAATGATGGGCACTAAACTTATGCAACAACCACACTGCTCATGGGTCCCCATACAATAGAGTTTATGATCATTTGTATTGTATTTTTGCCACTTATTCCTGGTAAGACTGGTCCCTGTAGCGATGGGAGGGAGTGATGTAATAGTGGTGCCAGCTTGTGGGTAACGGGGTGACTTATATAGGACTTGTTCACCGCTCTATGTTGGCTTTTGTGTCTCTCCTGTTATCTCAGTAATATGACGTGTTCCCTGCTCGTATCAGACATTTCCCCTGTAATCTGCAGAGAGAAGACACCACCCGCAGTCCTTCCTGCTACATCCAGCCCATGGACACAGAGTACCGCGTCCCCAACGCACCCCGACTTCTCTCCCGGCCAACTTCTGCCATCGGGAAACGATGGGACAAGCACGTGTCGTCAGTGGCGGTCACACACGGCCAAAACAGAGCGCCCTTCAGGTGAATCTAGCGTGACAGGGCTGGCGTTCCCTATCTAGGGGGGGGTAGATATGCCCATAAAGTGACATATCAACTGCCCCAATTTCAGCCCTTACAGTCCCGATTTGAGGGCTCTGTCCCGCCGTGCCGATTGAGACTGCATTGTCCCAGCAGCTCAGCAGTTGGAGAGTTACGGTCCGTTCACTGCTACTTCGCCAGCCAAAGCAGATGACAACGGGGGTTGTGCGCACCTGACAGGACCTGATTCAGATTTGTATGCAAATGCCGATGTTTACGCAGACTGAGCAATCGTTAGCCTCTGTGCATGTGTGTAAAGCTGCACTGTGCTTGTACTGCGATTTATTTGCGATTACGCTCGCACAGAGGATTCACTTACAAAGTTAGTGACAGGTAGTCAGCATTTGGAGGAGGTAACAAAGGGGGTGGCCAGGCAGATGTGTTGGGACTGTTACATGGGCCTGCATAAATCAGCCATTGCGATCTCTTGTGCAGCGTGAGCGCTCGGTGTGTAAGGAGAACCGCAGTGTGTGAGACAGGT
Organism: Taudactylus pleione; assembly: GCA_031769625.1. Lineage (NCBI taxonomy): Eukaryota > Metazoa > Chordata > Amphibia > Anura > Myobatrachidae > Taudactylus > Taudactylus pleione. The sequence goes on from JAUIMM010000633.1 coordinate 2,357,842, forward strand.
CAGGCTTACTCAGTAGCTGTGTGGCTGCCCGATGTGCGCCGATGTTCCCGATGTATACGTCTGACGGATATGAGAGGGCAGCAGTGGCGTCCCTGTGCTCAGGTAAACTTTGCATACATTAGCATATTTTCGCTATTGCAATCCATAAGAGATTTTAGCTGCGATTGCATTTGCGTAGTGATCTGAATCTGGCCCCTAGTGGGCATGGCATTCAGGGGGCAGAGGAGTGGAATGTGCAGGGGCACCAAGGGGAAGGGGATACAATGTGCCCAGGCTTGCTGGAGGGGCCCGGGTCTGCCACCACTCCCCCCTCCGTTCTACCTGCTGTGTGCTGGGCTGCAGTGCCCTGTGTGTGGGGGGGGGGAGTGGCCACACAAGCACGAATAGGCTATGCCCTTCGCCCGTGCCGGCTTTCTACGGCCATGGGTATGTGGGTCATAAGTGCCAGTCAGTGTTGTAATTCCTGGAGGCAACAGAGCATTTGCCTATGTGTGCCAGGTTTTGGGAATGCCAGCAGTTGGGTTATAGAGCTCTGTAGCATTTGCAACTGAGTGGTCTGGGCTGCGTACAGCCATTTACACAGGCTGCAATGACACTGTCACCTGCTAAGGGGGACCCTCATGGCTGCGTGGGGGGTTTGGGTGTTGTGGTGCGCTGGGTATGCACACTCACTGTGCGGAGTTAGCACAGTGGAACATGGGGTCTCTTGTTGCATCCCGTTGTACAGGACACTCAGGTGCACATCTGACGCTGTGGACGGAGAGGAGGAGAACGTGGAAGACGCGGCGGGAAGCTGCACATGTGAGGAAAATGCAGGTCGGAGGTTGCATCCCTGGCAACAGCCACTCCGGGTCCTAGTGCCCGGCAGCCGCTTTAGTAAACAGATGTAGCGCTAGGGATGGCCATCGGTGGTGCTACCATTGATGGTTACTATCGATGGAAAAATTGCATGTAGCCATCGATGGCTACAAACTATTCAATGGATGACCATCAATGGTTTCACCAACCGATGATCATCCCTGTTTTGCCCCCTTGGGCTAATCAGACCTCGGGGCGGGACTTCAGGGGTGGAGGTATGCTCCGTGTCCTGGCACCTTGTAAATATAAAAACAAAAAAATAACCATTCGGTTATGTTTAGACATCGATCAGGGAAACTATCTTTTTCATCCCCATCGATGGCAAAATAATTTGACATTGGCCCTCATTCAGAGCCGGACGCTATTTGCGGTCGTTCGTTTAAAAACAAGGGGTGGCTATTCAAATGATCCGTACGCACATTGCAGTCTGTTCACACCTCTAAGTCTGAACGAACGAGCAAAACATACGCTCGTTTATTTGTTAAAAACGCCCCCTGGCCGCACGCATCCTACGTCATGTCCGCTATTTATTAGATTAATCGAGTACATCGACCAGCGTATGAACTGCTCGCTATTCTTGTGGTTGGTGTTTGCTACCACAAATTTGCGAGCAGTTCTGGCTCTAAAATAACCCAGTGACGTGGTCAATGACGCTGCTGTTTTAAATATACACACCCATAAAACGCCCGTTTTGACCTTTAAGCACGCCTGCGTTCAGATCTCCACTCCCCATTTTCAAGCACCTTCCCCTGTTACCACCCACATACGCCTCATTCTGTCACTCAAAATAGCAGGCACTCGCTATATAGCGTACAAACGATTTTCGGCCGCACTGACTGGTTCGCGCATGCGTACTAAAAAGCGTACGCATGCGCAGATGTGCAAACATCGCTCGGAACGAGCGTACTGCCGCTAACGAGCGGCTCTGAATGAGGGCCATTATCCATAAAACATCGATGATTATGAATCATCGATGGCCGTCCCTATGCAGCACACAGCGCTCCTGCCAGGAGTGCCGAGTCAAGGGGGAGGCTGGCCCGGGGGCGGGGCTTGGGTCTCGTACTCGCTGCACACCCTGCACCTTCAGTAGCTACGCCTCCGCTCTGAACCTTGAAGCAGGCAACGGGATCTAGGGCAGGAACGTTCGCCGGAGGAGTACAGTATGTTGCTGGAAATTTAGGAAGAACTATTGAGGCCTTTTAAAATGTGCCGCCATTCTAAACCCTGTGCTACATCAGATAATTCTCATGATTGGAGAGGATTTCTCTCAGTACAGATGTGTCCACAATCATATACCTATCCTCAGATCATGGGAAATGCGGCACAGCCGCGCCATGCGTCTTTTATTACTCAATGTTTGCCGAATGTGTATCTTTTTCTCGCTGTCTGTGGGAGGTTGGCATTCCCAGTACATGACTCGCGTCCTTACATACTAAAAGAGGCGCAAAAAAAGACGCTAATCTGGGAAAAAAGGCAGAGACTGGGCACCGATATCGCTGAGCCGCCCCATGCATCCCGCCATGCAGTACAGTGCAGATTTACACTGCCAGGATTGCAAAGTAAGTGCAAGTCCTATGGGCCCAGTACACTGCGAGTCTGCTGGTGGTGGCTGCGGTGCGGAAAAATGCAAAAACTGCCCGTGGCGCTGTGCCTGAGTTGCGCCATATGGTGAGCGCGGACATATGTATCATTGTCATACAGTCAGTGAGCGACTCCTAGAAGGACTGAGGTCTGTCCTGCGTACATCTACCAGGTGCTGTGTAATGGGGTGAGCGGTCTGCAGGATCACCAGTTTACCTGGGCGGCCAATGTGCTCCGCCATCATATCTATCCCAGATTACCTGAGCGGACAATGTGCTCCGCCATCATATCTATCCCATATTACCTGCAGCCAATGTGCTCCGCCATCATATCTATCCCATATTACCTGCAGCCAATGTGCTCCGCCATCACATCTATCCCATATTACCTGAGCAGCCAATGTGCTCCGCCATCATATCTATCCCATATTACCTGCAGCCAATGTGCTCCGCCATCATATCTATCCCATATTACCTGAGCAGCCAATGTGCTCCGCCATCATATCTATCCCATATTACCTGAGCAGCCAATGTGCTCCGCCATCATATCTATCCCATATTACCTGCAGCCAATGTGCTCCGTCATCATATCTATCCCATATTACCTGAGCAGCCAATGTGCTCCGCCATCATATCTATCCCATATTACCTGCAGCCAATGTGCTCCGCCATCATATCTATCCCATATTACCTGAGCGGCCAATGTGCTCCGCCATCATATCTATCCCATATTACCTGCAGCCAATGTGCTCCGCCATCATATCTATCCCATATTACCTGCAGCCAATGTGCTCCGCCATCATATCTATCCCATATTACCTGCATCCAATGTGCTCCGCCATCATATCTATCCCATATTACCTGAGCAGCCAATGTGCTCTGCCATCATATCTATCCCATATTACCTGAGCAGCCAATGTGCTCCGCCATCATATCTATCCCATATTACCTGCAGCCAATGTGCTCCGCCATCATATCTATCCCATATTACCTGAGCGGCCAATGTGCTATGCTTTCATATCTATCCCATATTACCTGCAGCCAATGTGCTCCGCCATCATATCTATCCCATATTACCTGAGCGGCCAATGTGCTCCGCCATCATATCTATCCCATATTACCTGCAGCCAATGTGCTCCGCCATCATATCTATCCCAGATTACCTGAGCAGCCAATGTGCTCCGCCATCATATCTATCCCATATTACCTGCAGCCAATGTGCTTCGCCATCATATCTATCCCATATTACCTGCAGCCAATGTGCTCCGCCATCATATCTATCCCATATAACCTGCAGCCAATGTGCTCCGCCATCATATCTATCCCATATTACCTGAGCAGCCAATGTGCTCCGCCATCATATCTATCCAATATTACCTGAGCAGCCAATGTGCTCCGCCATCATATCTATCCCATATTACCTGCAGCCAATGTGCTCCGCCATCATATCTATCCCATATTACCTGCAGCCAATGTGCTCCGCCATCATATCTATCCCATATTACCTGCAGCCAATGTGCTCCGCCATCATATCTATCCCATATTACCTGCAGCCAATGTGCTCCGCCATCATATCTATCCCATATTACCTGAGCAGCCAATGTGCTCCGCCATCATATCTATCCCATATTACCTGCAGCCAATGTGCTCCGCCATCATATCTATCCCATATTACCTGCAGCCAATGTGCTCCGCCATCATATCTATCCCATATTACCTGAGCAGCCCATGTGCTCCGCCATCATATCTATCCCATATTACCTGAGCAGCCCATGTGCTCCGCCATCATATCTATCCCATATTACCTGAGCAGCCAATGTGCTCCACCATCATATCTATCCCATATTACCTGCAGCCAATGTGCTCCGCCATCATATCTATCCCATATTACCTGCAGCCAATGTGCTCCGCCATCATATCTATCCCATATTACCTGCAGCCAATGTGCTCCGCCATCATATCTATCCCATATTACCTGAGCAGCCAATGTGCTCCGCCATCATATCTATCCCATATTACCTGAGCAGCCAATGTGCTCCGCCATCATATCTATACCATATTACCTGAGCGGCCAATGTGCTCCGCCATCATATCTATCCCATATTACCTGGGCAGCCAATGTGCTCCGCCATCATATCTATCCCATATTACCTGCAGCCAATGCGCTCCGCCATCACATCTATCCCATATTACCTGAGTGGCCAATGTGCTCCGCCATCACATCTATCCCATATTACCTGCAGCCAATGTGCTCCGCCATCATATCTATGCCATATTACCTGCAGCCAATGTGCTCCTCCATCATATCTATCCCATATTACCTGAGCAGCCAATGTGCTCCGCCATCATATCTGTCCCATATTACCTGCAGCCAATGTGCTCCGCCATCATATCTATCCCATATTACCTGAGCGGCCCATGTGCTCCGCCATCATATCTATCCCATATTACCTGAGCGGCCAATGTGCTCCGCCATCATATCTATCCCATATTACCTGAGCGGCCAATGTGCTCCGCCATCATATCTATCCCATATTACCTGAGCGGCCAATGTGCTCCGCCATCCTATCTATCCCATATTACCTGAGCAGCCAATGTGCTCCGCCATCCTATCTATCCCATATTACCTGAGCGGCCAATGTGCTCCGCCATCATATCTATCCCATATTACCTGGGCGGCCAATGTGCTCCGCCATCATATCTATACTATATTACCTGAGCGGCCAATGTGCTCCGCCATCATATCTATCCATTATTACCTGAGCGGCCAATGTGCTCCGCCATCATATCTATCCCATATTACCTGAGCGGCCAATGTGCTCCGCCATCATATCTATCCCATATTACCTGCAGCCAATGTGCTCCGCCATCATATCTATCCCATATGACCTGAGCGGCCAATGTGCTCCGCCATCATATCAATCCCATATTACCTGAGCGGCCAATGTGCTCCGCCATCATATCTATCCCATATTACCTGCAGCCAATGTGCTGCGCCATCATATCTATCCCATATTACCTGAGCAGCCAATGTGCTCCGCCATCATATCTATCCCATATTACCTGAGCAGCCAATGTGCTCCGCCATCATATCTATCCCATATTGCCTGCAGCCAATGTGCTCCGCCATCATATCTTTCCCATATTACCTGCAGCCAATGTGCTCCGCCATCACATCTATCCCATATTACCTGAGCAGCCAATGTGCTCCGCCATCATATCTATCCCATATTACCTGCAGCCAATGTGCTCCGCCATCATATCTATCCCATATTACCTGAGCAGCCAATGTGCTCCGCCATCATATCTATCCCATATTACCTGAGCAGCCAATGTGCTCCGCCATCATATCTATCCCATATTACCTGCAGCCAATGTGCTCCGCCATCATATCTATCCCATATTACCTGCAGCCAATGTGCTCCGCCATCATATCTATCCCATGTTACCTGCAGCCAATGTGCTCCGCCATCACATCTTTCCCATATTACCTGAGCGGCCAATGTGCTCCGCCATCATATCTATCCCATATTACCTGCAGCCAATATGCTCCGCCAACATATCTATCCCATATTACCTGCAGCCAATGTGCTCCGCCATCATATCTATCCCATATTACCTGCAGCCAATGTGCTCCGCCATCATATCTATCCCATATTACCTGCAGCCAATGTGCTCCGCTATCATATCTATCCCATATTACCTGCAGCCAATGTGCTCCGCCATCATATCTATCCCATATTACCTGAGCGGCCAATGTGCTCCGCCATCATATCTATCCCATATTACCTGCAGCCAATGTGCTCCGCCATCACATTTTTCCCATATTACCTGCAGCCAATGTGCTCCGCCATCATATCTATCCCATATTACCTGAGCGGCCAATGTGCTCCGCCATCATATCTATCCCATATTACCTGCAGCCAATGTGCTCCGCCATCACATTTATCCCATATTACCTGCAGCCAATGTGCTCCGCCATCATATCTATCCCATATTACCTGAGTGGCCAATGTGCTCCGCCATCATATCTATCCCATATTACCTGCAGCCAATGTGCTCCGCCATCATATCTATCCCATATTACCTGAGCGGCCAATGTGCTCCGCCATCATATCTATCCCATATTACCTGCAGCCAATGTGCTCCGCCATCATATCTATCCCATATTACCTGCAGCCAATGTGCTCCGCCATCATATCTATCCCATATTACCTGCAGCCAATGTGCTCCGCCATCATATCTATCCCATATTACCTGCAGCCAATGTGCTCCGCCATCATATCTATCCCATATTACCTGAGCGGCCCATGTGCTCCGCCATCATATCTATCCCATATTACCTGCAGCCAATGTTCTCCGCCATCATATCTATCCCATATTACCTGCAGCCAATGTGCTCCGCCATCATATCTATCCCATATTAACTGCAGCCAATGTGCTCCGCCATCATATCTATCCCATATTACTTGAGCGGCCAATGTGCTCCGCCATCATATCTATCCCATATTACCTGAGCGGCCAATGTGCTCCGCCATCATATCTATCCCATATTACCTGCAGCCAATGTGCTCCGCCATCATATCTATCCCATATTACCTGCAGCCAATGTGCTCCGCCATCATATCTATCCCATATTACCTGAGCGGACAATGTGCTCCGCCATCATATCTATCCCATATTACCTGAGCGGACAATGTGCTCCGCCATCATATCTATCCCATATTACCTGAGCGGACAATGTGCTCCGCCATCATATCTATCCCATATTACCTGCAGCCAATGTGCTCCGCCATCATATCTATCCCATATTACCTGCAGCCAATGTGCTCCGCCATCATATCTATCCCATATTACCTGCAGCCAATGTGCTCCGCCATCATATCTATCCCATATTACCTGCAGCCAATGTGCTCCACCATCATATCTGTCCCATATTACCTGAGCAGCTAATGTGCTCCGCCATCATATCTATCCCATATTACCTGAGCGGCCAATGTGCTCCGCCATCATATCTATCCCATATTACCTGAGCGGCCAATGTGCTCCGCCATCATATCTATCCCATATTACCTGAGCGGCCAATGTGCTCCGCCATCATATCTATCCCATATTACCTGCAGCCAATGTGCTCCGCCATCATATCTATCCCATATTACCTGGGCAGCCAATGTGCTCCGCCATCATATCTATCCCATATTACCTGCAGCCAATGTGCTCCGCCATCATATCTATCCCATATTACCTGCAGCCAATGTGCTCCGCCATCATATCTATCCCATATTACCTGCAGCCAATGTGCTCCACCATCATATCTATGCCATATTACCTGAGCGGCCAATGTGCTCCGCCATCATATCTATCCCATATTACCTGAGCGGCCAATGTGCTCCGCCATCATATCTGTCCCATATTACCTGAGCGGCCAATGTGCTCCGCCATCATATCTATCCCATATTACCTGCAGCCAATGTGCTCCGCCATCATATCTATCCCATATTACCTGAGCGGCCCATGTGCTCCGCCATCATATCTATCCCATATTACCTGCAGCCAATGTGCTCCGCCATCATATCTATCCCATATTACCTGCAGCCAATGTGCTCCGCCATCATATCTATCCCATATTACCTGCAGCCAATGTGCTCCGCCATCATATCTATCCCATATTACCTGCAGCCAATGTGCTCCGCCATCATATCTATCCCATATTACCTGCAGCCAATGTGCTCCGCCATCATATCTATCCCATATTACCTGAGCGGCCCATGTGCTCCGCCATCATATCTATCCCATATTACCTGAGCGGCCCATGTGCTCCGCCATCATATCTATCCCATATTACCTGAGCGGCCCATGTGCTCCGCCATCATATCTATCCCATATTACCTGCAGCCAATGTTCTCCGCCATCATATCTATCCCATATTACCTGCAGCCAATGTGCTCCGCCATCATATCTATCCCATATTACCTGCAGCCAATGTGCTCCGCCATCATATCTATCCCATATTACCTGAGCGGCCAATGTGCTCCGCCATCATATATATCCCATATTACCTGAGCGGCCAATGTGCTCCGCCATCATATCTATCCCATATTACCTGCAGCCAATGTGCTCCGCCATCATATCTATCCCATATTACCTGAGCGGACAATGTGCTCCGCCATCATATCTATCCCATATTACCTGAGCGGACAATGTGCTCCGCCATCATATCTATCCCATATTACCTGAGCGGACAATGTGCTCCGCCATCATATCTATCCCATATTACCTGAGCGGCCAATGTGCTCCGCCATCATATCTATGCCATATTACCTGCAGCCAATGTGCTCCGCCATCATATCTATCCCATATTACCTGAGCGGACAATGTGCTCCGCCATCATATCTATCCCATATTACCTGAGCGGACAATGTGCTCCGCCATCATATCTATCCCATATTACCTGCGGACAATGTGCTCCGCCATCATATCTATCCCATATTACCTGCAGCCAATGTGCTCCGCCATCATATCTATCCCATATTACCTGCAGCCAATGTGCTCCGCCATCATATCTATCCCATATTACCTGCAGCCAATGTGCTCCACCATCATATCTATCCCATATTACCTGAGCAGCTAATGTGCTCCGCCATCATATCTATCCCATATTACCTGAGCGGCCAATGTGCTCCGCCATCATATCTATCCCATATTACCTGAGCGGCCAATGTGCTCCGCCATCATATCTATCCCATATTACCTGAGCGGCCAATGTGCTCCGCCATCATATCTATCCCATATTACCTGCAGCCAATGTGCTCCGCCATCATATCTATCCCATATTACCTGGGCAGCCAATGTGCTCCGCCATCATATCTATCCCATATTACCTGCAGCCAATGTGCTCCGCCATCATATCTATCCCATATTACCTGCAGCCAATGTGCTCCGCCATCATATCTATCCCATATTACCTGCAGCCAATGTGCTCCGCCATCATATCTATCCCATATTACCTGCAGCCAATGTGCTCCACCATCATATCTATGCCATATTACCTGAGCGGCCAATGTGCTCCGCCATCATATCTATCCCATATTACCTGAGCGGCCAATGTGCTCCGCCATCATATCTGTCCCATATTACCTGAGCGGCCAATGTGCTCAGCCATCATATCTATCCCATATTTCCTGAGCAGCCAATGTGCTCCGCCATCATATCTGTCCCATATTACCTGAGCGGCCATCCTCGTTTTTAAATATGGGAAATGTGTCTCTCCAATCTCCCCCTGACAGGATGACAGCCTCCCTCTCACAGGATGACGGCCTCCCTCTCACAGGATGACGGCCTCCCTCTCACAGGATGACGGCCTCCCTCTCACAGGATGACGGCCTCCCTCTCACAGGATGACGGCCTCCCTCTCACAGGATGACGGCCTCCCTCTCACAGGATGACGGCCTCCCTCTCACAGGATGACGGCCTCCCTCTCACAGGATGACGGCCTCCCTCTCACAGGATGACGGCCTCCCTCTCACAGGATGACGGCCTCCCTCTCACAGGATGACGGCCTCCCTCTCACAGGATGACGGCCTCCCTCTCACAGGATGACAGCCTCCCTCTTACAGGATGACAGTCCCTCTGTAATGCCAGATAGACAACGACCCAACCACATAGTGATAATAACAATTGTACAGTCTAGCAGAACACGCTGGCGCGATATAAATATATGTTAATATATAAAATAGCGCTCTTGCGCTAGGCAGGAACATTGGGCCGGATTCACAGATGTGCACTATGCCAATGTTTTACGCAGTTCAGCGATAATCGTCAAACTGCGCATACATCTTAGTTGCGCAGTGCATTCGTCAAGATACTCGCAGTGACTATTTGCTCGCAGTGTGACCGACAGCCAGCGAGCACTTGGGGGAGGTAACGGCGTATCTCGACCGTTTTTGGGGCGTCACACCCTGCGAGTAATATCCCGTACGCAAGAAATGTGGCTCCGGCGGCTCAGTTCCTGCGACCATTCTGCGGGATCATAGACTCGCTCAGGGCCACGATAATGGAAGGATCCGGGACCGATGCTGCGTCTCTGTGCGCAGATGTTTGTATTTGCAAAGCCGCAGGTGGACGTCTCAGTACATCTCCTGGCGTCTGTGACATTTGCATATTTTCACACAGCAGCTGCGTACACATACACGGTGGCAGCGATATTAGCGTCCATCTCTGAATAATGTCCATGTAACCAGCGGGGAGAGGGAGAAAATGATTTGTTTTTATGTCACCGTATTCTCTGGGAAACGCGTCATTATTGTGGCTTATTTCCCCCAAGTGATGGAGATGAAGGATTATTATGTTATCGGTTCGGTAATGCGGCAGAGTCTGTCTCTTCTCCTCCAGCAGGTGCTCCGAGCTCAGGGCCCAGGAATGACAGAGATCCCAGCATCAGCCAAATCAGCAAGAGGAGCCGAGGACCCACCCGATCAGCAGGGGTAAGTGATGTCCTCAGCACTGCACCATGACAGGAGCACCGAGCTTCTCTGACGATCATTAACTGACCAGTCAGGTGGGGCCGTATTGCGCTGGAAGACGGACACTAGGGGGTCTGATTCACACTTGCACGCAAATTCCGAATGCGGCACACTGCCCACGCACCGTATCCTGCGTACGCAACTTAGAGTCGCTGCAAATGATTCAGAGTCTTGGTCGCTTCTCACCTACGGCTCACTGGGCATTACTGGGTGTCAATAGGGGCAATTGCGTATAGCAGAAGTGCCCCCTCGGGCATATACACAGAGTTGGCGGCTATTCAGAGCTGAGCGTTTGCAGAGATCCATCTGATTTTCCAGCACGGTGGCACAGTGGTTAGCTTGCTGCCTCAAAGCACTGAAGTCTTGGGTTCCCACCAAGGCCCTCTCTGTGTGCAGTTTGTGTGTTCTTCCCATATTTGCGGGAATTTCCTCTGTCCTCCTGTTTCTCTCTCCAAGTCCAAAAACATACTGCTGGTTAACTGGCTACTGGCAAAAAAAATAACAAATAACCCTAGTGTGTATGTGTCCCTGTGATAGGGAATACAGACTGTATTATACAGGGTGGGTTAGTCTATGTGCTGGATGGGGTGTCGGGTAGTCTTATGTCACTGAAAGCAGTGGCATAGTCTATGCAGGGGGGAGAGCAGTGTATCAGGGTGGAAAGGGTTGTTGTCGCTGACCCCTTCCCCGGAGCTTGCGCACGCCTATGGCGGACAACTTATATTACAGGATTTTATATCTTCTTTGGAATGAATACATTACACATTTTCTGCTACAATACATGGTAAAGCCACAAGACTGCATGACAGGTTTGGTGTGTAATAAATGCCAGCAGCGACATCTAGTGCCCAAATGTAGAATTACACAGGGTTTATATCATACTTGAACAGGCGAGTGGATGAAGGTTACAGTTTCCTTCAAAATGACTTTTTGTTAATGGAGGCAGGTGTTATGACCTAGGGATCATAGTAACAATGTTATTTTAAATATTGGTAATCTATTTACTGGTATATTCTGAGGATATAACTGTAAATATCGAAGTTTCTTCTAAGCGTAACATAACACCTTTATCCACTACCCTCTTTATATACAGTGTATATATATATATATATATATATATATATATATATTATATAGAGGAGGCACTCAGCAGACCTTTGCATTTGAATTAATGACACTGCAGTCACGGTTACAGTCTAACCTGTCATTATTTCAGTTGCCCGCAGAGTGACGCCTCTTTCGCTATAATAACACCTTCATCCCCTCCCCTCTTCAATTGCGTTTTGTGTGCTGACTGGCTGCTTGCAGGTCACGGCATTTGATTTATAAATGAGCTGTCACAGTTGATGACACAACACAATGTGTGATCCTTCCTCACCTAATTACTGTATCATGTTACAAGCACTTATATAGACACAGACAGAGCCGCCCAGACATTGGGCGGGATTGGGTACAGGGGGCGTGGCTCTGCCCCGTCAGGATGTACACGCCAAAGGCACGACCCACAACAGGGGGCCTGGTCCTGGCATCATGGTGGGCAGTGCAGAGAATGCCAGTACCCCTCTGTCGGAAACTATATCCCAGGTAAACTCGTGTAGCGTGAAAATCTCAGAGTACCACTTCCCCGCTGCATCTATCTGTGAAAGCGCGGCCTCAATCCCGACCGTAGAGGCATCAACTTCCAGGCAGAAAGGTTGGTCACAGTCTGGTTGTCTGAGGATAAGTACTGAAGCGAAACACGGCTTTAACCGGACGAACGTCTCTTCAGCTTCAGGAGGCCAAATCCTGGTATCTTGCTCTTTTTTGGTGAGTGCCCTTAATGGGAGCTGTGACAGACAAGTAATTTATAATGAACTGTCTGTAGAAATGACAGAACCCAAGGAAAACACTGTATGTCTTTTAGCCAGTTAGCAATGGTGACAAGCTGCTCAGGATCCATCTGAAGACTGGAACCAGAGATAACATATCCCGGGAATGAGACCTCTTTCTGCTGGAAGGTGCATTTTTCCAGTTCACAATAAAGCTGATTTGCTCGAAGACGAGAGAGAACATCACATACACGCTTGTGACGGCTGGTTAGAGCTTTAGAAAATATCAGAATGTCCTCAAAATCGATCACAACGTATTTATACAAAAGGTCCCTGGAAATATTGTTCATGTATTTTTGGAAAACAGCTGGGGCATTGCTTAATCTGAATGGCATGACCAACTACCCGTAATGTCTGTTGCGAGTGTTAAAAGCTGCCTTCTCCTGACCTGATCCTGATTAAGTTATAACAGTGATTCCCAACCTCGGTCCTCAAGGCACACTAACAGTCCTGATTTTAGTGATGTCCATGGTTGAGCACGGATGGTTAAATCAAAATAACTGAGGTACTAATTAAGTCACCTGTGCTTAAGTACGGTTATCCTTAAAACCTGGACTGTTAGTGTGCCTTGAGGACCGTGGTTGGGAACCCCTGGGTTATAAGCTCCATGCAGATCAAGTTTGGTAAAAACATCAGCTCCTTTTATTCTATCAAAGAGTTTAGAGATTAACAGTGAGGGGTATCGATCCTTGATGGTAATGAGACAGAACAATCAGTTTCTACTTAACATTTAACTAGCAACTCCTAGAACAGTGGTTCTCAAACTCGGTCCTCAGGACCACACACAGTTCACGTTTTGCAGGTCACCCAGCAGGTGCACAGGTGTAATCATTACTCACTGACACATTTTAAAAGATCCACAGGTGGAGCTAATTATTTCACTTGCGATTCTGTGAGGAGACATGGAAAACAGGCACTGTTTGGGGTCCTGAGGACCGAGTTTGAGAACCTGTGTTCTAGAAGATAACAGCTAGAATTTGATTGGTTGCTATGGGCAACATCACTTCTAAAACTCACTTATAATTAAAAACTCTCACTGTAGTAAATTTACCCCTGATAGTCATACAAGGTCTGAGGCCTCCATCTTCTTTTTTTTTTTTTTTATGAAAAAGTGTGCGGCTGCTGCCTGTGATTAGGACTCTCTGATGAACCCACATTCTAGGTTATCTTTTATATATTCAGTAACTGTCTAGGTCTCTAGTAGTGACAGAGGAAATATTCTTGCACGAGAGGGTGTTTTTCCAGGCAATAAGTGGATTGGACATTCGCAGTCCCAATGGACAGGAAGGGTCTCTGTGGCCTTTTTACTAAATACATTACGAAAGTCTAAGTATTTAACTGGCAGCGAAGTGTCTTGTGCAAGGACTGATCTCAGGACAGCTTCACTCTAAAGACTGATTTGGGGTAAACAGTTTTTATGACAACAAGAACCCCAAGACAAAATCTGAGGCTTGTTCCAATCAGAAGTGGGAGAGTGCAGGCGTAACCAAGGGAGACCCAGGATGATCGGACTCTCGCCTGTAGGAAGTACATAAGAGGAAATCTGTTCCTTATAGAGTGCATCAATTTCCATGATCAGGCTCTTGGTCTGGTAATGAAAAGTAGAGATAGGAATCCTACTTCCCTCCCTATACTAATATATCTTTGTCTGTTTGCACGACAGGCAAGAAAAGGAACACTTAGAATTCTCCTCCCTGGAAGCTTCTCCTCACCCTCCTGTCAGCACCGGGCAGGGGTACAGATATTACAGGCAGTGCAGGACCTGTCTTTCCAACCTCCGATGCCGCGCCCGCCTGCTCTTACATCCTGGTGATCTGGAGCCCATAGACAGGTCAGGAGCGGACCCCCCTTATATTACTGTTTATGACTTTGTACAAACTTTTACTGTCACGTAGACCACAGGGACCCTGCATATTACCCAGCAGCATTGGTCACCCTGCAGCCAGTGACTAGGCAGCCAGTATAGCCAATCAGTGGCAGGAATCACCTCACCTTCTCATAGTGTTTATGTCACTGTCCCAATTCTGCCTTCTCTGTATACATTTTTGCACAGTATAGAAAACCTGTTTCCGCTGGACTAGCAGGACGTGGTTCATGGACATTTCCGCTGGACTAGCAGGACGTGGTTTGTGGACATTTCCACTGGACTAGCAGGATGTGGTTCATGGACATTTCCGCTGGACTAGCAGGACGTGGTTCGTGGACATTTCCGCTGGACTAGTAGGACGTGGTTCGTGGACATTTCTGCTGGACTAGCAGGATGTGGTTCCTGGACATTTCCGCTAGACTAGCAGGACGTGTTTCATGGACATTTCCGCTGGACTAGCAGGACGTGGTTCCTGGACATTTCCGCTGGACTAGCAGGACGTGGTTCCTGGACATTTCCGCTGGACTAGCAGGACGTGGTTCATGGACATTTCCGCTGGACTAGCAGGACGTGGTTCATGGACATTTCCGCTGGACTAGCAGGACGTGGTTCATGGACATTTCCGCTGGACTAGCAGGACGTGGTTCATGGACATTTCCGCTGGACTAGCAGGACGTGGTTCATGGACATTTCCGCTAGACTAGCAGGACGTGGTTCGTGGACATTTCCGCTGGACTAGCAGGACGTGGTTCCTGGACATTTCTGTTGGACTAGCAGGACGTGGTTCCTGGATATTTCCGCTGGACTAGCAGGACTTGGTTCATGGACAATTTCCACTGGACTAGCAGAACGTGGTTCCTGGATATTTCCGCTGGACTAGCAGGACGTGGTTCCTGGATATTTCCGCTGGACTAGCAGGACGTGGTTCGTGGACTAACAGTTAGACATGGGATAACTGATAGGATTTTCCTGTAGGTAAACGGGAAGTTTTACTTGAAAGAACAGAATGGGCATTGCCCCATGGGCCTTTAGGCAGGACTGCAACAAGGGGTGTGCGACAGGTGCTGACACCCAGGGTGCAAAGCCCAGGAGGTGGCATGGGCGCTGTCCCTGATGGCACCTTTGACAGGGAGCCTCCCACCCTTTTCCACCTTGCGGGGTCCCTGCTACGGCCATGACTCTAGTACAGGGGCAAAACTTTGGGCTTCCAAGCAATAAATGCCCATGAGGAGAGTCTCTTTCTGTCCCACCACTCTGGTGCCCAAGGAAGACAGACAGCTCAGTGTTACTAAGAGGGGGGGATTAGGGCCATCATTAGATGTTCTGCTTCCTAACAGGTAGATGATTTCGCCAACCAAATGATAAAAAGTAAATAATGTGTTGTCTTGTGCTGCTGTAGAAAGGCCGGTGACACCAATAGAAATAGGAAATATTAGATATTTTACTGTTATAAGAAATGTGCAATTTATTCCTAATTTTTGGCAAAATTGAATTGTGGCACAGTCAGTTGTAGTTTGTTCTGCACCCACTCATAGGTTATGGCGGCCCTAGGTACAGACGGTGCCTCCAAGAGAGCCTACTCCGAGACCTAACAACAGTCCGGACCCTAATACATGTGTAAAGCTAATGACATGTAGGCACAGAGCACAGGTGTTGTGTCCCCGTTACAGGTGTGATTTCAGGCTTGACCTGTTTTCTGTTTGGAAAAATGATGACCCCTCAGCCCCCCTTTTGTTTGTTCAGACTTAAGTGGAAAATCACCCGTTTATATTGGTGAATTTGTGCCGTGCTAGGCAGCTGAACCGTTCACATGTGCAGAGGTTCCATCTTTGTACCCCATAACCCCATTTTATCACACTGAAGCAGGTGCAGCGATGTCACAAATTAGTGATTAACCTTACATTCATTAATATCAGCATTAAATGCATCCACAGACAGAGCACACTGAATAGAGACAGTTACATTATACTGTATACTATATAATGAATCCCCTGCTGTAGTATACTGTATATTATATAATGAATCCCCTGCTGTAGTATACTGTATATTATATAATGAATCCCCTGCTGTAGTATACTGTATATTATATAATGAATCCCCTGCTGTAGGATATTATAGCACAGGCGCTGGGAGAATGGTTTCCCAGTAATGGTTTGGTCTGACTTGTACTGGTAACAGATTGTACACATGTACTATACAGCTATAGCAACAAGGCAGGACCCTCACCACTTATAAGGCAGAAATCTAATTCACTCCGGTGAGTATTTGACCTAAATTAATGTCGCCGGTAACTCGGTGCTGGTTTCCCTGTCTGTCGTTGTACTTTGCTTCTTCACCAGAAACAATGGCAGCTCAATCCTTCCAAGGGAGTTAGTGTAAGATTGTGCAATGTAGATAGGATCACATGGCTGATTACTGATATTATATGACAGGGGCAGAACTGCCAGAAATTGGACAATCTCTGTTATCAAAAAGTATTTATTTTGTTTCTGAAATGAATGGTCCTTAATAACGACTGTGTTCCCAGGCACCAAACTGATGCGTTTCACTTTATATTTTGCAGCCTAACTCCCGAGGAGTCCTGTATCTGGGATATTCCGCACCCGCTGGGTCTGTTCTACATAAGTTCTTCTCAAACTCCTCATATGACATCAGGCTGGCGAGTCACGTTTCTCTGGCTCCCACCATCCTGTCCAGCATCTGATACACTCACAATAAACAGTGGAGGCATGAAATTATATTTCTATATGATTGGACTATATATCGCTTTATCTTAGCATATGGCTTTCTACTTTACTATCACTTTATAAAGTTCAGGTAATATGTTGGCAAATGTTATAGGATTTTCTAGTTAGTTATAAACTCTTCTTATAGATGCGTAATTAGGGTAAAGAACCTGGCTGATTCCCGGCCTCTTACATGTAGCTACAGGCGGAAAGGAAAACTTTTATTTCTCTACAATTTTTTTGCAAATTTTTCCTGGGATAAAAGAAGAAAACAGAACTGTTACCGGGTAACATGAACTGATTGTACAATTGTGGATTTGTGACCATGAATTACTATTTTCAGACAGCTTAGCTATTACCAATGGGGTATGTCATTATTACCAATGGGGTATGTCATTATTACCAATGGGGTATGTCATTATTACCATGGGGTATGCCATTATTACCAATGGGGTATGTCATTATTACCAATGGGGTATGTCATTATTACCAATGGGGTATGCCATTATTACCAATGGGGTATGCCATTATTACCAATGGGGTATGTCATTATTACCAATGGGGTATGCCATTATTACCAATGGGGTATGCCATTATTACCAATGGGGTATGCCATTATTACCAATGGGGTATGCCATTATTACCAATGGGGTATGTCATTATTACCAATGGGGTATGTCATTATTACCAATGGGGTATGTCATTATTACCATGGGGTATGTCATTATTACCAATGGGGTATGTCATTATTACCAATGGGGTATGTCATTATTACCAATGGGGTATGTCATTATTACCAATGGGGTATGCCATTATTACCAATGGGGTATGTCATTATTACCAATGGGGTATGTCATTATTACCAATGGGGTATGTCATTATTACCAATGGGGTATGCCATTATTACCAATGGGGTATGCCATTATTACCATGGGGCATGTCATTATTACCAATGGTGTATGCCATTATTACCAATGGGGTATGTCATTATTACCAATGGGGTATGTCATTATTACCAATGGGGTATGCCATTACTACCAATGGGGTATGCCATTACTACCAATGGGGTATGCCATTACTACCAATGGGGCATGCCATTATTACCAATGGGGCATGCCATTATTACCAATGGGGCATGTCATTATTACCAGTGGGGTATGTCCTTATTACCAGTGGGGTATGCCATTATTACCAAATGTACATTACAAATGGTTCTTTTAGTTATTTAGGGCCTGATTCAGCATGGATTGCTATTGCGATCGCGGCTGTGATTACACATGTAGGGCTGCTGCGAAAATATGCTAATGACTGCAATCGCAAAGCCATCGCACAGCCAGCATAGAGACGCCCACTACCGCTATCTCACATCCATAATACCTCGCAGTCCTGCGTACACATCGGTAACATTGGCTCCTCACGCATAGTTACAGCAGGTAAGTACACAAGCTGCGTATGCTGTCGCAGTGACTAATTTATGCACACCCATGTAACGGCGTTCAAACGGACGATGAGTGCCTATCTTCTGCGATCGCAATTCAGCAGCTGCGCACGCACACTGCGGTGCATACGCAGTACACACCATCGGCCACTCCGCGTGCACTGTTGCATTTGCGATCTGTAATGACTCAGACCCTTAGTTCTTACTTTTTCCCCCCATATCTCCTTCGCCAGCAAGACCCTGGATAGAGGGGGATGTACTGTAGTCATAATGTCTGCACCACAATTTCAACAATTATGATATCAATATTGTTAGAATGTCGTCATTGTACATGTCGGCATCTGCAGAGAATGTCGACATTTTCACAATGTTGATATGAAATGTGGACATTCTGTACAGACTGGCAGTGGAGGGTTAGGGATGGGCACAGAGAGGCGAGTATTAGGCACTAGGGGGAGGGTTAGGGTTAGGCAAAGGGAGGCAAGGGTTAGGCACTAGCGGGAGGGTTAGGGATGGGCACAGGGAGGCAAGGGTTAGGTACTAGGGGGAGGGTTAGGCACTAGGGGGCGGGTTAGGGTTAGGCACTAGGGGGAGGGTTAGGGATGGGCACAGGGAGGCAAGGGTTAGGTACTAGGGGAAGGGTTAGGGACTAGGGGAAGGGTTAGGGATGGCAAAGGGAGGCCGGGGTTAGGCACGAGGGGAAGGGTTAGGGTTAGGCACGAGGGGAAGGGTTAGGCACTAGGGTGAGGGTTAGGGTTAGGTAAAGGGAGGCGAGGGTTAGGCACTAGGGGGAGGGTTAGGCACTAGGGGAAGGGTTAGGGACTAGGGGGAGGGTTAGGGTTAGGCAAAGGGAGGCAAGGGTTAGGCACTAGGGGAAGGGTAAGGGATGGGCACAGGGAGGCAAGGGTTAGGCACTAGGGGAAGGGTTAGGGACTAGGGGAAGGGTTAGGGATGGCAAAGGGAGGCCGGGGTTAGGCACTAGGGGAAGGGTTAGGGTTAGGCACGAGGGGAAGGGTTAGGGTTAGGCACGCGGGGAAGGGTTAGGCACTAGGGGAAGGGTTAGGCACTAGGGGGAGGGTTAGGTAAAGGGAGGCAAGGGTTAGGCACTAGGGGAAGGGTTAGGCACTAGGGGAAGGGTTAGGGTTAGGCACTAGGGGGATGGTTAGGGTTAATCATACTTAGCACTGGAAGCACTGCAGGATTGCCGAACCGAGAAGACACCACTGGAGCTGCCGGACCAACATTTCCCAATAAATTACCAATAGACCACCAGGGATGCTTTGTCAACATTCTAATCAAGTCACCATGATGAATTTTGATGTGGTCAATGTCGACATGACATCCCGACCAAGTCAATATACTCGTGGACATTATGGGCGGAATTCAATTCTTTTCATCCCCTATCGCGCCCGACGGAGCTATTCTATTCTTGCTCCTGTCTGGCGCGATCAGCTGCCAGCGCTACATTTCAGCTCGCAGACCCTGGGGGATGAGAGCTGAAATGTGTGAAAAGTGACATGTTTGGGCGCCCAAACATCACTTTTCGCGATCGCGCCCAGCACTTTGGTCGGGTTTAGCTGCTTTACGCGGCTAAACCTGACCTCTATGGGCGCGATCAGCGTGAAATTCTGGCACAATTGAATAGCGGCCCGCAATCTCCTGTCACTTTAGACGGGAGATGCGGGCCGCGAAATCAATTGAATTCCGCCCTGTAAGTAATGACAAAGTATACCACACCCTATAGGAGATAAGACCCCTCTTACTTACTGTACTTTTACCAGGAATAACTTATTTTTTTATTACTACCATTTTAGATTGTTTTGGGGGGAACACTGTACGTCCTTTGTGCTGCATACTGGGATTATGAAAACAGATTCAGTTGTATTTACAGGAAAACATGAGCAATAATAGGAAATTATTCTGTGACTTACTATGTGTACTTATTGCAGATTTCACTAAATGTTACAATAAATGTTATCCATTATATAATGATGTATGCATTTTATTTTATTCTATATTGTTTGTATACCCATTTGGGGGTGATAAAATTAGCATGTGTTTCTAAGCAAAACCATGAAATAACATAATTCAGGGGTACAGATGGGCTTTCTGTCACCCGAAGCAGAGACTCATCCTTGTCTTGCTTGAATACAGCCGTCAACATTGTACTGAAATGTTTGTAGGGTAAGTGCAAAACCCATTATTAGTCCCATTACACTAAGGAGCCAGCACCTGCTGCATTTATTTGGTGGTTATGGGGTGCCCTCAATTTAAATGAAACATGCAAGCTTCAGTGACTCAAGACTCAAAGGTAAGTATTGCTGCCTCACCCACCACAGTGACCACCATACTACACAGAGACTATCACGGTGACCCCAACAAAATACAGAGAGTATCAGTGACCACCATACAATACAGAGAGCATCAGTGACTGCCATATATTACATAGAGCATCAGTGACAGCCATACAATACAGAAAGTAGTACATTAACACTCTAATTACCTCCCTCACGATCATAAAAAAACCTTCATCTTAAAATCAAAAAAGCAGTAACCCCTTACCTCCTTATTGTTAATATTACCCAATATAATCTACACCGATTTCCCCTATATAATAACAACTTACCTTTTAGAGATCTCCTGTGTTCCTCCTGTTGCAGCCACACTGCGTTCAGGAAGAAGGCACTGTAGGTCCCACCGAGGCTATTTGTGAGGAGGAGGGACCATCAGCAGGAAGAGGGGGGGGGGGGGGGGACTGTGCAACCTATTGCTGCAGCACACAGCCCCTTGGAGAGGGTAACTAGTGCAGCATTGCAGCTGACTGCCTCCCCGTTCCATGCCGGCTTTATAATACTGTTTCCCATCTCAGCCGGGGTATCAGCTCCAACTCCCGTGTTGGGGCCAGCACCTGCATCTATTGTAATTGTATCTTTCTAATAATGCACACAAATATAGTCACTGTGTCAGAGGAATAAAAAGATGGGGTACAGTAGACAGGGCTGTAGAGGGCTGGGTCATGCCCGGGTACTTTTTGGTGGCACGGCCTAATCGGTGGCCACACCCCCCTCAGATAAATAACTAGAAAAAAGAATTTGCAGTGCAGCGCTGCACGGGGGGGAAGGGGGGGAGGGTGGGGGGGGGTGCTGTGATCCCCTCAGCCAAGGGCAAAAACAAGGGGGGAGTATTCAGTGTGATTGCTCCCCCCACCCTGCACAGACAGAGGAGACTGCTCCTCCCAACAAATCTTGCCCTGCAATATAAGGGATAAATATATATATATATATATATATATACACAGTATATATACTACAGCTCATTAATTTCAATACACTCCCAGATTTGTTAATTTCTCTGTAAAGAATGAACTTGATACGTGTGTCTAGCACAGAAATTAGGCCACCTGCTGTGATTTACGGGTTCGGTATTCCCTGCAAAGCCACACCCCCTAACCATAAGGCCACACCCCATAATTTTGGGCACGCGGCTGTCACATTCCAAACAGCTCGTCAGATCTGTGCTGCTCTGATGGAAACTAGGAAGAAAAGTGCGTCAATCGTGACCGTCAAACGCCGCCTTGTAGCTGGTGGTTTGAAGGGATGTGTTGCAACCCAAAAACCATTGTTTAGGCCCATAAATAAAAAGAGGAAGGTATTGTGGACAAAAAAGCACAGGAGCTGGATCACTGGTCAGTGGAAGAAGGTTCTTTTCCCCGACCAATCGAAATTTAACGTGTTTGGGTCCAAGAGGTGCAAATTAATTTGTCGCACGACAGGCGAGCGCGTGCTTCCTGCTTGCATTCAGCCCACATTCAAGCATGGAGGAGGTTCCATTATGGTCTGAGGATGTTTCGGAGATGATGCAATTTGTGTCTTCAAAAAAATGTAAGGAATCATGGACTCCAACCGCTACCACATGATCCTGGTGCACCACGCCATCCCTTCCGGCACACGCTTTATTGTTCATGGTTTCACACTTCAGCAAGATAACGACCCAAAACAAACTTCCAGTCTCTGCAAAAATTGTTCAGTCAGAACAACGACAGCAGGTGCTGAAGAGTCCCGATTGCGATCCAATTGAACTTCTTTGGGACCATCTGGACAGGTGTGTTCGAGATGTGCAAGTAACAAGCAGTAACGAGCCAAAATCACTTTTGGGAGTTGCTACAAGACAAGTGGCTGCAATCGAAGCTGAAACTTTAGACAAGTTGACCGACAGAATTCCCAGTGTTTGCACTGCTGTGATTGTCGCTAAGGTGGATACTTTGATTAGAGAAAACTTTAAGGAAATAAAAACTCAATATATTTGTACAGAATGTGAGTACAAAACATGGTTATTTGACAAAATATATATTAATCACAAACTAACTTCTTTTGTTCATCACTTTCCAAAAAAATTGACGATTTGCATGGTGTATTGAAATTAGTGAGCTGTAGAGTGTGCATGTGTGTGTGTGTATATATAGTTACATATATAAAATAAATTATTATAAAAGTGCTTATATAGTGCAAGACATAAATCACAATTAATTCTGATTAAAATATACACAATTTATAAAGAGATTACAAACAATTCCTTAAATATGTGTCCACTCTAAAAGAAGTCACATACAATCACATAGACATAAAAATTTCAAAAGCTTCTAAAAAAGACCAGATGGGTCTCCTATCCTAGTCCCAAAACCAAAAATGAAAGTGAGGAAACATCATCAGCTGCAATTCTACATCATAATGTAAGTTTTTATTTTTTATTTTAACTGTCTTTATTTATTCAAGTGACCCGTAGAGAGCCGACTAGGGCCCAAGTATTTTTAGAAAGGGTACTTATGAAAAAAAATTATAAAAAAATGAATGCGCCTATACATCAAATTGTATTTTGTGTCTTGTAACATTTATAACGCTAACACATGTGGGCACCATATTAGAGGTTCGGGTATGTGGGTCAATATATAATTTCTCTGTATTTACAGAATTGTTTTTATCCCCTATGGGATAAAGCATTTATTTTACATTTACTTTTATTACTTTAGCATATGCTAACATGATATTACATAGGCTTGAATACCGCCGACAGTAAAAGCCTGTGTTATATCATGTTAGCACATTCCTGACAGTAGGGGAGCTGTGGAGGAGTTACTATGGGCCTCATACCAGTCTCTTCCTCTGGCAGGGTTTCGCCTGGATCTGATTCCTGTTACAAATATCAGACACAATTCTGTGCTCAGAAAAGGATTGGTTGTCTGGGATGATCCCTGATACGTTCCTGTACGTATGCCAGGCTCCGCTAATGTTCTTACTTGTAATAATTATGGGCAGACAGGCTGCCAGGATGATAATGCCACACTTTGGACAGTGTCTTGGTAAAATAATAGTGATTTTCTTTTCTTTTATGTTTCTTTTCAGCTGCATTGGTCATTATTAGCATTACTGTTAACATTGACTTACATAGCACCAGCATATTCTGTGGCTCTTTTATAATTGGGATACTTAAGCCAGCTCACAAATGCACAAACTGAAAAGACACGGTGATATACAGTTTTCTTTCAAAATGTAGATAAGTGATTTTTGTTATTTTTTTGGTTATTAAAATAATAATGATACCTATCACTGCAAATGGGAGAGCAATGATAAATATTTTCCTCCAAACTTGATAGAATAGCTGTAGGTGCAATATACAACTTGCCCAGTAGATGGTGCTGTGATGCAATGATATACTTGTGTTTTGTTTTCAGGCCATTTCAAGTGACAAGAATTCTGATTAAAGCTATTTACAGTCACCTAGATCTGTGTGACCCCCAAACTGTTACTGCTCAATCCAGGCCTGATTCAGAGGTGGAGACAGGGACGGGGTCTGATGCTAGTGGCCGATGATCTGCACATGCGTCCCAGCCATACTGTGCATAAGTCCTGATGGTTACTGCAATTTTGGCAGGTGTTCCTGGGTGGTAACTGGCCATATGCATGCGTCCCCTGGACAGTGACTGCGTCTAAAGACATAGCTGCAGTGACACCGGCGGCCATGTCTAGATGGAAATTCTGCACCTCCGTAGCGCTGGTGCAATCTCTGATGGTGCGGATTATCTCTGGAGTCGTTGAGCGTCTCAGTAGGATGACCCACAGCAGAGATAAAGTGGCAACCAATCAGCTCCAAATGGCAATTAGGAGCTGATTGATTGGTACTTTATCTGTCTCCAAGGCTTGAATTTGTCTAGCCCATAGTTATACAATCATCCCCTACCCATAATGCAGCATGAACGGGCTCAGTAAAGGTGGCAGTGACTGTGTGTAAGTGTCTGATGGGGTCACACAGAGAATAAAAGGACAGCTGTCCTGCCTCATAATCCAGGTATATCCTCACTCTGTCACAGGGGATATTGTCAGCTAACCAGATCCCTTTCCTCTCATGTATCACTGAGTACTGATTATTATACCTACGCAAACACCAGGACTTGTTATTATATCCAATGTATGACTGATCTCCTCTCCTGTCTATACTGGGATAACACATCCCTACCCCCCAACCCACTGATTTATTGACCTCCACTTCCCAGTAATGTCGCCCTGAGGAGAATCCCCTGGTGCTTATTACCTGAGGACACTGAAATCTCTCTGGTGTTACTGGGTGATTCTGGTTTATATCTGACCATGATGCAGTTTTCCTGTCACCTGATATCTGTATATAATCACCAGCTGTGGTTACATCCAGTAATATGTCTGTAGCTTCCTGCACATAGACCTCTGTATTTATACCTGTTATTATATCAGATAATGTGTGTAATGTCCCTGAGATGAGACCCACATCCAGATCTCCTGCACCATGGACCTGGTTATCATGTCTCTCTGTGTCCTCAGTATCACACAAGTCACCTGTGTCTGGTTCCTGTAAGACAGTCACTGGGTCACACATGTTACACAGCTCCTCAATGTGATGCATCTTCCTGGACAGCTCGTCCTTCTTTATTTCCAGCTGCTGGATCAGACCAGAGACTGAGAGTGAAACGCGCTGTTCCTGTCTGGAGATCTCACTCAGGACTCTCTTCTCTAGGTCTTCCAGCTGTCTCCTGATGTCTCTAAACAGGGCAGTGACTGTCTCTGTTACACCAGCTACTTTTCCCTGATCTTCTCTCCTGCGCTCCTGCAGACTCTGGACTCTTTTCTCAACCTCCGCTCTCTTTGTGGCCAGCTTCTGAAGAACATTTCTCAGCTTCTCCTTCTTCTTCTCAGAGGCCTCATACAACATCTCAACTTTATGTCCCCAATGATTCCCAGCCAAACTGCAGGACACACAGATACAGGCAGCGTCCTCAGTGCAGTAATATTTCAAGAGCTCCTTATGGACAGAGCATTTCCTGTTCCCCAGGGAAGTGGTGGGATCAGATAAGACGTGTTCTGCTGACTTGCTGTGTACTCTCAGGTGTTTATCACACAGAGAAGCCTCACACAGCAGACAGGATTTAGCAGCAGGTACAGGAAAGTCCAAACAGTAAGTGCAGAAGATCCCAATCTCCTCCTGATCTGGCCGAGTAGACAGGAAACTCCCCACTATGTTACACAGAGGAATGTTCCGTATCAGTGCAGGACGCTCCTGACACTCTGCTCTACATTCAGGACAGGTATAAATGCCAGACTCCTCCTGTGTATCCAGCACATGATCAATACAGACCCGGCAGAAGTTGTGCCCACATCTCAGGGTTACAGGATCTGTATAAATGCTCAGGCAGACAGAACACTCCAGCTCCTGTCTCAGATCAGCAGACGCCATCAATGGCAGCAGAAGAGGGAAATGAAAGTGAAAGTCTCTGACACTCAGATACCAATGAGGTCACATTCTGCACACAGGGCGAGGATGAGCTGCAACTCAGATTATAGCTACAGGCTCAGTTATACTAGGGATGACCATCGATGATTCACAATCATCAATGGTTTATAGCCGATGTTGAATGGTTTTACCATTGATGGGGGAGAACCAGATGGTTTCACTCCATCGATGGCATAGCATAACTGAATAGTGTTTTTTTTTTTTTTTTACAAGGTGCCGGGACATGGAGCATAGTTCCACCCCCAGCTCCCGCAAAGCCCCACCCCCAGGTTTTGATTGGTCCACGGGCCTGTTAGTCAAAGAAGGGATGACCATTGGTCGGTGAAGCTATCAATGGTCATCTATTGCATAATTGGTAACCACTTGCTATATTGCTATTGATGGTAACACCACCAATTGCCATCCCTAGGTTATCCTAAGGGACATCATGCAGGACATGTAGTTATATAATTGACATGCTTTTGGGGGGCAGAGCTCACACTCCAAAAATATACAGGCAGGTTAATTGGCTCCCAACAAAAATGAACACTAGAGTGTATGTGTGTACATGTGGTACGGAATATAGAGTATAAGCTCCACTGGGGCAGGGACTGATGTGAATGGGCAAATATTCTCTGTAAAGCGCTGTGGAATATGTGTGCGCTATATAAATAACTGGTAATAAATAAATAAACACCAGCTTTTCTTAATATCATACTTATTGTACGCACATTTGCACTCTCTCCTCTGGGAGAGCTGGCTGGAGGTGGAGCAAGGTCTGGTGCTACACGTCAATAGTCCCCACCCACTCGCAGGTAATGCCGTGAATCACGGGTCGATCGAGAGTGGGCGGGGCCAATATGACATGATTTCCATAGAAACCTGTCATTTCTTCTTCAGGGTCCATAGGGATACCATGGGATAATGTGGTTGGAGAGATCCAGGCACATAACAGTTAAGCTTTCAGCTCCCAGGGTGCCTTGGGTCCTCCTCCATATATACCCTGCCACTAGCCACAGGCCTTCAGTTGTTTGTTTGGTGCAGCAGGATTAAGACGCACCTTTGTAACAGGGGCCTGCTCAGGCAGTCCTAAGCTTTTATTTTAAGTGTTATTTTATTTTTATGTTTTTATGTCATATTGGTCCCTCCCCCTCCCCGTTTACCCCAGATTCGCCACATTATCCTCCCCATAGTGCCCACTTTGGATGCGGGAGGGCCACCTATTATTCCAGGTTTATTGGGGACTGCCTGCAAATTCAGGAGTCTCCCGCACCCTCCAGGAGAGTAGGTAAGTGTACTTAATAGGTCTTATAATAATGTACATGTCTCAGTTTGTAGACTACAGTTTGTACTTTATATATTTAGTATTTAGTGACTAGATTGCATATATATTAAGCATCTGGGGTCCTGTATTTGTGAGAGAATACAAAGCATCGGCATACTAAGTATATTAAGTACGTTAGGAAGAACCAGGGCTGTAGCAGGCACTTTGCTGTGCTGGCTCCCCCTGCCTCCAGATCACGTGACGTCATGAGCAGGGTGCCAGGAGAAGCTAGCTGGATGGTTCCTAAGCATGCGCCAAGCACCTCTATAGGCTGCAGTGTGCTGCTCCAGGCCATGAGAACGGTGCCAATGTGGCAGCAATGGTGTCACCTCCTCAGCCTGGCACAATGGGCAGTTGTGCTGGTCGCACATCTTTCCTTACAGCCCTGGTGCCTTTTACTGTTTTAACTTCGTGCATATGCTCAATTACTTATACTTACCATGTGCGGAATGTAAGAAAGCAGTGCGGAATGTGCATACATGATGGGCACTAGGACCCAGAGTCTGCAGGAAGGTCTATCCTCCACACCTAATGTGCTGCTGCACAAGTGACTGCAGCCATCTTAGGCCCTCATTCAGAGCCGTTCGCTATTTGTGGTCGCTCGTTTAAAAACAAGGGGTGGCTATTCAAATGATCCGTACGCACATTGCAGTCTGTTCACACCTCTAAGTCTGAACGAGCGAGCAAAACATACGCTCGTTTATTTGTTGAAAACGCCCCCTGGCCGCTCGCATCCTACGTCATGTCCGCTATTTATTAGATTAATCGAGTACATCGACCAGCGTATGAACTGCTCGCTATTCTTGTGGTTGGTGTTTGCTACCACAAATTTGCGAGCAGTTCTGGCTATAAAATAACCCAGTGACGTGGTCACTGACGCTGCTGTTTTAAATATGCACACCCATAAAACGCCCGTTTTGACCTTTAAGCACGCCTGCGTTCGGATCTCCACTCCCCATTTTCAAGCACCTTCCCCTGTTACCACCCACATACGCCTCATTCTGTCACTCAAAATAGCAGGCACTCGCTATATTGCGTACCAACGATTTTCGGCCGCACTGACTGGTTCGCGCATGCGTACTAAAAACCGTACGCATGCGCAGATGTGCAAACATCGCTCGGAACGAGCGTACTGCCGCTAACGAGCGGCTCTGAATGAGGGCCCTAGTACTGTATAGAGTGACATGGTGGGAGACAGTAGTCTCCTGTTTAGCTACATGTGAGAGACCTCATTATCACCTGATACAAAGCTGTTCCACTATCCTGCACCACTACCCGCAAGCAGCATACACTCCAGTATATGTTACCAGTGTACATGTAACAGTGAGTACGGCTGTACCTGTTATCTATTAATAAAACCAACACCACTGGTTAAGTAACTGGGCTGTTCATAGGTGTGTGCTTATATAAGTCTGTATCAACACCCACACACACATTTTCCAACACGGAACACAGACATTAAGGAGCCTATTCAACATCACATAATTATCATTAGTGATATTTAAGTTTTGAGCTTGATGCGATTTCATAGAATCGTACTTTTGCGGAGTCAGCTTTTTGGAATTTATAAAGTTTAAAAAAGTATTTTCAAATATATATTTCAATATTTTATTTAATATATATATATATATATATATATATATAAATAAAACATGTAAGAGTCCGGCACTCTCCTAAAAATATATGTATTGCCACGGTGCCACAACCAACCATAAAGGTATAATAGACACAAGAAAATAAAACTGAAGGGCACTCGGCAGGACTTCCACAGCCTATATAGATCAATCAAGAACCAGGCAGAGCCAGATGTAATGTCAACATTACATCTGGCTCTACCTGATTCTCGATTGATCTATATAGGCTGTGGAAGTCCTGCCGAGTGCCCTTCAGTTTTATTTTCTTGTGTCTATATATATATATATATATATATATATATATATATATATATATATATATATATATATTAGGGGTGTGCACCGGCCACTTTTCGTGTTTTGTGTTTTGGTTTTGGATCTGGATCTTTCTTCGTGTTTTGGATCTGGATTGGTTTTGCCAAAACCACCCTTCCGTGTTTTGGGTTCTGGGTTTTGTGTTTTGGATCTGTATTTTTTTGAAAAAAAGCATAAAAACAGCTAAAATCACAGAATTTGTAGGTTTTTCTGCTCCTATGCTATTATTAACCTCAATAACCTTAATTTCCACTCATTTCCAGTCTATTCTGAACACCTCACACCTCACAATAGTGTTTTTATGTCCAAAAGGTTGCACCGAGGTAGCTGGATGACTATGCTAAGCGACACGAGTGGGCGGCACAAACACGTGACCCATCTAGGAGTGACACTGCAGTGGCAGACAGGATGGCAGTTAGAAAAACTAGGCCCCAAACTGTACATAATGCAAAGAAAAAAAGAGGTGCAAGATGGAATTGTCCTTGGGCCCTCCCACCCACCCTTATGTTGTATAAACAGGACATGCACACTTTAACAAATCAATCATTTCAGCGCCAGGGTCTGCCACACAACTGTGGCTGAAATGATTGGTTCGTTTGGGCCCCCACAAAACAAGCTGGCAATTAATGTGTCCCTGCACAAACTGGCTCTACGGAGGCAAGATGTCATCCTCATCCTCCTCATCCACCGATTCCTCACCCTCTTCAGTGTGTACATCCTCATCCTCACAAAGTATTAACTCGTCCCCACTTGAATCCACCACCACAGGTCCCTCTGTACGTTCTGGAGGCTGGTCTCCCTGGAAGAGCTGATAATTCATTTTGATGAACATCATCTTCTCCACATTCTGTGGAAGCAACCTCCTACGCCTTTCGCTGACAAGGTTCCCGGCTGCACTAAACACTCTTTCGGAGTACACACTGGAGGGGGGGCAACTCAGGTAAAATAGAGCCAGTTTGTACAGGGGCCTCCAAATTGCCTCTTTTTCCTGCCAGTACAGGTATGGACTGTCTGACATGCCTACTTGGATGCTGTCACCGATGTAATCCTCCACCATTCTGTCAATGGTGACAGTATCATATGCAGTGACAGTAGACATGTCAGAAATTGTTGCCAGGTCCTTCAGTCCGGACCAGATGTCCAAACTTGGTCCTGCCTGCCCTGCATCACCGCCAGCGGGTTGCTTAGGATACCTAAGTTTTTTCCTGGCAGCCCCAGTTGCGGGAGAAAATGAAGAAGGAGCCGTTGACGTGTCACGTTCCGCTTCAGCTGACAGTGTGTTCACCAGCAGGTCTTTGCACCTCTGCAGGCTTGTGTCGGCCGGAAAGAGAGACACCACATAGGCTTTAAACCTAGGATCGAGCACGGTGGCCAAAATGTAGTGGTCTGATTTCAACAGATTGACCACCCTGGAATCCTGGCAAAGCGAATGAAGGGCTTCATCCACAAGTCCCACATGCCGAGCGGAATCGCTCCGTCTTAGCTCCTCCTTCACTTTCTCCAGCTGCTTCTGCAAAAGCCTGATGAGGGGAATGACCTGACTCAAGCTGGCAGTGTCTGAACTGACTTCACGTGTGGCAAGTTCGAAGGGCTGAAGAACCTTGCACAACACGGAAATCATTCTCCACTGCGCTTGAGTCAGGTGCATACCCCCTCCTTTGCCTATGTCATAGGTGGATGTATAGGCTTGTATGGCCTTTTGCTGCTCCTCCATCCTCTGAAGCATATAGAGGGTTGAGTTCCACCGCGTCACAACCTCTTGCTTCAGGTGATGGCGGGGCAGGTTCAAGAGTGTTTGCTGGCGCTCCAGTCTTCGGCACGCAGTCGCTGAATGGCGAAAGTGGCCAGAAATTTTTCGGGCCACCCAAAGCGTCTCCTGCACGCCCCTGTCGCTTTTCAGAAAATTCTGCACCACCAAGTTTATTGTGTGAGCAAAACATGGGACGTGCTGGAATTTGCCCAGATGTAATGCCCGCACAATATTGGTGGCGTTGTCAGATATCACAAATCCCCAGGAGAGTCTAAGTGGGGTAAGCCACTGGGCGATGATTTCCCTCAGTTTCTCTAAGAGGTTGTCGGCGGTGTGCCTCTTACTGAAACCGGTGATACACAGCGTAGCCTGCCTTGTAACGAGCTGGCGTTTCTGAGATGCTGCTACTGGTGACGCTGCTGCTGTTGCTGCGTAAGGTGATACATCTACCCAGTGGGCTGTCACAGTCATATAGTCCTTAGTCTGCCCTGTTCCACTTGTCCACATGTCCGTGGTTAAGTGGACATTGTGTACAACGGCATTTTTCAGGACACTGAGGACACTTTTTCTGACGTTTCTGTACAGTCTCGGTATCGCCTGCCTAGTGAAGTGGAATCTAGACGGGATTTGGAACCGGGGACACACTACCTCCATCAATTGTCTAAATCCCACTGCACTAATGGCGGATACCGGACGCACGTCTAACACCAACATAGCAGTCAAGGCCTCAGTTATACGTTTTGCTTCAGGATGACTGCTGTCGTACTTCATCCTCCTCGCTAAGGACTGTTGGAGGGTCAATTGTTTAGTAAAAGTAGTGGTGTTCCTACTTCCTCTCTGGGATGATGAACGACTCCCAGCAGCAGCAGCAACAGCAGCAGCGGCAGCAGTAGGCGTAGCAATGCAGGATCCTCCGGAGGAATCCCGGATAGGAGAGTCAGTCATGCCAGTGATATGGCCTGCAGGACTACTTCCGATCCTGACTAAGGAGGAAATTGACGAGGAGGGAGTTGACGGTGTGGTTTGCAGGCGCTTGGATACAACAGGACAACGGGATTTAGGTGTCCCTGGACTGCTTACGGTCTGAGCCAAAGTTTCTGAACTTGACAGTAACTTTTTATGAACGCGCTGCAGGTGCCGTATAAGGGAGGATGTTCCTAGGTGGTTAACGTCCCTACCCCTACTTATTTCACCTTTACATATGGTACATATGGCAAGACAGTTGTTGTCCGGATTTGGATAGAAATATTGCCAGACCAAAGAGGTGGAATGTTTGGTCTTCTGCCCAGGCATGACCGTGATGGGCTTTTTCATCCCACGGACAACAACTGTCTCCCCCGGAGCCTGATTTAAACAAACCACATCACCATCAGAATCCTCCTCGCCAACTTCCTCCTCAGCGCCAGCTACACCAGTATCCTCATCCTGTTGTACTTCAACAGTGACATCTTCAATTTGCATATCAGCAAGTGGACTGTGGGTGCTCCTTTCAGCACTTGCAGGGGGCGTGCAAATGGTGGAAAGAGCCACCTCTTCCCGTCCAGTGCTGGGAAGGTCAGGCATCGCAACCACCACCACACTTGGACTCTCCTTGGGGATTTGTGATATCTTCTTAGAAAGCACAGTTCTTCGCTGTGCTTTTGCCAGCTTAACTCTTTTGATTTTTTTAGTGGGAGGAGTGCTTCCATCGTCATGTGAAGCTGAACCACTAGTCATGAACATACTAGGGATCGACCTTAGCCGTTCCTTGCCACTCCGTGTCGTAAATGGCATATTGGCAAGTTTACGTTTCTCTTCAGCTGATTTAAATGTCTTTTTCAAGGTCATTTTCCTGAACTTTGCCATTTGGGATTGTATGTGCCCTCTACTATGACATTGGGCATCGGCCTTGGCAGACGACGTTGATGGCATGTTATCGTCTATGTCATGACTAGTGGCAGCAGCTTCAGCACTAGGAGGAAGTGGTTCTTGATCTTTCTCTATTTTATTTTTATCGGAGAAAGTTTGGTCCTCCATTTATGTTATATCGATTTGATATATACGTGCGGCTAAACACAGAAAATAATTTTTTTTTTGGTTTGGACTGGAGTGTACTTTGTGGGTTACAGCACCCTTTAACGGTCAAGCCAGCCGGCCCTTTACTTATGACACAGGCGCACTCTTGGCACTACTTTGTTGATGCACGTGCGGCTACTGCGCACACAATTCACAAACACAGAAAATAATTTTTTTTTTGGTTTGGACTGGAGTGTACTTTCGGGGGTTACAGCACCCTTTAACGGTCAAGCCAGCCGGCCCTTTACTTATGACACAGGCGCACGCTTGGCACTACTTTGTTGATGCACGTGCGGCTACTGCGCACACAATTCACAAACACAGAAAATAATTTTTTTTTGGTTTGGACTGGAGTGTACTTTCGGGGGTTACAGCACCCTTTAACGGTCAAGCCAGCCGGCCCTTTACTTATGACACAGGCGCACGCTTGGCACTACTTTGTTGATGCACGTGCGGCTACTGCGCACACAATTCACAAACACAGAAAATAATTTTTTTTTGGTTTGGACTGGAGTGTACTTTCGGGGGTTACAGCACCCTTTAACGGTCAAGCCAGCCGGCCCTTTACTTATGACACAGGCGCACGCTTGGCACTACTTTGTTGATGCACGTGCGGCTACTGCGCACACAATTCACAAACACAGAAAATAATTTTTTTTTGGTTTGGACTGGAGTGTACTTTCGGGGGTTACAGCACCCTTTAACGGTCAAGCCAGCCGGCCCTTTACTTATGACACAGGCGCACGCTTGGCACTACTTTGTTGATGCACGTGCGGCTACTGCGCACACAATTCACAAACACAGAAAATAATTTTTTTTTGGTTTGGACTGGAGTGTACTTTCGGGGGTTACAGCACCCTTTAACGGTCAAGCCAGCCGGCCCTTTACTTATGACACAGGCGCACGCTTGGCACTACTTTGTTGATGCACGTGCGGCTACTGCGCACACAATTCACAAACACAGAAAATAATTTTTTTTTGGTTTGGACTGGAGTGTACTTTCGGGGGTTACAGCACCCTTTAACGGTCAAGCCAGCCGGCCCTTTACTTATGACACAGGCGCACTCTTGGCACTACTTTGTTGATGCACGTGCGGCTACTGCGCACACAATTCACAAACACAGAAAATAATTTTTTTTTAGGTTTGGACTGGAGTGTACTTTCGGGGGTTACAGCACCCTTAACGGTCAAGCCAGCCGGCCCTTTACTTATGACACAGGCGCACGCTTGGCACTACTTTGTTGATGCACGTGCGGCTACTGCGCACACAATTCACAAACACAGAAAATAATTTTTTTTTTGGTTTGGACTGGAGTGTACTTTCGGGGGTTACAGCACCCTTAACGGTCAAGCCAGCCGGCCCTTTACTTATGACACAGGCGCACGCTTGGCACTACTTTGTTGATGCACGTGCGGCTACTGCGCACACAATTCACAAACACAGAAAATAATTTTTTTTTAGGTTTGGACTGGAGTGTACTTTCAGGGGTTACAGCACCCTTAACGGTCAAGCCAGCCGGCCCTTTACTTATGACACAGGCGCACGCTTGGCACTACTTTGTTGATGCACGTGCGGCTACTGCGCACACAATTCACAAACACAGAAAATAATTTTTTTTTGGTTTGGACTGGAGTGTACTTTCGGGGGTTACAGCACCCTTTAACGGTCAAGCCAGCCGGCCCTTTACTTATGACACAGGCGCACGCTTGGCACTACTTTGTTGATGCACATGCGGCTACTGCGCACACAATTCACAAACACAGAAAATAATTTTTTTTTAGGTTTGGACTGGAGTGTACTTTCGGGGGTTACAGCACCCTTAACGGTCAAGCCAGCCGGCCCTTTACTTATGACACAGGCGCACGCTTGGCACTACTTTGTTGATGCACGTGCGGCTACTGCGCACACAATTCACAAACACAGAAAATAATTTTTTTTTTGGTTTGGACTGGAGTGTACTTTCGGGGGTTACAGCACCCTTAACGGTCAAGCCAGCCGGCCCTTTACTTATGACACAGTCGCACGCTTGGCACTACTTTGTTGATGCACGTGCGGCTACTGCGCACACAATTCACAAACACAGAAAATAATTTTTTTTTGGGTTTGGACTGGAGTGTACTTTCGGGGGTTACAGCACCCTTAACGGTCAAGCCAGCCGGCCCTTTACTTATGACACAGGCGCACGTTTGGCACTACTTTGTTGATGCACGTGCGGCTACTGCGCACACAATTCACAAACACAGAAAATAATTTTTTTTTTGGTTTGGACTGGAGTGTACTTTCGGGGGTTACAGCACCCTTAACGGTCAAGCCAGCCGGCCCTTTACTTATGACACAGGCGCACGTTTGGCACTACTTTGTTGATGCACGTGCGGCTACTGCGCACACAATTCACAAACACAGAAAATAATTTTTTTTTTGGTTTGGACTGGAGTGTACTTTCGGGGGTTACAGCACCCTTAACGATCAAGCCAGCCGGCCCTTTACTTATGACACAGGCGCACGCTTGGCACTACTTTGTTGATGCACGTGCGGCTACTGCGCACACAATTCACAAACACAGAAAATAATTTTTTTTTGGTTTGGACTGGAGTGTACTTTCGGGGGTTACAGCACCCTTTAACGGTCAAGCCAGCCGGCCCTTTACTTATGACACAGGCGCACGCTTGGCACTACTTTGTTGATGCACGTGCGGCTACTGCGCACACAATTCA
This sequence comes from Taudactylus pleione, assembly GCA_031769625.1. Classification (NCBI taxonomy): domain Eukaryota; kingdom Metazoa; phylum Chordata; class Amphibia; order Anura; family Myobatrachidae; genus Taudactylus; species Taudactylus pleione. The sequence continues at coordinate 2,394,288 of JAUIMM010000633.1, forward strand.
CAAACACAGAAAATATATTATTTTTTTAGCACTTGGGGGGAGCACCCCTGATGGACAGAGCACCCCCTGGACAACACTACAGCACCCCTTTAGGACTGGGACACTGCACAGGACTTTGGAGTGGACACAGCCCCTATGGAGAACTGACTGCACAACACAGTCCAGCCAGCCCCTATGGACTTTGAAGTAGTGGACACAGCCCCTATTAACAACAGCAGCACAGCACAACACAGCCAGCCCCTATGGACTTTGAAGTAGTGGACAACAGCAGCACTACACTACACTACACTACACAGCACTAACTCCCACCCTCCCTCTTCACTGTCCACAGCCGAGTGAGAAAATGGCGCCGACGCGGGTACCTTATATAGGATCCAAAACCCGCGAGACTCGGAAGGCGGGATGATGACGTTTTGCCTCGATGTCAGATCCGAGTCAGGCGGGAAAAGTCGAGCCTGACTCGGATCGGACTCGGATCGGGGGGGCTCGGGGGGGTTCGGATTTCAGAAATCCGAACCCGCTCACCCCTAATATATATATATATTTATATCTAGGGGATGTTTTGCTCCCTCCATCTTCCCCCTGTGTCCATAGGCTCCTGGCCACCTGGAACAGTAGAAAAGTCTCCTGCACCCCCCTCCACCTGCACGCACCCCCTGGAGCCACCAACTTACAGAACTGATGATGTGCTGATTCTCATCATTGTAGCCCTGCCCCTCACTATATACAGTAATGCCTGTTTTCTCAGCACTGTATAGTTGGGGGCGGTGCCACTATGATGTTATTATGCCACCATGCCCCCCTGTGCCTGGAGAAGGGGGCAGGTCAACTGACCCACAGCATGGTGCACCAATATATCTGCAGATATAGCTGCCATTGGCTGTGCTGCACAGCTAACGCAATATGTCTGTGAACAACATCGATCACAGACATATCGCTGGTACACACTGACCGACACACACACACACACACACAATATATCGGCTATTGAATTGAACGGCCGATATATCGGCCAGTGTGTACCTAGCACCATAAGATTCAGGGGCCTATTCATCATCGAAGGGTGTATGGCCACCGATGATGAAGTTTTGAACTCGCTGCGAGGGATACTTACAACTCGCAGAGAGGGAAGCCTGACACTGGATCAATTCATCATTGCTGCGGTGAAGGGAAAACTGCTCCGAAAAGCAGTTGTCCCCGTGGAAAGTATCTGTGTCACTTACCTGCTCCCCATCGTCCCGGCTACGCATGCGCAAAGCTGCTGGGGAGGGAGTGAGGAGATCCCTCTTAGCATCCCCAGAACTCCTTCCTATAGGAAGGAGCGGGGATCCGAGAACAAGCAGCGTCTGAAGATGGCGCTTGTTCTCGGAAGCTATTGATGAATGCATGCAGACACTAGCGTTTCCACATGGTTACCGGGCCATTTTTGATGAATGTGCCCCTCAGTCTAGTGTAGGGGCCTTTATTTGCAACCCAAGGTATAAATGAGAAATCTCTCTTCATTTTACTATACAGAGAATCTGTGTATGTTCAGAAAATCAAACACTCATGAATCGTGTAAAAATTGGACGCTGTGAACACACTTGAATGTCGAGTATATGTATTGAGATTAGTATATGTATTAAGATAGGAGCATCAAGAGATATTCCAAAATAATTAACTCCATTAAGTGTAATGTCGAAGCCGGATAATTGTCAGGATCGGTTTAAAATTAGATCTGCGCGACGCCATTTTGTGACTGGCCGCCCAGCATCATTTTAGAGAAACTCGCCTTTATAAGTACATACGGCGATGCTATTATTTAGCGTTGTGCGATTGCCACGCAATAGAAAGAAGTTAAAAGCCCTCACCACGTAAATGCAGACAGTCACTAAAACATATAAAATGATTATCCCTGCAAAATACGTGCCATGGTGTACTCCACAAACATGTAATCGCACAACGCTAACTAGCGTCTTTTCCCGATTCCACAATACTTACACACTGCACACTTTTATAAAGGGTACCCTAGTATTAAAGTGTAATATTCAAGGTTTATTCAGTAATTATTAATGTTGTGAAATAAAGGTTATTTGATATCTAAGGTTTAGTACATGGTAAGCAGACCGTGTTTGGTGTTGTACTGATCCACTGTGTCTCCACAGATTTCCGGTATCATCGGTGAGAAGATCGGAACATGCGTCTGCAAACTATGGACTATAGAGAGTTAAAACTTTAAAATGTACTCTGTAATGTTAGCAGCTTAGATTAGCATGCAGCGGGAAGAAGGACACAAAGGGCGGTTGGAGGCTGTTTGTGTCTATTTGAATTGACCTATGAACTATCCTGTAACAAAAGCACCTTTAAGAAGAACCAATGGAATCATGTCAAACTTGTCTATTGTATTGCCTATCCCTGCAAGAGCTCTCTGGGCCTGATTCAGAGCCGGACGCTATTTGCGCTCGCTCGTTCATAAAAAGTGGCTGGCTATTTAAATTGAGCGCTCGCTCTTTGCGGTCTGTTGACGCCTCTATGTCTGAGCGAGCGTCCGAAACATGCGCTCACTATTTTGTAAAGACGCCCCTTGGCCGTTCGCATCACACGTCATCTCCGCTAATTATTAGATTAATCGAGTACATCGAAAGGCGTATGAACTGCTCGCTATTCTTGTGGTAGCATTTTCCTACCGCAATCATGCGAGCAGTTCTGGCTAAAAGACAACCAAGTGACGTGGTCGATGACGCTGCTTTGTTAATTATGCACACCCTTAAAACGCCCGTTTTGACCGTTTGGCACGCCTGCGTTCGGATCTCCACTCCCCGTTTTCAAGCACCTTCCCCTGTTACCACCCACAAACGCCTCATCCTGTCACTCAAATTAGCAGGCATTCGCTATTTTGCGAGCACACGATTTGTGACCGCACTACAACCCATACGCATGTGCAGATGTGCGAACATCGCTCGGAACGAACGAGCGGCCGCTTGCAAGCGGCTCTGAATCAGGCCCACAGTCCGCACCATCAGAGATTGCACCAGCGCTACGGAGGTGCAGAATTTCCATCTAGACATGGCCGCCGGTGTCACTGCAGCTATGTCTTTAGACGCAGTCACTGTCCAGGGGACGCATGCATATGGCCATTTACCACCCAGGAACACCTGCCAAAATTGCAGTAACCATCAGGACTTATGCACAGTATGGCTGGGACGCATGTGCAGATCATCGGCCACTAGCATCAGACCCCGTCCCTGTCTGCACCTCTGAATCAGGCCTGGAGTGAGCAGTAACAGTTTGGGGGTCACACAGATCTATGTGACTGTAAATAGCTTTAATCAGAATTCTTGTCACTTGAAATGGCCTGAAAACAAAACACAAGTATATCATTGCATCACAGCACCATCTACTGGGCAAGTTGTATATTGCACCTATAGCTATTCTATCAAGTTTGGAGGAAAATATTTATCATTGCTCTCCCATTTGCAGTGATAGGTATCATTATTATTTTAATAACCAAAAAAATAAAAAAATCACTTATCTACATTTTGAAAGAAAACTGTATATCACCGTGTCTTTTCAGTTTGTGCATTTGTGAGCTGGCTTAAGTATCCCAATTATAAAAGAGCCACAGAAGATACTGGCGCTATGTAAGTCAATGTTAACAGTAATGCTAATAATGACCAATGCAGCTGAAAAGAAATATAAAAGAAAAAAATTCACTTATTTTACCCAGACACTGTCCAAAGTGTGGCATTATCATCCTGGCAGCCTGTCTGCCCATAATTATTACAAGTAAGAACATTAGCGGAGCCTGGCATACGTACAGGAACGTATCAGGGATCATCCCAGACAACCAATCCTTTTCTGAGCACAGAATTGTGTCTGATATTTGTAACAGGAATCAGATGCAGGCGAAACCCTGCCAGAGGAAGAGACTGGTATGAGGCCCATAGTAACTCTACCACAGCTCCCCTAGTGTCAGGAATGTGCTAACATGATATAACACAGGCTTTTACTGTCGGCGGTATTCAAGCCTATGTAATTTGTTAATTATGCACACCCTTAAAACGTCCGTTTTGACCGTTTGGCACGCCTGCGTTCGGATATCCACTCCCCGTTTTCAAGCACCTTCCCCTGTTACCACCCACAAACGCCTCATCCTGTCACTCAAATTAGCAGGCACTCGGTATTTTGCGAGCGCATGATTTCCGACCGCAATGACTGGTTGGCGCATGGGCATTACGACCCATACGCATGCGCAGATGTGCGAACATCGCTCGGAGCGAACGAGCGGCTGCTTACGAGCGGCTCTGAATCAGGCCCTCTGACCTTTGTCTTGAGTCTTCTTGCTGTGCTGTTGATGGAGGTTTCTAATGCTGATGCCGGTATCTGGGCCCAGAGCGCGTGCGTATATAACATACTGTACCTTGGGTCTGTATGATTTATTTGCGCTAATTGTCTTTAGATCACAGCATGTAACCATCTGTTTTTATACTGAATAATAACTTTTCGTGCTTTGGAACCACATTCAAAGTCTGAAAGCATTTATTTACTGTGCTACTCATTACGCTAAATAGCAACAATTTTAGAAGGTATAGGCAGGATTGCATAGAGGTTTTAATCGGGTATCGATAGTTGGGGGCTCGCAGTGTTTATCACGCTACCGGTCACTTGGTAGCACTCGGTAGCGATCTCTCAGCAAAAGGGTGGAGGCGCCTAGCAGGAGAACGTATTGTTCCTTTGAAATCTGCTATCACTTTGTTGCTGAGAGTCCGCTACCTGTTATTGTGACTTTAGGAGCGCTGATTGAGAATCCAGGGACGAGGCAGGAAAAAGTTTGTTTTCCTTCATCGATAGTTTTTTTTGTGTGAAAAAAGGGGGAGTCGCATTATTGTGAATGCGACCAAGTCGCACTATAGCGTAAAGTCATAATACGTGTTGTGTAGTAGTCGCATTATTGTGTATACGACTAGTCGCACAATAGCGTATACGTATTTCCTGTATTGCTGCCATGTGTTTTAAACAAAGCCGTTGAGAGTGCACTGTGATATTGATAGATAGCATTGTTGTAAATACATTGATCGATGTTGCCATAGTCTTGGAAAACGTGTATTTTTCTGCGCAGGAAGAGGGTGTGTAACAGTGAATATTTGTTGGTAGGGACAAGAGTTCCCTAGTTAAGGGTATCGTAGGACCCTTAAGGACTAGGCGCAAGGGTCGACCTAGTAGCTCGGAAGTAGATACCGTTCTAACACATAAGCAGGTGTAGTTGTTGTCTTTGTTGTAGGTTCGGCTCCCAGTGTGATTACAGTATTCAGTGGTCAGTTAGGGTTATTTGAGCATTGTAATTGAACCGCACAGTTTTGGCTAAATTGTGATTGTGAACTGAGTAGAGGGTGGACGAAATCACTGAAAAGGGTAGGTGTTATTGGAATGCCTACATGCTAGCAGTTGATAGGTAGTCAAAAAGGGATTAGGTGCGTGGAAGCAGACTGGTTATTCTTCCATAGGTTTGTGGGCGCATCCTGTTAATATCATCCGCAGGTAAGTGAAAGTATCTAGACTGTCTTTCACCAGTTTAAATCTCTATTGAAAAGCTTAGGGTTCTCCCAGATGGGGGCCAAGCAAACGGTAGAGATGTTAGATGATGTGCTGCTGTTGGAAGCGCCGCCTGGGTCGGCACGCCATATTATGCATACTAAGTACGGTACTAATGCAATAAGGTATTGTGATGTATGATTTAAAATGACGATGAAGAGTGTTAGACCGTTTCCCAGAATTGGCAGCTTTGATAAGGAGGTATTGAACAATGTCCGAGATTACATCTGTATGGTGCGTTCTCGAATGAAAAAGGTAAAATATAATAGAGTGTTTAAAATTATGGGAGCGTGAGGGGGATGCGTGGCTTAAAGGTGTGCACGCAAGCACGTTACCGGAGAGAACACATGCAGCACTAAACTGCGGTGCGTGCGCGCCGCGAGATAGCGCGCATGTGCAGCAAGGTAGCATTGCGGAAGGTATTGCCAGTGGTTCACGCGCACCACCCCCGCCCTATGCGGATGGGGGTGCAAGTACAGTTGTCGAAAAAACCCATAAAAATGTAACAAGCAATTTGTACCCTCTCTTAAGTAATCACAAAGAAAATGTTTATGATGCGGATGATGAGCCTATTGTTATGTCTGCCATTTCCCATGCTGTACACATGTTAGATGCTCCATCACCACAAGCACAAATGGTGCCGCCATCTTCATCAGTGATAGTACAGGAAGTGATAACATTCCCTGCACCCGTAGAGGAAGTTGTTAAACCTATATGTAGCAGTAACAGACTGAATCCCCAGCCAGGTAACAAGGTCACAGGTAGCAGTGCGGCCGGTCTGCATCCCATCCGGACAATAACTGTTCTGAATGGGAATGCGGATGCGAACGGTGTAGAGCCCACAAGGGAGGTAGCAATGCATTGTCCTTGGACAAGAGCGGAGCTAAATTCCATAATGAATGATTTCCCCGATCCTAAAAAGGAATTAGCCAAATGCCAAAGTTTATCACGGACTGTGTATTGGATGGAGATGTTCCCTTAACCACTTGCCTGGCATGGTGGTATCTGATACGACCGCACCAGGCTGGGCTTTCCCTGACATGGTCGTATCTGATACGACCAGTCAGAAATGCCCACTAGGCGGCTGTGGGAAGCTAATCTTCCCGCAGCCGCCTACATCAGAGGGACCTTCTGGTCCCTTTGCAAGCGTGGCTGCTTCTCTAGCGTGTCCCGATGAGGGTGTAGAATGTAACGTTACATTCTACACCCTGATGACAAAGCCCCATCGGCTTTGAAACGTCGGCCTATTAAAGATGCTATTTATTTTCTAAACTAGTCCGGATGAGTGCCGCCTTCTTCTGTTCTCGGAAGACCCGCTGATTGTATGCGCTACATAGGAAGGCACCACGGCAGTCTAACATTATTCTGGAGTGCCCATCTACATGAGATTATATATATATATATATATATACGTGTGTGTGTGTGTGTGTGTATATATATATATATATATATATATATACACGTATGTATATGTATATATATATATATACCTATGTATATATATATGTATGTGTGTGTGTATATATATATATATATATATATATATATATATACACACACACACACACGTGTGTGTATATAAATATATATATATATGTATACGTATGTGTATATATATGTATATATACGTATATAACTATATATATATAATGTTCGATCGATATATATATATATATATCGATTGATGGATATCGCAGAGCCTCTGATTAGGGATGGCAACAGACCATCGATGGTTTGCAAACCATCGATGGTCTGACTGAAAACAAGTGGTTTGCCATTGCTGGTGGCCATCAATGTTGCATCGATGGCAGCCCTCAAATCGATGTTTAGGAAACATCGGCAGTTGTGGTGTACACAGATCTCCTCGACCAATCGCAAAACAATTGATGGCTTCTAACGATGGTTGAACCATCGATGGTACAGCCGTCAATGGCCATCACTACAGTATAATATAAAAATTGCTATTTTTATGGTATACTGCGTTTTTAAAAAAATATTTTTTTCAAATAAAATGGTGATGGATAAGTTTAAAATTATGTTCGTGACCTAATTCAATCATAAAAGAAACCGACAATTTTGGAGCGGTTTTTGGAAAAAGAATCTGTCAGTTAAGTGGTTAACAGACGAAATTAACCAAGGTAACATTTCCCGCATTATAACTCAATTGGGTGTATATTTTCCAGTAGTAGTTAACTGGAGCAAAATTTTCACCATAAAACAAAAAGAGAGAGTGAATCTGCAGAGGATTACTGTAACCGAGCTCTGCAGGCTATCACCCAGTACACTGGGTCAGAGGATATTAAAGATAGCACTCACCACAGGGGAATGATTGTCACTGTACTTATGGATGGTCTAAAAGAGAACCTAAAGACCCGAGTTCAGACCTCACTACCTGGCTGGAGGGGAGTCACTGTAGACACCCTCATAGAATCCGCTATTGAACATGATAAGAACATTTTTAAAAAGAGAGAGACTCAGAGCGAGAAGCTAATGGCTGTTAGTATTCAAGCTCTAGAAGGAATGACTGTAACATCACAGCCGGCAGACACACCTGCACCTGCACAGCTACATGTCCTCACCAATCCTGCACCACCACAAACACAGTCCTACCCCACTTATCACACACAGCCACAAAACCCATACTATTCACAACCACCATATTACCCTCAATATCCTTATCCACACCCACCATCTTTCCCTTTTGCTCAGCCCACACAGCAATCCTTTCACCCACCCCACTCACGAAGATGCTTTAACTGCAACCAAGTGGGACATGTAAGTAAGAATTGTAAGGTGAAGAGGACGGGACCCCCTAACCAGGGAGTACCTGGATATCCACATAAGGGATATACACAGAGTACAGGAAACCCACAACAGTCACCAGCTCTAATTGTGGCCGTAAATGTTGTATTGGAGAGTGAGAGTCAACGCTTGGGGTCAGGTCATACCTGTAGTCTACAGATAGTCAGGTTAATGGGAAGTACTAGGGAAGAACCGGTGATGATGGTTGATGTAGCTGGTACTAAATATCCTTTTCTTGTAGACACAGGGGCGACCAGGTCAGTGATAAAATCTCCCGCTAACTTACAGGTAACCAGCGAGACGGTACCAGCAATGGGTGTAATGGGTAAAGTGCAACATTATCCTTTAACAAAATCCACAGAGGTCACTATCGGGCCATTGCATACCAGGCATTCTTTCCTCCTGGCAGCAGCGGCTCCTACTAACCTACTGGGATGGGATTTGTTATGTAAGATGGGATGTGTCATATATTGTACCCCTGATGGTGTATTTCTAGATATCCCAGAGAGAGTTGCGCATGAGGTGAGGGATATATTGGACACTCCCCAAAGGATAATGTATCACTCTACTGGTTTAAGTGAAAATCCATCTCAGGTAGAACAAATGTTATTCCAAATTCCAGACTCACTTTGGACCAAGGATGGACAGGACACTGGATTAATGGCAAACGTAAGTCTCCTAATGGTAAATCTAAAAAGTGCTAGGCAAGCTCCAAAAATTCCCCAGTACCCATTAAAACTGGAGGTAGAATTAGGGGTTTATCCCATAATTGAGCTATTGTTACAGCAGGGAATTTTAGTTCATACAGCAAGTGTAGCCAACAGTCCCATCTTTCCTGTAAAGAAGAGTGGTGGGAGGGGTTATAGGCTGGTACAAGACCTTAGAGGGGTTAATAAGGTATTAGAGAGCTAATTTCCCGTAGTGCCAAATCCAGCTGTCATTCTTATGCAGATCCCACCCCATGCAACCCATTTCACTGTCATTGACCTCTGTTCTGCTTTCTTCTCTGTGCCTCTTCATCCTGACTGTCAGTACCTATTTGCCTTTACATACAGGGGTGTACAATACACATGGACACGATTGCCCTATGGTTTCATAGAAAGCCCAAGTATCTTCTCCCAGGCCTTACACGACTGTTTACAATCTTTTCAACCTGCCAATGGATCTGTTCTAATACAATATGTGAACGATTTATTGTTATGTTCTAATTCGTTTATGTCATGTTTACATGACACTAAACTTTTTTTGCTTCATCTCTCATCTCTCAAGGACAAACTACAGCCATACCAGTCCAGGGTTAAATATTTGGGACACTGCCTAACTCGGGGGTTACGACATCTCACAAATGACAGAATCCAGGCCATACAGAACATGACACTGCCACAGAACCAACAGCAAAGTCGTACCTTCTTGGGAATGTGTGGATATTGCAGAATGTGGATCCCAGATTTTTCTATTTTGGCCTTGCCATTACAAGACTTAGGCCCTGATTCAGAGCCGGACGCTCTGACCAGAGCGCTTGCTCTGAATCAGGGCCCACCTCCATTACTATGGAGCGTCCTCCTGGACGCTCGTATAGCTGTGGGTCACCACCCACAGCATATACGAGCGTGCAGGATGATGGTCGCGATGGTCTTGACCATCGCGACCATCGCCACTGCGAGCAGAAGCCTGCGGTTGAGTTTTTCAACCACAAGGCCAGGAGTGATTTTGGCTCTATCAGAGCCAAAATCACTCCCACTGACATCACTAGCCGGCTTCTGATGGTAGGCGTTCCCTTGGGAATGCCTCCATCTGGCAGGCACGCCCCCGGCACGCCCACCAAAGGGGGCGTGCTGTCAATCAACATCGACAGCACGCCCCCTTTGATCAGACACTACGAATGAAGGAAAGTCCTTCGCTCGTCGCGTCTGGTGCATGCGCACGACGGAGCTCCCTCCGTCGTGCGCATGCGCAGTGCAGACCATCGACCCACTTGCGAGCGGACAACCGCTCGCGAGTGGGTGTGAATCAGGCCCTTAGTCTCTTCCTCAAAGCCCAATCGTGTCATACACACAGAGGAATCAGAGCAGGCTTTCCTTAATCTTAAGGATAGTCTGACAAAAGCACCAGCATTGGGAATACCTGATTATGAAAAACCTTTTGATTTGTATTGTACGGAAGCCGATGGTTGTGCAGCAGGTGTCCTCACACAAAAACATGGTGATGCCAGTAGGCCCGTAGCATACTATAGTGCACAATTTGACACTGTGGCAAGATCACTCCCAACATGTTTAAGAAGTGGAGCAGCACTATTGGTCAGTAAGAGTGAGGATGTGGTACTAGGCCATGATATGATTGTCTATACTCCCCATGCTGTATCTGCTTTGCTAAACTCTGCCCAAACCAGACATGTCTCCTCAGCTAGGTTCTCTAATAGAGCCGGAAGCTCACTACTGACATCACTCGTGATGTCAGTAGGGCCGCCCTCAAATGGCAGGCGTTCCTTTAGGAATGCCTCCGTTTGGCCAGCCACCCCCCCTCCCCGCCTACAAAATGGGGCGAGCTGTCGCCCTGTTTATAGCGAGCCCTGGAGCGAGTGAATTTCTCACTTGCTCCGGGGCTTGCGCATGTGCATTGCGCACGCCGTGCATGCGCAGTGCCTCACCATCGACCCGCTTGCGAGCGCATAGCGCTTGCGAGCCGGTCTGAATCAGGCCCTGAGTTCCGTCACCTCTAATGGTAGGTGGAACTAGTTCCACCTCCACCAAGTCCCTGCACAGAAGTCCCACAGACAGAGAGCCACTCTCTGTCTACCTAGGGAGTCTCAATTTCTTCAGAGGTCCCTAATTTCAGAGAAACCAGCATATAGTCAAAAAATATGCAAATTCAAGTGCACAGTAATGTATTAAGTTAAAGTTCTCAAATATTTTTTTAAACCTTAATTGGCCAAAAGTTCAAAGCTACTTCCTTCATGAATCTTCCTTATGATCTGTTCATAAATGTATCCAGCACCTGGTTTCCTCCAATCACTGCATAGTTATATGCAATTGTCCCTCTGTATATCTCATGGTGGTTTGTATTAAAAACAAGATATGATGGAACAGAATATAGCGTAAAATCCCCAATTTATTCAATGTAATGCAGTAAAATATACAAATATGTCAGTGGCAGCGTACCAGAGGAGACCTTTTTCGAAAGGCACATAAAACAGCAGATAGGGGTAATGATGCTTCCCCTATTAAGCAATACCTTCTGGGTTCAGTCTCAGGAGCCCCACAGCTAATTACCAATGCATTTCAACCATCTCTTTGGTCTTTATCAAGGTGTATGCCAACAGGCGCATAGAGCAGGTATTTATACCCTAAGCTGAGAAAACCCCACCCTAAAGGGGTGTGTTCAATCAATGTACATCAATTGTCAAAGTCTCAGTATTCACCCCTTATAGGTGTAATAAATTGTCATGTGGTCTATCTTACCTTCTAGGTTTCGTATGGTGCAGTTGGTATTTTCATGTGTTATGTTTCTAAAAAGAACTGGAATGCGTTTCAACCTGTGGAGCGCATCACATGACCCCATAGTTACCAATCAATGAGTTTGTGTAGCACGTGATATCACTGTGCGTTCCAGCCTGTGGAACGCAACACGTGGTGATATTATGACATGTGAGCGGGTTTTTATTCCGCTCACTTCCGTCTGGTGCTCCACGCTGAGGGACATCTGACTTGATGGGTGGGCCAATGGGAATGGTCCTGCCCTACGTTTCAACACGTGGAGCATCACATGTGGCCATGCTGTGTGGGAGCAATAGTGTTACGCTAGCCATGATGTGTCTTCCTGTCTGTAGAACGCTATGCGTTCCAACTCCCAGAAGTTGTTTATATATGGATCCTCTCAGGAATAATTGCAGGCATATTGGTTCCGTATATGGTGCAGTCTTCTTACACTATATGTATGGGAGTTATTGCATGTACAGTGGGTCCACCGTTGACATAAATATATTTACCATAGGACACCCTAATTTATAGCTATTATGAAAGTATAAAAACAAATAAAAACATCATGACTGAACGAAAAATAAAATAAAATACAATTATATTAATATAAAACTTGAATTCATGGCACCTCATAAAAATAATATAAAATTGAATAATAAAGAACAATAGAAGAGATAAAATAGGTATATAGGTAAGGAAAGAATCAAGAGAAGGCAAAAAAATAGGGGTTGCAAAAAAACATTAGGCATCCAAGTGATATAGACTAGTTTGTGGGGACCCCATATAAAGAAAACTCAGAGGCACGGCAGAAAAATAACACTGATGATATACTGTAGAACTTTTTTTTTTTTTTAAGTGATCTAACATTGTAGTTTCAGCTGATAATGGAATACACTAAGGGCCTGATTCAGACCCACTCGCGAGCGGCTGTCCACTCGCAAGTGGGTCGATGTTCTGCACTGAGCATGCGCACGACGGAGGGAGCTCCGTCGTGCGCATGCGCCAGATGCGACGAGCGAAGGAAAGTCCTTCGCTCATAGTGTCTGATCAAAGGGGGCGTGCTGTCGATGTTGATTGACAGCACGCCCCCTTTGGTGGGCGTGCCGGGGGCGTGCCTCCCTGACGGGGGCTTTCCCACGGGAACGCCTCCCGTCAGAAGCCGGCCCACTGACATCACTAGTGATGTCAGTGGGAGTGATTTTGGCTCTGATAGAGCCAAAATCACTCCGGGGCTTGCGGTTGAAAACCTCAACCGCAGGCTCCGGCTCGCAGTTTCGATGGTCGCGATGGTCACGACCATCGCGGCCATCAAACTGCACGCTCGTATAGGCTGTGGGTGGTGACCCATAGCTATACAAGCATCCAGGAGTATGCTCCATTTTTATGGAGGGCGGCCCTCATTCAGAGCGTGCGCTCTGCTCAGAGCGTACGGCTCTGAATGAGGGCCTAAGACAGCAAGAGGTTGTCTTAAGATCAAGGCGCACTAAATTAAAACGTAACTTTTATTAATCAATGCATATTAAATAAATCTATACAGTAAGGAATAAACAGCGAAATATTAAAAGAGAGACAAAATATTCATAGACAACATACAGTCAGGTGCATAAATATTGGGACATTGACAGAATTTTCATATTTTGGCCTCTATTCACCTCCACAATGGCTTTGAAATGAAACAAACAAGATGTGCTTTAACTGCAGACTTTCAGATTTAATTTGAGGGTAATTACATCCAAATCAGGTGAACGATGTAGGAATTACAACGGTTTCTATATGTGCCTCCCACTTTTTAAGGGGCCAAAAGTAATGGGACTATCAACTCAAAAGCTATTTCATGGACAGGTGTGGGCTATTCCCTCGTTATTTCATTATCAATTAAGCAGGTAAAAGGTCTGGAGTTGATTCTAGGTGTGACATTTGCATTTGGAATCAGTTGCTGTCGACTCTCAATATGAAATACAAAGAGCTGTCACTATCAGTGAAGCAAGCCATCATTAGGCTGAAAAATCAAAACAAACCCATCAGAGAGATAGCAAAAACATTAGGGATCTTATTCAGAGGCGGCCGTACGGTCGTACAGCTCGCCCCGTTTGGAAGGCGGGCCGGGGGGGTGGCAGCCCAAATGGAGGCGTTCCCATGGGAATGCCTGCCGTTTGGGGGAGGCCCCACTGACATCACTAGTGATGTCAGTGGAGAGCTTCCGGCTCTGACAGAGCCAGAAGCTCTCCGGGGCTTACGACAAGTGAGACCCTACCCTAGGGTCTCGTCGTAAGCCCCGAGCAGTAAGCCCCGAGTCGTAAGCCCGAGCGGTCATTAGAACTGTGGGTGTTAACCCACAGCCTAATGACCGCAACAGAGGCGGGTGGTCAGGATGCAAGTGGCCGCCCAGTTTCTGAGTGACTGCTTGCATCCTCCGACCGCCTCTGAATGAGGCCCTAGGTGTGGCCAAATCAACTGTTTGGAAAGAAAATGCATCAGAGAGCTCAGCAACACCAAAAGACCCGGAAGACCACGGAAAACAACTGTGGTGGATGACAGAAGAATTATTTCCCTGGTGAAGAAAAACCCCTTCCCAACAGTTGGCCAAATCAAGAACACTCTCCAGGAGGTAGGTGTATATGTGTCAAAGTCAACAATCAAGATAAGACTTCACAATAGTGAACATAGAGGGTTCACCACAAGATGTAAACCATTGGAGAGCCTCAAAAACAGGAAGTCCAGATTAGAATTTGCCAAACAACATCTAAAAAAGCCATTACAGTTCTGGAACAACATCCTATGGACAGATGAGACAGATCAACTTGTACCAGAGTGATGGGAAGAGAAGAGTATGGAGAAGGAAAGGAACTGCTCATGATCCAAAACATACCACCTCATCAGTGAAGCATGGTGGTGGTAGTGTCATGGCGTGGACATGTATGGCTGCCAATGGAACTGGTTCCCTTGTATTTATTGATGATGTGACTGCTGACAAAAGCAGCAGAATGAATTCTGAAGTGTTTCGGGCAATATTATATGCTCATATTCAGTCAAATGCTTCAGAACTCATTGGACGGTGCTTCACTGTGCAAATGGACAATGGCCCGAAGCATACTGCAAAAGCAACCAAAGAGTTTTTAAGGCTAAAAAGTGGAATGTTATGTAATGGCCAAGTCAATCCCCTGACCTGAATCCGATTGAGCATGCATTTCACTTGATGAAGACAAAACTGAAGGGAAAATGCCCCAAGAACAAGCAGGAACTGAAGACATTTGCAGTAGAGGCCTGGCAGAGCATCACCAAAGATGAAACCCAGCATCTGGTGATGTCTATGCGTTCCAGACTTCAGGCTGTAATTGCCTGCAAAGGATTTGCAACAAAGTATTAAAAAGTGAAAGTTAGATTTTGAATTGTTTAGTTTGTCCCATTACTTTTGGCCCCTTAAAAAGTGGGAGGCACATATAGAAACTGTTGTAATTCCTACACCGCTCACCTGATTTGGATGTAATTACCCTCAAATTAAATCTGAAAGTCTGCAGGTAAAGCACATCTTGTTTGTTTCATTTAAGCCATTGTGGAGGTGAATAGAGGCCAAAATATGAAAATTCTTTCACTGTCCCAATATTTATGCACCTGACTGTATATCGTGTTGATTTGACAAAGAAGTGTGAATTAAAACAAATTGTCCCGCTGTGTGTTTTACACAAATGTGATTATAATTGTGCTATGTGTTGTGAGTTTTAGAGATGTGGATTCAATCCTATATATCTTGCTATAAATTGTTACACTGAATTCTTCCACGATCTCCCAATAGTAACAACACAATGGCAACATATGTTGATAAATAGTTTCTATGAAACAGGCTGTCTTTGTTTGCTGTGAAAGTGACTGGCTCATACAGTAAATATTGTATTGTCACTGTTCAATGTTAAATTGTTCCACTGGATCTAAATAGATGGTTTAATGACTCTCAACTGTGTAGTAATTAATAAAGATACAGAGATATTGATTATATGTTTCACCGCTATCCTTTAGAACAGGGGTCTTCAAACTTGGCCCTCCAGCTGCTGTGGAACTACACATCCCAGCATGCACTGCCACCTTTTTGATATAACAGCATGCTAAAACTAGATGCAGTGCATGCTGGGATGTGTAGTTCCACAGCATCTGGAGGGCCAAGTTTGAAGAATAATTAGGGTCTCCCTTTATACACTGCGGGAAGGTCCGTGATAAACAGGTAGAAACACGGTATATTATATCAGGCTGTCTTCTCTCACAAGACACCTGTAACCTTCACGGAGTGCTCAATTTGTGGGTTGTGCTGTCAGCATACTTCGGCTCTGTGAAGTGTTACACATATATAGTCACGCTGTTAATAATACTATTCATGTATTTGTGCCAGCATAGCTCTTGCATTAGGCAGATCTCTATTCTTTAGTAACAGATCCAAGGCTTGAAAAAGCTACTATCAGCGAAACGCGTGTCGGCGGCATGTCCCGCTGTGTGTACTTGATGTTTAAACAAATGTGACAGGCTGCTAATACAGAGTCCTCAATTTGAGTGTTTAACATAGGACCAACAACAGAAATTACGTATGTGTACAAGTATGAGGATCCAAAGTTAACACGGAGAATATGCACTTGCAAAGTATGCATACTAACGCTGCACTGTGAGACAAGGATGATATAAAATTGACTCTGTAAAGTCCTCCTGTGATATATCCCCTGCCGGTGATTAGAGATCAGTCCTGTGAGAGAGGACTGCGGGTCAATGGCCGGGCAGTGCGCATGCACGGCGTGTGCGCGAGCCCCGCATCGAGCAAGAAATCACTCGCTCTGGGGCTCGCAACAAAAAAGGGGCGGCTGTCGATGTTGATCGACAGCTCGCCACATTTTGTAGGCGGGGAGGGGGGAGGGCTGACCAAACTGAAGCGTTCCTGAAGGAATGCCTGCCATTTGTGGGCGGCCCTACTGACATCATCAGTGATGTCAGTAGTGAACTTCCTGCTCTATTAGAGCAGGAAGTTCACTGGGGCTTGCGGTGGACAAGACCCTACCAAAAGGGTCTCGTTGCAAGTCCGATGGTCACGATAATCGCGACCATCGCCAGGCCGATCGCACAAGCTGTGGGTGGTCACCCACAGCTGTGCGAGCGGCCTGGAGGCTGGACCCCCCCCAAAAAAATGCCCATCAGACCTGTGAGCTGCCTCAGGCAGCAAGCGGGTCTGAATCAGGGCCTTAGTGTATTCCATTGTATGTATAGTTGTCAGGAGGCTGCACCCCCATCACTAATATTATATCTTAAATTTATATATATTATTTGATAGTGGTACCTGGGGTTTTTTTTGCTTCATTTTGCAGAATTACAAGAACTGGTGCAGTAACCCTTCCCCTCCCTTTGTCCTTGTTTCAGCGGAAGGCAGGAGTGCTAAAGAAAAGCATCTAAAATGTATTTCACACTGTCATAGCCCCAAAAGCTTCTGGGATCTAGGCGGCCCCCAGCCATTCACTTTACTATTTCCTATACACAATAGTGTGTATGTGAAGAACAGTTTTCACGCTTGTTTTGGCCTGTCAGACTAGCGTGGCAGGGGGTGGGGAGAGTAGACAGTGGGGGAGAAGAGTTCCACTGCCTCTCCAGGACCACTTTAAGCCCTGGAGAGATCTCATATTTGACTATTAAAATACTTAAAAAATCTTATTAAAAATAAAATCTGTATCACATACATAGATCAACAAATATATACTCCATTCCTAGGGGTCATAAAGAATTTTGGGAATATATTAAACATTACAAAACATGTATAATTACCAGGGCCGAATCTAGGGTATCTGTCACCCAGGGCAAGGCAGTAATATTGCGCCCCCTCCCTTCCCGTACCTGGATTTTGTCCTTGCTCCTCCATAAGGCAGTGCACTAGTCAGACGTCCTTGGTATAGTAACTTACATTATGCTATACACCATAATGCCCATTACACATTATGCCACACACTGTAATGCCTATTGCCAAAGTGCCACTTACATATTTGCCCCTGACACCATATTATGCCCCACTGTAAGGCTTCTAATTACTTTTAAATTACCTGCTCATTTTCAGGGGTTTTATGGTCATTACCAGGGATTTCATGCTAGTTGCCAGGGGTTTCATGTTTGTTGCCAGGGGTCCCATGCTCTGGGTTTCATGCTCATTGACAGGGGTTTCATGCTTGTTGTTTATGTTCCATGCTCGTTGCCAGGGGTCTCATGCTCTGGGCGTCATGCTTGTTGCCAAGGGTTCCATGCTCATTGCCACGTGTTCCATGCTCATTGCCAAGGGTTTCATGCTCGTTGTCAGGGGTTTCACTCTCATTGCAAGGGGTTTTACGCTAGTTGCCAGGGCTTTCACGCTCATTGCCAGGGGTTGTACGCTCTTTGCCAGGGGTTTCATGGGAGAAGATGCAGCTTTCTGCACTTTCGGGAATGCTATGTGCTATGCGCTGGCCAGTAGGACCTCTAGCATCTGTCTCCTCCTAGGTGGCAGCCATTTTTGGAGGGCTGTTTTCAGCAGATTCCATGTGGAAGGCTAGTCCACATGGAATCTGTAGCTCCCAAGCCACCTCAGGGTCTGCGGGGGCTGAGTCAGCCCTTCAGCACCCCCTCAAATCCGGCGCCCAGTGCACCTCTAGCTACAGTAGTTGCGGCCCTGTAATTATTAACATTTCCTATGCCAGATATCCCTATACTTAACACTTAATAAAGACACAACACTTTTTTGGTACACATTTATTTATTAATAAGCAGCCGTTGAGAGTCTCGTACACGGTTGTTGTTTTTTTAATCACATTTCTGACTATTTCACGACTTTTCTATCTCTTACCTTATATTTCGCAGCATTTTAGAAATGTTGGAATTTTAATTGTATTCTTAATAAAAGTTACATTTGATGTAATATTTCCTTTTGTGCAGCACAATGGACAATTATTTTTCCCTATTTTTAATTGGTCCTCCTGCATCACATTCACCTCCTAGTGCAGTGAGCAGGAGGGAAATAGTAATGCAGCAAATTCCAGTCTATGGGGAGGAGGCGGGGCCAATCTAAGGAAATTCCATAGACCCACAATTCGCAGCATTATGCAGAGAGGGGGTGGGGCCTAGTGATGTAAAGTGCCCAACCCCTCCCCCATCATCCATCAGTAGCCTCTCCCCTTCAGGTTCTACTGGAGAGAAGAATTTTAACATCGGTAAGCATGACTATAATTCACAGTACACAGGTTACACATGTAATTAGTATATAACTCCCAACAGGGGCATAGTAACGTCTGAGGGGGCATGTGTACTGGGTGCCCCTCCTTTGAGCAGAGGGCCCCACCCTCAGCCCTCCCTTTTACCTTGTGTACAGGCATGTGGGTTCCTCCTCCTCTTCCTATTTTTGTTTTACTGTCCCTTTAAAACACTCTGTATCTGGCAGCTACACGTACTGGGATAGAGGACACCTGTATGAGCAGCTACATGTACTGGGATAGAGGACACCTGTATGTGGCAGCTACATGTACTGGGATAGAGGATACCTGTATGTGGCAGCTACATGTCCTGGGATAGAGGATACCTGTATGTGGCAGCTACACATCCTGGGATAGAGGACACCTGTATGTGGCAGCTACATGTACTGGGATAGAGGACACCTATATGTGGCAGCTACATGTCCTGGGAGAGAGGACACCTGTATGTGGCAGCTACATGTCCTGGGATAGAGTACACCTGTATGTGGCAGCTACATATCCTGGGATACAGGACACCTGTATGTGGCAGCTACATGTCCTGCTATAGAGGACACCTGAATGTGGCAGCTACACATCCTGAGATAGAGGACACCTGTATGTGGCAGCTACATGTTCTGGGATAGAGGACACCTGTATGTGGCAGCTACATGTTCTGGGATAGAGGACACCTATATGTGGCAGCTACACGTCGTGCTATAGAGGACACCTGTATGTGGCAGCTACATGTGCTGGGATAGAGGACACCTGTATGTGGCAGCTACATGTCCTGCTATAGAGGACACCTGTATGTGGCAGCTACACCTCCTGGGATAGAGGACACTGGTATGTGGCAGCTACATGTACTGGGAGAGAGGACACCTGTATGAGCAGCTACATGTACTGGGATAGAGGACACCTGTATGAGCATCTACATGTACTGGGATAGAGGACACCTGTATGAGGCAGCTACATGTACTGGGATAGAGGACACCTGTATGAGCAGCTACATGTACCGGGATAGAGGAAACCTGTATGTGGCAGCTACATGTACCAGGAAAGAGGACACCTGTATGTGGCAGCTACATGTACCGGGATAGAGGACACCTGTATGTGGTAGCTACACTTTGCCGGGATAGAGGACACCTGTATGAGCAGCTACATGTACTGGGATAGAGGACACCTGTATGTGGCAGCTACATGTACTGGGATAGAGGATACCTGTATGTGGCAGCTACATGTCCTGGGATAGAGGATACCTGTATGTGGCAGCTACACATCCTGGGATAGAGGACACCTGTATGTGGCAGCTACATGTACTGGGAAAGAGGACACCTGTATGTGGCAGCTACACTTACCGGGATAGAGGACACCTGTATGTGGCAGCTACACGTACTGGGATAGAGGGCACCTGTTTGTGGCAGCTACACATCCTGGGATAGAGGACACCTGTATGTGGCAGTTATACATCCTGGGATAGAGGACACCTGTATGTGGCAGCTACATGTACTGGGATAGAGGACACCTGTATGAGCAGCTACATGTACTGGGATAGAGGACACCTGTATGTGGCAGCTACACATCCTGCTATAGAGGACACCTGCATGTGGCAGCTACATGTACTGGGATAGAGGGCACATGTATGTGGCAGCTACATGTACTGGGATAGAGGACACCTGTATGTGGCAGCTACACATACCGGGATAGAGGACACCTGTATGTGGCAGCTACACGTACCGGGATAGAGGACACCTGTATGTGGCAGCTACACATACCAGGATAGAGGACACCTGTATGTGGCAGCTACATGTACTGGGATAGAGGACACCTGTATGTGGGAGGTACACATACTCAGATAGAGGACACCTGTATGTGTCAGCTACATGTACTGCGATAGAGGACACCCTGTATGTGGCAACTACAGGTACTGGGATAGAGGACACCTGTGTATGGCAGCTACACGTCCTGCTATAGAGGACACCGGTATGTGGCAGCTACACGTCCTGGGATAGAGGACACCTGTATGTGGCAGTTATACATCCTGGGATAGAGGACACCTGTATGTGGCAGCTACATGTACTGGGATAGAGGACACCTGTATGAGCAGCTACATGTACTGGGATAGAGGACACCTGTATGTGCCAGCTACACATCCTGCTATAGAGGACACCTGCATGTGGCAGCTACATGTACTGGGATAGAGGACACCTGTATGTGGCAGCTATACATCCTGGGATAGAGAACACCTCTATGTGACAGCAACATGTACTGGGATAGAGGACACCTGTTTGTGGCAGCTACATGGCCTGGGATAGAGGACACCTGTATGTGGCAGCTACATGTCCTGGGATAGAGGACACCTGTATGAGCAGCTACATGTACTGGGATAGAGGACACCTGTATGAGCAGCTACATGTTCTGGGATAGAGGACACCTGTGTGAGCAGCTAAACGTCCTGGGATAGAGGACACCTGTATGAGCAGCTACATGTACTGGGATAGAGGACACCTGTATGTGGAAGCTACACATACTGGGATAGAGGAACACCTGTATGTGGCAGCTACATGTACCGGGATAGAGGACACCTATATGAGCAGCTACACATCCTGGGATAGAGGACACCTGTATGAGCAGCTACATGTACTGAGATAGAGGACACCTGTATGTTGCAGCTACATGTACTGGGATAGAGGACACCTGTATCTGGCAGCTACATGTACTTGGATAGAGGACACCTGTATGTGGCAGCTACATGTACTGGTATGTTAGCAGCTGCGCCGGCTCCCGTCTTCTGCCCGCCACTGCTACCTCTCCTATACCCAGGGCGTTCGCCTGTTGGTTTTAACCTCCTCAGACCCCCCCTGTCCCAGGCACTGTAGATTTGGGGGGATTACTACAGCGCAGACCACTCCTAGGAGCCAGGATAGCAGGTTATTAAGCCTTATGTAGCAGCCCCCTGTGTGTCACTTCCCTAGGCCACTTCTGCAGCAAGATAGAACTCCCCTTTATGTGGGCTCTTGCCCAGGTTGCTGGCACCAGTATTGACCCCCCCACCTGCTGCAGCTTACATATATGCAGGGCAGCAGGTTTGCAATTATGAGCCTGGCCCCACCCCCACTCTTGCATTTTGCCCCCCCTTATTTTAATCAAGGGTTGACCAGCAGCCATCTCCAACCCCATTCCTGGGCCTGAGCCAGCAATTTTATGCCCCATCATACGCGCAGTCGATGGGGCATTTTCACCAGCAATTCATGTCCGCCCCGGACATTTTTGCCCTGTGCCCCAAAAGGTACAATTTATTCCCAGGCAGCATTCAAGCCAACAGACACTGTGCCAGCCTCCCCTTCCACAAACCCCACCATGAACCTACCACCAACTCCAGCGCTTCCTTCACCAGCGCAGCCCCCATTAACCCCATCACAGTAGTGCGCCCCGGCCCCCCCGGTGCTTTTTACAATATGTGCACCTTTAGCTCCTGGACCTATTGTAAGTGTGTCAAGCCCACAGGTTTCTTTGGTTGGCCTCCACATCAACTTCCAGGGATGTCGTCACAGATGAACGTTGCCGTCGTGTCAAAGCGCGCACAACGAGAGACAAGTTTCCACTTCCAAGGATGCTCCTACGATCCCGTTGGCATCTGGATCAGGTGAGATGAGTTTTTGCAGTACCTTCAATTGCTCCGCTGTTTCATTCTGATGACTCTTCCGATTTTTCTAGTTCGGGAGAGAGGCCGCGCAAGCTTATGAAATATTTTGTGCAAAAGCTGAAGGGAAAAGGCAAAAGTCTTAAATGGGCAAGCAGTGTAGTGGCTAGTTTGGTTCCGGATGCTTCGGGGCCATTGTTCCAACACGGCGTTATTGACGGGTGTTAGGTCCAAGATTAGAGAGCGAATACGATAAGGTTGATATGTCAACATGTTCGCTATCGCGCATGATGTAGCGAGGAAGGGGAGAGTGGCAGCAGAGGAAGCTAGGAGCTATCAAGATTGGTTTACCGGGATTTATGTGTTTGCGGCGTGCTACATTGAGATACGCCCGGTTGAATGTATGAACGTGTTGAAGTATTCACATTTAGTGCAGGGCATGCAAGTTTCAGTTAGGCATAATGTTTGGGAAAAGGGGGATCAGCGAGCGCATTTTAAGTAAGGCTGTGTCTCCAATAAAAATAGAGGTGCTACAGCATTTGGTTGAGGCGTCATCCTCTTGGGGAGGAAGCGGCTTTCCTATTACAAGGTTTTAAAGAGGGTTTTAGGTTACCGTGGGTTCATCCAGTTCTAGTTGTAGCTAAAAGGAATTTAAAGTCAGCTAGGGATTTACCAGAGGTTGTGGCAGGGAAAATAGTTGTGGAGCTGAGTTTGTGGCATATTTGTGGCCCCCTTTAACTCACCTCCAGTGGAAGATCTTTGCATTTCACCGCTGAGCGTGGTACCAAAGAAGGAACAAGGGAAATTCAGTTTGATACAACACCTGTCTTACCCGGATGGAGGGTCAGTAAATTATGCTTTAGATCTAGTCGATTGTAGTGTCACCTGCCAGTCATTTCAGGATGTACTTTGTATCATGCAGGATTTCGGGAAAGGGTCTTTGTTAGAATAAATGGATATCGAATTGGCCTTCAGGTTGCTCCCGTTACATCCCGGGTCGTTTAGGTGCATGGGTTTTAAGGTAGGCGGTGTCTAGCTATGGACTGTTCTATTTCTTGTTCCTTTTGCGAGTGTTTTAGCTCTTTTTTACAATGGTGTTTCAAGCGGGTACTGGCCAGTCAGGCGTCACTCATTATCTTGACAACTTTTCTTGATAGGGCCGGCCGATAGCCCTATTTGTAGTGAGCTGCTTTTTTTCGCTTCAAGCACTTTTTGGGGTCAATGGGAGTTCCCATTGGGCATAGAAAGGGAAACCCAGTGCCTTTTGCTACCCGCCACTAGGGGGGATTGGAGTTCTTTTCACTTTTGCCCTCAAATCAGCATAAGAGGTTCTGTATCGTTCACCTCCATCTGGGTCGCCCAAACAACTCAACTTCCCTCCTTTTTCCTGTTTGAGTTTGTATTATTATATTCTGTTACTGCTTATGTTAAACGATTTTTTCCCATCACAGGTTTTTTGAGGAGAGATTGCTGAGTGTGGACTGTTGGGAATTCTTTTGTGTACTGGGCTAGCAGGCATAGCTGTGGTACTTTAGCCCCTTTTAAAGTCCCCCCCCCTATTAAGGTCCGCTGGATTGGATTGAGAGGTTTTAAGTGGAGAGGCCTTTTGGACCTTCTTTGGCAGTCGGAAAGCAAGTGAGGGACCCCTGACTGTTTAGCAGTGCATTTAGGTGGTAATGACCTTGGCACGTTTAAGGGAGTGGAACTGATACTCGCCATTAAGCGGGATTGGAAGTTGATAGCGGAACGCTGGCCACAGGTTAAGATTTGTTGGTCTGAAATAATTCCGAGGAGGTTCTGGCATGGCACTCAGGGTGGGGCAGTCCTAGACAGAGTTAGGAGGAAGCGGAATGCTGCAGTGTCTAAGTTTGTGATGGTTTTAGATGGGCGTGTCATCAAGCACCCTCGTCTTCCCTATGTGGAGACGCATTTATTTTGTCTCGGAGTTTTTTGTCTCGGATATCTTTGCTTCTTTGGAATAGTTTGGAGGGGCTAGGTGTTCTTTGGTGGCGGTACGTGGCCATTTTGTCCACGTCGTTGACGGAAAGCAGTGCTCCTCGGCAGCTCAATTTAGCGCAGCAGAGCTTGGCTAGCATTCCCCCTTTGAGGGAGGCGAGTCGGTTACTACTTTAGGGGGAACCAGGTCTTCATCGACGCGGCCAGCGGTGCGGGATGACGTCAGCACCCAGAAGGCAGTGCGGCGCACACCGCTCAAGTGCCCGACCGCCACTAGGGTCAAAGGGCTATTAAAATGGCGCCACACACCGGAGCATCAGCTGAGAGTTCTGCTGAGTGTACCTGTAAGTGCAGACATGGAGCAGCAACAACAGCAACAGCCTACCCCCCCCAACAGCCGATTAGTGCCCAGATGGGGTAAGTCCTGATTAGATGGGTGCAAATGTTTATTTTAGTTAGTATAGGTATAGTACAAACTTTTTCATTGTGTCTTCTGCAGTGTGGCTACTTCTGTGGAACATAAGAAGAGGCTTTCTAAGAAGAAACACATGAATTCAAAATGTGCAGCACGTGATAGGTCTTACTCTGGAAGTCAGGATATGGTGTTTTGTGATCTATGCAAACATAAATCTCCACCTAGCCAAAGTCAGCAGGTGAATCAGATTCAGGAACTTATGGAGTGGATGAAAAGGTCTTTTGTATCCAAGGAGGAATTTTTAGCCATGCAGGGGCTTAAGAGATCTAGGTGAAATTCATGAGGATACAAGATCGTTTAATGGATATCGTTGGGATGGTGTTAAAAAATATTTATAAATCTTGTAACTATAAGGATTTACCTGATGAACAACAAGATATATTATTTCAGGATAGAGGTAAGAAGAATAGAGTTTTTCCTATACATAAGGTTATGAAGGATATTGTGCTGAAGGAATGGCAGAATCTGGATAAAAGGCAAGGAAATTTAGCAAGGATTGACCGTATGTACCCTATTAGGGATGAAGATTATCTTAGATGGTGTGCTATCCCTAAAGTGGATGCTCCAGTAGCAGAAATGGTATTTAAGACAACTATTGCTTTGGAAGATGGGGCTTCTTTTAAAGATACAATGGATAAAAGAATCAAGGGCTTTGAGGTTATGGAGTGCTAATATGCATACTGATCTAGAAGAGAAGATCTCAAAACAGTATTTGTTAAAAAAAAATCTGGAAATAATGCAAAGAGCAATTGAATATATATGTGAAACTTCTTTGGATGTGACAGCATTTACTGCAAGGTCAATGGCTAATGCAGTGGTTGCTAGAAGAGCACTATGGTTGCGTTCCTGGTCGGCTGATGCTCATTCAAAGAACAGACTGACAAATTTACCTTTTGAAGGATCATTGTTATTTGGAAATAAGTTGGAGGCATTAATACAGAGAATAACTGGTGGGAAATCTACAAGGCTACCTCAAGATGGATATACAAGATATCAGGCTCAGACCTCTGTAACGAGGTTACAGACCAGGAAGAGAGTACAATAGAAGATATGCATCAGGTATGACAAGGCAGTCATTTCGTTAAAACCAGGGGAGACCTTATGGGAAAAGACAATGACTATATTCAGGGTCAACCCAGATTTCCAGTATGAGGCAGGCTGCTGAAATTTGCGGAAATATGGCAAACGTTTACCCAGGACAGATGGGTTTTTCAAATGGTCTCAAAAGGATATCAAATAGAATTTCTGAAGTTACCCAGAGAGGACAGATATTTGATCTCACAGGTTCCAATATCAGAGCTAAAAATTATGAGGGAAAGTACAGAGAAGTTAATCAGTTTGCAAGGAATAAAACCAGTACCTTAAATGGAAAGAGGAAAAGGATTTTATTCTCAAATGTTTCTGGTTTAGAAAACATCGGGGCAGTTCAGAACAATATTAGATTTAATAGACCTGAACAAGTTTCTTCTGACTAGAAAGTTTCGGATGGAAACTTTGAAAACCATCCTAATGGGAGTAAAGAGAGGAGATATTCTAATGTCCTTAGATCTAGGAGACGATTACTTTCATATTCAGCATCAAAGCTATATAAGGTTTTGTATTCAAAACAGTCATTTCCAGTTTACGTGCCTACCATTCGGACTAAAGTCATCTCCAAGGACTTTTACAAAGGTCTTATCAGTGATAATAGCTTATCTAAGAAAGCAGGGTTTGGCAATATGGCCATACCTGGACGATATCCAGATTTCAGGAAGGACCGCATCAGAGATAAGAAGCAATCGGGACAAGATCTTAGAAGTCATGCAGCTAAGTGGATGGATAGTAAACTGGGAAAAGAGCAGATTGATACCAGAACAGCAATTGCCGTTCCTGGGGGTACAAATACTATCCGATAGGAAAATTACTCTGTCAGTAGACAGATTTGCAAAGATTCAGAAAATGATTGGTCTGGTTTTAAAGTGCAGAAGAATAGGACTGCGGTCTCTCTGTTGGGATTGATGTCTTCAACCATAGGGGTTATACCATGGGCGAGATGGCATATGAGGGATCTTCAGTGGAGTATCTTAAAACTTACCCGAAGAAGATGGTCCCTAAACCATTATGTAAGAGTGGAATAGCACATAAAGAAATCATTGATGTGGTGGAGGATGTTGACAAAAGAACAAAGATCAACATCGCTAGCACAGGTGGAGTATCTAAGATTGACTACAGATGCAAGTTTAATAGAATGGGGAGCACACCTATTAAATCTAATCGCACAGGGACATTGGTCTCCCCAGGAGAGGCTGCTATCATCAAACTTAAGAGAAATGAGAGCAGTCTGGAACGCCATGATGTATTTCAGAAGGCAGATCAGAGGTTCTCTTCTGAAAATTCTGTCAGACAATATGACTGTTGTAGCCTACTTGAATCGTCAAGGGGGCACCAAGAGCAGGAGTATGATGGAGGAAGTAAGCAGAGTTATGTCTTGGGCGCAAAGATATCTTCAGTCCATCTCAGCGGTTCATGTTCCAGGGATAGAAAAGCTGACAGCAGATGTTTTAAGTCACAAGGAGATCATACCAGGAGAATGGGAGTTGAATGCAGAAGCTTTTCAGGAAATAATAAGAAGATTTGGGGTGCCTGAGATAGACTTAATGGCGACAAGCCATAATACGAAACTCCCTCTGTGTTTCTCCAGGTACCAGATGAAAGGGACACAAGCAGTGGATGCACTATAAAAAAGTGGAAGTTTCACATAGCATACATCTTTCCACCATTCCCTTTGATATCTCAGGTGCTCAAGAAGATAAGAGATCAGGTAAAAGTAGTGGCAGTATTACCATACTGGCTGAGAAGACCATGGTTCCCAACAGCCCTGAGGATGTCAGTAAAGGAGCCATGGACCATACCAGGCAGAGTGGATCTGCTGAGTCAAGGGCCGGTTTTTCATCCGGGAAAATCAGTGCTCAATTTAACGGCGTGGATATTGAACGGGAGTTACTGAGAAAAAAGGGTATCTCATAGCAAGTCATTAAGATACTGTTACAAGCAAGAAAGAAAGTATATTCAAATGTGTACTATAAAATATGGAAAACATTTCTTGTTTGGAGAAAGGTGATAACTGGACCTTTGACCATGGACATTCCACAGGTGTTACAATTCTTGTATGATGGTTTTATGAAGGGCCTGGCAGTGGCAACTATCAAGGTTCAAATTTCAGCTCTAAGTGTATTACTAGAGAGAAGGTTGTCAGAAGAATAATTAATTAAGAAATTTTGTCAGGCCATAAAGAAGATTAGACCACGGATAAGGTCGTTTGTAGCACCTTGGGATCTGAACCTTGTATTAAACGCTTTGATGAAGGCACCGTTTGAGCCATTAGAAGAGGTGGCTCTGAGATATGTAACATGGAAGGTAGTTTTTCTAATTGCAATTACATTTGCCAGAAGAGTGAGTGAGTTATGGGCGGAAGAACCTTTTCTTCATTTTTTCCCTGACAGAGTGGTCTTAAGAACTAATCCGGCTTTCCTTCCGAAGGTAGTGTCCGCCTTTCACTTGAATCAAGAGATTATTTTACCTAATTTTTTTTTCCTCATCCAGAAAGTGAAGAAGAAAAGAATCTTCATAAACTGGATTTAGTAAGAGTTCTTACTGTATATTTGCAAAGAGTGAAGAAGATTAGAAGAACAAGACATCTTCTAGTGATTCCTGCGGGAGTTAGGAAGGGTTGTGTACCAACCAAACAAACCATAGCTAGACAGATTAGAGAAGTGATCGTCTTCATATATAAAAAGGAAGGACGAAGGATTCCAAAAATCATAAAGGCACACTCTGCCAGGGCAATGTCAGCTTCATGGGCTGGAAAGGCTCAGGCGTCAACAGTGGACATCTGCAAAGCAGCTATGTGGTCTTCTATACATACATTCTCAAAACATATGCTTTGCATATTGCGGACCCCACTTTGGAAGTCAAGTTCTTCAAGGGGCCTTAAATAAATAGATTTGCATCAGACTAAGTCTTGAATGTATTTTTTCTTATACTGTAAGTTAGACCCTTATATAGCGTGGGAGTATCACTATTATTAATAAATAGACTTCTATCAGAGAAATGCACAGGAGTGTCATGCAATGTACTGAAGTTACTTATATATAGTAGAGAAGGAAGCAGACAAATAGGAAAAACATACAAGTAATGAATATTGCCCACAATCACATCAATGCCATACTGTATTTGCAATAACCAAGGGCTAATCAGATCAATACAAATGTTTAGGTTAACATACACAGTTTATGAACATAAGTCATAAATAATACCTGTATCTCATAGATAGATATCTATCTATATAATAAAGACCCCGGTTTAGGGGTCTGCCTGTTCATTCAGGCTAATCTCTTGAACCACTGGACATATTTTGATGGGGTTTTCAATATCTATACAGTATTGGTCGAGGAAGGTTTAGGTGTATGAACGATTCATCTGTAATAAAAGGGAGCGGAGCAGTGAGTATTTTAGTGAAGCAAATTCAAAGAAAAAAATTGCACCAAGCTGTTGTATAGGAGCTGGTCAGGGTGCTGAAAGAGAAAGATTGCTCTCTCGGATTGGCTCAGATGCTACAGACCCTCCAACATGACCCGTTCCATTAGGTACAAAATGCTCTGCTCATGGACTTCCCACCTAATGTATGATTGCAGCCACCAGTGGTGAAACACCAGTCTCATCAATTACCTAGTTCAACACATACATAAGGTGGGAAGTCCAGGAGCATAGCATTTTGTACCTAATGGAACGGGTCATGTTGGAGAGTAGGAAGGGTGGTGTATAAGGGCACATCAAAATGCATTTACATGTTTCTGCTTTTACATCTTATATTAGTTGTGGGGCTGGTCTGCAGTGTCCAAGTAAGCCCCCCCCAACCCCCTGGTGCGTGCGCACTGTGCTAGAGTCCACCCCGCATGTACATATCACATGGAGAATGGTATCGGCACTATTTTCCTGGAGGATTCCTTTCAGGTGGCCTCAGGCTCCGCTCAGGATAAGTGTTGTTAATGAGAGTAAGATGTGGGTTGTGAGCCCCCCTGGTCCCAGGGGTCCCTGTGCACCCATTATAGATACAATACAGACCCGTCCAACATGTCCTCTTCCACTAGGTACAAAGTGCTCTGCTCCGGGACTTCCTACCTAATTTATGATGGCAGTCACCTGTGATGAAACCTTCTTCTCATCAATCAACCAGTTCAACACAGGTGAAAAGGAATAATAAATTAGGTGTGAAGTCCAGGAGCAGAGCATTTTGTACCTGGTGGAAGGGGTCATGTTGGAGGGTCTGACACTACTGAACAAGGCACCTCCAAATGCAGCCACCCTGCAGGGAGTAATAAATGTAACATATAAAGCTAATCTGTAGAAACAGCGCCGACATAGTAGCACGTCGCAGGGTGCATAGAATAGTTTCCCAATGCTCATCCAGAAGGGGACCTAAATCTTCTCACCTGGAATGAAGCTGGAGAGGCCATCAGTCATAGTCATAACATGGCAATAGCAAATGGAGGTGAGCTGCCTGGACCACAGGGCTGTAGCCTGTTGTATTAATGATGTGATTAAATAAAGTTGGTTGTCAGCCTGGGACCCCTTCTAAGCAACATTCTCCTAATAAAATGTGGTACTTAGCATCTATGTATGTATTAATGGTGTGCACCGGCCACTTTTTGTGTTTTGTGTTTTGGTTTTGGATCTGGATCTTTCTTCGTGTTTTGGATCTGGATTGGTTTTGCCAAAACCACCCTTCCGTGTTTTGGGTTCTGGGTTTTGTGTTTTGGATCTGTATTTTTTTTTAAAAAAGCATAAAAACAGCTAAAATCACAGAATTTGTGGGTTTTTCTGCTCCTATGCTATTATTAACCTCAATAACCTTAATTTCTACTCATTTCCAGTCTATTCTGAACACCTCACACCTCACAAGTGTTTTTATGTCCAAAAGGTTGCACCGAGGTAGCTGGATGACTATGCTAAGTGACACGAGTGGGCGGCACAAACACGTGGCCCATCTAGGAGTGACACTGCAGTGGCAGACAGGATGGCAGTTTGAAAAACTAGGCCCCAAACAGTACATAATGCAAAGAAAAAAAAGAGGTGCAAGATGGAATTGTTCTTGGTCCCTCCCACCCACCCTTATGTTGTATAAACAGGACATGCACACTTTAACAAACCAATAATTTCAGCGCCAGGGTCTGCCACACGACTGTGGCTGAAATGATTGGTTCGTTTGGGCCCCCACAAAACAAGCTGGCAATTAATCTGTCCCTGCACAAACTGGCTCTACGGAGGCAAGATGTCGTCCTCATCCTCCTCATTCACCGATTCCTCACCCTCTTCAGTGTTGTGTACATCCTCATCCTCACAGAGTATTAATTTGTCCCACTGGAATCCACCACCACAGGTCCCTCTGTACGTTCTGGAGGCTGGTCTCCCTGGAAGAGTTGATAATTAATTTTTGTGAACATCATCTTCTCCACATTTTGTGGAAGCAACCTCCTACGCCTTTTGCTGACAAGGTTCCCGGCTGCACTAAACACTCTTTCGGAGTGCACACTGGAGGGGGGGCAACTCAGGTAAAATAAAGCCAGTTTGTACAGGGGCCTCCAAATTGCCTCTTTTTCCTGCCAGTACATGTACGGACTGTCTGACATGCCTACTTGGATGCTGTCACCGATGTAATCCTTTAACAGACAGACGCACGCTTGTCGCTGCTGCTTTGAGGATGCAGGTGCGGCTACAGCCCACACAATTCACAAAGACAGAAAAAAAAGAAGAATTTTTTTATTGTTTGTGGAGTGCACTTTGAGGGTTACACCACCCTTTAACAGACAGATGCACGCTTGTCGCTGCTGCTTTAAGGATGCAGATGCGGCTACAGCCCACACATTTCACAAAGACAGAGAAAAAAAGAAGAATTTTTTTATTGTTTGTGTAGCGCACTTTGAGGGTTACACCACCCTTTAACAGACAGACGCACGCTTTTCGCGGCTGCTTTAAGGATGCAGGTGCGGCTACAGCCCACACATTTCACAAAGACAGAAAAAAAAAAGAATTATTTTATTGTTTGTGGAGCGCACTTTCAGGGTTACACCACCCTTTAACAGACAGACGCATGCTTGTCGCTGCTGCTTTAAGGATGCAGGTGCGGCTACAGCCCACACATTTCACAAAGACAGAAAAAAAAGAAGAATTTTTTTATTGTTTGTGGAGCGCACTTTGAGGGTTACACCACCCTTTAACAGACAGACGCACGCTTGTCGCTGCTGCTTTAAGGATGCAGGTGCGGCTACAGCCCACACATTTCACAAAGACAGAAAAAAAAGAATTTTTTTATTGTTTGTGGAGCGCACTTTGAGGGTTGCACCACCCTTTAACAGACAGACGCACGCTTGTCACTGCTGCTTTAAGGATGCAGGTGCGGCTACAGCCCACACATTTCACAAAGACAGAAAAAAAAGAATTTTTTTATTGTTTGTGGAGCGCACTTTGAGGGTTACACCACCCTTTAACAGACAGACGCACGCTTTCGCTGCTGCTTTAAGGATGCAGGTGTGGCTACAGCCCACACATTTCACAAAGACAGAAAAAAAAAGAAGAATTTTTTTATTGTTTGTGGAGTGCACTTTGAGGGTTACACTAGCCTTTAACAGACAGACGCACGCTTGTCGCTGCTGCTTTGAGGATGCAGGTGGAATCTAGATGGGATTTGGAACCGGGGACACACTACCTCCATCAATTGTCTAAATCCCTCTGCACTAATGGTGGATACCGGACGCACGTCTAACACCAACATAGCAGTCAAGGCCTCAGTTATACATTTTGCTTCAGGATGACTGCTGTTGTACTTCATCCTCCTCGCTAGGGACTGTTGGAGGGTCAATTGTTTAGTAAAAGTAGTGGTGTTCCTACTTCCTCTCTGGGATGATGAACAACTTCCAGCAGCAGCAACAGCACTAGGAGGAAGTGGTTCTTGATCTTTCCCTATTTTATTTTTATCGGAGAAAGTTTGGTCCTCCATTTATGTTATATTGATATATATGTGCGGCTAAGGCGCACACAAACACAGAAAATATTTTTTTATTTTTGCTGGAGAGTAGTGCACTTTGTGGGTTACACCACCCTTTAAGAAATGAGCCAGCCGGCCCTTTACTTATGGGACACAGGCGCATGCTTGGCGCTGCTCCTTTGTTGATGCACGTGCGGCTACTGCGCACACAATTCACAAACACAAAAAAATATATATTTTTATTTTGTTTGGAGTGCCCTTTGGGGGTTACAGCACCCTTTAGCGGTCAATCCAGCCGGCCCTTTATTTATGGGACACAGGCGCACGCTTGGCACTACTTTGTGGATGCACGTGCATCTATTGCGCACACAATTCACAAATACAAAAAAATATATTTTTTAATTTTGTTTGGAGTGCCCTTTGGGGGTTACAGCACCCTTTAGCGGTCAATCCAGCCGGCCTTTTACTTATGGGACACAGGCACACGCTTGGCGCTGCTCCTTTGTTGATGCACGTGCGGCTACTGCGCACACAATTCACAAACACAGAAAAATATATTTTTTTTAGCACTTGGGGGCCAGCACCCCTGATGGACAGAGCACCCCCTGGACAACACTACAGCACCCCTTTAGGACTGGGACACTGCACAGGACTTTGGAGTGGACACAGCCCCTATGGACAACTGACTGCACAACACAGTCCAGCCAGCCCCTATGGACTTTGAA
Source organism: Taudactylus pleione (assembly GCA_031769625.1). Taxonomy (NCBI): domain Eukaryota; kingdom Metazoa; phylum Chordata; class Amphibia; order Anura; family Myobatrachidae; genus Taudactylus; species Taudactylus pleione. The sequence goes on from JAUIMM010000633.1 coordinate 2,428,173, forward strand.
GTAGTGGACACAGCCCCTATGGACAACAGCAGCACAGCGCAGCACAGCACTACACTACACAGCCCAGCCAGCCCTAACTCCCACCCTCCCTCTTCACTGTCCACAGCCGAGTGAGAAAATGGCACCGACGCGGGTACCTTATATATGATCCAAAACCCGCGAGACACGGAAGGCGGGATGATGACGTTTTGCCTCGATTTCAGATCCGAGTCAGGCGGGAAAAGTCGAGCCTGACTCTGATCGGCCTCGGATAGGGGGGGGCTCGGGGGGTTCGGATTTCAGAAATCCGAACCCGCTCACCCCTAGTATGTATATATGAATAATGGTGCATACACACTGTCACATGTGTCAGATGAACGACTGAACGATTTTTACAACGATTTTAACGATTTCATGAACGATATCGCCCAAATCTTACTGCAAACATAGACGATGTCAGATATCATTATCTGACAAATGGGAACGCGCATCGTTCATTGTTGCAAGCACACGTCATATTTTCTTTCAGATATGAAATGATTGAACGATTTTCTAAATTGTTATCGTTCAAATCTGAAAGAAAATCTGACGGTGTATATGCACCATAATACATCCCACAGATATACCCTGGTGTGATTGGTGCACTTAGAATAGCCCCTCCCATCACGCAGGCCCATGCCAGAGCTTTCCTGACTGGTTACTGCAGTCACAAACATGAACTCATCCATTTCAGCTGTATAATGTGCTGCAGTGATTTCTGTCTTCCATCCAGCAGAGTCCCGGAGGTCCCAGATGCAGCCTGTGGTCACCTTATATAGGTCTGGTCACTTGCTGCCCTTATGGTTTTTGACAACTATTATAATATTTTAGTATATATATTTTTTTCTAAACAAAGTTCTACTTGACAATTGGAAAACACTTTCCATAGCTGCTCTGCAGATCCTAATGGGGAAGGGAGAGAATGTAGTGCTGAGTTTTATAGCCAATATGACGTTTAATTGAAAGTATCACAATACGTCTGAGGAAGGTCAGTGCCATAAACAGTGCTCAATCCTTAATTGAGGTGATCACTGATACACTAACATTAAAAAACAACGTAAAGTTTTACTTCTTTATATAGAGGTGCTATTGATTTCAGTTTGTTTATATCATTTTTGGGTTTTATATAAGCATGGTGCTGAATGTGATTTGATTTACATATATAATGCTCCCCAAAGGATTGTAAATGATACACTGATATTTTACATACCTGTACTGATAATGTATTTTATACTGGAATTCATTTTTGCATGAATTGTTTTTTTTTGTAAACCGTAACCAGTGAAATTGGGGTCATACAAAGCCCTATATACAGTAGCCAAAAATTAATAGGGAAACCCCGCCATAAAAAATAATAATAATAATAATCTGATGTGAATGTAATAGTTGTAATTTAGGAGTGACATCACATTTCCCTTAGGTCAGTCATACAAAAGACACCAGGGGCTTCAAACCAGAAATAACCAGTCTTGGGCTGCCTGTTGGAATCTGTGAGGTCATGCTGTGATGTCATAATGGTAACTGCCTGTATCAGGGCTTTGCTGTTGCTGCCTCTCTCATACACTACCAGCTCACTGACACTGCACCACACACCAGCAGGGGATACTCCATAAGGTTAGTGACTGGACAGAGATAAGGGCAGCTTAGTTCTATGCGTCGGCAGACAGCGTGACTACTGTAATATGACTCGTGACCGCGGGGACAGGGCAGTATTGGATAAATACAGAACCTCACACCTAGTGGGACAGTGTCATTACAGCCCAAAGTGGCTGCATCCTGGGTGGACACTGTCTGGATGGGACTATACTGTTCCTAATTAAATCCTTTACACAGTGCTCCAGGTTGTTGTTGGATGGGACCATACTGTTCCTAATTAATTACTTTACATAGTGCTCCAGGTGGGTGTTGGATGGGACTATACTGTTCCTAATTAATTCCTTTACAGTCCTAAGCCTGGTATGCCAGTATTGCGGCCTGTTCCATTGTTATTAATGTGCAGAGGTGTGAGAGAATTACAGCATATTGTGCTTTAGTTATTTGTTTTTATCCAATACTGTCATTAGTAAATGTTACATCTAGATCATAGTTTGGGCTCCATGTAAGAGTGATAATAAATGCCAGTGGCATATTTTGTTTTGTGTCACTGTGATACATACGAATATGCTGCTAGTATTTACCATCACTTACCTGTCCAGCGAGGCCCAGCGGTGTCCTCCTCCTCCGCTGCATCCTCTGCTGTGTTGCTGGCAGCCTAACGCTGCCGGCGATGGGTCACTGACTAATGTACATACGTGATGACCGTCTGTGTATGTGCATAGAGCTCAAACCCTGTGGGGACATCAGAAACAGCGTTAGAGCTGTTTGCTGAATATAACATTGCAGTCATCACCCCTATTAGCACCAGAAATGAGGACTAAAGGGATCATGACTCTTTCTTACATGGAGCTCTATGTGTCCCTGACTTGTCTCTCCCCCTCCCATTCCCACTTCTCCTGTCTGTCACTCTCTTTTCTATCTCTCACCGTGGACATACGATCGCCATCGACGTGCAGATGCGTTTATCACCGGCCAGGTAATAGGTAAAAGTAGCAGACTGAGGTGACAGAAGGGATCACAGGTTATGCACGGTTAGTGGTGGGTGGGTGATTTGGGCAAACTCTGCATAGCCTCTTAATGCCTAGAGGGACGGGCAGTCTTTCAGCCATGGGTCCCCAGAGGTTTCCTCCACAGGGGGTTTTCCTCTCCTGAGCGCTGAAGGATGATTCTTTGTGAGTCATGAGGTTTCCGCCATCTTGTTCCTCTTATAGGACAAGAGTGTAAGAATTCTGGATCAATCTTGGTCCAGAATGCTCTATTTTTTAATGCAGAGTAAATAAAACAAAAGTTTATATATTACTTGAAATAAAAGCTTAACTATTTTAAAAATATATATTTCTGCTTGGTTGTCTTTATTTTTATGAATAAATGCTCTCAAAAGTAGAAGAGGCTGAAGTGAGGCCTGGTGAGGTAAATGAGAGCAGAGTTGGTAATGGAGGCAATATGGTGGTGGGGAGGCTGAGAGGATGAAGGCTCAGCTTAGATAAAGTACAGGTAGAGGTGTGAGATCTGCAGGCTTAGAGCCTAAACACTGAGGTGACAATGCAAATGAGAGGGCTTTATGGAGGAGACATGATGAGATTGGATCGATGCCTCTGAGTAATAAGTGATCAAGAATTGTATGTAAGAGATTAATGCAAGTCAAGAGAGGACACATAATTGGGGAAAATACTAGGAGAGATCCTTGCTAAATCACCAGAACCATGCATTGTTTATTCTACACAAGAGAGCACCAGACGAGGCAGCCATCTTGGGTGCACTTCATACTTTATAGCTTACAATGTGCATTAGCAATACGTGAAAATAAGACATACAAGGGTAAAATGAAAAGCGACTAACAGGATACTCACTACATAAATAGTTCTGCAGCTTACAGAGTAAGCAATATGGTCTTACTCTATAAATGCTTTCATCCATTATTTTCCTTCACAAAATGTTTTAAGTGAACTGTGGGGAAACTATCCAGAGGGGCCAGGCACATGCAATAATGTACAAAAAGTATCTGACTGAAAAAATAAGCAAACAACAAAAACAAAAAAAAGTGATATTAATCATGGGATACTGTATTTAGAAGATGTTAGACTCATTCATACTCATTGTTTTGGTGCAATATAAACCAATGCAAGCATATGAGACCATCTAAACATATATTTATAAAATTCTAATATCATACAGGTTTTATCTAACTGTCACTTGAAAACCAATTTCAATAAAAACACAATAAAAGTTTGATGCCATATTAGCATAAGCACTGTCGCTCCAATGTATATAAAGGATGCTGTGAACAAAAATAAATTATATTGGGATAAATAGAATCTGTTAGATTTATATAGAAGATATATACCCTTCAAATGTGTACACAGTAAGTGCAGCTCAGACTCATAGACAAACAGGAGCCCATGCAGATTGCTAGCTATAGGGGCATATTCAATTAAGTACGAGAATAGCACAAATTCCACACCTGCAGGGTTTTTCCTGCAGGTGCAGGATTTTTGCTATTTAATTAGGTGCAGGGTTTTTAATTTTTTGAGTGCCAGGAGGTTTTATTTTCGCACTACTAGAGCACAACCAATTTTTCTTAAAATCCCAAATTTTAGGAAAAATGGTTGGGTATTGCTCTGGGACCCCGGTGGCAACCCCCTAATGGCTGATTAAGCAATTATAAGTTTCCAATTAGCTTAAGTAGTCATTACTCACCTTTTGCAGTGCTGCCTCCTCCTCCTGTTCTTCTCTCCAGCATCGCAGACAGCTTCTAGGGAATGGCCAAGCACAGGACAGGTATGTACTACCCCTCCTTCAACAACCTCCCGCATATTACATGACCCCCTCTACCGTGCACCCCCCTCCCCGCATACATCTACACTAGCCCCACTACCCTGCACCCCCTCATGCACACACTACCCCCACTAGTCTGCACCCTTCCCCGTACACACTACACTACCCCCCACTTTCCTGCACATCCCTCCCCAAACACACTAAACTATCCCTGCTACCCTGCACACATTACACCAGTGGTGGAAGGGATGTAAAACCAGCCCAAGAAACTTCTGGATGCAACCCCAATTAAGGCGGGATATGACAAGGGGGTGGGGTTTGTTGAGGGGGGTGGAAACCCCCTCACAGGGCCTGATTCTGAGTTGGATGCATTTGTGACCTTCTTTGAGTCTTTTGCTGCTGTTGTGTAGTGACTTTATTCTAGTGCCGCTACAAAGCCCTTCCCTGGTGTACATCCATGCATCCAAAAGTGCCAGGACTGAGATACCCATTTTCAGTGTCTACAGATGCTGCAACCATGCTTTGTGCATCTTTAGATGCCACCATCGGTGGCACCATTGAAGCATGGCCTCCAATGTGAGCAATTCAGCATCTCTGTACACAATCACTTTCAGTAACACGCCCGTGTCACTCCAATAACACGCCCGTGTCACTCCAATAACACGCCCGTGTCACTCCAATAACAGGCCCGTGTCACTCCAATAACAGGCCCGTGTCACTCCAATAACACACCCACACAGTGTTTCATCTACGCCTGATCAGCTAACCCCATGCAACCATGGAATACACTTTATTGTGCATGCATCTGAATCTGTGCTGCAACTCTGTATGAACACCATCAGGATGCATGCATGGTGCAACTCAGACAAATGATCCAAAATACAGATCCAAAACACAAAACCCGGAACCCAAAACACCGAAGGGTGGTTTTGGCAAAACCAATCCAGATCCAAAACACGAAGATCCAGATCCAAAACACAAAACACGAAAAGTGGCCGGTGCACACCCCTACTAATAAGCATTTTCCTTTATCCTTCACCGTACTTTTCAAAAAATGTTTGTGCATCAGCATGCTATAGTCATACTATAGTTCATACTATACCCTTACAAATGGAAATCTTGCAGTCCAAGGTTTTTTCTTTTAGTTATTGAGCAGTCACACTACATTCCTGCAATTATAGCTAAATAAATGTGAAACACAGCCTACACCATCTGTAGATGGTGGTGCACTTAACTGCAAGCTGGCAGGTATCAGTACGGGCTATGCATTGTTTACAGATCAGATGAGGCCATCTTGTGCGATTATATATAGCTCTCTAATACTGCAATTAAATCGTTTCTCAGGCTCTCAGGTGTACACCACCACCCAGACCAGACAAACAAGACCAGCAACTTCTGACCCTGTAATAAACATCTTCCTGCTCTTTACAACCATAGCTCGGTATACACGACAGCATGTTAAAAACCTGTGCAAGAACAAAACCGTGAAGAATGAGCAGCAGTCCAAGTGAAAATAGGCAAACCTTCCAACCATTCCAATTTCAGAGGGACAGTCCATACCGGTAGCCCAGCCCGATGGCGAGTGCTCCTGCTAGCGGAGTTCTGGGTTGCGAAGAGGGATCCTTTCGGATCCCTCCACCCCTGTCAGGCTCCTTTTGCCGGACACACATGCGTGCTAGTGTCACTGCTCCGAAAGCCGCGCGTGGGGACAGCTGATTTTCGGATGATGAATTGCTTCGGCGTCTGAGGAGTTAGAATATTAGTGAATATTAAAGATCATTAACATCATGAATAGACCCCTAAGAGGAGAGAGGACCAGTGTGCAGACTCCATGTGGGGTCCCTTCTCTCTGGCAGCACAGTAGGTTCTGGCTTTGTTCCAGATTCTACTGCGCAGGTCTCTGGAAACATGGCGTCCGTGCCACGTTCCTGGGGACTACTCTTTTGCGCATGTGCAACAAAACAGGAAAATGGCCACTGCACCATTTCACTAGTGATTTCAGTGATACTGCACTGCTGACAAACGCGAGATGCTAGAGAGTGAAGTATAATTGTGGGTGCAATGTATGCAATATGGGACCATTGGGACCCAGGGTCCTGTGTGCACCACACTCCCTGCACCCATTATAGATACGCCAATGGCTGGAGGCAGGGGCTGGCTGGCAACTTTCAGCCTGGGGGGCAAATACAAGCAAGTGGCCCCAGCTTTTCTACTAGTACATTGTGAAATACTCCCGAGCTTGGCCCCGTTAGGTTAATGCCATGTCCAGATAGTGTTACCCTATAGTAGCCTATGGGCTACAATTTAGCAAATTATTTTGGAAAGGGGTGCTCCGGATCCCTCTCCGTTGGCCCTGGTGATATATGCGCAGGCCAACTGCCGCGCATGCACAGACCAAACCAGAAAGCTTCCAGCTCTTCACCAGGGCAGGCGCTTATCAGAGGATTTTAGTAAATTTGAATGAAAATATGAATTTACACATTGAGCCTTTGGTGTAAAATATTTATCGCATCTGCATTAAAAATACGTATTGTGATGAATATGCCCCTTAGTAACATAAATTTGTGCTTGCCTGCCATCCTTAGGTTCAATTTTGTGGTGTTGAATGTGAACCGTCCATCCATGCCAAATCTGATCGCACCCATGCGGTAAGGTGGCAGAGGCAATCATGCTGGTAGGGAGCATAGGCATAGATGAGGAGGGGGCACAGGTACAGATGAGAAAACGGGGACAGTGGGAGAGACTGCAGGGGAGCAGGGGGAGGAGCTGCAGGGGTTAAGGGACCAGTGGGAGAGAGTACAGGGGGTACCTGTCAGAATAGCAATGGAAGTGTTCCTGCCATTAGCTGCAGCAGCAGCAAAGGGGGATATAGAGGCTGGTGTATGTACAGTCTGCAGTATGGACATCTCGCTTTAGTCAACATCTTAAAAAAAAAAAGAGTCACCCAGCCAACAGGCGGCCCCCAGGGAACTTCCCGGTGATGCCTACGGCCAGTCTACCACTTGCAGCATGCCATCGAGGGTCGTGTTGTGCTATGGGGCATGTCTACCACCACTCAGGGTAATTAACATTGAACTTGAATATATTGGATAATCCCGGTATTTATTTACAATTGGTATGACGAAGGTTTACAAAAATATACTGAGCATTGTACAGTATACACAGCACAGTGCAATATTATGCTGCACACATTACACACAAAATTGAGCAATACTGCACTACACACCACTGTGCATTATGCTATACACATACATAGCACTCTACAATATACAGAGCTCACATATACTAAGCACTGCAAAGTATATATATATATATATATATATATAATATATACATATATATATATACACACAGTATTACCTTTACTGTTTTAAGCAAAAGGACATTCCTGCATGATGTCACTTTTTGTTTTGGCTGTGTCCCTTAGTGTAACTGAGCCTATAGCTATAGTCTGAGTGGCAGCCCAGCCTCGCCCTGTGTGCACAATGTGACCTCACTGGTATCTGAGTGTCAGAGACTTTCACTTTCATTTCTCTCTCCTGCTGCCAGCGATGGCGTCTGCTGATCTGAGACAGGAGCTGGACTGTTCCATCTGCCTGAGCATTTATACAGATCCTGTAACCCTGAGATGTGGCCACAACTTCTGCCGGGTCTGTATTGATCGTGTGCTGGATACACAGGAGGGATCTGGAGTTTATACCTGTCCTGAATGCAGAGCAGAGTGTCAGGAGCGTCATGCACTGCAGAGGAACATAACTCTGTGTAACATTGTGGGGAGTTTCCTGTCTACTCAGCCAGATCAGGAGGAGACTGAGATCTTCTGCACTTACTGTGTGGACTCTCCTGTACCTGCTGCTAAATCCTGTCTGCTGTGTGAGGCTTCTCTGTGTGATAAACACCTGAGAGTACACAGCAAGTCAGCAGAACATGTCTTATGTGATCCCACCACTTCCCTGGGGAACAGGAAATGCTCTGTTCATAAGGAGCTCTTCAGATATTACTGCACTAAGGACGCTGCCTGTATCTGTGTGTCCTGCTGTCTAATTGGGGAACACAGAAGACATCAGGTGGAGTCGCTGGATGAGGCGTCTGAGAAGAAGAAAGAGAAGCTGAGAAATGTTCTGCAGAAACTGACCACAAAGAGAGCGGAGGCTAAGAAGAGAGTCCAGAGTTTGCTGGAGCGCAGGAGAGAGGATCAGGGAAAAGCAGCTGGTGTAACCGAGACAGTCACTGCCATGTTTAGAGACATCAGGAGACAGCTGGAAGACCTGGAGAAGAGAGTCCTGTGTGAGATCTCCAGGCAGGAACAGCGCGTTTTACTCTCAGTCTCTGATCTGATCCAGCAGCTGGAAATAAAGAAGGACGAGCTGTCCAGGAAGATGCGTCACATTGAGGAGCTGTGTAACATGTCTGACCCACTGACTGTCTCACAGGAACCAGACACAGGTGACTTGTGTGATACTGAGGACACAGAGAGACATGATAACCAGGTCCATGGTGCAGGAGATCTGGATGTGGGTCTCATCTCAGGGACATTACACACATTATCTGATATAATAACAGGTATGAATACAGGGATCTATGTGCAGGAAGATACAAACCTATTACTGGATGTAACCACAGCTGGTAATAATATACAGATATCAGGTGACAGGAAAACTGCATCATGGTCACATATAAAGCAGAATCACCCAGTAACACCAGAGAGATTTCAGTGTCCTCAGGTAATAAGCACCAGGGGATTCTCCTCAGGGCGACATTACTGGGAAGTGGATGTCAATAAATTAGGGGGCTGGAGGGTGGGAGTATGTTATCCCAGTATAGACAGGAGAGGAGATCTGTCATATATTGGATGCAATAACAAGTCCTGGTGTTTGTGTAGAAGGTATAATAGTGTGTCTTCAGTAATACATGACAGGAAAGAGATTGGATTAGCTAACTATACCCCCTATGACAGAGTGAGGATATATCTGGATTATGAGGCAGGACAGATGTCCTTTTATTCTCTGTGTGACCCCATCAGACACTTACACACCTACACTGCTGCCCTCACTGAGCCCCTTCATGCTGCATTATGGGTAGAGATAGGTTGTATAACTATATCTGGGGGTGTCAGGAGCTGGGAGGAATTACCATAAGGGAGCTGCCCAGAGGAATCTCCCCTCTGCACAGGGAGGGTAATATAACTGAGGAGACCCTAAGCCAATAGAATGAAGCTGTAGGTGGGGCTACAGTTGAGCCCCTCCCCCTGTGTAACCACATGACTGGATGTGTTCCCATGTTGGTGTATTAGAAATTTTCTCTGTGGGGGGTTTCCCAACTCTGACTCACTGAGGGGTCTATTCATCAACACTAAAATAATGTTTTTAAGGACATTTTCCTTAAATAACGTTATTTTAGTATTCATGAAGCCACTTAGCACAGGAGATATCACAGATATCTCCTTGCTAAGTTCCCCTGCATTAATTTCCACACTCCCCATACATTAGTACATTAGTACATTAGTATGGGGACATGGAAATTATGGTATTCATCAAATTCCAAAAATTATGTATTTTCGGAATTTGATGGAGTTACTATTCGCCACTGTGAGGTGGCGAATAGCAGGTGAGACTTACCGGCGGTCAGCTGGACAGGTCCCCTGCAGCTCCCTCCGGCGCTCTGGTCCCTCCTCTGGCTCCGGTGATTGCTTGCACGCTGTGTTCTCCCAGCAGAACACAATAAAGTTTAGAAAAAAATAAAATATATATATTTTGTTTCTAAACAGTACTGTGTGCTGCTGGGAGACCACGTGTCAGACCAGCAGGACAGAGCCGGAGGCTGCTGCGCGGGCAGGTAAGTGCGGGACGGGGGGAGGTGAGCGGAGGGGGGAGAGTGGGGTTGGGGGGCACACAAACTTACCGCCGCTGGGCTTACGAATGTAACAGCGCATGCGCAGCACTGTTTCCTGCTGCGGTTACTTAGAGTAGACAGGGATAACTATCTATTTCCCAAAAAGCTGTCATCGCAAAAATGACAGCTTTTCGGAATAGATACAACTGGAGAGGAGGAATGATGAATTCCTTCGGTAATTAGGTAGAACTCTATGCGAGTTCTAAACCAAATTACCTCCATTGATTTTTAAGGTATGATGAATAGGCCCCTGAGATCTGTGATTGGTTGCAGTAACTGTCTGTCAGTCAGTGTGCAACGTATTACTGTAGTCAATGCAGCACTTGCTCCTATTAGATGTGATGTATGCAGGCAGTGAATGGGATGTTGTATCTCTAAGGGCCTGATTCAGATTTGGGAATAGAGAGAGAGATCTCTCTCTCAACTGATCATCTTGGTGAAACCATGCTGCACTGCAGGTGGAGCAGATTTAAAATGTGCAGATAGATTTAGATTTGGGAAGAGTTTTTCCAAACTGACATGTAAATTGTAGATTAATAATAAAGCTTTGCAGTATTTGTGGGCTACATGTAAAATCAGCCAGTATTTACCCCACATGTAAAAAATTTATGTATTTACACCCCTTACATTGCAATATGGTTTGTTCAGGTTCACAGTTGAGAGAGATATCTCTCTCTATTCCCAACTCTGAAACAGGCCCTAAATCTTTACCTACTGGGAGTTATAGTTAAGATTGACTGTCTGTAATACAGATGGGTTGGACTACACCTCCCAGCATGCCTCATTGCTTATTGTTAATATTGTGATACTTTATATGGTAAATGTGCTCATCATTTAGAGCTCCCTATCTGTACCACCCCCTGTATAACAGGACCCTCACTTACCACCATGTACTGTACTCTCTCAGTATAAGGGAATAACTCCCAACATTTACATATGCAAACTCTGGAAAGAATAAGCCCTGTCCCAACTGCTCATACCCCGCCCTACTCTGACAAACCTGCCCGATCCACCCAAACCTCACACCATCTGCCCCTAAATCTGTATTGGGAGGTCAGTAAGAGTGTTGTACAATGTACTAATGGCATAATGCCCTGTCTGCCGAATTAAGTCACCATATATATGATAAATATATGTTACCTTTTCAGACATTAATATGTACATAAACTCAAAGTGCCAATTTCTTGTAGGGAGGGTGATGCGGGTGAGTGTGAGCCCCGTGTTCATCTCCCCGCTGTAATGATTTCTGTTTCTGTAGCTATTACATAAACTACCAGGAAATATCTGTAACCAACAATGACTGAGCAGTAACACAATGTCTCATACACAGTAACAATGACTGACCAGTAACACAATGTCTCATACACAGTAACAATGACTGACCAGTAACACAATGTATCATACACAGTAACAATGACTGAGCAGTAACACAATGTCTCATACACAGTAACAATGACTGACCAGTAACACAATGTCTCATACACAGTAACAATGACTGACCAGTAACACAATGTCTCATACACAGTAACAATGACTGACCAGTAACACAATGTATCATACACAGTAACAATGACTGAGCAGTAACACAATGTCTCATACACAGTAACAGTGACTGACCAGTAACACAATGTCTCATACACAGTAACAGTGACTGACCAGTAACACAATGTCTCATTCACAGTAACAATGACTGACCAGTAACACAGTGTATCATACACAGTAACAATGACTGACGAGTAACACAATGTCTCATACACAGTAACAATGACTGACCAGTAACACAATGTATCATACACAGTAACAATGACTGAGCAGTAACACAATGTCTCATACACAGTAACAATGACTGACCAGTAACACAATGTCTCATACACAGTAACAATGACTGACCAGTAACACAATGTATCATACACAGTAACAATGACTGAGCAGTAACACAGTGTCTCATACACAGTAACAATGACTGACCAGTAACACAGTGTCTCATACACAGTAACAATGACTGACCAGTAACACAATGTATCATACACAGTAACAATGACTGAGCAGTAACACAGTGTCTCATACACAGTAACAATGACTGAGCAGTAACACAGTGTCTCATACACAGTAACAATGACTGACCAGTAACACAATGTATCATACACAGTAACAATGACTGACCAGTAACACAATGTCTCATAGACAGTAACAATGACTGACCATTAACACAATGTCTCATACACAGTAACAATGACTGACCAGTAACACAATGTATCATACACAGTAACAATGACTGACGAGTAACACAATGTCTCATACACAGTAACAATGACTGACCAGTAACACAATGTATCATACACAGTAACAATGACTGACCAGTAACACAATGTATCATACACAGTAACAATGACTGACCAGTAACACAATGTATCATACACAGTAACAATGACTGATGAGTAACACAATGTCTCATACACAGGCACAATGACTGACCAGTAACACAATGTCTCATACACAGTAACAATGACTGACCAGTAACACAATGTATCATACACAGTAACAATGACTGACCAGTAACACAGTATCTCATACACAGTAACAATAACTGACCAGTAACACAATGTCTTATACACAGTAACAATGACTGACCAGTAACACAATGTATCATACACAGTAACAATGACTGACCAGTAACACAATGTCTCATACACAGTAACAATGACTGACCAGTAACACAATGTCTCATACACAGTAACAATGACTGACCAGTAACACAATGTATCATACACAGTAACAATGACTGAGCAGTAACACAATGTCTCATACACAGTAACAATGACTGACCAGTAACACAATGTCTCATACACAGTAACAATGACTTAGCAGTAACACAATGTATCATACACAGTAACAATGACTGACCAGTAACACAATGTATCATACACAGTAACAATGACTGACGAGTAACACAATGTCTCATACACAGTAACAATGACTTAGCAGTAACACAATGTATCATACACAGTAACAATGACTGACCAGTAACACAATGTATCATACACAGTAACAATGACTGACGAGTAACACAATGTCTCATACACAGTAACAATGACTGACCAGTAACACAATGTCTCATACACAGTAACAATGACTGAGCAGTAACACAATGTCTCACACAAAGTAACAATGACTGACCAGTAACACAGTGTCTCATACACAGTAACAATGACTGACCAGTAACAGTGTCTCATACACAGTAACAATGACTGACCAGTAACACAATGTCTCATACACAGTAACAATGACTGACCAGTAACACAATGTCTCATACACAGTAACAATGACTGACCAGTAACACAATATCTCATACACAGTAACAATGACTGACCAGTAACTCAGTGTCTCATAGACAGTAACAATGACTGACCAGTAACACAATATCTCATACACAGTAACAATAACTGACCAGTAACACAATGTATCATACACAGTAACAATGACTGACCAGTAACACAGTGTCTCATACACAGTAACAATGACTGACCAGTAACACAGTGTCTCATACACAGTAACAATGACTGACCAGTAACACAATGTATCATACACAGTAACAATGACTGACCAGTAACACAGTATCTCATACACAGTAACAATGACTGAGCAGTAACACAATGTCTCATACACAGTAACAATGACTGACCAGTAACACAATGTCTCATACACAGTAACAATGACTGACCAGTAACACAGTGTCTCATACACAGTAACAATGACTGACCAGTAACACAATGTATCATACACAGTAACAATGACTGACCAGTAACACAGTGTCTCATACACAGTAACAATGACTGACCAGTAACACAATGTATCATACACAGTAACAATGACTGACCAGTAACACAGTGTCTCATACACAGTAACAATGACTGACCAGTAACACAGTGTCTCATAGACAGTAACAATGACTGACCAGTAACACAGTGTCTCATAGACAGTAACAATGACTGACCAGTAACACAATGTCTCATACACAGTAACAATGACTGACCAGTAACACAATGTCTCATAAACAGTAACAATGACTGACCAGTAACACAATATCTCATACACAGTAACAATGACTGACCAGTAACACAATGTCTCATAGACAGTAACAATGACTGACCAGTAACACAATATCTCATACACAGTAACAATGACTGACCAGTAACACAGTGTCTCATACACAGTAACAATGACTGACCAGTAACACAATGTATCATACACAGTAACAATGACTGACCAGTAACACAATATCTCATACACAGTAACAATGACTGAGCAGTAACACAGTATCTCATACACAGTAACAATGACTGACCAGTAACACAATGTCTCATACACAGTAACAATGACTGACCAGTAACACAATGTCTCATACACAGTAACAATGACTGACCAGTAACACAGTGTCTCATACACAGTAACAATGACTGACCAGTAACACAGTGTCTCATACACAGTAACAATGACTGACCAGTAACACAATGTCTCATACACAGTAACAATGACTGACCAGTAACACAATGTCTCATACACAGTAACAATGACTGACCAGTAACACAATGTCTCATACACAGTAACAATGACTGATCAGTAACACAATGGGCCTGATTCAGACCCGGACGCTATTTGCGGGCGCTCACTCTCAAAAAGGGGGACGTCTATGCAAAACATGTGCTCGCTCTTTGCGGTGTAAGGACTCCTCTATGTCTTAGCGGGCGAGGGCTTATTGTGCTCGCAAGTGTTTAAAGACGCCCCCTTGCCACTCGCAACAAACGTCATCTCCGGGAAATGTAGGATTAATCGGGACCATCGGGAGCCATCGGAGCTGCTTGCAGCACTTAAGGTAGACCTAGCCTCCCGCAAGCAGTGCGAGCAGTACAGGGTAAAAACAACCAAGTCACATGTTCAATGACGCTACTTTGGTAATTATGCACTCCCATTAAACGCCGTTCTGACGGTCAGACACGCCTGCATTCACAGCACCACTGAATCAGGCCCACTGTCTCATACACAGTAATGCACCCATATTCTCTAAGCTAAGCTATATTTTTCCTGCCACAAATCACAAGGGTTATAAATCTTTCCATCTATTGTTTTTTTAAGAAAGTCTCCTTAAAGTACGTATGTAACAATAAATTGTTCTGTTTAAAATGACTGTCATTGTTTTTATCTGAGGTTCCCTTTACTGCACAAGTGTTACAGTGTCACAAAGTGTGGTCTACAGTGTTATAGAACAAAGTATTAATGTGATCTACTCTGAATTATTATAGGGGTGACATGTTCCACTGTTGCATACTTGGGGATGACAGGGATCACGCAATTCACAATTATAAGGAAAATGGAGGCGTATCGCCACCGTAGGGGGTGGGGGGAGGAGTGGAGAGACCAGGATCTCGGTCGGCTGATGGATTTCCTGGCCTCTTTTACTCATCTGCGGCGGCCGGCTTACGTGACCCCATGGTCACAAAAACAGACAGATCTCAGGTGCACAACTCCAAATTATTAATAATATATAAATGCAATAAAATTTTGCAATCGATAGAGGTTTTTAGCATAATATTGGCCAAGGTTATGGGCCTACCCACCATATCCAGGTAACCTCTGTAGGGTAGGTCCCTAACAGACTACGATTCAAATCCAAAGTGCAGGACACCCCCAAACTAGCCCAGCTAAGCCGCCCCAGGGCACCACCATAGTAAGAAAAGTGCAGTGTGAAAGAGATAGTTAGGAGCAGCTACTGCTGCATATAAAGAATGAAAATAAAAAGTGAGGTACATATATAAAAAACAAACAGTGAAGGGTTAAAATGTGTTATAAAAGAAAAATGTGTTATATTGCGGTGCCTTGAAACAGATCAACAAAGGCAATCCAGGGGGACCCACGCCCCAAAAATGAACCACAGTTGCACTACAGTATATAAAACTTGTAGGACTTACCTATAATTGTGCCTAATACCAGTGTGCATATACATTACCAGACTCCACACTTTTAAACCAATAAGGTAGGGTGCTAATCCAGACTGAGGGTGTCTCCTTTCCCTCAGGTGTGCAATAAAGCACATTAAATGGAGTATATAGGAAAGATTTCTGGACTGCACAACCTGACTATATATATATATATATATATATATATATATTAGGGGTGAGCGGGTTCGGATTTCTGAAATCCGAGCCCCCCCGATCCGAGGCTGATCCGAGTCAGGCTCGACTTTTCCCGCCTGACTCGGATCTGAAATCAAGGCAAAACATCATCATCCCGCCTTCTGGGTCTCGCGGGTTTTGGATCCTATATAAGGTACCCGCGTCGGCGCCATTTTCTCACTCGGCTGTGGACAGTGAAGAGGGAGGGTGGGAGTTAGGTCAGTCACTACACTACTAGTGTAGTGTAGTGTAGTGCAGTGTAGTGTTGTGCTGCTGTTGTCCATAGGGGCTGTGTCCACTCCTTCAAAGTCCATAGGGGCTGGCTGGACTGTGTTGTGCAGTCAGTTGACCATAGGGGCTGTGTCCACTCCAAAGTCCTGTGCAGTGTCCCAGTCCTAAAGGGGTGCTGTAGTGTTGTCCAGGGGGTGCTCTGTCCATCAGGGGTGCTCCCCCCAAGTGCAAAAAAAATATATATTTTCTGTGTTTGTGAATTGTGTGCACTGTGGCTGCACGGGCATCAACAAGGGAGCAGCGCCAAGCGTGCGCCTGTGCTCCATAAGTAAAGGGCCGGCTGGCTTGTCCGTTAAAGGGTGCTGTAACCCCCAAAGTACACTCCAAACAAAATAAAAAAATATTTTCTGTGTTTGTGAATTGTGTGCACTGTGGCTGCACGTGCATCAACAAAGGAGCAGCGGCAAGCGTGCGCTTGTATCCCATAAGTAAAGGGCCGGCTGGCTTGTCCGTTAAAGGGTGCTGTAACCCCCAAAGTACACTCCAAACAAAATTAAAAAATATTTTCTGTGTTTGTGAATTGTGGCCCTCATTCAGACCCGGACGTAAGTGGCCGTTCGCTCGTACGGCGTACGAGCGGGAAAATGTAAATTAAAGCGCTCGTTCGTATTTTCGTTTGCAGATAATCTTCCGCTCCATAGTCACCCAACCCCTCCTCTAGCTAGCGAAAGTTCAAAATAGCGACCGTCCATCTCCTCTTTGGTTGCAGGGAACGCTCGCACAAGTCAAAACCGGAAGTGGGCCTGTCATTTATCATTTGCCTGCTATTTCATTCTGCCCACATACTTGAATCGATTAATAGCAATCAGTATATTTATTAGCTTAATTGGTATTCACATCTTAGCAATCCGCTTTTTGTTACAATGTCAATAAACTTTATTATTGTTCGTGTGTGTCATTCCTTCCGCAGAATACATACTTTGTACCAAGGGGATGGTTTTTCAAATTTTAAAGTTTGTTTGAATGCTACTATTGTTTTGCGTTAGTTTATATGCAGATTTTTCATCTTTATTAATAATATTTAAAATTTAAATTAGCTTACGCATGTCACTGCATCAAGCCTATCATAATTCACATTATATTTGTGAGGGTGTAGGTCACATGACTCATACAATAACCAATACAATGCGTTCTGTTATTTTTCAAAGTACATTAGCCAATCAAATTTTTTCTGGGACCTTTATTAAAACTGTTTTTTGTTGAAAAAATCATTACCATCATGAGAGCCGCAGCATTTACACGCAGAGAACTCCTGGTCCTCACAGATGTGATGAACCGGAGAATCACAGATCATCCGGCCCCCATCACAAACCTCCGCAAGCGGCTCGCCTATGCGGAGGTGCGGCACCGGCTGCATAATTTGGGCTTCCGCCGCAATATCGGCCAGCTTGAAAGGCGCTGGTCCGATCTCCACCGCAGGTCCCCACTCCTTTTGGCCAATTTGCGTCAGCAAATTAGCGAAAGTAAGTGTATTTTTTTTACATTTTAAATGTAAGCATACCTGCGTGTGCATGTTTTCCGTCTAGCCCTGTTTCTTTATTTAGGACATACCTGCATGTGCATGTTTTCCGTCTAGCCCTGTTTCTTTATTTAGGACATTCCTGCGTGTGCATGTTTTCCGTATAGTGGGGGGTTTTTTAACATTTTTTTTGTGTAAATTTTTTACACAACCAAAAAAAACAGAAACTTAAAAATTTTTATCCATCATTTAGGGGCTGAGCGCAGACTACGACGTCTACTACGTCAATGACGTCGGCCTAGTCCCCTATCCCCCACTCCCAGCCAAACCTCCTCTCCCCAACCTTCCCCAAATTCCCCCTCCACCCCAGACTGGCCAGAGCGTGATGCCCCTCCCTCTCCTAATATTCCCATCCCTCAAAATTCACCCTCCCCTCCACCCCCCCCTCTCTTTTCATCACCCTCCCCTCCACCCACCCCTCTCTTTTCCTCCCCCTCCACACCAAGTCAAATCACCCCTCCACCATCAGACCAGCACTGGCCCACCTCAGAGGAGGACGATGTCGGGGCTACAGGACCAGTCGTCATTCTGACCGGTATGTTTCCCTTTTAAACTATGGTTGCTTTTGCTTTTTTTGGTTTTTGGGCGATGTTATCCTTTTGCCTGTGCATTTCCAATTTGTTAAGTATTTCTAATGTTTTGGATATATATCTTTGCCAAACAATGTCTAGGATGTTTTCCTCTTACACATATCACACATGTCCAAACACTCATACTTGTGTCTTTCTTGTTTACGGTACCAACAAATGTTGTTTTTGGGCGTACTTCTCCCTTTTTTTTGTTGTATTTTTATGTGTAATTTTTTTAATTTTTATTTAGACAATATTTGCGTTTGCCATTATTTTATTTTTTTTATTTGTCTCTTTTTTTAAAGTATATTCTGCTTTTTAAGTTGTTTGGTAACATATAAATTAAGGTGTCATTTTAGTAATCCACACATTTTTTTAACCCACAGAGGACCAGAGGTGGATGCAAGAATATGCAAATGGCTTGCAGAGGCTGAGGGGCCATGTCATAGGCATGCTCGTGGTCCTGGATCAGATGTCGGCGCTCCTGCGCCACTAATTTTTTTTTTGGCCCACCCTGAAAATGTTTGCAAAATTTAAATTTTTTTTGTTTTATTAAAGTCTCATTCCTTGTCTGTAAATATTAGATTGTTTTACCTTACATAAATCGACTATTGGAGCATGTTTTTTTAAGTAATGTAAATTAGATTGTAGAAAGCTCAAGTAAGTATGTAAGCTGGCACATTAAACACCTAACAATACCAATAGGTTTGTAGAATTACCAGCAATTTTGTTTTTTTTATTTTTGGTGGGTAATGTAAATATTAAATCAAACCTGCTTAGGCCTAGATTAGAAAACATACTGATTCACCATAATACCTTTGGTGTTTGTTTTTATCCACAAAGCATGGTAAAATACTTTACAATTTAACACATTACAGGATTAGCCATTAAGCAAGTTTGCCTTTTTTGGACCAGGTTACACTTGCTTGTAATTTACCAAGGAAATGTTATTTTAACGTTAACCAAAAATGTATTCCACACAAATAATAAACACAAAGTGAATTGTCATAATCAATACACACAGTGAAAACACTCTCAAAAATACAGCCAACACCAAAAATAACAAAATAACAACAACAATCAAGAACTGTTTGAAGAAGTAGCATGCCAACATGATTCCACAAATGAGTCGAAGAAATAATTGTTCAAGAAGTTATATCCAATGTGGCCACATGAAGTCAATTTTTAGGATCAGGTAGTAGGCATCGTTTTTTCGGTTATTTTTATGGAATAAAAGACAAAAATAAAAAAATAAAAAATTAAAATTGGCCATTAAAATCTTACATGTCTACATTGTGTCAATTAACTTCATTTTTAACAATAATTACCTAAAAAATCTGGCCCCCACATCATCGCGTATGGCCCCCCCACATAATGACCTCCGACCAACCTCGGGGGGGCCATCCTCAGGCAAGGCATCCTCTGGCTGCATTGGGACACCACTCCTTATGGTGATGTTGTGAAATATCCCACACAGGACCACAATTTTCGAAACCATAGCCGGGAAATACATGAGCTCGCCACCAGAGCGGTGGAGGCATCTGAATCGGCCTTTTAAAAGGCTGATACAGCGCTCCACCACCTGCCTGGTGGCTGTAAGTGTGGAATTATACTCACTTTGTGGCCCTGGTGTGGGAGCCAAATAAGGAGTGAGCAGCCAGGGCGTGCAAGGGTAACCACTGTCTCCTGTGAAAAAACAAAAACAAACATCAGGACCATTGTGTAACAAGCTTTGCATTGGTTGCCACAGAAGGTGCCAACTTACCCAGAAGCCACGCATCACCAGCTTGTAGGTTGTCTAATTTGTGCCAAATCCCTGATTGCCGGATGACAAAGGAATCATGTGCACTCCCGGGGAATGGCATTCAGGGACAGGATCTGGAGGGAGACATCACATACCACCACTACATTCAGTGAATGAAAGTGTTTGCGGTTCCTAAAAATAACCTCCAGCCTTGCTGGAGGCTGAAGCGGTATGTGAGTGCCATCCACAACCCCTATGATGTGTGGGAAGCCAGCTATTTGGTAAAAATTGGCCTTCGCCACACTAAGGGAACCCATATCCAATGGCATTGTAATAAAATGATGGAGGTGTTTAAAACTGGCCTCCATCACTGCCCTCAGGATCCTTGAAAAGGAGGATTGGGAGATTCCGGCAACTATTCCCACAGTGGTTTGAAAGGATCCTGAGGCACAGAAATGTAACACCGACATTAATTGCGTAAGTGGTGGTATTGCTGTAGGACTGACAATTTGCCGTTCAAGATCACTCTCTATTAATGAGAGAGTGTCTAGGATGATTTGGGGAGGAAGACGGTATCGTCTTAATACCTCATCATCTGGCATTCCAAAAAGGGTGACACGTGTTCTATATATCTGGGGCCTTGCACGCCTATGAGGCCTACGCCTGGAACGAAGTTGAGGTTGGTCGGGTTCTGGAACCATGGCCAATATAATTCGACCAACATCAACCTGAAATGGTAAGCCAGGTAGTTATTGTTTTAGACAAATGTGTAAAGAAAAATATACTTATCTTTTCTAAGAAATCCAAAGATGCTTACAGCCCTGGGATGGGTCATGTGCTGAACCACCTACATTTAAAAAGTAGAAAATATATTTTAGATTAATTTAATAAACTATGATTGTAATCACATTTCTGGGGTGAAAAATAGAGAAGGGAGGACACATTAGTTGTGAAAATATTACGCCACATTTCCAGGGGTATTCAATATGGGAGCGTTAACATCTTTTTTGCTTAAATTTCGGAGGTAAGACGTCATTATGACCGTTTTTACTTTTACACCCTATTCAATATCAAAGACTTATCGCAGTTTTGAAAAGTCTTTGTTAAAAAACGGGGATAAGTTTTCACCATTGAATAAGTGTCGTAAAAAAGTGCAGAATTGGTGTTTAGGGGTGCAGGCTTAAAAAAAATAGCCTGCACCCCTGGGACTGACATTTAAACCAAAAATGTGTCCAAAAAAGTTTAACAACCAAAATAGGGACACCCAAAAAAAATTACGAAAAATTTGAGGTGAAAACAATAAAAAAGGGGATAAATTCTTACACAATATGGAAGTAGGTTCAGGGCTATTCTGCAAGTATGCGGCAGGTGTTTTGAAGAATAGAATTATAGCGGCAGGTGCCCAAATGGTGTTTTTAAAAAAAATTACTTTAGGGACATCAAAATATGGTAGTCCCCATTTTTAGGTTCACCAAATTTGATGGGACCACTTAAAAAATGTGAAAAAATAACCTAAGTGCTCTTCTGCATCACTTCATCAATGTTGGCAACAAAACACCTGTTGCGGCTCTTTAAACCCCCACTTTCAATTAAAGCCTAAAACAGGGGTACCCATAGTGTTCACCCATGTTTTTTCAACTTTAGGGGGGCTCTGACATTTTTAATTCGGAAAAAAGCGTAACTTTACGCCAATCCAACTTCGGTTTCCCGTTTTTGTTAATTTTCTATTGAATACGGGGATAAGCGGGAGCGCGCACCAGACTTAATGCAGAAAAATAATCCGATATGAAATGTTAACTTCACTGTCGAAGTTAACGTTTAATATCGGATTATTTTTCAAAATGGACAGTTCTGTCAATCACATTTGACATGTCACTTCCTGTTCGCTGTTCGATGACTGACTGAAAAAATGATCGCAATCAGCCGTACGCACATGCGCACTGTTACACCGACGCATGTGTGGTTTGACAACATCGGATGACTACGAGCGTACGGCCGCTTACGAGCAGCTCTGAATGAGGGCCTGTGTGCGCAGTAGCCGCACGTGCATCAACAAAGTAGTGCCAAGCGTTCGCCTGTGTCATAAGTAAAGGGCCAGCTAGCTTGTCCGTTAAAGGGTGCTGTAACCCCCAAAGTACACTCCAAACAAAATAAAAAAATAATTTCTGTGTTTGTGAATTGTGTGCGCAGTAGCCGCACGTGCATCAACAAAGTAGTGCCAAGCATGCGCCTGTGTCATAAGTAAAGGGCCGGCTGGCTTGACCGTTAAAGGGTGCTGTAACCCCCAAAGTACACTCCAAACAAAATAAAAAAATATTTTCTGTGTTTGTGAATTGTGTGCGCAGTAGCCGCACGTGCATCAACAAAGTAGTGCCAAGCGTGCGCCTGTGTCCCATAAATAAAGGGCCAGCTGGCTTGTCCATTAAAGGGTGCTGTAACCCACAAAGGGCACTCCAAACAAAATAAAAAAAATTTTTCTGTGTTTGTGAATTGTGTGCACTGTGGCTGCACATGCATCAACAAAGGAGCAGCGCCAAGCGTGTGCCTGTGTCCCATAAGTAAAGGGCCAGCTGGCTCATTTCTTAAAGGGTGGTGTAACCCACAAAGTGCACTAGTCTCCAACAAAAATAAAAAATTATTTTCTGTGTTTGTGTGCGCCTTAGCCGCACGTATATATCAATATAACATAAATGGAGGACCAAACTTTCTCCGATAAAAATAAAATAGGGAAAGATCAAGAACCACTTCCTCCTAGTGCTGTTGCTGCTGCTGGGCATTGTTCATCATCCCAGAGAGGAAGTAGGAACATCACTACTTTTACTAAACAATTGACCCTCCAACAGTCCTTAGCGAGGAGGATGAAGTACAACAGCAGTCATCCTGAAGCAAAACATATAACTGAGGCCTTGACAGCTATGTTGGTGTTAGACGTGCGTCCGGTATCCGCCATTAGTGCAGTGGGATTTAGACAATTGATGGAGGTAGTGTGTCCCTGGTTCCAAATCCCATCTAGATTCCACTTCACTAGGCAGGCGATACCGAGACTGTACAGAAACGTCAGAAAAAGTGTCCTCAGTGTCCTGAAAAATGCGGTTGTACCCAATGTCCACTTAACCACGGACATGTGGACAAGTGGAACAGGGCAGACTAAGGACTATATGACTGTGACAGCCCACTGGGTAAATGTATCACCTTACGCAGCAACAACAGCAGCGTCACCAGTAGCAGCATCTCAGAACGCCAGCTCGTTCCAAGGCAGGCTATGCTGTGTATCACCGGTTTCAGTAAGAGGCACACTGCCGACAACCTCTTAGAGAAACTGAGGGAAATCATCGCCCAGTGGCTTACCCCACTTAGACTCTCCTGGGGATTTGTGATATCTGACAACGCCACCAATATTGTGCGGGCATTACATCTGGGCAAATTGCAGCACGTCCCATGTTTTGCTCACACAATAAACTTTGTGGTACAGAATTTTCTGTAAAGCGACAGGGGCGTGCAGGAGACGCTTTGGGTGGCCCGAAAAATTTCTGGCCACTTTTGCCATTCAGCAACTGCGTGCGCCTGTGTCATAAGTAAAGGGCCGGCTGGCTTGTCCGTTAAAGGGTGCTGTAACCCCAAAAGTGCACTCCAAACAAAATAAAAAATTCTTTTTTTTTCTGTCTTTGTGAATTGTGTGGGCTGTAGCCGCACCTGCATCCTCAAAGCAGCAGCGACAAGCGTGCGTCTGTCTGTTAAAGGGTGGTGTAACCCTCAAAGTGCGCTCCACAAACAATAAAAAAAATCTTTTTTTCCTGTCTTTGTGAATTGTGTAGGCTGTAGACGCACCTGCATTCTCAAAGCAGCAGCGACAAGCGTGCATCTGTCTGTTAAAGGGTGGTGTAACCCTCAAAGTGCGCTCCACAAACAATAAAAAAATTCTTCTTTTTTTTTCTGTCTTTGTGAATTGTGTGGGCTGTAGCCGCACCTGCATCCTCAAAGCAGCAGCGACAAGCGTGCATCTGTCTGTTAAAGGGTGGTGTAACCCTCAAAGTGCGCTCCACAAACAATAAAAAAATTCTTCTTTTTTTTTCTGTCTTTGTGAATTGTGTGGGCTGTAGCTGCACCTGCATCCTCAAAGCAGCAGCGACAAGCGTGCATCTGTCTGTTAAAGGATTACATCGGTGACAGCATCCAAGTAGGCATGTCAGACAGTCCGTCCCTGTACTGGCAGGAAAAAGAGGCAATTTAGAGGCCCCTGTACAAACTGGCTTTATTTTACCTCAGCTGCCCCCCTCCAGTGTGTACTCTGAAAGAGTGTTTTGTGCAGCCGGGAACTTTGTCAGCGAAAGGCATAGGAGGTTGCTTCCACAAAATGTGGAGAAGATGATGTTCATAAAAATGAATTATCAACTCTTCCAGGGAGACCAGCCTCCAGAACGTACAGAGGGACCTGTGGTGGTGGATTCCAGCGGGGACGAATTAATACTCTGTGAGGATGAGGATGTACACAACACTGAAGAGGGTGAGGAATCGGTGGATGAGGAGGATGAGGACGACATCTTGCCTCCGTAGAGCCAGTTTGTGCAGGGACAGATTAATTGCCAGCTTGTTTTGTGGGGGCCCAAATGAACCAATCATTTCAGCCACAGTTGTGTGGCAGACCCTGGCGCTGAAATGATTGGTTTGTTAAAGTGTGCATGTCCTGTTTATACAACATAAGGGTGGGTGGGAGGGCCCAAGGACAATTCCATGTTGCACCTCTTTTTTTTCTTTGCATTATGTACTGTTTGGGGCCTAGTTTTTCAAACTGCCATCCTGTCTGCCACTGCAGTGTCACTCCTAGATGGGCCACGTGTTTGTGCCGCCCACTCGTGTCGCTTACCATAGTCATCCAGCTACCTCGGTGCAACCTTTTGGACAGAAAAACACTAGTGTGAGGTGTGAGGTGTTCAGAATAGACTGGAAATGAGTGGAAATTTAGGTTATTGAGGTTAATAATAGCATAGGACCAGAAAAACCCACAAATTCTGTGATTTTAGCTGTTTTTATGCTTTTTTCAAAAAAAAAATACAGATCCAAAACACAAAACTCAGAAACCAAAACACCGAAGGGTGGTTTTGGCAAAACCAATCCAGACCCAAAACACAAAGAAAGATCCAGATCCAAAACCAAAACACGAAAAGTGGCCGGTGCACACCCCTAATAATTAATAACAGTTGTCAAAAGCAGTACCAGATTAAGGTGCACATGGGCCTGCAGCTGAAACTGATGACAGGCCTATTGTGTGCTGCTGGGGGTGTGACCAGCGCACAGGGGTGTGAGTAGTGATGTGGTAGGCATGACAAATGCTGTGGGGGTGTGGCCTGTGCTGCGAGGTGTGGGTAGCACATAAATGGGTTGGGGCAGTGCAGGAGGCAGACCGAGGTGACCCGGGTCTCTTTATTAGTGTGCGTATTGATACTCTAGTGGTCAGGGTCATAAGGAGCCCCCGGGCCAACTTCACAGACTTTAGGCTGCTCAGCTAATCTGTCCCTTTAGGTACTGAGGGGGCGCTGAGACCTTATGTTGTGCATGGAGAGCTTGTGAATCCTTTCACTGTGCCGCGGCAACATCTGTATTATGTCCTGGACCAGGGACGTAACTAGAACTTTGTGGGCCCCACAGCAAAATTTTAAAGGACCCCTTCCCCCCATAGCTTTTATCTCTCTGCAGTGTTCGACCACAGTGATATGGGGGTGTGCTTACTGCTGCCTATCATTGTTAATGCAAGCATCAGGCCAGACTTGTTTGAAACTGAATAACCCCATTAGTTATAAATTCTGCCTCAAAACTCAGCAATTCTAAATGTAATAATATCATAATAAATCACTCATATAGGGAAGCGCTAGCAAGATCCTGGTTACCCACCAAGGCCGGGCCTGTCTGCCACAAGGATTTCTGCAGTGCTCAGCCTCTCTCTAACTCTGGGCTCCATTTCCCAATGAGACATAAACCCTTCAGCACTCACTACAGGGGTTATGTTCTCCATTCAGTATCTATAAAACAGCAGTAAGCTTACCTTACCTGTCACTGTATCGCTAACGCCAACGCTGGCAATAAGGGGGAGATGCAATAAAGCTTGGCGAGAGATAAAATTGTGAGATAAAGCACCAACCAATCAGATAGATAGATAGACAGACATGAAAATTTCTGCATATATAGAGATTTCTTGGTACCTTATGCAAGTTGCTGGAGTTGATTCCATAGGCATGATAATATCTTCAACATTACATTATAATGTCACTGCTGGGTTCAATCCACAGCCTTTGTGCTCCCTACAGTCAGAACCACAGTCAGGATGGCAGGCCGAGGTAATGACATTCAGCGACCAGCAAAGTTTGAAACAACTGTAATTATGATTTACGCCACCGGTGCTGCCACCAACATCAAATGCAGTAAGTGCCCAGCCAGCCACTTACTGTGGGCCCCTGATGCTGATAAACCGGCACTGGGCAGTGGGTAGAGATCGCAGGGAGGCGGCCGTCACACAGTTCCTCCCACAAGACCCAGGCAGTTGTGTTCTGTTTGATGATGTGACAGGGTGCAGAGGGGAAGGCAGGCCCTGGAGGCAGTGCGGACCCAGTAAGCAGTAGCAACTGCACCTACGTCATGGTAGTTATGCCTAGATCTCCTAAGTGGGATGACTGGAGAGGATGAGGATGGCGACAGTGGCACAGCAGAGTCTCAGTGGGTGGGGCCATGGATACCACATAGCAGCTGGCAGGAAAAATAAAAATTCCTGTCAACACTGCCAGCAGCTACTGTGGGCCTATTTCCATGGGTGGGCCTGGAGCTGCAGCTCCACCCATCCCATTATTAATCCGGCCCTGTTCCATCTGCACCACTCTGCCCCCTCAACCGTGGCAATGTGTTTTCCCCCTATCTGCACCACTCTGTCTTTCCCAATCTCTACTGATGTGTGTTCTCCCATTGTGCTAGTCTGTATTCCCTCATCCGTAGCAATCTGTCTTTACCCATCTGCGCTGTACCCCCATCCATGCCATTCCTTTCTCCCAAACTGTGCCACTCTGTCTCCCCTGCATCCACACCACTGTTTTCCACCCATCTGCATCACTTTGGCTCATTCTTATCAGTGCTGCTTAATCTCCCCCCCCTATCCATTCCTATATATCCCCATCCACACCGCTCTGTCTCTTCCCCCATCCACTCCACTCTTATCCCATCTGTGCACGTCTATCTTCTGCTCAGACCTCAGTTGCATAGACTGCATGTGTGTATTCCAATGAGCACACAATTCTGTGAATTAGCAGCTCCACCATTTTGTGAGTGACAGCAATCTCACTCTGTGAGAGTGCTGAATCTGCAGTTAACCACATGGTGTCATGGCATACCATATCTGTATTATGCAAGGAACACGTCCATTAAGCCACCAGCCTTAATGATCAGAATTTAATTGCTTATTTTAGTTTGAGTGGCAGAAATTCTATAGGTTTTGTGAAATTTCAGATCATGTCTAAGAAGCCTTAATGAGACATGTGAAACTGTAATGTTTTTTGTCTATGGAATTTCTTTGCTTTTTTATAATTTATTATTAGGAGGTGGTGGAGAAGGTTGGGACCCTAGGGAATGTCTAGGTATAGGTATTACCGAACTCCTTTCTGGAATCATACAGTATATTGTGTGTAGGGCCATGGTGATAGGGATAGTATACCTTAGTATCAGATGTGGGCCCATAATATGTGTACGGTATTGCAAAAGGATCAAAAAGATAGAGGCACAACATTAGATGACCATTGTGGTTGTAAAGGAGGAGACTCTATTGGGCCACTGGCAGAGGAGAGGTCTCAGACTCTGTATAGTAAAATTAAACCATCTTATGAAAGTCTTCAAACATCACAGCCTGCTGATATCTATCATATTCTGAGCGAAGATGAAGTTGTCATACATGAGAACTTCATATATGAGCTAGGTGATGAGAGAGGTGATGGAGGAAATTATGAATATGTTACACATGAATTAATTGCTAGCTTCATCTAGTTATATTATTCCTTTCTTATGGCTCTATTTACTACAATCCGCATTTGTAATGCAGATTGTAGTGTAATGCAGATTGCGAATTCCGGCAATATCACAGGGATTTACTACAAATCCCTTGCAGGAACAGAGCTTGCGAGAAAGCTCTGTCCCTGCGAATCCCCTCCGCACTCTAGTCACGATATTTTCACAAAAAAATACCGTGACTAGTGCCCCGGGCATGCGCCGACCGGCCACCGCTGCTACCCCCCCGGTGCTAAGCCCCACCCTGACACTAAGCCCCACCCCCATGGTCATGGACTCCCCCTCGCCCCCCCTCCCTTAATAGCACTTACCTGCAGTCATCGGTGCTCCGGTGATGTCTTCCATGCCTCCAGTCAGCTGATTTCCCATACTGCACTGGGACCCAATCACCTGATGACCGGGCCGCAGTGCAGCATGGGAGACCAGCTGACCGGAGGGGAGGCATCACTGGAGCCCCGACCACCGTTCCCTGGAGTCAGGTAAGTGAATTTTTTTTTTTACTATTTTTTTTTTTGCAGTGAATCAGCTTGCGGTCTGTTTAGACCACACAGCTGATCACTGGGACCGGCTCCGGGCTCTGCTCTGCCCTTTAGAGCAGAGTAGGAGCCCAGTAACCGGGGGAGACCATGGATAACACCACCTCCAGGTGGCGTTGTTATCACAGGGCTTCCCCCGGTATTTTTTTACAATTTATTTTTAGTAACTTTGGTCGGATCACATTTTCCATTACAATTAAGGGAAATGCGATCTGATTACTAAAAATAAGTGATACTTAGGGGGCGGGGCTTAGCACCAGGGGGGGCTTAGCGCCGGGGGGGGGTTAGCAGCGGCGACCGGTCGGCGCATGCGCGGGCACTTAGTCACGGTATTTTTTGTGAAAATACCGTGATAAGGCTCCAAAGGGGATTCGCAGGGACAGAGCTTAATCGCAAGCTCTGTCCCTGCAAGAGATTTGTAGCAAATCCCTGTGATATTGCTTGAATTCGCAATGTGGATTGTAGTAAATAGAGCCCTATAGGCGATACTAAATAATGTGAAAAGGGTGTGAAAACACCCTTTTTCACTTTATTTTCATAAAAATAATGTTAATAAATAGAGCCCTTAGCCACACCAGAAGGTTCATTTAAAGTAGGGGTGTGCACCGGCCACTTTTCGTGTTTTGTGTTTTGGTTTTGGATCTGGATCTTTCTTCGTGTTTTGGATCTGGATTGGTTTTGCCAAAACCACCCTTCCGTGTTTTGGGTTCTGGGTTTTGTGTTTTGGATCTGGATTTTTTCTTAAAAAATAAAAAAAAACGCTAAAATCACATAAAATGGGCCTTTTTTTGTTCCTACGCTATTAATAACCCCAATAACATTAATTTCCACTCATTTCCACTCTATTCTGAACACCTCACACCTCACAATATTGTTTTTAGGCCAAAAGGTTGCACCGAGGTAGCTGGATGACTATGCTAAGCGACACAAGTGGGCGGCACAAACACGTGGCCCATCTAGGAGTGGCACTGCAGTGGCAGACAGGAAGCCAATCAGCGTTATGGTGCCCATTTGCATGTAGCACGAACCCGGGAGATCCGTACTACATGCATCTGTGTGATTGGCACAGAGCAATGACAGGTCCGTGAGACCCGTCTGTGCTGCTGTGGTAAAAAAAAAAAAAAAACCCTGTGTAAAAAAAGAAAAAAATGGCGTGCACCCCCCCCAAAAAAGAGCAACCAGCCCCGGGCATTAGTAACCCAGTGCTGGGCGTGCTTAAATGCAGGGGACAAACGACGTAGGGGTCCCCTGTACTTAAGCACAACCAGCACCGGGCTAGTCAGAACCAGCGCTGGTTGCCAAAATACGGGGGACAAACGACGTAGGGGTCCCCCGTATTCTGCGCAACCAGCTCTGGGCTCTGATCCGGTCCTGGTTCTGGAAATACAGGGGAAAAAAATTAGTAGGGTTCCCCTGTATGTTCCAGAACCAGCACTGGACTTTTTCTAGCGGGGGGCTGATACCACAGCCAGGGGAGCCCTTTCACCGGGCCCCCCAGCCGCAGCATCAGCCCTGACCGCTAGTCAGCCCAGGCCGGGGATCCCTGGAGAGCTGGGGACCCCCCCAATAAAGGGGTCACCCTCTCCAGGGCACCCCAGGCCCAGGCTGATAGCCCGGGGCTATCCCCGCCACCCCTGGTGGCGGTGGGTGGCGGGTTGATTGTGTGGTGTGGTGTAAATAAAGAATATCAAACATTGTCTTTACAAGTAGAACTGCAAGTCCCAGCAAGCCTGCCCCGCATGCTGGTACTTGGAGAACCACAAGTACCAGCATGCAGGGCATTAAGGGCCCACTAGTACCTGTAGTTCACCTGTAAAAAAAATGTTTAAAAAAACACAGGACACACACACCGTGACAGTATAAGTTTATTAAACATACATACACACACACACACATGTACACATACTCACCTATGTAACCTGTAGCATCGGTCCACTTGTCCGGTAAAGTATCCATAGGGGACCTGTGAAAAAAAACATACTCACCATCTCCTATGCGAGGTTCTGTCCTCTTCGTTCCAAAGTAGGCATCCCCGGACTTGGCAAAAAAAAAAAAACGAAAACGCGATGCACGAACTTAGTACCGTTCTATAGAACGGTACTTCCCGAATGAGAGCTTAGCGGCGGGGTATCACCATGGAAACCCCGCTGCTAAGCGTTCATTGGCTGAGAGAGGTCATCTCCCGTCTCTCAGCCAATGAACGGCTCCCTCCATTGTAGTCAATGGTGGGAGCAGTAGGGTAAACTTTAATAACCTTGCGGCTCCCCTGGCTGTGGTATCAGCCCCCCGCTAGAAAAAGTCCAGTGCTGGTTCTGGAACATACAGGGGAACCCTACTAATTTTTTTCCCCTGTATTTCCAGAACCAGGACTGGATCAGAGCCCAGAGCTGGTTGCGCAGAATACGGGGGACCCCTACGTCGTTTGTCCCCCGTATTTTGGCAACCAGCGCTGGTTCTGACTAGCCCGGTGCTGGTTGTGCTTAAGTACAGGGGACCCCTATGTCGTTTGTCCCCTGTATTTAAGCTCACCCAGCACTGGGTCACTAATGCCCGGGGCTGGTTGCTCTTTTTTGGGGGGGGGCACGCCATTTTTTTCTTTTTTTACACAGGTTTTTTTTTTTTTTTTTACCACAGCAGCACAGACGGGTCTCACGGACCCGTCAGTGCTCTGTGTCAATGACACAGATGCAAGTAGCATGGATCTCCTGGTCCGTGCGTGCATCTGTGTCATTGAAATACACAGCAGCACAGACGGGTCTCACTGACCCATCTGTGCTCTGTGTCACTGTCAGTCACACAGATGCATGTAGCACGGATCTCACGAGTCCGTGCTACATGCAAATGAGCACCATAATGCTGATTGGCTGAGAGCCGTGACAGACGGCTCTGTCAGCCAATCAGCACTTTGCCCATTAAAGGCAAAGGCATTTTTTTTAAATTGGCCGCTCGAGGCAAAACCTCGAGATCCGACAGCAGATCTCGAGGTTTTGCCTCGGGAGAGGGATCCGGGGCAGACAGGGAGATCCGAGCTTGGGCTCGGATCGCCCCGGATCCCCGAAGTTCGGGTGGGTTCGGTTCTCAGGGAACCGAACCCGCTCATCTCTAATTTAAAGCATAGGGACTCCTCTGTGTGGTACAGTGAGTATTAGCACACAATCCTATCCTTATCTAATTTACCTTTTCCTTTGGTATATGTCTACCTACTCCTCCTATAGTGATCATTTGAGACAAATCTACTTGATTTGTGTATGTAGTATGCGCAATGAATGAGCAGAGAAGGGAATGTTATGGCAGCTGAAAACAACATGGGCGCTGAATGAAACATTGCTAATTGTTTTTATAACTATGCCTTTAATAAAATTAATTTGGTTATATGTGCTAAAAGTTTATCTTAATGCTACTGTGCAAGATTTAAGGAAGTATATCCAGCTGCAGGCTATATCTATGTCTGGCTCAGAAATCAAGATGTGGTGAGCCATTTACCAGAAACCTGAGGAACAATGAACTCTGTACAAAGGTTAAATGGTCTTTTTAATGTCTAGCTTATAAAAACCTGTGATTTATTGCTACGTGACTATAATGATAAGATTGGATTTCTTCCAATACGTGACTATAATGATAAGATTGGATTTCTCCCAATAAGGGAGTAATATATTTATTTGATTGGTCTTATGCCTTAAGGGAGTGTGATAATGACTATTGGTTGATTATTTGATTGGTTTATGTGTAAAATCGTTTTTGGTATATAATTTCTGTACAATCAATGTATGGGCAGCTTGCAATGATATTTCTGCCAGCTCTGTACAGACGTACATAATAAAAATCTTCAAGGAGACTTCATCATTTTATCTGATCATTTCTATCTATCTATCTATCTATCTATCTATCTATCTATCTATCTATCTGTCTGTCTGTCTGTCTGTCTATCTATCTATATTCCATAGACAAAAAGCCTTATGGTTTCACATGTCCCATTAAGGATTCTTAGACATGATCTGAAATTTCACAAAACCTACTATTTCTGCCACTTGAACTAAAAAAAGCATTGAAATTCTGATCATTAAGATCTTAATGGAAGTGTTCCTTGCGCAATACAGATATGGTATGCCATCACACCCTGTGGTTTACTGCAGATTCAGAATGTTATGTGTGTATTCCAATAAGCACACAATTCTGTGAATTAGCAGCTCCACCATTTTGTGAGTGACAGCAATCTCACTCTGTGAGAGTGCTGAATCTGCAGTTAACCACAGGGTGTGATAGCATACCATATCTGTATTACGCAAGGAACATGTCCATTAAGGTACCAACCTTAATGATCAGAATTTCATTGCATTTTTTAGTTTGAGTGGCAGAAATTCTATAAGTTTGGTGAAATTTCAGATCATGTCTAAGAAGCCTCAATGGGACATGTGAAATCATCATTGTGTTTTTATAATTTATTAACCATCAGGGATGGGAGCTGCAAACTGGGCCACCTGCAAGGGAGAAGGGCAACAAAATGGTACACTAGCGCTGGTGGTGGAAGGGACAGCACACAGGAGGTGTGTCGGGGGTGCAGAGGGAGAGACAGCTGAGGGGGCAGGCTGCAGGCATGTGGCAGTAGTGGAGAATTGGCAGTAGTGGGTGCAGAGTGGTGGCAGCAGCGGGGGTGCAGTGCAGTGGCCGCACCGCGGCAGTGCACAGGTTCAGCAGCAGGGGACAGAAAGACTCACTGGCACTGATAGTCCCAGCCCTGAACTGCTTCTTTAGACCCCTACATATGGAACGATGTGCTCTCAATGTGATATCATGAACAATTTCCCTTGAACACTCCCCGGCACTCCAGGACATGAAATGGTGCTTAAACAGCACATTTTGACTTAGGAACTATCGTGCAAGATGTAAAGATAGATGTAAAGATAGATGTAAAGATAGCTGACTGCATACAGGGAGCAGTGAGATCCATGATGCAGGCATCTGTGTAAAATAAATCATTTTTACAGGAGCTGTCCTGTGGGTTGTACGCTGCCCTTCATCAAAATAAGTTTTACAGGGGCTGTGCTGTGTGGTGTAAGCTGCCCTTCATCAAAATAATTTTTACACGGGCTGTCCTGTGGGTTGTACGCTGCCCTTCATCAAAATAATCCTTACAGGGGCTATCCTGGGGGTTGTACGCTGCCCTTCATCAAAATAATCCTTACAGGGGCTATCCTGGGGGTTGTACGCTGCCCTTCATCAAAATAATCTTTACAGGGGCTATCCTGGGGGTTGTACGCTGCCCTTCATCAAAATAATTATTACAGGGGCTGTCCTGTGTGTTGTACGCTGCCCTCCATCAAACTAATTTTTACAGGGGCTGTCCTGTGTGGTGTAAACTGCTTTTCATCAAAATAATTTTTACACGGGCTATCCTGGGGGTTGTACGCTGCCCTTCATCAAAATATTTTTTTACAGGGGCTGTCCTGGGGGTTGTATGCTGCCCTTCATCAAAATATTTTTTTACAGGGGCTGTCCTGTGGGTTGTACACTGCCCTTCATCAAAATAAGTTTTACAGGGACTGTCCTGTGGGTTGTATGTTGCCCTTCATTAAAATAATTTTACAGGGGATGTGCTGTGTGGTGTACACTGCCCTTCATCAAAATAATTTTTACAGGGCTTATTCACTCCATAAAAATAATGGAGGACAAAAATTTGGAGGATAAAATAGGGAAAGATCAAGAACCACTTCCTCCTAGTGCTGAAGCTGCTGCCACTAGTCATGACATAGACGATGAAATGTCATCAACGTCGTCTGCCAAGGCCGATGCCCAATGTTATAGTAGAGGGCATGTAAAATCCAAAAAGCCAAAGTTCAGTAAAATGACCATAAAAAATAAATTGAAATTGTCTGGGAGAAACGTAAACTTGCCAATATGCCATTTACGACACGGATTGGCAAGGAACAGCTAAGGTCCTTCCCTATGTTCATGACTAGTGGTTCAGCTTCACATGACGATGGAAACCCTCCTCCTCCTGCTGGAAAACTGAAACGAGTTAAGCTGGCAAAAGCAGAGCAAAGAACTGTGCGTTCTTCTGAGAAGATATCACAAATCCCCAAGGAGAGTCCAAGTGTGGTGGTGGTTGCGATGCCTGACCTTCCCAGCACTGGACGGAAAGAGGTGGCTCCTTCCACCAATTGCACGCCCTCTGCAAGTGCTGGAAGGAGCACAGTCCAGTTGCTGATATGCAAATTGAAGATGTCACTGTTGAAGTACAACAGGATGAGGATACTGGTGTAGCTGGCGCTAAGGAGGAGGAAGTTGATGAGGAGGATTCTGATGGTTATGTGGTGTGTTTAAATCAGGCACCGTGAAAAAGCCCATCACGGTCATGCCTGGGCAGAAGACCAAACATTCCACCTCTTTGGTCTGGAAATATTTCTATCCAAATCCGGACAACTGTCTTGCCATATGTACCGTATGTAAAGGTGGAATAAGTAGGGGTAGGGACGTTACCCACTTAGGAACATCCTCCCTTAAACATCACCTGCAGCGCGTTCATAAAAAGTTACTGTCAAGTTCAAAAACTGTGGCAAAGACCGTAAGCAGTCCAGGGACACCTAAATCCTGTTGTCCTGTTGTATCCAAGCACCTGCAAACCACAACGTCAACTCCCTCCTCGTCAATTTCCTCCTTAGTCAGGATCGGAAGTAGTCCTGCAGGCCATGTCACTGGTATGACTGACTCCTCTCCTTTCAGGGATTCCTCCGGAGGATCCTGCATTGCTACGCCTACTGCTGCCGCTGCTGCTGGGTGTCGTTTATTATCCCAGAGAGGAAGTAGGAACACCACTACTTATTTCACTAAGCAATTGGCCCTCCAACAGTCCTTAGCGAGGAGGATGAAGTATGACAGCAGTCATCCTCTTGCAAAGCGAATAACTGAGGACTTGAAGACTATGTTGGTGTTAGATGTCCGGTATCCGCCATTAGTGCAGTGGGATTTAGACAATTGATGGAGGTAGTGTGTCCCCGGTTCCAAATCCCGTCTAGATTCCACTTCACTAGGCAGGCGATACCGAGACTGTACAGAGACGTCAGAAAAAGTGTCCTTAAAAATGCGGTTGTACCCAATGTCCACTTAACCACGGACATGTGCACAAGTGGAACAGGGCAGACTAAGGACTATATGACTGTGACAGCCCACTGGGTAGATGTATCACCTTACGCAGCAACAACAGCAGCATCACCAGTAGCAGCATCTCAGAAACGCCAGCTCGTTCCAAGGCAGGCTACGCTGTGTATCACCGGTTTCAGTAAGAGGCCCATCCGCCGACAACCTCTTAGAGAAACTGAGGGAAATCATCGCCCAGTGGCTTACCCCACTTAGACTCTCCTGGGTATTTGTGATATCTGACAACGCCACCAATATTGTGCGGGCATTAATCTTTCCCATATACATCATTAATTATAAGCCAATCATATTACGGATCATGTTATTGCATAGACAGTAAAAAGAGAATTACACTAAGGTCTATGGCCCTGATTCAGAGCCGGACGCTCTGACCAGAGCGCTCGCTCTGAATCAGGGCCCTCCTCCATTAAAATGGAGCATCCTCCTGGATGCTCGTATAGCTGTGGGTCACCACCCACAGCATATACGAGCGTCCAAAAAGATGGTCGTGATGGTCTTGACCATCACGACCATCGGACTTGCGACGGAGACCCTGCGGTAGGGTCTCCCAGCCACAAGCCCTGGAGTGATTTTGGCTCTATCAGAGCCCAAATCACTCCCACTGACATCACTAGTGATGTCAGTGGGGCCGGCTTCAGACGGTAGGCGTTGCCATGGTAACACCTCCGTCTGGCAGGCACGCCCCCGGCACGCCCACCAAAGGGGGCATGCTGTCAGTCACCATCGACAGCACGCCCCCTTTGGTGTGAGACCCGGAGCGACAGCTTGACTGTCGCAGTCCGGGTCTCGCGCATGCGCAGTGGGGAACATCGACCCACTTGCGAGCATACTGCTGCTTGTGAGTGGGTCTGAATGACCCCCTATATCTCACTTTCTCAGGAGTTCCCGATATCTGGCGCCTGATTCTGACTCATACGCAATGCCGGTATTCCCGCAAATGGTCAGTTTTTCATATGCTTGTGCGTCATTAATAAGTTGCACAGCGGATGCGTCTCACAGTGTTAGCGTACAGAGGGCCTAATTCAGACCCGCTCGCGAGCGCTGAGCGCTCGCAAGCGGGTCGATGTTGGCCCAGTGTGCATGCGCATGACGGAGGGGGCTCCATCGTGCGCATGCGCGAGACCCGAATAGCGACTGCCAAGCCATCGTTATGGGTCT
This sequence comes from Taudactylus pleione, assembly GCA_031769625.1. Taxonomy (NCBI): domain Eukaryota; kingdom Metazoa; phylum Chordata; class Amphibia; order Anura; family Myobatrachidae; genus Taudactylus; species Taudactylus pleione. The sequence continues at coordinate 2,465,636 of JAUIMM010000633.1, forward strand.
CGCACCAAAGGGGGCGTGCTGTCGATGGTGAGTGACAGCACGCCCCCTTTGGTGGGCGTGCCAGGGGCGTTGCTGCTCAGACGAAGGCATTCCCATGGGAACGCCTACCATCTGGGGCCGGCCCCACTGACATCACTAGTGATGTCAGTGGGAGAGCTTTTGGCTCTGATAGAGCCAAAAGTACTCCAGGGCTTGCAGCCACAAGACCCTACCGCAAGGGTCTCGTCGCAAGCCCGATGGTCAAAACCATCGCAACCATCTTTTTGGCCACTCGCATAAGCCAGGGGGCCACTCCAATATTAGGAAGGAGGGCCCTGATTCAGAGCGAGCGCTCTGTCACAGCGTCCGGCTCTGAATCAGGGCCAGAGTCGCAGGACCATCGGGAATCGGTCTGGCTGCCCGGAAGAGTGGATAAGTCTCCCTGAGCTGGCTGCAACCTGCCTACTGCTGCCCACTTACCAAGTGAAGTGGGCGTACATTGGGCCTGATTCAGCAAGGAACACACGCAGGCAGACACACGCACCCGTCCATTGGGAGAATATGCTAATCAATGCACGCGAATGTAGAGACCGCAGCACAAGATACAGACACCCACCCAACACCATACTAAGCCGCCCATCTCCCTTTACTCACAGCCTGATCAGCATGCAAGACAGCATAAACATCGGTAACATCGAGAACCATCGGACCTATATGCACAATAGTGGTTGACCTGACCTGCCGCAGGATTTTGGCCGCTTGCTGGGTACAGCTTATGGTATGGCTGCATATGCTGCCGCTCTGCCTTAATTATGCATGCCCCTATAATGGCGTTACAATGCCTGCGTTCACCTGACCACCCCTCCATCACCACCCACAAACAGCACTTCCTATCAATAAATATCGGAAGGGTCTACGTACACATTGCGTGTAGTCTGCGTACCATAACCCCTTGTGGCCAATATCGCGTCATTGTGGCCCTTTCCCCCGTCTCATAATGCTGGTAATCATGGCATTTTGTAGCGGGGGGGGGATAGTGCCACAATGATACTATTGCATCATTGCGCCCTCAGGCCCACCCTTTTTCCCACAGCCCCTTACCTCAACGCTGCAACAACTGGGCTGACCCCTCCCCAGCAGCCAGGAAGCTGGCAAGTAAGCGTAGGATGGATTGAGAGGCACAGAATGAGGAGGTGGTTATACAGACGCACGGAGATGCCCCTTTCTATGGGAGTGTCACAGGAGTGTCGCGAGCGTGTCGCTGAAGTGGTTGTGAACTCGGACGTACAATCATTAAATTGGAAGCCATACTCTGGCGGATAATCTGCACCTAGCATGCAGCCGATGCAAGTTTCTATGGTCCGAATAATGGTTACACCTAAAGACGCACCAAGCGTGTAAAGATGTACAAAGTGGGCGTCTCAGTCCTTCCACAGCCAAACGCCGGATGTACACCATGGAAGGGCTTGTAGCTGTGCTATCATAAAGGTGCAGATGCAACTGCGGCAAAAGCACATACAGTATGGCCGCTCCAACGCCCGACTCCGAATCAGTGCCCTGGGGTTTATTATAACCAGAACAGAGCATGATATGAGAGACAGCGATTACAGGCTAAGGAAGAAGACACAAATAATAACATGAAGTGATTCATATGGGACCATGGGCCTGATTCAGAGATCTGCGCTATTGCGTAACTGTTCTTGCTTGACTGGATTTGTGAAGCCGCTGGATGGCGTCTCAATACATTTCCGGCCGGCTACAGCATTAGTATATCTTCATGCGGCAGCTGCGTGCGGGATTGCAGCTGTGAAAGCATTAACCGACATCTCTGAGTCAGGTCCCATGTTTCCAGAGAAAATCCTGACAGACATTGGCCCTCATTCAGAGCCGTACGCTCTGAGCAGAGCGCACGCTCTGAATGAGGGCCGGCCTCCCTGAAAACCACCCACAGGCTATACGAGCGTGCAGTTTGATGGCCGCGATGGTCGTGACCATCGCGACCATCGAAACTGCGAGCCGGAGCCTGCGGTTGAGGTTTTCAACCGCAAGCTCCGAAGTGATTTTGGCTCTATCAGAGCCAAAATCACTCCCACTGACATCACTAGTGATGTCAGTGGGCCGGCTTCTGACGGGAGGCGTTCCCGTGGGAACGCCCCCGTCAGGGAGGCACGCCCCCGGCACGCCTACCAAAGGGGGCGTGCTGTCAATCAACATCGACAGCATGCCCCCTTTGATCAGACACAACGAGCGAAGGAAAGTCCTTCGCTCGTCGCGTCTGGCGCATGCGCACGACGGAGCTCCCTCCGTCGTGTGCATGCTCAGTCCAGAACTTCGACCCACTTGCGAGTGGACAGCCGCTCGCGAGTGGGTCTGAATCAGGCCCATTATTACTGTTACCTGAGCACAAGATGGCTGCCAGCTGCCACTAACTGGGCACTAATCTGTCACATGCAGGGTCATCTACTTTCTGCATATTAATCCCGGGCCCAATCATTATTAGGGGTCAGAGGGGACTGCCTAATATTCAGCAAACTCTGGTTGCTAATGGGGGGTCGAATCATATCCCTCTGGCCCTGCGTCGCGCGCAGCCGCACGCCCAGCAATGTAGAACTCCACTGCAACTCATGGTGAGCTGGATATATTGGATAAATAATCATTGGGGCCCCCAATAGTAACTAGGCCCCTGTGTGATAATAAACAAATAGACTTTTATTTACACCATATTGTTTTAATCACAAAATTGTACTAATATTAAAAAAAAATATATAAAAAAATAAATTTTGTCTTATAAAATGACCTTTACTGTTTCCAATATAAGTACATATCCTGATGTCCCTTTATGTATTGGTTGTGTCCCTAAAGCTGGGTACACACTGGGTGATATATCGATTGAACGGCCGATATATCACGAGCGCTTCGGCAGGTGTGTACCCTCGATATATATCTGTGAACGACATTGTTCACAGACATTTCAGATCGGACCTGCGGCCCAGCAGATGCCCGATATATCTGTAGATGTATATCAGTGATTCCCAACCTCAGTCCTCAAGGCACACTAACAGTCCTGGTTTTGGTGATATCCATGCTAAAGCACAGATGGCTTAATCAAAATAACTGAGGTACTAATTTAGTTGCCTGAGCTCAAGTATGGCTATCCTTAAAACCTGGACTGTTAGTGTGCCTTGAGGACCGTGGTTGGGAACCCCTGATGTATATCAATGAATCTGCTGATGTGTACGGATAAATAAAAGGGAGACCATGTGAAATTTAACAAGTGGGTGTTATTAAAAGTAAATTTTTAGAGAAGGGATATAGAAATAAACATCTATATGCAGTTTTAGAGAATTTGGAAGGTATAGAGCGAGAAACTCTTCTAAAAAAGACAAAGAAAAAAAGAAATAAAGATTTCTCCAATGCGTTTGTTACCACCTTCAGTAAACATCATAGAAAAAATGTGAACCAATAAAAATAAATATTGGATCACTTTTCAAGATCCCCCAATCTTAAAAAAAATATATTGCCTGATAAACCTGTTACAATTTACAAGAGGGCCCCCAATTGACAAAATATTCTAGTAAAGAGTGCAGTACCACCCACGCAAGGAATAGACGCATGTATAAGATCAAAGGTCTTTACAGGTGTGGCCTGTGTGTAGCTTGCAAATATTGTAGAACACAAGGAGAAAGCAAAACTGAGACATTTACATCACAAAGAAAGAATATAAAATAAATCATTTTTTGACTTGCAGTAGTGCTAATGCCATCTTCTTAATACAATGTAGATGTACGCAATAATATGTGGATAAAACTAGTAGACCGTTGAAGGTACACATAGGGGAGCATGTGCGTAATATTCGCAAGGGGGTCGAACAGCATTGTATGTTGGCGCACTTCAAGTCCCAGCACGCCTGCAGAAAGATATTGCGCCGAATTCAGAGCCGCTCGCAAGCGACTCGATGTTCTGGCCCTGCGCATGTGCCGCATCCGGCATGTGCGAGCCCCGACAAGCGACTGAGCTTCAGTTGCTGCGGGGCTCGCTACAAGACGGGGCAGCTCTCGATGGTGAGTGACAGCTCGCCCCGTTTTGTAGGCAGGTAGGGGGGGTGGCTGCACAAATGCAGGCGTTCCCTTAGGAATGCCTGGCATTTGTGGGAGGACCTTCTGACATCACTAGTGATGTCAGTAGTGGACTTCCTACTGTAACAGAGCAGGCAGTCCACTCGGGCTTGCGGTAGCCGAGACCCTACCACAGGGTCTCGTCGCAAGTCCCATGGTCGTGATAATCGCGACGGTCCCCAGCCCACTCACACAAGCTGTGGGTGGTTACCCACAGCTTAGCGAGCGGGCTGGAGAAAAAAAAAAAACACGCCCTGATTCGGAGCGAGCGCTCGCCAGCAGTGAGTGGTCCTGAATCAGGCCCATAGTCAGTTGTAAAGCAATTGAGCATGTGAAGGGGAATTGGAGTAAAATGATGAAAGCACAGCTTTAGCCTGTGTGGAGATGCGCTTTATACATGAATTTAGTACCCTACAACCTAATGGTTTAAACGGCGAGTATGAATCAAAATGGTTTCTTTGATTTTTTATATAAATATCATGACTAATTATCTTTTTAGATGTATGTATTTTTTAGGAGGTAGAATTTAGACTGTAAATAGACTGCAAAGGTTTTATGAATATCTAGATAGGTATTGTACTAAACAATTACATTTGTTTTAAATATGTGTATGTAATTTTAAATAATCCTGGAATATGTATGAAATCTGTTATAATAGGAATGAGCATACGGGACCTTTGAAGCACTATAAATAGATCACATGACGGCTCCCACCTGTGCCTGATAAAGGGCCTGATTCAGACCCACTCGCAAGCGGCTGTCCGCTCGCAAGTGGGTCGATGGTGTGCACTGCGCATGCGCACGACGGCGGGAGCTCCGTCGTGCGCATGCGCCAGACGCGACGAGCGAAGGACTTTCCTTCGCTCGTTGTGTCTGATCAAAGGGGGCGTGCTGTCGATGTTGATTGACAGCACGCCCCCTTTGGTGGGCATGCCGGGGGCGTGCCTTCAAGACGGGGGCGTTCCCAAGGGAACGCCTACCGTCAGAAGCCGGCCCAATGACATCACTAGTGATGTCAGTGGGAGTGATTTTGGCTCTGATAGAGCCAAAATCACTCCGGGCCTTGCGGTTGAGAAACTCAACCGCAGGCTCCGGCTCGCAGTGGCGATGGTCACGATGGTCAAGACCATCGCGGCCATCAACCTGCACGCTCGTATAGGCTGTGGGTGGTGACCCACAGCTATACGAGCGTCCAGGAGGATGCTCCATAATTATGGAGGACGGCCCTCATTCAGAGCGTGCGCTCTGCTCAGAGCATCCGGCTCTGAATGAGGGCCAAAGACCCTTCCGGATTTAAACGCATCAGTCAAGATACAGGTGGACTCGGTCAAATTTCTTTTTTAAAAGAATCCTCTGTGCCCGTATATGAGCAGGAACATATAACCAGACCTAACATAGGGAGAACCAGCGGCTCGCAACAGTACAGCAATCCCGGGATAACATCCAGCTACACCAGCCGTACGTATGACACAGCCGTGTGAACAGCATAATATTCGGTCTCCAAAGGTCCGGTGAGCTCCCTGGTAATTTTTTGCTTTATATTGCCGGATAACACTCAGAGGCACAGGAGTAATATATTTGTATGGAACTTTTTAGTGTTTAAAGAAGTTTTTTTTAAATCTTCTATGCATATTTGATTACCTTGCAAAGCGTGTGCCTATATAAAGGTGCCCACACATATAGCGACATTTTACACGATTTGGTCGATTTCGACGAATCGTGACGACGAATCGGGTAAAAAAAAGGTACAAATCGTGAGTTTATACTAACGAGCACGATGCCGATGCGCGTCCCCGCTCGTCGTACATCGCATCTTCTGATCTGCCGTGCTGTAGGGCAGATTAGCCAACCATGAACACGATGGAAGCCGATCGTGAGGGTTTTTTTCCTCACGATGAATCGTAGGATTCATCACACAATGCGGAATTTGACTGACAGAAGCCTGGACACGCCCCATCGCCATCTTGTGCAGCATCGTGTATAGAGCAAGACAGTCGCACTTTGGGAGCCTGCACACTGAAGTCTTGTTTTGTTGGATATTTGGTGAGTATTTGTACAGTTTAAATGCAACCACACTGACCACCAATATGTGCTCCCCATTGCCCACCAATGTGTGCTCCCAGGTAATAAATGCATGACCCAGCCACCGCCCGCCGTATTGAGGCGGGCGGTGGCTGGGTCATGCATTAAGCTCCCACTGCCCACCAATGTGTGTAATATAACAAAAAAATAAAGAAATAAACACGTATTTTACCAAAAATCACCATACATTACATTTAAAAACACACATTATTTAAAGCTGGGGGTCTTCTACCTTTCGGTCTCCAGCTGTTGTGGAACTACAGATCCCAGGATGACCTGCCACCCGCCTTTGAAACTGTTTTAGGGCATCCTGGGATCTGTAGTTCTACCACAACGACAGGCCCAAAGGTGGAAACCCATACTGTCAAACAAAGAAACAGATTATATTACCAAGCAATAAACACATAACATTCCTGTAAAAGCAAACATGATTAGAATACCATAACAAATCTTTAAAAACTAGTAAAAAAGATAATATTAAAACATTAAAAATGTGAACTATAACAACATTACATTTAACAAAACTATATACACAAATATTTAAATGTCCTTTTTTTTCTTATTCATAGATAATGTCCATGGATTCTGAACGTGAATTCGGTACAGGATTCATTGAAATCCTGCACTGGAAAGAGTGTCTGTGGAAGATCAGTTCTCGGAAGTACCACAATAAGTCGCACAAGTTGGCCGCACTCGAGGAACTGTTGGTGTATTCGAAAAAATACATATCTGATGCAGACCTGAAAACTGTACGGCAAAAGATTCAAAATCTCAGGGCAGTATACATCAAAGAAAAAAAGAAGGTGGATGACTCCAAAAAATCAGGAGCGGGCACAGATGAAATATATACTCCTGCACTGTGGTACTACCATATGATGTCATTCATCAGTGAACAAGAGCCTCAAAGGGGATCAATCATCTTGATGTCTGAGCGTGAGGGAGATGAGGAGGTTGTAGAAGTCTTGGTAAGTAGTGACACAGTTTAAACCAAAATCCTTAATGTTTTTGTTGTTAAATCCCAAATGTCCAATTTAGTCAGTAGTTCACAGACAGTCCTCCTGCCATGGTACAGCACCTGGTCCATTGAAATAGGTCATGTACTCCTCCCTCACTTCTTTGGCACGTGCGGTGGATGTTGTTGTAGTTGGTGGTGCAGACACAGATGTCAAATGTTCAATGTCCTCCAGGAGTCCTACATCTTCTGGTCTAGCTGGGACTGGTCCTCGTTGAGTAGATTTTCTTCGCAGAAAATTGTGCAGCACACAGCACGCCATCATGACCCAGTCTATCTTCTCCACATGTAGATTGATGGTGGAGTGGAAAATGCAGAAGCGGTTGCTCATTATTCCAAACGCATTTTCCACAATGCGCCGTGCCTGGGATAGACGGTAGTTGTAGATCCTTTTCTCTCTGGTCAGGCCCCTGTGTGCAAATGGCTTCATCACATGTTCATGTAATGCAAAAGCCTCGTCTGCAACGAAAACGTAATTTAGGCCGTGCTTTGTCTGGTCCAGTGAGGGCAAGTTGAGGGTTTTGTTGGCGAGTCTGTGGTAGAAAGCCGTCTTTTTGAAGGACCCACCATCCGAAGCACGGCCATTCTTGCCGACATCCACAAACAGAAATTCGTAGTTGGCATTCACCACTGCCATGAGAACAATGCTGAAGAATCCTTTGTAGTTGTAGTAATATGATCCGGTGTTGGCAGGTGGGTTGATGCGGATGTGTTTCCCATCGATGGCTCCTCTGCAGTTAGGGAAATTCCAACGTTGTTCAAAATCTTCCGCGATGCTAGTCCACTCCTCCACGGTGTTAGGAAACTGTAAAAATAGTAAAAAAGGGGTTAAAACATGACTATAATATATTTTTATATCTTTTTTTCCTATATAGACTCCCACCCAACACCCTGATTTATCATCCACACCAGACCTCAGTCTGCTCGGTGTTGACAGTGAGCCGGAGAATAGCACACAAGTGGAAACTCCACTTCCACCTGGACCCTCATCTTCTCAACAACCCCAAAAAAGAAAAAAAAACAAGGGAGAAAGGAGAATGTTACAGAACGTGAGGACCATTTTTTACAAAACGCAGAACGGCTGCTGCAGAAACCCCCAGATGCAATAGATGATTTCACAGCTCATGTGAACAGCACATTGAGAAATCTGGATACGGCTATCCAAAGAAATTTTCTATGGTTAACCCACGACCTGTTGAGTCGCTGTATGAGCAAAAATCTCACAAATTCTACATACATTGCAGATCCAATGCTATTTTCCCCTGCCCCAAATAGGTATGTCCGCCCCCCCCTGCCCAGTTAGATATTACTCCCCCACCAAGCACCCCAAGCACCAGCACCACCTTGTATAATGCTCTGCTGGATGCAGCAGATGAGTCGCCCCAATATACAGAGATGTAGATTTTTTCTTGCTTTTAATATCACCAAATTTTATGATTTCTAATAGGTGCTTGCTGCATGGGATAGGGTGGTGATGACGCCATTTGGACAAGGTCACTACGCACATGGCACAAGTACACATTGCTGGAAGCCGGGCCACAATGTGTACTTGTGCCATGTGTGTATTGACCTGTTCAAACTGGCATCTGACCCACCCTATCACATACAGCCAGCTACCTATTGGGATTCATAAAATTTGGTGATATTTAATTTGGTTGTTTTTTTGTCTTGCTTTTAATGTCACCAAATTTTATGATTTCTAATAGGTGCTTGCTGCATGGGATAGGGTGGTGATGACGCCATTTGAACAAGGTCACTACACACATGGCACAAGTACACATTTCTGGAAGCCGGGGCCACAATGTATACTTGTGCCATATGTGTATTGGCCTGTTCAAACTGGCGTCTGACCCACCCTATCACATACAGCCGGCTACCTATTGGGATTCATAAAATTTGGTGATAATGTTCTTTTGTAAAATTGTTATAAAAAAAGGATATTGCACACAGTTTAGTGTACACTTTCAGTTGCCTGCAGGTCAGTGCACATTGTACTAAATGAAGGCTATTTTTTTCTTTATGTTGAGAAAAAAAAATAATAATTTCTTTACACAAGAAAACAATGTGTGGTGTTTTTTTTTAACTTACCTTGCAATACTGGTACTGTAGCACTTTTACGATGGCTTTGCAGGTCTCCGGAATGATGACGCCCAAGGACTGAGGTGAGATGAGTGTCCCAAACTTTAGGTCTTCTAGTGACCTTCCTGTAGCCAGGTACCTTAGGGTAGCCACCAGTCTATCTTCAGCAGGGATTGCCCTCCACCACCTTGTGTCCTGTCTCTGGATGTGGGGGGTCACCAGATGCAGCAATTCTTGGAAGCTGGCGTCATCCACGCGCAGGTAGTTCCAATAGTCGTCCGAGTTGTTCTCCTTGATCTCCATCAGCAGGGACATGTGAGAGTGGGTATCCCTTTGTAGAAGCCACTCCTTGGTCCAGCATGCTCTCGTCCTTCTTCGCTGGGCCCTCTTCCTAATCTCCCGACGGTTATTTTTTTCATACAAGATACAAACTACCTCTGTAAGAAAATAATTATATGAGGGGATATACGACTCTTTCTGATATTGAATGGGACATTAGAAATCCTTGAATTATTTTAGTTTGGTGGATGGTGATTGTGAATACAAGAAAAGTATTTAATGTCTGTGTTCCCACTTTATGAAATTTGTTTTTGAAAGGATTATATAGGAATAAGAACATTAATAGCAGCGCTATTATATGTCACTTGTTCTCCCTTCCATGTTTGGAGCAGTAGATTGAACTGTTCATTTGTGAAAAACTTCTGCAGCTTTGGAAGCGCTTTAATTGGAGTTTTCTATGTAGAACTAGATGTGTACTGGTGACCAGCCAATTGCCCGTACACATACTGCTCAACCAGGCTGGCAAATTTATATGCCTGCCCAGCTGTGATGTCAGTGCAGACACATTGCCTTTGTATGCACTTACCAATCAGTACATAAGTCAGTCTAGTGTGTACCCAGCTTTACTGTAACTGAGCCTGTGGCTATAATCTGAGTCAGCTCAGCCTCGCCCTGTGTGCAGAATGTGACCACACTGGTATCTGAGTGTCAGAGTTCACTTTCATTTCTCTCTCCTGCTGCCAGCGATGGCGTCTGCTGATCTGGGACAGGAGCTGGTCTGTTCCATCTGCCTGAGCCTTTATACAGATCCTGTAACCCTGAGATGTGGCCACAACTTCTGCCGGGGCTGTATTGATCGTGTGCTGGATACACAGGAGGGGTCTGGAGTTTATAGGTGTCCTGAATGCAGAGCAAAGTTCAAGAGGCGTCCTGTACTGATACGGAGCATAAACCTGTGTAAAATAGTGGGGAGTTTCCTGTCTCAGCCAGATCAGGAGGAGACTGGGATCTTCTGCACTTACTGTGTGGACTTTCCTGTGCCTGCTGCTAAATCCTGTCTGCTGTGTGAGGCTTCTCTGTGTGATAAACACCTGAGAGTACACAGCAGTTCAGCAGAACATGTCTTATCTGATCCCACCACTTCCCTGGGGAAAGGGACATGCTCCGTCCATAAGAAGATCCTGGAGTATTACTGCACTGAGGATGCTGCCTGTATCTGTGTGTCCTGTAGTTTGGCTGGAGAACATCGGGGACACCTGGTGGAGTCGCTGGATGAGGCCTCCAAGAAGAAGAAGAAGAAGGATAAGCTGAGAAATGTTCTGCAGAAACTGAGCACAACGAGAGCAGAGACTGAGAAAAGAGTCCAGAGTCTGCAGGAGTGCAGGAGAGAAGATCAGGGAAAAGCAGCTGGTGTAACAGAGACAGTCACTGCCCTGTTTAGAGACATCAGGAGACAGCTGGAAGACCTGGAGAAGAGAGTCCTGAGTGAGATCTCCAGGCAGGAACAGCGCGTTTCACTCTCAGTCTCTGATCTGATCCAGCAGCTGGAAATAAAGAAGGACGAGCTGTCCAGGAAGATGCGTCACATTGAGGAGCTGTGTAACATGTCTGATCCAGTGACTGTCTTACAGGAACCAGACACAGGTGACTTGTGTGATACTGAGGACACAGAGAGACATGATAACCAGGTCCGTGGTGCAGGAGATCTGGATGTGGGTCTCATCTCAGGGAAATTACACACATTATCTGATATAATAACAGGTATAAATACAGGGATCTATGTGCAGGAACCTACAGACATATTACTGGATGTAACCACAGCTGGTAATAATATACAGATATCAAGTTATAGAAAAACTGCATCATGGTCACAGATAAAGCAGAATCACCCAGTAACACCAAAGAGATTTCAGTGTAGTCAGATAATAAGCTCCAGGGGATTCTCCTCAGGGCGACATTACTGGGAAGTGGATGTCAGTACATCAGTGTGGTGGAGGGTGGGGATGTGTTATCCCAGTATAGACAGGACAGGAGTTCAGTCATACATTGGATATAATAACAAGTCCTGGTGTGTGTGTAGGTATAATAATCAGTACTCAGTGATACATGACAGTACAGAGATCCGGTTACCTGATAATATCCCCTGTGACAGAGTGAGGATATACCTGGATTATGAGGCAGGACAGCTGTCCTTTTATTCTCTGTGTGACCCCATCAGACACTTACACACCTACACTGCCGCCCTCACTGAGCCCCTTCATGCTGCATTATGTGTAGTGGGAGGTTGTATAACTATATGTGGGGGAGTCAGTGGCTGGAAGAAATTACCATAAGAATCTGCCCAGAGAAATCTCTCCTCTGCACAGGGAGAGAAATATAACTGGTAGGACCATTAGCCAATAGAATGAAGCATTAGGTGGGGCTACAACTGAGCCCCTTCCCCTGTGTAACCACATGACTGGATGTTCCCATGTTGGTGTGTTAAAAATTTTCATTATAAATCTATAAATATACATCTCTATGGGGGTTTCCCGCCTCTGACTCTCTGACAGCTGTGATTGGTTGCAATATCTGTCTGTCAGCCAGTGCGCACCATATTCATAGTTGCCAAGTCCGCTTATACAAGCGGAATTGGGCTTCTTTTCTTTGCAAGTTGCTTCTTTTTTTTGAAAGCAGCTTATTGCTTGTTTTTGGGCATATTTTTTTTTGTGCAGAAAATATCTGTAACCAACAATGACTGACCAGTAACACAGTATCTCATACATAGTAACACAATATCTCATACACAGTAACAATGACTGACCAGTAACACAGTGTCTCATACACAGTAACAATGACAGACCAGTAACACAATGTATCATACACAGTAACAATGACAGACCAGTAACACAATGTATCATACACAGTAACAATGACTGAGCAGTAACACAATGTATCATACACAGTAACAATGACTGAGCAGTAACACAATGTATCATACACAGTAACAATGACTGACCAGTAACACAGTATCTCATACACAGTAACAATGACTGACCAGTAATAGTGTCTCATACACAGTAACAATGACTGACCAGTAACACAATGTCTCATACACAGTAACAATGACTGACCAGTAACTCAATGTATCATACACAGTAACAATGACTGACCAGTAACACAGTATCTCATACACAGTAACAATGACTGACCAGTAACACAGTGTCTCATACACAGTAACAATGACTGACCAGTAACTCAATGTATCATACACAGTAACAATGACTGACCAGTAACACAGTATCTCATACACAGTAACAATGACTGACCAGTAACACAGTGTCTCATACACAGTAACAATGACTGACCAGTAATAGTGTCTCATACACAGTAACAATGACTGACCAGTAACACAGTGTCTCATACACAGTAACAATGACTGACCAGTAATAGTGTCTCATACACAGTAACAATGACTGACGAGTAACACAATGTCTCATACACAGTAACAATGACTGAGCAGTAACACAATGTATCATACACAGTAACAATGACTGACCAGTAACACAGTATCTCATACACAGTAACAATGACTGACCAGTAACACAGTGTCTCATACACAGTAACAATGACTGACCAGTAATAGTGTCTCATACACAGTAACAATGACTGACCAGTAACACAATGTCTCATACACAGTAACAATGACTGAGCAGTAACACAATGTCTCATACACAGTAACAATGACTGAGCAGTAACACAATGTATCATACACAGTAACAATGACTGAGCAGTAACACAATGTATCATACACAGTAACAATGACTGACCAGTAACACAGTATCTCATACACAGTAACAATGACTGACCAGTAATAGTGTCTCATACACAGTAACAATGACTGACCAGTAACACAATGTCTCATACACAGTAACAATGACTGACCAGTAACTCAATGTATCATACACAGTAACAATGACTGACCAGTAACACAGTATCTCATACACAGTAACAATGACTGACCAGTAACACAGTGTCTCATACACAGTAACAATGACTGACCAGTAATAGTGTCTCATACACAGTAACAATGACTGACCAGTAACACAGTGTCTCATACACAGTAACAATGACTGACCAGTAATAGTCTCATACACAGTAACAATGACTGACGAGTAACACAATGTCTCATACACAGTAACAATGACTGAGCAGTAACACAATGTATCATACACAGTAACAATGACTGACCAGTAACACAGTATCTCATACACAGTAACAATGACTGACCAGTAACACAGTGTCTCATACACAGTAACAATGACTGACCAGTAATAGTGTCTCATACACAGTAACAATGACTGACCAGTAACACAATGTCTCATACACAGTAACAATGACTGACCAGTAACTCAATGTATCATACACAGTAACAATGACTGACCAGTAACACAATGTCTCATAGACAGTAACAATGACTGACCAGTAACACAGTATCTCATACACAGTAACAATGACTGACCAGTAACACAATGTATCGTACACAGTAACAATGACTGAGCAGTAACACAGTGTCTCATACACAGTAACAATGACTGACCAGTAACACAGTGTCTCATACAAAGTAACAATGACTGACCAGTAACACAATGTATCATACACAGTAACAATGACTGACCAGTAACACAATGTCTCATAGACAGTAACAATGACTGACCAGTAACACAGTATCTCATACACAGTAACAATGACTGACCAGTAACACAATGTATCGTACACAGTAACAATGACTGAGCAGTAACACAGTGTCTCATACACAGTAACAATGACTGACCAGTAACACAGTGTCTCATACAAAGTAACAATGACTGACCAGTAACACAATGTCTCATACACAGTAACAATGACTGACCAGTAACACAGTGTCTCATACACAGTAACAATGACTGACCAGTAACACAATGTCTCATAGACAGTAACAATGACTGACCAGTAACACAGTATCTCATACACAGTAACAATGACTGACCAGTAACACAATGTATCGTACACAGTAACAATGACTGAGCAGTAACACAGTGTCTCATACACAGTAACAATGACTGACCAGTAACACAGTGTCTCATACAAAGTAACAATGACTGACCAGTAACACAATGTCTCATACACAGTAACAATGACTGACCAGTAACACAATGTCTCATACACAGTAACAATGACTGACCAGTAACACAATGTATCATACACAGTAACAATGACTGACCAGTAACACAATGTCTCATACACAGTAACAATGACTGACCAGTAACACAGTGTCTCATACACAGTAACAATGACTGACCAGTAACACAATATCTCATACACAGAAACAATGACTGACCAGTAACACAATGTCTCATACACAGTAACAATGACTGACCAGTAACACAATGTCTCATACACAGTAACAATGACTGACCAGTAACACAATATCTCATACACAGTAACAATGACAGACCAGTAACACAATATCTCATACACAGTAACAATGACTGACCAGTAACACAATATCTCATACACAGTAACAATGACTGACCAGTAACACAATGTCTCATACACAGTAACAATGACTGACCAGTAACACAGTGTCTCATACACAGTAACAATGACTGACCAGTAACACAATATCTCATACACAGAAACAATGACTGACCAGTAACACAATGTCTCATACACAGTAACAATGACTGACCAGTAACACAATGTCTCATACACAGTAACAATGACTGACCAGTAACACAATATCTCATACACAGTAACAATGACAGACCAGTAACACAATATCTCATACACAGTAACAATGACTGACCAGTAACACAGTATCTCATACACAGTAACAATGACTGACCAGTAACACAGTATCTCATACACAGTAACAATGACTGACCAGTAACACAGTATCTCATACACAGTAACAATGACTGACCAGTAACACAGTGTATCATACACAGTAACAATGACTGACCAGTAACAGTGTATCATACACAGTAACAATGACTAAGCAGTAACACAGTGTCTCATACACAGTAACAATGACTGACCAGTAACACAGTGTCTCATACACAGTAACAATGACTGACCAGTAACACAGTATCTCATACACAGTAACAATGACTGACCAGTAACACAATGTCTCATACACAGTAACAATGACTGACCAGTAACACAATGTCTCATACACAGTAACAATGACTGACCAGTAACACAATGTCTCATACACAGTAACAATGACTGACCAGTAACACAATGTATCATACACAGTAACAATGACTGACCAGTAACACAATGTCTCATACACAGTATCAATGACTGACCAGTAACACAATGTCTCATACACAGTAACAATGACTGACCAGTAACACAGTGTCTCATACACAGTAACAATGACTGACCAGTAACACAGTGTCTCATACACAGTAACAATGACTGACCAGTAACACAATGTATCATACACAGTAACAATGACTGATCAGTAACACAGTATCTCATACACAGTAACAATGACTGACCAGTAACACAATGTCTCATATACAGTAACAATGACTGACCAGTAACAGTGTATCATACACAGTAACAATGACTGACCAGTAACACAGTGTCTCATACACAGTAACAATGACTGACCAGTAACAGTGTATCATACACAGTAACAATGACTGACCAGTAACACAGTGTCTCATACACAGTAACAATGACTGACCAGTAACACAATGTCTCATACACAGTAACAGTGACTGACCAGTAACACAATGTCTCATACACAGTAACAGTGACTGACCAGTAACACAATGTATCATACACAGTAACAGTGACTGACCAGTAACACAATGTCTCATACACAGTAACAGTGACTGACCAGTAACACAATGTATCATACACAGTAACAGTGACTGACCAGTAACACAATGTATCATACACAGTAACAATGACTGACCAGTAACACAATGCCTCATACACAGTAACAGTGACTGACCAGTAACACAATGCCTCATACACAGTAACAATGACTGACCAGTAACACAATGCATCATACACAGTAACAGTGACTGACCAGTAACACAATGCCTCATACACAGTAACAATGACTGACCAGTAACACAATGTCTCATACACAGTAACAGTGACTGACCAGTAACACAACGCCTCATACACAGTAACAGTGACTGACCAGTAACACAATGTCTCATACACAGTAACAGTGACTGACCAGTAACACAATGTCTCATACACAGTAACAATGACTGACCAGTAACACAATGTATCATACACAGTAACAATGACTGACCTGTAACACAATGTATCATACACAGTAACAATGACTGACCAGTAACACAATGTATCATACACAGTACCAATGACTGACCAGTAACACAATGTCTCATACACAGTAACAATGACTGACCAGTAACACAATGTATCATACACAGTAACAATGACTGACCAGTAACACAATGTATCATACACAGTAACAATGACTGACCAGTAACACAATGTATCATACACAGTACCAATGACTGACCAGTAAAACAATGTATCATACACAGTACCAATGACTGACCAGTAACACAATGTATCATACACAGTAACAATGACTGACCAGTAACACAATGTATCATACACAGTAACAATGACTGACCAGTAACACAGTGTCTCATACACAGTAACAATGACTGACCAGTAACACAATGTCTCATACACAGTAACAATGACTGACCAGTAACACAGTATCTCATACACAGTAACAATGACTGACCAGTAACACAGTGTATCATACACAGTAACAATGACTGACCAGTAACACAATGTATCATACACAGTAACAATGACTAAGCAGTAACACAGTGTCTCATACACAGTAACAATGACTGACCAGTAACACAATATCTCATACACAGTAACAATGACTGACCAGTAACACAATGTCTCATATACAGTAACAATGACTGACCAGTAACACAATGTCTCATACACAGTAATTGACCCATATTCTCTAAGCTAAGCTATATTTTTCCTACCACAAATCACAGAGGGTTATAAATCTTTCCATATTTTGTTTTTTTAATAAAGTCTCCTTTAAGTACGTATGTAACAATAAATTGTTCTGTTTAAAATGACTGTCATTGTTTTTATCTGAGGTTCCCTTTACTGCACAAGTGTTACAGTGTCACAAAGTGTGGTCTACAGCTGTTATAGAACAAAGTATTTAGGTGATTTACTCTGAATTATTATAGGGGTGACGTGTTCCACTATTGCATACTTGGGGGTGATAGGGATCACGCAAATTCACGATTATGAGGAAAATGGAGGCGTATCGCGACCGTTGGGGGTGGGGGGGGAGTGGAGAGGCCAGGTTCTCCGGCTGACAGAGATTTCCTGGCCTCTTTCACTCATCTGTGGCGGCCGGCTTACGAGACTCCATGGCCACTCAGCCAGCCGAAGGACACGCAGATGATCTGATGCAGCTCGGATCAGTAATGCATACAGGAGGCGTGATGCCTCCTGCTGCATTACCATATTACAGCTATTGCAGTCTGTGCTATAGACCTTACTGTTACAACCTGTGCTTCATACCTCACAGTTCCAGTCTGTCTCATACCTCACAGTTCCAATCTGTGCCTCATACCTCACAGTTCTAGCCTGTGCTTCATACCTCACAGAACCAGTCTGTGCCTCATACCTCACAGTTGCAGTCTTTGCCTCATACCTCCACAGTTCCAGTCTTTGCTTCATACCTCACAATTTCAGTCTGTATTTTATACCTCACAGTTCCAGCTTGTGTTTAATACTAATCAGTTCCAGTCTGTGCTTCATACCTCAGTTTCAGTATGTGCTTCATACCTCACAGTTCCAGTCTGTGTCTCATACCTCGCAGTTCCAGACTGTGCTTCATACTTCACAATTTCAGTCTGTGCTTTATACCTCACAGTGCCAGCCTGTGCCTCACATCTCACAGTTCTAGCCTGTGCTTCATACCTCACAGTTCCAGTCTTTGTCTCATACCTCACAGTTCCAGACTGTGGGCCTGATTCAGACCTGCTCGCAAGCACATAGTGCTCGCAAGCAGGTCGATGGCCGGGCAGTACGCACGCGCGGAGTGCGCACTGCACCTGCGCGTGCCCTGGAGCAAATGAGAAATTCACTCACTCCGGGGCTTGCTACAAACGGGGCGGCTGTCGATGTTGCTCAACAAGTCGCCCCGTTTTGTAGGCGGGTCAGGGGGGTGGCTGGCCAAATGGAGGCGTTCCCTAAGGAACGCCTGGCGTTTGAGGGCGGCCCTACTGACATCACACGTGATGTCAGTAGTGAGCTTCCTGCTGTATTAGAGCAGGAAGCTCACTGGGGCTTGCGCGAACGAGACCCTACCACAAGGGGTGGCTGGTGGTTCCCGAAGGAACGCCTGCCATTTGAGGGTCTCAAAACCGGATAATTGGCGAAGACAGAATCTGTTTGCAATTGGAATCTGCGCAATGCTATCTTGTAAAGGGCGACAAGACTCCATCTTAGAAATAAAATCTCACAGCACTATTTTGTAAAAAAAAAAAGGTACATAGTCAGCCTTCCTCACACACAGGCAGACAGGGTTTAACACAAACAATAACTTATTAGCATTTGGAACCCTATACAAAGCCCATCCTGGAGAAAATCCCTATACCATAACACGACACAATATACTGTGGTGCTATGAGCATTCTTACATAAGAATATAGGAGCTGTGGCAATTGTAATGTAGCCCTAGCTATGGAGCTACACATTTGAGCCCATCTTCAACCCAAAACAGGCCGAATAAACAGGGAGGTTCCGACAGCACAGCTGGGAGCCTCCACCCTGTATGAGAACTAAGGGCCTGATTCAGAGCCGCTGGTAAGCGGCCGCTCGTTCGTTCCGAGCGATGTTTGCCCAACTGCGCATGCGTACGGATCGTAATACGCATGCGCGAAAATCGTTTGTTCACTAAATAGCGAATGCCTGCTAATATGAGTGACAGGAGGAGGCGTATGTGGGTGGTAACAGGGGAAGGTGCTTGTAAACGGGGAGTGGAGATCAGAACGCAGGCGTGCTTAAAGGTCAAAACGGGCGTTTTATGGGTGTGCATAATTAATACAGCAGCGTCACTGACCACGTCACTGGGTTATTTTATAGTCGAACTACTCGCAAATTTGTGGTAGGAGAAACCAACCACAAGAATAGCGAGCAGTTCATACGCTGGTCGATGTACTCGATTAATCTAATAAATAGCGGACATGACGTAGGATGCGAGCGGCCAGGGGGCGTTTTTATAAAAAAAACGACCGCATGTTTTGTTAGCTCGTTCAGACATAGAGGCGGCAACAGACCGCAAAGAGCGAACGGTTCATTTGAATAGCAACCCCCTTTTTCTGAACGAGCGAGCGCAAATAGTGACCGGCTCTGAATAAGGTCCTAAATTCATTGTATAAACACATTTTGCAATTGCAGTTTAAAAACATCAGAAAAATACATGTGTGCTTATGTGTATGTATATATATATATACATATATAGTTACATGTATGTATGTGTGTGCATGTGGCCCATCATGCATGGACTTATGTATATAATATCACACAGACTTATATTTGAAAAGTAGCAAAATTCCCTGCAATTCATACACACAATGTTAAACAGAATACAGTCAGTTTTTTAGTGATCCTTCCCAAAATCATACTGGCATGGCCACACACACACATAGATGCCCTTCCAGCTTAGTGCTGCTCGCTGAGTGCCCCACCGACCCTCAGACGCACAACGCAATTCAGTGCTGTTTCTCCCCGCATTACATTTAAAAGCAATGGTCCCGTAACGCAAAAAGGATAATTATTACTTGGTTTAAACGCAATGTCAGTATATAAAGAAATTAATGTTTTCTGTAACTATGGCTTAGTAAATGACAATTGGACTGTGTTTGGTGCCGTACTGATCTACTCTGTTTCCACAGCGTTCCGGTGGCATCGGTGAGAAGATCAGAATATGCGGCTATGAAATATGAATGTTAGAGAGAATAACTTCTTGAAATGTTGTATGCCATAGTTTAGACTAGATTTATTATGCAGCGGGAAAGTGGACACAATCAGGCTGTTGGAGGCTGGGTTGTGTCTTTGCACTGACCTATGAATTGTACCGTAACGGAAGAAGCAAGAAGAGGAACCAATGAGAACCTGCCAACGTATTCTATTGTATTGCTTATCCCAGTACGGGTATATATGTAAGTGTTCTGAAACAAGATGCCAGTCTGCAGTGTTCCTGTTATGCTGTTCGACGGAGGTCTCATTATTGATGCCGGTAACTGGTCCCAGAGCGCACGCTATGTATTGACTGTACCTTATGACCTAATGTTTGTACAATTTATTTTGCGCTCAATGTTAGATCATAGCGTGGTAACATCTGTACTTTTACCTGAATAATAATCTTTAGCACGTTGGACCGCTATTCAACTGTCTTAGAGGTTTATTAATGGTATAATTAAACACAGCGCTAATTAGCGACATCTTGTGGTTTTAGAAGGTATAGGCAGGTTTTGTCTTAGAGGTTCTAGGCAGGTGAATCTTAGAGGTTTATAGGCAGGAATGTACTAAAGGTTTATTTACGATTCAACAAGGGCGGCCCTACTGACATCACGAGTGATGTCAGTAGTGAGCTTCCGGCTCTATTAGAGCCGGAAGCTCACTGGGGCTTGCGGCAGATGAGACCCTACCACAAGGGTCTCGTCGCAAGCCCAGTGGTCGCGTTGGTCGCAATCATCACGACCATCATCTGGCCGCTCGCAAAAGGGTCACCCACAGCTTAGCGAGCAGCCAGAAGGCCGGACAAAAAAAAAAAACGCCCTTCAGACCTGCGAGCTGCCTCCAGCGAGCGGGTCTGAATCAGGGCCTGTGCTTCATACCTCACAATCTCAGTCTGTGCTTTATACCTCACAGTTCTAGTGTGTACCTCATACATCACAGTTCCAGTGTGTGCCTCATACATCGCAGTTCCAGTCTGTGCCTCATATTTCACAGTTCCAGACTGTGCCTCATACCTCACAATTCCAGCTTGTGCTTCATGCCACTCAGTTCCAGTATGTGTCTCATACCTCACAGTTCCAGCCTGTTCTTCATACTTCAGTTTTAAGCTATACTTTATACCTTGCAGTTCCAGTCTGTGCCTCATACCTCACAGTTGCAGCCTGAGCTTCATACCTAATTTCCAGCCTGTGCATGATACCTCACATTTCCAGTCTGTGCCTCATACCTCACAGTTCCAGCCTGTGCTTCATACCTCACAGTTCCAGTCTGTGCTTCACACCTCACAGTTCCAGCTTGCACTTCATACCTCACAGTTGCTCATAATTCACAGTTTCAGCCTGTGCTCCATACCTTATTTCCAGTCTGTGTCTCATATCTCACAGTTCCAGCTTGTGCCTTATATCGCACAGTTCCAGTCTGTGCTTCCTACCACTCAGTTCCAGTCTGTGCCTCATACCTCTGAATTCCAGTATGCTTTATACCTCACAGTTCCAGTCTGTGCCTCACCTCACAGTTCATCTGTGCCTCACACCTCACAGTTCCAGCTTGTGCTTCATACCTCACAGTTCCAGCCTGTGCCTCATACCTCACAGTTCCAGTCTGTTTTCTACCACTCAGCTCCAGTCTGTGCCTCATACCTCTCAATTCCAGTATGCTTTATACATCAGTTCCAGTCTGTGCCTCACACCTCAGTTTATCTGTGCCTCACACCTCACAGTTCCAGCTTGTGCGTCATACCTCACAGTTCCAGCCTGTGCCTCATACCTCACAGTTTCAATCTATGCTTTATATCTTACAGTTTCAACCTGTATTTCATACCTCACAGTTCCAGTCTGCGCTTTATACCTTATTTCCAGTCTGTGCTTGATACCTCACAGTTCCAGTCTGCGCCTCATACCTCACAGTTCCAGCCTGCACCTCATACCTCACAGCTCCAGCCTGTACTTCATACTTTACAGTTTCAGCTTGTTCCTCATACCTAACAGTTACAGTCTGTGCCTCATACCTCACAGTTTAAGCCTTCGCTTCATACCTTATTTTGTCTGTGCCTCATACCTCACAGTTCCAGCTTATGCCTCATACCTCACAGTTACAGCCTGTGCTTCATACCTCCCAGTTCCAGCTTGTGCCTCATACCTCACAGTTACAGCCTGTGCTTCATACCTCACAGTTCCAATCTGAGCTTCAAAACTCTGGGCTCGATTCAGACCCGCTCGCTAGATGCGTTCACACGCACCCAGCGTATGCAAATCTGGCAAAGGCAGTAGCATACCCACTATGTCTTAGCGTGCGATCGCTCTGTGTATGCAGATGCCCACCAGCTTGTCTTAAGACGCCCACTTGCGCACATCTCTAGGAAGTGTATGCATCAATGGGTAACATCGTGTACCATCGGATGCAATCGCAGACTTGTGGATGACCATACCCTGCCGCAAGCACTGTGAGTGCTTCAGTGTGGAAAACAACCAGGTGACGTGTACTGTGACGCTGCGTCTTACTGATGCACGCCTCTGAAACGGCGTTAAGACACTCAGCCACGCCTGCGTTCACACCTCCACTACTCCCCGTTTCTAGCGGCCAGCCCCTGTCACTACCCACCACCCACAAACGGCTTCTCCTGTCACTCAATCAGCCAGGCTGTCTATGCGCAGCGAGCGAACGCTTCCGGATCGCTCGGTCTGGTTCGCGCACGTGCACTGCGATGCGTACGTATGTGCAGAATGCAAGAAATTGGCTGTGTGCAAACGCAGCCTAGCGAGCGGGTCTGAAACGGGCCCTCTGTTCCATTCGGTCCCTCTTAAGGTGCGTATCCACTAAAAGACATGGAACCGGCGTTGTAATCGTGTGGTCGTTTCCATGTCTGTGATGTGACTACACGGAGCGTTCAGTCGTACAGTTTAAGCACATCCATCATACCCGTACATGCTGAACCTGACATGATCGTCAGGTTGACCAGCATGCACGGGCGATGATAGATGTCGGAAACGACCAGCGGGCACGATGCATGCACGATTTGCACGCGATTGCACAATAACGATGCCGTTATCGTGTAATCGCTTGATAATATCGCTATGTGGATACGCAACTTAACTACCTCACAGTCACAGTCTGTGCCTCAGGACTTCCCACAGTGCTAATACATTTTACTATTTCAGTCTGTGCTACCGCATTCATCACAGCGCTTCTACCTCACGGTCCGTCTGCTAACATTCTCTGCAGTGCCTCATACCTCTCCCATGACAATAGTACTGGAGCATTCTATGCAGTGTCCTAAGAATCACAGCTGCAGTCAGTGTGTACAGTACAGTCTCTGCTTCTACTATATCCTGTACTTCATACTGTGCCCTGCTCCTTGTGCTTCCCGTTGCTACAGGACTTCCAGCGGAACAGGTATGATTTATCGCCGGACGCATGTCGGGCAGTTGGAATCCCGACACCGGCATCCCGGCAGCAGTGGAAATCCCGATTGTCCTCAGGTAAGTATTAGCTAACCTAATTCTACCCCCTAACCCTCCCTTAGGGGTACCTAACCCTAACCCCCCCCAGGTACCTAACCCTAACCCCCCCCAGTACCTAACTAACCCTAATCCCATTTCTAAGTGCCTAAACTTAACCCCCTCTTCCCCGCTGCCTAAACCTAAGTCCCCCAGGGGGGTGCCTAACCCTAACCTCCCCCAATGGGGTGCCTAACCCTAACCCCCCCTATCCCTAGCCTAAACCTAACATCCCGGGGGGTGCCTAACCCTAACCTCCCCACCAGTGCCTAACCCTAACTCCCCCCCTATCCCTAGCCTAACCCAAACCCCCCCTATCCCTAGCTTAAACCTAACCCTCGCCCCCCCCTGCGGCTGACTCAGCACCACATAAGGACGCCCAGGGCTGTACCATAAGCACATCCGTAATACTTAGCAGAATAGCGAAACCATCGGTAACATCGAGTACCATCGCAGCCTCCAGCAGACTTGCACAAGTCCTGACCTTACTCGAGCGCATGCTATCGAGCCTCAGACTGCGTAGGCTGTCGCAGTGAATAATTTATCCACGACCCTGAAACGGTGTGCGAGCGCACTGGCACACCTGCGTTTCCCCGACCACCCCCAGTTACTACCCACAAACGGCACTTTCCTCTCAATCACTCTGCGGTGGGTCTGCGTAGCCTCTGCGATTGCAGTGGCTGGTTCGCGCACGTGTACTGCGATGCATACGCATGCACAGAATGCAACAATCCGCCGAATGCGTGCGTATTAGCAACTGCGATCCTTGGTTTATCAGGCCCAATGTTCAGTAATCGTTTTCAGGATCAGCTGGGCCAGAGTTTATTTACTGTAAGAGTATGTGCTGCATTCAGGATGCAGTACCCCAATGTCACCAGTAACAGTTTGGCAGTATAGAGCAAAGTCACCTATGATACTATAGGAGTGGGACGTGGCTGTTTCATCAATAGTCCCCCCCCCCCCCATAGCATGCAAAATGCCGTGAATTGCAGGTCCATTGGGAGGGGAAGGGGCTAAAATTACAAAAATCTTATAGAATTGCATCATATTGACCCCCCCTCCCTACAGATCCACGATATGCAGTATTATTTTCCCCATCGAGCCGACTTCACTAGGAATTGGGCTAATGCAGTCCACTCTTCCGGCGGACTACCTGAAAATTTGAGAGCCTCCAGACTCTCCTGACCTTGTGGTAGAGTTGGTAAATATGGTTAAGATAAGTGTTCAGATTAACAACTGGGGCAAGCTCTCTGTATTGTGTAGCCATCACTGGAAAGCTCTCCGTGTTGTATGGTGGTCACTGGAATGCTCTCTGTATTGTATGGCAGTCACTTGGATGCTGGTCACTGAGACTGTGGGCCTGATTCAGAGATGTATGCTAACCCGATGCTTAGCGCACATCTCCAATGCTGGGAAGACTGCGCATGCACAGGGCGAGTACTGCGCAAGTACGCAGTCTCTCCGAGATGCAGCTGGATTGACAGGTGTTCCTGGCCACCATTTCCGTTTTTCCGGAAGGGATGAGGCTAGGGTTTGCATCGGTGGACGCATAGTTCCTGGATTCGCAAGCTACCAGAAACCGGTTAAGCATCCTGGCCAAAGGAGCAACCATGGCGACCGATGGTTACAATGGTTGTGATGGTGATCCGAGGCACCATCTACAGACGCTGCACTCAGATCGCAGATGCAATGCAGGAGATCTCTATTTCCTCCAGATGCCACCTGCTGCATTTGCATTTAGTTGGACGGTATTGCACAACCTCTTACCTGCAGCTGCGCAATACTGTCCATCTCTGAATCAGCTCCTGAGTATGGGAAAGTTACACATGATATGGAGCGTACACACGGTCAGATTTGTCAGACTTGTCAGATTTGTCAGATGAACGACTGAACGATTAAACGATTTGAACGATTTGGACGATTTGACCAAAGTTTTGAACGATTTGAACGATTGAACGATTTTTGACTGCATTAAAATGAATGGAATCGTCCAAGTCTGACTGCAAACCCATCAGATGTCAGATATCGTTATCTGACAAACGGGAACGCGCATCGTTGATCGTCCATCGTTCAGGCATGTCAGATATGAACGATTTTCCATCAGATATGAACGACTGAACGATTTTTAAATCGTTATCGTCCATATCTGAAGAAAAAATCTGATCGTGTGTATGCACCTTAAGGAGGGGAATGTACACAACTAAAAAGTATATATAATGTTTATTTCTTGTGTACATACAATGCTTTGTGTTTTACACAGGATCTGTGGTAGGAAGCATGCGTAATAGTCCACCTCAGGCTATGATCCCCTTATTAGTAGTTGGTCAAGAAAGAAAGCTGACCCATAATTCTAATCAGTTATTAGACGACCATCTTGATGCAGTTTCCGAGTGAAAAAAAAAACAGTCATCTGAATATGGGTTGCCTGCTGAATACGTATTTCCAGTAATGGTAGGTGTTCCCCAAGGTTCTGTTCTTGGACCTCTCCTATTTTCCCTCTACACATCTTCTTTAGGTGAACTCATCAGCTCTTTTGGCCTCCAATATCATCTCTATGCTGATGATACTCAGATCTATCTTTCCTCCCCTGACCTTTCCCCCTTTCTCCTCATGCGTATCTCCAACTGCCTCTCTACTATCTCTTCCTGGATGTCCCAGCACTTCTTAAACATAACATGTCTAAGACTGAGCTGATCCATCTTCCCACCCTTCCGCATAACCTCACTGCCCACAATTACATTATCTATTAACGGCACAACTATCTCCTCTAGCCCACAAGTGCTCTGTCTTGGAGTTATCCTTGACTCCTCCCTCTCCTTCACACCTCACATTTATTATCTCTCACAGTCCTGCCGTTTCATCTCAAAAGTATTTCTAGGATCAGGCCCTTTATCTCCCTGGATGCAACTAAGACCCTCATCCACTCACTGGTCATCTCCAGATTGGACTATTGCAAACTCCTCTTATCCTGCCTCCCTGACTCCCACCGCTCTTCTCTCCAATCTGTCCTCAATGCTGCTGATTGGCTCATCTTCTTTAAATGTACTACATCTGCCTCCCCTCTCCTACAAGCCCTATAATGGCTCCCCTTCTCCTGCAGAACCCAATTTAAGGTTCTTACACTCACAAAGTCCTTACCCAATCTTCTCCCATATCTATCCCTGATCTCATCTCACTTCACACTCCAGCCCAACCACTTCACTCAACAAATGCACGCCGCCTCTCCTGCCAACTGATTACTTCCTCCCACTCCCGCCTCCAAGATTTTGCCCGTGCTGCTCCCCACCTCTGGAACTCTCTCCCTCTTCTCCACCTCTCTCTAGATTCTCCACCTCTCTCCAAATCTTCAAACGGGCTCTAAAGACCCACTACTTCATCAAAACCTTCCAGCTCTCATCCTAACCTGCTGCTCCATGCTCCTTCCACACTGACTACCCCGTCTGTGTCACCCCGGTCTGTCTGCCCCTCCCCTTTAGAATGTAAGCTCTAACGAGCAGGGCACTCTTCCCTCATGTGCTTCTCCTTAATTTACTCATACGATCATCTACTCCAAACTCCCCACAAGGGCACCTAACACTTGGTTGCTGATGCCCTGCTGCCTTTGAGTGTTATGATCGCTATTACAGCAATATTTATAAACTATGTCCTTGTCCTGCATTGTTTTGTACTGTAAGTCGCTGTTTTCTTGTTTGCTCATTTGTTGACATACTTTTTGAGGCACTGCAGAACCCTTGTGGCGCCATATAAATAAAGGCTAATAATAGTAATACATGATATTTTATGGTTTTAGACAAATCTGGAGCATGACATTTGAAGAGAGTGGAGGACATGGGCCCGTACAAGAATAGGGAGTGTCTGAAAGAGTTATAGTAGTCTCAGGAGAATGTTCATCTGTACTGTGTTAACCACCAAATCTAGTGTTTGTGCCAGAGTAAGAGGTCTCTCTATATTTTTGCAATCAAGGAGGGATAGTTCGCTTTATATGTACAGACTTAGCAATATGACAGCCTAAATAGTCAATGGAGGGAGTTCACATTGGAAGTTGAATTTGAGAAGTTTTTTAAGGTGGCCAGGTAAGTGGAGTGGGAGCACCTCAGATACAAAATTCTTGATTTTATATCCAGAAACCACACCTAATACAGACAGCTCCCGAAAGAGGTTGGAGAGCGAGGTGAGAGTTTTCGACAGGGTGAGGAGGACATCGTCCATGAAGAGTGACATCTTGTAGTGTGCATATTTGAAAATGATCCCACAAATGTCCGGATAGTAGTGTATTCTCGAGGCCAGAAGTTCAATAACCAAGATCAACAGAGGAGGAAACACTGTCTAGTTCGGTTAGTTATAGGGAAATTATCGGAGAGAACGCCACCTGCAAGAACCGTGGCAGATGTCTTGTAATAAAGGGCCAGGACAGCTTGCAAGAATTAGCCATGGAATCCAAAGGTCCGTAGAGTCTGGGCCAAAAAAGATCCAGTCTATCCTGTCAAAGGCTTTCTCCACGTTCAGAGCAAGTGCTAGTGATGGAATTTTAAGGCTATTAATATGTGTTAATTCTAGCACTCTGCACCTGTCACAAGTTCACAACCCATGAAGCTCCTATTTCCTTTCTGGGGTGTCGATCCCTGCTCTGGTACTTCTAGCTCACTCTGTCTGTAGTTTGTTGCATCGGCTGAATGTGCTAGAAGCACCAGATCAGAGCGACACCCCAGGCAAGAAAGAGGAACTGCACAGGTTGTGACAGGTGCAGGGCGCTAGAATAAACACTACAATATGATAAATACCATCAATACTACTGTAATAACTTAATTATTACTAATAAAATTTACATTTTAATACAACTGCTCCACACCAAATTAGGGGTCTTATCGCAACTGCGATTACGCATGCAGTCTCGCTGCGATGATATGCTAATCCATTGCGATCGCTATGCCGTCGCATCACAACCTAAGGACGCCCACCTTGCCTTATACACATCCGTAATGTTTAGCAAGACTGCAAAACCATCGGTAACAGTGAGTACCATCGCAGCCTCACGCACACTGGCACAAGCTCTGACCTTACTCAGGAATTGCTAATCTCACCGCATGCTGTGAGAAAATGGAAAATCCTGACAACATGCCTTGTCTCATTTTCTTATGTTTATGGGGCTGATGTTCATGTCATTGAGCGACTTTTTGCAACAGCGCATGCTTGAGAAATTCCTAAAAACGCTCACGACACATGTGTTGCACAGAGCTTACGCACAAAGACGCCATGGTATCAGAACTGTTGTGGAAAAGTGGCGGCCGTTCCTGATAGGGTGCACAGCTACTGGCATAGGAGGCCATAATTAGATGGAAAAACTGCACCTACCATTGGCCCAGTGGAAGCTTCGATGGTGCGACTGATGGTGGCACCTAAGGACGCACCAATAGGTATTACTGCGTGTATGGCGGTGATAATGGGTGTCACCGTACTTCCACATTCAGGCGCACGGATGTACCCGAGGGAAGGAGTATGTAGTGGCATTTGCATAAAGTCGCTAATGGGCGACCACCAATCGGTCACGGAGCTGGGATGGCAAATGCAGCAGGGGGTATTATACACAGCAGGGGGTGTAATACACAGTAGGGGTATAATACACAGAAGGGGGGGTAATACACAGTAGGGGGTGTTAACATGGGGGTGTTATACACCTCGTACTGGATTTGCATATTAGCAAGGACGGAATTGCATTTACATGGTAGATGGGACTTTAATATTTATTAACAATGATGTCCAGAGACAGACTGTATTATGTATACAACACCTGATTAAAGTACTATATTGCGTATGACCTGGGTATCAGAAGTTTAGCATTTCCATATCTCCTGGTGTAAATTGTAAGTGGTAGTGGAGCTGGGTTGGGTACGGGCTGTCGGCGCTCAGGATCCTGGCATCAAATTCTCGACTGTGGCATCCTGACAGGGTTAGGATATTGATCACTTGTTGGTAGGTATCCTAACCCTGCTATGCACTGTTCCTCCCCTTCATAGCACTGTGCCATGCACTGTTCCTACCCTTCCTAGCACTGTGCCATGCACTGTTCCTCCCCTTCCTAGCACTGTGCTATGTACTGTTCCTCCCCTTCCTAGCACTGTGCCATGTACTGTTCCTCCCCTTCCTAGCACTGTGCCATGCACTGTTCCTCCCATTCCTAGCACTGTGCCATGCACTGTTCCTCCCCTCCCTAGCACTGTGCTACGCACTGTTCCTCCCCTTCCTAGCACTGTGCTACGCGCTGTTCCTCCCCTTCCTAGCACTGTGCCATGTACTGTTCCTCCCCTTCTTAGTACTGTGCAATGCACTGTTCCTCCCCTTCCTAGCACTGTGCCATGCACTGTTCCTCCCCTTCCTAGCACTGTGCCATGCACTGTTCCTCCCCTTCCTAGCACTGTGCCATGCACTGTTCCTCACCTTGCTAGCACTGTGCCATGCACTGTTCCTCCCCTTCCTAGCACTGTGCCATGCACTGTTCCTCACCTCGCTAGCACTGTGCCATGCACTGTTCCTCCCCTCCCTAGCACCGTGCCATGCACTGTTCCTCCCCTTCCTAGCACTGTGACATGTACTGTTCCTCCCCTTCCTAGCACTGTGCTATGTATTGTTCCTCCCCTTCCTAGCACTGTGTCATGCACTGTTCCTCCCTTTCCTAGCACTGTGCTACGTACTGTTCCTCTCCTTCCTAGCACTGTGCCATGTACTGTTCCTCCCCTTACTAGCACTGTGCTATGCACTGTTCCTTCCCTTCCTAGCACTGCAACGCACTGTTCCTCTCCTTCCTAGCACTGTGCCACGCACTGTTCCTCCCCTTCCTAGCACTGCTATGCACTGTTCCTCCCCTTCTTAGCACCATGCCATGCACTGTTCCTCCCCTTCCTAGCACTGTGCCATGTACTGTTCCTCCCCTTTCTAGCACTGTGCTATGCACTGTTCCTCCCCTTCCTAGCACTGTGCTATGTACTGTTCCTCCCCTTCCTAGCACTGTGCCATGTACTGTTCCTCTCCTTCCTAGCACTGTGCCATGTACTGTTCCTCCCCTTCCTAGCACTGTGCCATGCACTGTTCCTCCCCTTCCTAGTTGTGCTATGTACTGTTCCTCCCCTTCCTAGCACTGTGCCATGCATTGTTCCTCCCCTTCCTAGCACAGTGCCATGCACTGTTCCTCTCCTTCCTAGCACTGTGCCATGCACTGTTCCTCCCCTTCCTAGCACTGTGCCATGCACTGTTCCTCCCCTTCCTAGTTGTGCTATGTACTGTTCCTCCACTTCCTAGCACTGTGCCATGCATTGTTCCTCCCCTTCCTAGCACTGTGCCATGTACTGTTCCTCCCCTTCCTAGCACTGTGCCATGTACTGTTCCTCCCCTTCCTAGCACTGTGCCATGCACTGTTCCTCCCCTTCCTAGCACTGCTATGCACTGTTCCTCCCCATCCTAGCACCATGCCATGCACTGTTCCTCCCCTCCCTAGCACTGTCCTACGCACTGTTCCTCCCCTTCCTAGCACTGTGCCATGTACTGTTCCTCCCCTTCCTAGCACTGTGCCATGTACTGTTCCTCCTCTTCCTAGCACTGTGCTATGTACTGTATCTCCCCTTCCTAGCACTGTGCTACGCACTGTTCCTCCCCTTCCTAGCACTGTGCCATGTACTGTTCCTCTCCTTCCTAGCACTGTGCCATGCACTGTTCCTCCCCTTCCTAGCACTGTGCCATGCACTGTTCCTCCCCTTCCTAGTTGTGCTATGTACTGTTCCTCCCCTTCCTAGCACTGTGCCATGTACTGTTCCTCCCCTTAATAGCACTGTGCCATGCACTGTTCCTCCCCTTCCTAGCACTGTGCCATGCACTGTTCCTCCCCTTCCTAGCACTGTGCAATGCACTGTTCCTCCCCTTCCTAGCACTGTGCCATGCACTGTTCCTCCCCTTCCTAGCACTGTGCCATGCACTGTTCCTCCCCTTCCTAGCACTGTGCCATGTACTGTTCCACCCCTTCCTAGCACTGTGCTACGCACTGTTCCTCCCCTTTCTAGCACTGAGCTACGCACTGTTCCTCCCCTTTCAAGCACTGTGCTACGCACTGTTCCTCCCCTTCCTAGCACTGTGCTATGTACTGTTCCTCTCCTTCCAAGCACTGTGCCAAGTACTGTTCCTCTCCTTCCTAGCACTGTGCCATGCACTGTTCCTCCCCTTCCTAGCACTGTGCCATGCACTGTTCCTCCCCTTCCTAGTTGCGCTATGTACTGTTCCTCCCCTTCCTAGCACTGTGCCATGCATTGTTCCTCCCCTTCCTAGCACTGTGCCATGTACTGTTCCTCTCCTTCCTAGCACTGTGCCATGCACTGTTCCTCCCCTTCCTAGCACTGTGCCATGCACTGTTCCTCCCCTTCCTAGTTGTGCTATGTACTGTTCCTCCACTTCCTAGCACTGTGCCATGCATTGTTCCTCCCCTTCCTAGCACTGTGCCATGTACTATTCCTCCCCTTCCTAGCACTGTGCCATGTACTGTTCCTCCCCTTCCTAGCACTGTGCCATGCACTGTTCCACCCCTTCCTAGTTGTGCTATGTACTGTTCCTCCCCTTCCTAGCACTGTGCCATGTGCTGTTCCTCCCCTTCCTAGCACTGTGCCATGTACTGTTCCTCCCCTTCCTAGCACTGTGCCATGCACTGTTCCACCCCTTCCTAGTTGTGCTATGTACTGTTCCTCCCCTTCCTAGCACTGTGCCATGCACTGTTCCTCCCCTTCCTAGCACTGTGCCATGTACTGTTCCTCCCCTTCCTAGCACTGTGCCATGCACTGCTCCTCCCCTTCCTAGCACTGTGCCATGCACTGTTCCTCCCCTTCCTAGCACTGTGCCATGTACTGTTCCTCACCTTTCTAGCACTGTGCTACGCACTGTTCCTCCCCTTTCTAGCACTGTGCTACGCACTGTTCCTCCCCTTCCTAGCACTGTGCCATGCACTGTTCCTCCCCTTCCTAGCACTGTGCCATGCACTGTTCCTCCCCTTTCTAGCACTGTGCCATGCACTGTTCCTCTCCTTCCTAGCACTGTGCCATGCACTGTTCCTCCCCTTCCTAGCACTGTGCCATGCACTGTTCCTCCCCTTCCTAGTTGTGCTATGTACTGTTCCTCCCCTTCCTAGCACTGTGCCAGGCACTGTTCCTCCGCTTCCTAGCACTGTGCCATGTACTGTTCCTCTCCTTCCTAGCACTGTGCTACGTACTGTTCCTCCCCTTCCTAGCACTGTGCCACGCAGTGTTCCTCCCATTCCTAGCACTGTGCCATGCACTGTTCCTCCCCTTCCTAGCACTGTGCCATGCACTGTTCCTCCCCTTCCTAGCATTATACTGTTCCTCCCCATCCTAGCACTGTGCCATGCACTGTTCCTCCCCTTCCTAGAACTGTGCTATGTACTGTTCCTCCCCTTCCTAGCACTGTGCCATGTACTGTTCCTCCCCTTCCTAGCACTGTGCCATGCATTGTTCCTCCCCTTCCTAGCACTGTGCCATGCATTGTTCCTCCCCTTCCTAGCACTGTGCCATGTACTGTTCCTCCCCTTCCTAGCACTGTGCCATGCACTGTTCCTCCCCTTCCTAGCACTGTGCCATGCACTGTTCCTCCCCTTCCTAGCACCGTGCTACGCACTGTTCCTCCCCTTCCTAGCACCGTGCCATGCACTTTTCTTCCCCTCCCTAGCACCGTGCCTTGCACTGTTCCTCCCCTCCCTAGCACCGTGCCATGCACTGTTCCTCCCCTTCCTAGCACTGTGCCATGCACTGTTCCTTCCCTTGCTAGCACTGTGCCATGTACTGTTCCTCCCCTTCCTAGCACTGTGCTATGCACTGTTCCTCCCCTTCCTAGCACTGTGCTATGCACTGTTCCCTCCCTTGCTAGCACTGTGCTATGCACTGTTTTTCCCATTACTAGCACCGTGCTACGCGCTGTTCCTCCCCTCCCTAGCACCGTGCTACGCGCTGTTCCTCCCCTTCCTAGCACTGTGCCATGCACTGTTCCTCCCTTCCTAGCACTGTGCCATGTACTGTTCCTCCCCTTCCTAGCACTGTGCCATGCACTGTTCCTCCCCTTCCTAGCACTGTGCTAGGTACTGTTCCTCCCCTTCCTAGCACTGTGCCATGCACTGTTCCTCCCCTTCCTAGCACTGTGCCATGTACTGTTCCTCCCCTTCCTAGCACTGTGCCATGTACTGTTCCTCTCCTTCCTAGCATTGTGCTATGCACTGTTCCTCCCCTTCCTAGCACTGTGCCATGCACTGTTCCTCCCCTTCCTAGTTGTGCTATGTACTGTTCCTCCCCTTCCTTGCACTGTGCCATGCATTGTTCCTCCTCTTCCTAGCACTGTGCCCTGTACTGTTCCTCCCCTTCCTAGCACTGTGCCATGTACTGTTCCTCCCCTTCCTAGCACTGTGCCATGCACTGTTCCTCCCCTTCCTAGCACCGTGCCATGCACTGTTCCTCCCCTCCCTAGCACTGTGCTACGCACTGTTCCTCCCCTTCCTAGCACTGTGCCATGCACTGTTCCTCCCCTTCCTAGCACTGTGCCATGCACTGTTCCTCCCCTTCCTAGCACTGTGCCATGCACTGTTCCTCCCCTTCCTAGCACTGTCCAACGTACTGTTCCTCCCCTTCCTAGCACTGTGCTACGCACTGTTCCTCCCCTTCCTAGCACTGTGCTACGCACTGTTCCTCCCCTTCCTAGCACTGTGCCACGCACTGTTCCTCCCCTTCCTAGCACTGTGCCACGTACTGTTCCTCCCCTTCCTAGCACTGTGCCATGTACTGTTCCTCCCCTTCCTAGCACTGTGCTACGCACTGTTCCTCCCCTTCCTAGCACTGTGCTAGGTACTGTTCCTCCCCTTCCTAGCACTGTGCTACGCACTGTTCCTCCCCTTCCTAGCACTGTGCCATGCACTGTTCCTCCCCTTCCTAGCACTGTGCCATGCACTGTTCCTCCCCTTCCTAGCACTGTGCCATGTACTGTTCCTCCCCTTCCTCGCACTGTGCCATGCACTGTTCCTCCCCTTCCTAGCACTGTGCCATGCACTGTTCCTCCCCTTCCTAGCACTGTGCCATGCACTGTTCCTCCCCTTCCTAGCACTCCTCCCCTTCCTAGCACTGTGCCATGCACTGTTCCTCCCCTTCCTAGCACTGTGCCATGCACTGTTCCTCCCCTTCCTAGTTGTGCCATGCACTGTTCCTCCCCTTCCTAGCACTGTGCCATGCACTGTTCCTCCCCTTCCTAGCACTGTGCCATGCACTGTTCCTCCCCTTCCTAGCACTGTGCCATGCACTGTTCCTCCCCTTCCTAGCACTGTGCCATGTACTGTTCCTGCCCTTCCTAGCACTGTGCCATGTACTGTTCCTCCCCTTCCTAGCACTGTGCCATGCACTGTTCCTCCCCTTCCTAGCACTGTGCCATGCACTGTTCCTCCCCTTCCTAGCACTGTGCCATGTACTGTTCCTCCCTTTCCTAGCACTGTGCCATGCACTGTTCCTCCCCTTCCTAGAACTGTGCTATGTACTGTTCCTCCCCTTCCTAGCACTGTGCCATGCACTGTTCCTCCCCTTCCTAGCACTGTGCCATGTACTGTTCCTCCCCTTCCTTGCACTGTGCCATGTTCTGTTCCTCTCCTTTCCTAGCACTGTGCCATGTACTGTTCCTCCCCTTCCTAGCACTGTGCCATGCACTGTTCCTCCCCTTCCTAGCACTGTGCCATGTACTGTTCCTCCCCTTCCTAGCACTGTGCCATGCACTGTTCCTCCCCTTCCTAGAACTGTGCTATGTACTGTTCCTCCCCTCCCTAGCACTGTGCCATGCACTGTTCCTCCCCTTCCTAGCACTGTGCCATGTACTGTTCCTCCCCTTCCTAGCACTGTGCCATGCACTGTTCCTCACCTTCCTAGCATTATACTGTTCCTCCCCTTCCTAGCACTGTGCCATGCACTGTTCCTCCCCTTCCTAGAACTGTGCTATGTACTGTTCCTCCCCTTACTAGCACTGTGCCATGCACTGTTCCTCCGCTTCCTAGCACTGTGCCATGTACTGTTCCTCCCCTTCCTTGCACTGTGCCATGTTCTGTTCCTCTCCTTTCCTAGCACTGTGCTATGTACTGTTCCTCCCCTTCCTAGCACTGTGCAATGCACTGTTCCTCCCCTTCCTAGCACTGTGCCATGTACTGTTCCTCTCCTTCCTAGCATTGTGCTATGCACTGTTCCTCCCCTTCCTAGCACTGTGCCATGCACTGTTCCTCCCCTTCCTAGTTGTGCTATTTACTGTTCCTCCCCTTCCTTGCACTGTGCCATGCATTGTTCCTCCTCTTCCTAGCACTGTGCCCTGTACTGTTCCTCCCCTTCCTAGCACTGTGCCATGTACTGTTCCTCCCCTTCCTAGCACTGTGCCATGCACTGTTCCTCCCCTTCCTAGCACTGTGCCATGCACTGTTCCTCCCCTTCCTAGCAGTGTGCCATGCACTGTTCCTCCCCTTCCTAGCACTGTCCAACGTACTGTTCCTCCCCTTCCTAGCACTGTGCTACGCACTGTTCCTCCCCTTCCTAGCACTGTGCCACGCACTGTTCCTCCCCTTCCTAGCACTGTGCCACGTACTGTTCCTCCCCTTCCTAGCACTGTGCCATGTACTGTTCCTCCCCTTCCTAGCACTGTGCTACGCACTGTTCCTCCCCTTCCTAGCACTGTGCTAGGTACTGTTCCTCCCCTTCCTAGCACTGTGCTACGCACTGTTCCTCCCCTTCCTAGCACTGTGCCATGCACTGTTCCTCCCCTTCCTAGCACTGTGCCATGTACTGTTCCTCCCCTTCCTAGCACTGTGCCATGCACTGTTCCACCCCTTCCTAGTTGTGCTATGTACTGTTCCTCCCCTTTCTAGCACTGTGCCATGCACTGTTCCTCCCCTTCCTAGCACTGTGCCATGTACTGTTCCTCCCCTTCCTAGCACTGTGCCATGCACTGCTCCTCCCCTTCCTAGCACTGTGCCATGCACTGTTCCTCCCCTTCCTAGCACTGTGCCATGTACTGTTCCTCCCCTTTCTAGCACTGTGCTACGCACTGTTCCTCCCCTTTCTAGCACTGTGCTACGCACTGTTCCTCCCCTTCCTAGCACTGTGCCATGCACTGTTCCTCCCCTTCCTAGCACTGTGCCATGCACTGTTCCTCCCCTTTCTAGCACTGTGCCATGCACTGTTCCTCTCCTTCCTAGCACTGTGCCATGCACTGTTCCTCCCCTTCCTAGCACTGTGCCATGCACTGTTCCTCCCCTTCCTAGTTGTGCTATGTACTGTTCCTCCCCTTCCTAGCACTGTGCCAAGCACTGTTCCTCCGCTTCCTAGCACTGTGCCATGTACTGTTCCTCTCCTTCCTAGCACTGTGCTACGTACTGTTCCTCCCCTTCCTAGCACTGTGCCACGCAGTGTTCCTCCCATTCCTAGCACTGTGCCACGCACTGTTACTCCCCTTCCTAGCACTGTGCCACGCACTGTTCCTCCCCTACCTAGCACTGTGCCACGCACTGTTCCTCCCCTTCCTAGCACTGTGCTACGTACTGTTCCTCCCCTTCCTAGCACTGTGCCATGCACTGTTCCTCCCCTTCCTAGTTGTGCTATGTACTGTTCCTCCCCTTCCTAGCACTGTGCCATGTACTGTTCCTCCCCTTCCTAGCACTGTGCCATGTACTGTTCCTCCCCTTCCTAGCACTGTGCCACGCACTGTTCCTCCCCTTCCTAGCACTGTGCCATGCACTGTTCCTCCCATTCCTAGCACTGTGCCATGCACTGTTCCTCCCCTTCCTAGCACTGTGCCATGTACTGTTCCTCCCCTTCCTAGCACTGTGCTACGCACTGTTCCTCCCCTTTCTAGCACTGTGCTACGCACTGTTCCTCCCCTTTCTAGCACTGTGCCATGTACTGTTCCTCTCCTTCCTAGCACTGTGCCATGCACTGTTCCTCCCCTTCCTAGCACTGTGCCATGCACTGTTCCTCCCCTTCCTAGCATTATACTGTTCCTCCCCTTCCTAGCACTGTGCCATGCACTGTTCCTCCCCTTCCTAGAACTGTGCTATGTACTGTTCCTCCCCTTCCTAGCACTGTGCCATGCACTGTTCCTCCCCTTCCTAGTTGTGCTATGTACTGTTCCTCCCCTTCCTAGCACTGTGCCATGCATTGTTCCTCCCCTTCCTAGCACTGTGCCATGTACTGTTCCTCCCCTTCCTAGCACTGTGCCATGCACTGTTCCTCCCCTTCCTAGCACTGTGCCATGCACTGTTCCTCCCCTTCCTAGCACCGTGCTACACACTGTTCCTCCCCTTCCTAGCACCGTGCCATGCACTTTTCTTCCCCTCCCTAGCACCGTGCCATGCACTGTTCCTCCCCTTCCTAGCACTGTGCCATGCACTGTTCCTTCCCTTGCTAGCACTGTGCCATGTACTGTTCCTCCCCTTCCTAGCACTGTGCTATGCACTGTTCCTCCCCTTCCTAGCACTGTGCTATGCACTGTTCCCTCCCTTGCTAGCACTGTGCTATGCACTGTTTTTCCCATTACTAGCACCGTGCTATGCGCTGTTCCTCCCCTCCCTAGCACCGTGCTACGCGCTGTTCCTCCCCTTCCTAGCACTGTGCCATGCACTGTTCCTCCCTTCCTAGCACTGTGCCATGTACTGTTCCTCCCCTTCCTAGCACTGTGCCATGCACTGTTCCTCCCCTTCCTAGCACTGTGCTAGGTACTGTTCCTCCCCTTCCTAGCACTGTGCCATGCACTGTTCCTCCCCTTCCTAGCACTGTGCCATGTACTGTTCCTCCCCTTCCTAGCACTGTGCCATGTACTGTTCCTCTCCTTCCTAGCATTGTGCTATGCACTGTTCCTCCCCTTCCTAGCACTGTGCCATGCACTGTTCCTCCCCTTCCTAGTTGTGCTATGTACTGTTCCTCCCCTTCCTTGCACTGTGCCATGCATTGTTCCTCCTCTTCCTAGCACTGTGCCCTGTACTGTTCCTCCCCTTCCTAGCACTGTGCCATGTACTGTTCCTCCCCTTCCTAGCACTGTGCCATGCACTGTTCCTCCCCTTCCTAGCACCGTGCCATGCACTGTTCCTCCCCTCCCTAGCACCGTGCTACGCACTGTTCCTCCCCTTCCTAGCACTGTGCCATGCACTGTTCCTCCCCTTCCTAGCACTGTGCCATGCACTGTTCCTCCCCTTCCTAGCACTGTGCCATGCACTGTTCCTCCCCTTCCTAGCACTGTCCAACGTACTGTTCCTCCCCTTCCTAGCACTGTGCTACGCACTGTTCCTCCCCTTCCTAGCACTGTGCTACGCACTGTTCCTCCCCTTCCTAGCACTGTGCCACGCACTGTTCCTCCCCTTCCTAGCACTGTGCCACGTACTGTTCCTCCCCTTCCTAGCACTGTGCCATGTACTGTTCCTCCCCTTCCTAGCACTGTGCTACGCACTGTTCCTCCCCTTCCTAGCACTGTGCTAGGTACTGTTCCTCCCCTTCCTAGCACTGTGCTACGCACTGTTCCTCCCCTTCCTAGCACTGTGCCATGCACTGTTCCTCCCCTTCCTAGCACTGTGCCATGCACTGTTCCTCCCCTTCCTAGCACTGTGCCATGTACTGTTCCTCCCCTTCCTCGCACTGTGCCATGCACTGTTCCTCCCCTTCCTAGCACTGTGCCATGCACTGTTCCTCCCCTTCCTAGCACTGTGCCATGCACTGTTCCTCCCCTTCCTAGCACTCCTCCCCTTCCTAGCACTGTGCCATGCACTGTTCCTCCCCTTCCTAGCACTGTGCCATGCACTGTTCCTCCCCTTCCTAGTTGTGCCATGCACTGTTCCTCCCCTTCCTAGCACTGTGCCATGCACTGTTCCTCCCCTTCCTAGCACTGTGCCATGCACTGTTCCTCCCCTTCCTAGCACTGTGCCATGCACTGTTCCTCCCCTTCCTAGCACTGTGCCATGTACTGTTCCTGCCCTTCCTAGCACTGTGCCATGCACTGTTCCTCCCCTTCCTAGCACTGTGCCATGCACTGTTCCTCCCCTTCCTAGCACTGTGCCATGTACTGTTCCTCCCTTTCCTAGCACTGTGCCATGCACTGTTCCTCCCCTTCCTAGCACCGTGCCATGCACTGTTCCTCCCCTCCCTAGCACCGTGCTACTACTGTTCCTCCCCTTCCTAGCACTGTGCCATGCACTGTTCCTCCCCTTCCTAGCACTGTGCCATGTACTGTTCCTCCCCTTCCTAGCACTGTGCCATGCACTGTTCCTCCCCTTCCTAGAACTGTGCTATGTACTGTTCCTCCCCTCCCTAGCACTGTGCCATGCACTGTTCCTCCCCTTCCTAGCACTGTGCCATGTACTGTTCCTCCCCTTCCTAGCACTGTGCCATGCACTGTTCCTCACCTTCCTAGCATTATACTGTTCCTCCCCTTCCTAGCACTGTGCCATGCACTGTTCCTCCCCTTCCTAGAACTGTGCTATGTACTGTTCCTCCCCTTACTAGCACTGTGCCATGCACTGTTCCTCCGCTTCCTAGCACTGTGCCATGTACTGTTCCTCCCCTTCCTTGCACTGTGCCATGTTCTGTTCCTCTCCTTTCCTAGCACTGTGCTATGTACTGTTCCTCCCCTTCCTAGCACTGTGCAATGCACTGTTCCTCCCCTTCCTAGCACTGTGCCATGTACTGTTCCTCTCCTTCCTAGCATTGTGCTATGCACTGTTCCTCCCCTTCCTAGCACTGTGCCATGCACTGTTCCTCCCCTTCCTAGTTGTGCTATGTACTGTTCCTCCCCTTCCTTGCACTGTGCCATGCATTGTTCCTCCTCTTCCTAGCACTGTGCCCTGTACTGTTCCTCCCCTTCCTAGCACTGTGCCATGTACTGTTCCTCCCCTTCCTAGCACTGTGCCATGCACTGTTCCTCCCCTTCCTAGCACTGTGCCATGCACTGTTCCTCCCCTCCCTAGCACCGTGCTACGCACTGTTCCTCCCCTTCCTAGCACTGTGCCATGCACTGTTCCTCCCCTTCCTAGCACTGTGCCATGCACTGTTCCTCCCCTTCCTAGCACTGTGCCATGCACTGTTCCTCCCCTTCCTAGCACTGTCCAACGTACTGTTCCTCCCCTTCCTAGCACTGTGCTACGCACTGTTCCTCCCCTTCCTAGCACTGTGCCACGCACTGTTCCTCCCCTTCCTAGCACTGTGCCACGTACTGTTCCTCCCCTTCCTAGCACTGTGCCATGTACTGTTCCTCCCCTTCCTAGCACTGTGCTACGCACTGTTCCTCCCCTTCCTAGCACTGTGCTACGCACTGTTCCTCCCCTTCCTAGCACTGTGCCATGCACTGTTCCTCCCCTTCCTAGCACTGTGCCATGCACTGTTCCTCCCCTTCCTAGCACTGTGCCATGCACTGTTCCTCCCCTTCCTCGCACTGTGCCATGCACTGTTCCTCCCCTTCCTAGCACTGTGCCATGCACTGTTCCTCCCCTTCCTAGCACTGTGCCATGCACTGTTCCTCCCCTTCCTAGCACTCCTCCCCTTCCTAGCACTGTGCCATGCACTGTTCCTCCCCTTCCTAGCACTGTGCCATGCACTGTTCCTCCCCTTCCTAGAACTGTGCCATGCACTGTTCCTCCCCTTCCTATCACTGTGCCATGCACTGTTCCTCCCCTTCCTAGCACTGTGCCATGCACTGTTCCTCCCCTTCCTAGCACTGTGCCATGTACTGTTCCTGCCCTTCCTAGCACTGTGCCATGTACTGTTCCTCCCCTTCCTAGCACTGTGCCATGCACTGTTCCTCCCCTTCCTAGCACTGTGCCATGCACTGTTCCTCCCCTTCCTAGCACTGTGCCATGTACTGTTCCTCCCCTCCCTAGCACTGTGCCATGCACTGTTCCTCCCCTTCCTAGCACTGTGCCATGTACTGTTCCTCCCCTTCCTAGCACTGTGCCATGCACTGTTCCTCCCCTTCCTAGCATTATACTGTTCCTCCCCTTCCTAGCACTGTGCCATGTACTGTTCCTCCCCTTCCTAGCACTGTGCCATGCACTGTTCCTCCCCTTCCTAGCATTATACTGTTCCTCCCCTTCCTAGCACTGTGCCATGCACTGTTCCTCCCCTTCCTAGCACTGTGCCATGTACTGTTCCTCCCTTTCCTAGCACTGTGCCATGCACTGTTCCTCCCCTTCCTAGAACTGTGCTATGTACTGTTCCTCCCCTTCCTAGCACTGTGCCATGCACTGTTCCTCCCCTTCCTAGCACTGTGCCATGTACTGTTCCTCCCCTTCCTTGCACTGTGCCATGTTCTGTTCCTCTCCTTTCCTAGCACTGTGCCATGTACTGTTCCTCCCCTTCCTAGCACTGTGCCATGCACTGTTCCTCCCCTTCCTAGCACTGTGCCATGTACTGTTCCTCCCCTTCCTAGCACTGTGCCATGCACTGTTCCTCCCCTTCCTAGAACTGTGCTATGTACTGTTCCTCCCCTCCCTAGCACTGTGCCATGCACTGTTCCTCCCCTTCCTAGCACTGTGCCATGTACTGTTCCTCCCCTTCCTAGCACTGTGCCATGCACTGTTCCTCCCCTTCCTAGCATTATACTGTTCCTCCCCTTCCTAGCACTGTGCCATGCACTGTTCCTCCCCTTCCTAGAACTGTGCTATGTACTGTTCCTCCCCTTCCTAGCACTGTGCCATGCACTGTTCCTCCGCTTCCTAGCACTGTGCCATGTACTGTTCCTCCCCTTCCTTGCACTGTGCCATGTTCTGTTCCTCTCCTTTCCTAGCACTGTGCTATGTACTGTTCCTCCCCTTCCTAGCACTGTGCAATGCACTGTTCCTCCCCTTCCTAGCACTGTGCCATGTACTGTTCCTCTCCTTCCTAGCATTGTGCTATGCACTGTTCCTCCCCTTCCTAGCACTGTGCCATGCACTGTTCCTCCCCTTCCTAGTTGTGCTATGTACTGTTCCTCCCCTTCCTTGCACTGTGCCATGCATTGTTCCTCCTCTTCCTAGCACTGTGCCCTGTACTGTTCCTCCCCTTCCTAGCACTGTGCCATGTACTGTTCCTCCCCTTCCTAGCACTGTGCCATGCACTGTTCCTCCCCTTCCTAGCACTGTGCCATGCACTGTTCCTCCCCTCCCTAGCACCGTGCTACGCACTGTTCCTCCCCTTCCTAGCACTGTGCCATGCACTGTTCCTCCCCTTCCTAGCACTGTGCCATGCACTGTTCCTCCCCTTCCTAGCACTGTGCCATGCACTGTTCCTC
The DNA here is from genome assembly GCA_031769625.1 of Taudactylus pleione. NCBI lineage: Eukaryota > Metazoa > Chordata > Amphibia > Anura > Myobatrachidae > Taudactylus > Taudactylus pleione. The sequence continues at coordinate 2,509,012 of JAUIMM010000633.1, forward strand.
CCCTTCCTAGCACTGTCCAACGTACTGTTCCTCCCCTTCCTAGCACTGTGCTACGCACTGTTCCTCCCCTTCCTAGCACTGTGCCACGCACTGTTCCTCCCCTTCCTAGCACTGTGCCACGTACTGTTCCTCCCCTTCCTAGCACTGTGCCATGTACTGTTCCTCCCCTTCCTAGCACTGTGCTACGCACTGTTCCTCCCCTTCCTAGCACTGTGCTAGGTACTGTTCCTCCCCTTCCTAGCACTGTGCTACGCACTGTTCCTCCCCTTCCTAGCACTGTGCCATGCACTGTTCCTCCCCTTCCTAGCACTGTGCCATGCACTGTTCCTCCCCTTCCTAGCACTGTGCCATGCACTGTTCCTCCCCTTCCTCGCACTGTGCCATGCACTGTTCCTCCCCTTCCTAGCACTGTGCCATGCACTGTTCCTCCCCTTCCTAGCACTGTGCCATGCACTGTTCCTCCCCTTCCTAGCACTCCTCCCCTTCCTAGCACTGTGCCATGCACTGTTCCTCCCCTTCCTAGCACTGTGCCATGCACTGTTCCTCCCCTTCCTAGCACTGTGCCATGCACTGTTCCTCCCCTTCCTAGAACTGTGCCATGCACTGTTCCTCCCCTTCCTAGCACTGTGCCATGCACTGTTCCTTCCCTTCATAGCACTGTGCCATGCACTGTTCCTCCCCTTCCTAGCACTGTGCCATGTACTGTTCCTGCCCTTCCTAGCACTGTGCCATGTACTGTTCCTCCCCTTCCTAGCACTGTGCCATGCACTGTTCCTCCCCTTCCTAGCACTGTGCCATGCACTGTTCCTCCCCTTCCTAGCACTGTGCCATGTACTGTTCCTCCCTTTCCTAGCACTGTGCCATGCACTGTTCCTCCCCTTCCTAGCACTGTGCCATGTACTGTTCCTCCCCTTCCTTGCACTGTACCATGTTCTGTTCCTCTCCTTTCCTAGCACTGTGCTATGTACTGTTACTCCCCTTCCTAACACTGTGCAATGCACTGTTCCTCCCCTTCCTAGCACTGTGCCATGTACTGTTCCTCCCCTTCCTAGCACTGTGCCATGCACTGTTCCTCCCCTTCCTAGAACTGTGCTATGTACTGTTCCTCCCCTCCCTAGCACTGTGCCATGCACTGTTCCTCCCCTTCCTAGCACTGTGCCATGTACTGTTCCTCCCCTTCCTAGCACTGTGCCATGCACTGTTCCTCCCCTTCCTAGCATTATACTGTTCCTCCCCTTCCTAGCACTGTGCCATGTACTGTTCCTCCCCTTCCTAGCACTGTGCCATGCACTGTTCCTCCCCTTCCTAGCACTGTGCCATGCACTGTTCCTCCCCTTCCTAGCATTGTACTGTTTTGGTGTTTCTACCATCTGCTGAAAGATATTCTAGAATCAATGTTTTATTTAATAACCACATCCTTTGTCTTTCTAAATTGACATGTTGATGGGGTGAATCATTTTAATAGACATTATTGGTTCAGATTGACAACATTTATAGCAGATTAATAAATTATATACAATATACAAGATTAACAAAGCTATTTAATATTAAACGCTCCACCAAATGTGCTTTTTTTATAGACACAAATCTTACTTAAACTATCAAAAAATGATATCACGGTTTTGCATGTTGGTATATAAATAGTGTGGGTGAGCCTTGCCGGTACCATGTTGGTATAAATAGTGTAGGTGAGCCTTGCCGGTACCATGTTGGTATATAAATAGTGTAGGTGAGCCTTGCCGGTACCATGTTGGTATATAAATAGTGTAGGTGAGCCATGCCGGTACCATGTTGGTATAAATAGTGTAGGTGAGCCTTGCCGGTACCATGTTGGTATATAAATAGTATAGGTGAGCCTTGCCGGTACCATGTTGGTATAAATAGTGTAGGTGAGCCTTGCCGGTACCTTGTTGGTATATAAATAGTGTGGGTGAGCCTTGCCGGTACCATGTTGGTATATAAATAGTGTAGGTGAGCCTTACCGGTAAAATGTTGGTATATAAATAGTGTAGGTGAACCTTGCCTGTACCATGTTGGTATATAAATAGTGTAGGTGAGCCTTGCCGGTACCATGTTGGTATATAAATAGTGTAGGTGAGCCTTGCCGGTACCATGTTGGTATATAGTGTAGGTGAGCCTTGCCGGTACCTTGTTGGTATATAAATAGTGTAGGTGAGCCTTGCCGGTACCATGTTGGTATATAAATAGTGTAGGTGAGCCTTGCCGGTACCATGTTGGTATATAAATAGTGTAGGTGAGCCATGCCGGTACCATGTTGGTATAAATAGTGTAGGTGAGCCTTGCCGGTACCATGTTGGTATATAAATAGTGTAGGTGAGCCTTGCCGGTACCATGTTGGTATATAAATAGTGTAGGTGAGCCATGCCGGTACCATGTTGGTATAAATAGTGTAGGTGAGCCTTGCCGGTACCATGTTGGTATATAAATAGTATAGGTGAGCCTTGCCGGTACCATGTTGGTATAAATAGTGTAGGTGAGCCTTGCCGGTACCATGTTGGTATATAAATAGTGTAGGTGAGCCTTGCCGGTACCATGTTGGTATATAAATAGTGTAGGTGAGCCATGCCGGTACCATGTTGGTATAAATAGTGTAGGTGAGCCTTGCCGGTACCATGTTGGTATATAAATAGTATAGGTGAGCCTTGCCGGTACCATGTTGGTATAAATAGTGTAGGTGAGCCTTGCCGGTACCTTGTTGGTATATAAATAGTGTGGGTGAGCCTTGCCGGTACCATGTTGGTATATAAATAGTGTAGGTGAGCCTTACCGGTAAAATGTTGGTATATAAATAGTGTAGGTGAACCTTGCCTGTACCATGTTGGTATATAAATAGTGTAGGTGAGCCTTGCCGGTACCATGTTGGTATATAAATAGTGTAGGTGAGCCTTGCCGGTACCATGTTGGTATATAAATAGTGTAGGTGAGCCTTGCCGGTACCATGTTGGTATATAAATAGTGTAGGTGAGCCTTGCCGGTACCATGTTGGTATAAATAGTGTAGGTGAGCCTTGCCGGTACCATGTTGGTATATAAATAGTGTAGGTGAGCCTTGCCGGTACCATGTTGGCCCAAATATCCATTTGTTTCACTGTTTAAACAGAGAATTAGCTCCAAAATGGTAACGTTACATCATAAACTGGTATTTGTTCTGAGGGCTCAGAGTTCATTCATCAAACAATGCTGAGTATGCGGTTAAAGAACAGATAGAATGTTATCTAGAGGTGCCCATGTAATAATATACCTACTAGTGTTCACTCTAGCTCCGGCGCCGGAGGTAGAGAGGGCACGACCGAGAAGGGGGCGTGGTCATCAAAAAGGGGGCGTGTCTATAGGACGCGTCCCCTTTTTGTCACTCTTGGGGGCGTGCCCGGCACTTACGGACACGCCGGGCAGCCCCCAAGCCCTGCAGACAGGGAGAATAGATGCCGGGCGCATGCGCCCGGCGTCTATTCTCCGGCGGTGACCGGGTCACCGCACATTTCTTCACCTGCGGGACACTGCGACCCGCGGGTGAAGACAGTTCCCGCAGGCTGTTAGGGCAGGGCGCTTTTTGCCCTCCTTCTGGTGGGTAGGGCGCTTTTTGCCTTCCAGAAAGAGGGCAGGGCGCCGCGTCCCGCTAAAACAGCCCAGCGAGAACGCTACCTACCATATATTTGATAAAGTTCCCATCTAAAGCAGCGATACATGCTAGAGCAGGGGTTCCCAACCACGGTCCTCAAGGCACACTAACAGTCCAGGTTGTAAGGATAGCCATACTTGAGCACAGGTGTCTTAATTAGTACCTCAGTTATTTTGATTTAACCATCTGTGCTCAATCATGGATATCACTAAAACCTGGACTGTTAGTGTGCCTTGAGGACCGAGGTTGGGAAACACTTTGCTAGAGACTGTTCTGCTGTATATTCCCTTTGGAGCTGTGTACCACTAAATGAGATAAGGTCTAGTGCAATTGCTTAAGTAAATATACCACTGCTGTGGTGCAGAGATAATGTCTAGTGAACATTGTTAGAAGGGTTATGAGTTTGAATCCCAGACTGGGTTAGAACTCATAACCATGGAGTTCAGAGCCGGCCTTAGGCATAGGCATTATAAGCAAATCCCTAGGGGCGACTGCAATGCCCAGGGGCATCCGACGGCTTTGCTGCTGCCCTCCCCTGGCACTGCAGTTCAGCGTTTGGCCAGGCCAGAATGAGCTTCTGTACAGAAACTAGTCAAAATTTTGCCTAGGGCACCAAATTGGCTAGGGCCGGCTCTGATGGAGTTATTAACTATATGTAATTTTTTAATTTTGAAATAGTTTAGAATTTTATGTGATTTAAGCTTTATGTCAAGAATTTCCAGTCATGAGCTCTAAATGGGCAATAGATAGTTCTGCTTATATATTGGATTTATATATTGAAATTATATTTTATACTGCATATTTAAATATTGATGTAAAATGAATTTACTTATCCTTCTATTGAGCAATACATAAGAGCATGGACAGAGTTGCATATTAGAGGATACAATTCGAGTTCCACCTGAACTCCGGTCTAACACACCTGGAAACTATAAGTAACCTGAGTCTTGGACCTAATTAAAGCTCTCTCTGAGCTATATAAACCCATTCAAATCAATTGACAGCCACTCTTTGAAAAAGCCCCCTTTGAAAGGGGCAAAACGCGTCAGAGGATTTCCCATAACTATACGGCACCACCTACTTGTGGACAAACCTTATTGGATCCACCAGCTGCTCCATTGGCAACCATACTTTTCTCCGCACAGCGGCACTACAGGGAAATACTGGCCTCAATAATCCAGCTGAGTAACGCTATCGGGTAAGCAGAAACGAAGGGAGACTGAAGGACTGCTAATGCAAAGTTAGCCCTGCTCTAACACCCGCTCACCCTGACTGGAGAAGCCGGCTCTCACTGCACACAGCGGGGCTGTATCGCTGGACTTATATCATGGATAGCCGAGCGTTCCTAATAGCTTAGCAGGAGCCAAGGGAGATTGTATGATTGTCTGTTCTCAGCCAGCCCAGCTGTAGCATCAGCTCACCCTGACTGGAGAGGCCAGCTCCTAATGCACATTGCGGAGCTGTACTGCCTGATCTCTCCCACGGACAGGTACAATTTAAATACAGCGATATACAAATATCCGGCTGGCAACATTTTGTATAATATCTATTTGTCTTTGTGGTGGACACGTCATTACCATTCCAATTGGATTGCTCTGGGTATTCAACCTTTATATTGATTTCAGCTATCTATGTCATATTATGCACAAGTAGTTTAGTGGTCTCTAGTGTAGATTTATATGATCAATAGAGGTTTATTGTTTCAATGTATTTTACATTTTATTCATTGTGAGATCTCTGTTTTTATATTAATGTGTATATTTTATTATCATTTATTAATAATAAAAGACTAAAAATTTAATAAATAAATTAGTTTATATTTCCCGGTTTGGAGCCATGACTGGTTCTTGTATGCATGTGAATTCTGCTACCTCGCAGTAGATTTCTTTATATTAGCGCAGTCTGATACAAATTGTATTTTCTATGGGTGTTCACAAATCCCATCATTCAAGACTTGCTGCCTTCGATTAACTCATAATTTTTGCACAATTGTTTGATATAATTTGACTTTTTAGATTAGCGCCGGGATCATTGGTTTGTTGAGCTGTGTACCAGAGACTGTTCTGCTGTATATTCCCTTGGGAGCTGTGTACTAAGGGCCTGATTCAGAGCCGGACGCTCTGACAAGAGCGCTCGCTCTGAATCAGGGCCGTCCCACCTAAAATTGGAGCGGCCTCCTGGCCGCTCGCATAGCTGTGGGTGACCACCCACAGCTTATGCGAGCGGCCAAAAAGGTGGTCGCGATGGTCAAGACCATCGGGCTTGCGACGAGACCCTTGCGGTAGGGTCTCGCTTCCGCAAGCCCAGGAGTGCTTTAGGCTCTATCACAGCCAAAAACACTCCCACTGACATCACTAGTGATGTCAGTGGGACCGGACCATGGTTACGCCTCCGTCTGGGCAGCCACGCCCCCGGCACGCCCACCAAAGGGGGCGTGCTGTCTCTCACCATTGACAGCACGCCCCCTCTGGTGCGAGACCCCTAATGACGGCTTGGCCGTCATTATTCGGGTCTCACGCATGCGCACGACGGAGCAGCCTCCGTCGTGTGCATGCGCACTTGGGCAACATCGACCCGCTGGCGAGCGCACAGCACTCGCGAGCTGGTCTGAATCAGGCCCTGTGTACCCATGAGAAGGAGGCGCTGACCAGCTGCCCAAATGGAAAGGTAAAGCCGGCTATAGCTGCACGCACAGTATACCTGTCAGCTGCCAGGACTCTAAAGGGGGAAGGTTGGGGGTTAGGGACTAGGGGGAGGGTTAGGCACTAAGGGCCTGATACAGAGGTGGACGCTAATGCGTACGCAGCCGCGCATACCCACGCTCGCAGCTGTGAAAATATGCTAATGTTAGCAAAGATCACCCGAGCATAAAAATGCCCACTGCTGCCTCCGTACTTGCATGCATGATCGCATGCACGCATAAATATCGGTAACATCGGCGGCCATTTTACCCTTCCGGCAGGTCTGACCTGCCGCAGCCTAAGGAGCTCTTCTGCCACGCAGGGCTGCGTATGCACTTACAGTGGCTAATTTATGCACGCCCACGTAATGGCGTTCAAACGCCCAGACACGCCAGCATTTTCTTAAGCACCCCCCTTGTTAACACCTCCCAAAGGGTCACTTCCTGTCAATCAATCTGCAATGGCTCTCTGTGGTCTGCGAGCTCGCGTGGCGATGGCTGCGGGATTGCACATCTGCCATCACAAACTGCGTTGCATGCGCAATGGCAAACAATCGCTCAGTCTGCGTGCGAATTGTAAAAGCCTCCACCTCTGAATCAGGCCCTAAGGGCAGGGGGTTAGGTTTAAATTTAGCCACCGAGGAGGGAGGATTATGCCTAAGGTTAGTATACTTACGTGTAGTCGTCGGGATTCTAACCGCCAGGATCCTGATCACCTGCATCCCGTACCCATCCCGGTCCCATCTATATAAAGACCATGATATATGCACTAAAGGGTTTTGATAATATTACAAGTGCTCTGGAGAAATGTATGAAGCTTCCGATGGGATATGTAGTCGCAAGAGTGATTCCATTGTGATAAAATCCACCTCCTATGAGATCTCTTTGCACGATACATTTTTGCATGAAATATTGTGTTTATTTGTTGGATTAAGCCTCAGATGAGGACGTCATTTTATTGGAATGTTATAAGCAACTGGTTGGCGATTACTATTATTCTTATTATAAATATATGTATTTATATCTTTTTATATAATAGTGAATTGATGTGTGGTGTTTCCATTCATATCAGACCTCTATTTTTTATGAGCGCAGAATCGCAGCCATGTAACCATCCATAACTGCACACAACAGTTATTAAATCAACCACAGGATAACTAAAAATGGTCCCCAAGAATCAGCATGACAGATGAAGAAGTCGAGTGACCTAGGCGCCATTTTTGTTTTGCAGCCCCCTGAAGTGAGAAATACGGTACGCCACATTAACAGCAATGATTTTCTTACATTGGGGGCTGAAAGCTTACATAAATGAGTAAAAACATTAGGACTATAATATTAATTTACCTATGTAGTAATGTGATCATTTGCCATTGTCCCAGGGGGAAATTAGGGTTAGGCACCTCCAGGGAAGGTTAGGCTGCGGGGAGAGGGGGTTAGGGTTCGGCACCACTGGGGGGAAATTAGGGTTAGGCACCTCCCAGGGAAGGTTAGGCTGCAGGGAGAGGGGGTTAGGGTTCGGCACCACTGGGGGAAAATTAGGGTTAGGCACCTCCCAGGGAGGGTTATGTTTAGGGTGCAGGGAGGTTTAGCCACCACTAAGGGAGGGATCTTCAATAGTTGGGCTTCCGGGATCGGGATTTGAACCAGTGGCCGCCGGTATTTCATACCCAACCCATAAGAGTTTAACTAAAAAGTTGTCATTATGGGGAACATTGGGGAAGGGGTTTTTACAGATTGGGGAATCATACTGCTTTTACATTTACATACCTCCCAACTGTCCTGTATTCAACGAGACAGTCCAGTTTTTCTGGGACCGCCCCACTGTCCCACCCGCAGGCTGCAGTGTCCCGCGGTGAGTGGAAAGTTGGGGGGAGCACAAACCGCAGCGGGCAAGAAGAAGTAGAATAGATGAAGTGAAGCTCCGCCCCCTTTATAGGAAGCACCACCCCCTTTTCAGGCACTCACATCTACAGCACACAAATGTCCCTAATCGCTACTCCTAAAAGTTGGGCGGTATGCATTTATGCGCTGGGTCTGATCCGGTATTTGGAACAAGGTTCCAAACCAGGTCAGACCCAGGACATGCCCCCTTCAGACCGCGGCACCCGGCCTGGGTTAAACTCTGCAAATTACCCGGGTTGGATTGCCGGGTCACTCAACCTGGGTCTCCAACCCTGGCCCATTTTACACCTAACAGCAACCAGGGTTTACCCTTCAATAACCCAGGTGGATGGACATTGATGGTTGATGTTTGCCGGCCATTGATGTTCTTACGATGGTAGTGTTTTTTTACCATTTGATGGCAGCTTTCCAATGTTTGTCACCAACGAATGGTATTGTCCTGATGGTGTTCCGATGGTTACTTTTTTTAAAAAAACTGCTGAGCGCTGCGTCGTTCCTGGCTATAGTTGTCTGCATCGGCATCACAGTACACTCAGTAGCTGCCCCGGGCCTTGGCTCAGTCCCGTCTCGCCCCCAATCCAGCCCTCGGTCCCGTCCTCTGCCAGCCAGCCACTACATGGGCATTGCGTATGCGCAAATCATTTGACTATTTTTTTTTCCATCGAATACTTTTCATGCGATGGTTACTTACTGTCACATCAAAAGTTTCAATGGTGAAAGGCCAGCCATCATTTCATGGTGGGTGCGCGATGTCCGTCCCTAGTATTATTCAGTCCCAACATTACATGCTTCATTGTTGATAGGTGTGTGGGTGACTTTGCATCATCTATCAGAGAGATTATAAAGCATAAGCTGCTCTGATATAACACAGACATAACCCTGGACACCATCCCAATGACACAGTGCTGTGTTGGGCTATTTTAAGCCAGGTATTGGTATTTACAGGCAGTAAATACAGCAAAATACTGTTATACAGAGGAATAACCCTGCAATGTATTTACCCCTCTCACAGCCAAATGTCAGTGTGACAGGAAACTTACCAATATGTGAGATAATTACCTGGGTTGTATGTGATTGCTCCAATGTTCTCTCATGACAAGAGGGAGCACTGTTCCAATCTGCATCAGAAAGGTTTAGTAGTACACCAGGATGGCGGCCATGTTTCTGGAGACTAATTTATATTATTCCAACAACACAGCACATGCTTAGATAGACAGTGACTCCGCCCACCTGGCAGATGACTCCTCCCATGCTCCTGGGTGAGTGCTGCTGCTGGCTGACCAGGATCACACACATGTGCTGGTAGTGACCGCCTCTCACAGACACACACCTGTCCCTGATTATTGCTGACACGAGCTGGGAGCTTCTCATACATCCATCAGGTGAGTATCTGACTCTGTTATACTCTGAAGCCACTATATAAATATAATTTTATTTTTTCCAGAACTATAATACTGGGAGGAAGTGGGAATGCAAAGGCTTTGCTAGTATAACATGCTTACCTACCCGCCAACATGACCCGTTCCATTAGGTACAACATGCTCTGCTCCTGGTCTTCCCACCTAATGTATGATTGCAGTCACCGGTGTTGAGCTAAGTAATAGATGAGACAGATGTTTCAGCACAGGTGGCTGCAATCATAAATTAAGAGGGAAGTCCAGGAGCAGAGCATTTTGTACCTAAAGGCCCCCATACATCAGCAATCGTGCAATTTGCAATCGATTGTGTATAAAAATCTTTCTCTTTTTCAATCGATTGTGGCAATTCTGCAATCGATTGAAAAAGGGAAAGATTTGTCTACACAATCGATTGCAAATTGCTGCAATCAATTGCTGATGTATGGGGGCCTTAACGGAAAGGGTCATGTTGGAGGGTCTGTGCTTGTCATAGTAGGGGCTGGGGGGGGCTTTTTTTTTTTCTTCTCCAGTTCATTCCAGTCTGAGATTTTGTTACCAGCGGGCGCCCTGAAGCGGCAGACGGAGGCTGGTTCTTACTCCGCCGTCCGGCTCCCGCTGTAAGTGAACGTCTCTCCCATAGTTCCGAGGAGCAGTCGGACTATGGTGGGCACAGGAGTGGGGGGTTCAGGTAAGTAAAGCTTAGTGTGTGTCTATGGGGTCTATTTGCTAAGCCTTGGAAGGAGATAAAGTGAACGGAGATAAAGTACCAGCTAATCAGCTCCAAACTGCCATGTCATAGTCTGTGTTTGCAAAATGACAGGAGCTGATTGGCTGGAACTTTATCTCTGTTCACTTTAACTCCATCCAAGGCTTAGTAAATAAACCCCACAGTCTTTTACATGTAAGCAGGGATGGGGTACCTCAGGCCCGGGGGTCGTATAAGGCCCGCGGAATCATTTGATCTGGCCCTCTGAGCTTTTTTCTGCTAGCCTCATCTGGCTAGCAGGGCACGTAGAATGGCACCGTGCAGCCAGAATCTATGCAGCAGGGCCACCGGGAGCGTCCTTAGGATGCTTCAGACGGTCACACTGCTGCCCTTACAGCTCCCCGGAGCATCCCCAGTATGCTCCGGGCATTGCTGTAATCACTGGCGATTGTTGCCCTTCCCTGTCTGACGTCACAAGGAGGGGGCGTGGCCTGCACCAGGCCCGCAAATAATTTTATATATATCAAAATGGCCCTTGGCAGAAAAAAGGTTCCCCACCCCTGGTGTAAGGGGCACTGTATAAGGGGCAGTACTACTGGGGGCACTGTATAAGGGGCAGTACTACTGGCGGCACTGCATAAGGGGCACTACTACTAGGGGCATTGCATGAGCGGCACTGCTACCTACCCTCCAATATGACCCGTTCCATCAGGTACACAATGCTCTGCTCCAGACTTCCCACTTAATTGATTGCAGCCACCTGTGTCGAAGTAGTTAAATGATGAGACAGATGTTTCAGCACAGGTGGCTGTAATCCTAAATTAGGTGGGAAGTCCAGGAGCAGAGCATTATGTACCTGATTAAATGGGTCATGTTAGAGGGTCTGCTTCTACTAGTGGAATTGCATGAGGGGCACTACGACGGGGGCACTGCATAAGAGGCACTACTACAGTGGGCATTGCATAAGGGACACTACTACTAGGGGCACTACTACTTGGGGTACTGCATAATGGGCACTACTATTGGGAGCATTGCATAAGGGGCACTACTACTTGGGGTACTGCATAATGGGCACTACTATTGGGAGCATTGCATAAGGGGCACTACTACTGGGGGAACTGCATGAGGGGCACTACTACTAGGGGCATTGCATGAGGGGCACTACTACTGGGGGCACTGCATAAAGGGCACTACTACAGAGGCATTGCATAATGCGCACTACTACAGGGGCATTGCATAACGGGCACTACTACTGGAGACACTGCATAAAAGGCACTACTACAGGGTCGTTGCATAAGGGGTCATTGCCTAATACCCTGCTCGAGTCCCAGGAAGAAATGCCGGGTCAATGGGTCTTTTCAGTGGGTCTTTTGGCCAGTTTATTTTGGCCAGTGGAAAAGGGGTATTAGTAACCTGTCCCTTTATGCATTGTCCCTTAGCTTAAATGAGGGCAGCCTCGCGCTGTGTGCAGAATGTGACCTCACTGGTATCTGAGTGTTATAAACTTTCACTTTCATTTCCCTCTCCTGCTGCCAGCGATGGCGTTTGCTGATCTGAGACAGGAGCTGGACTGTTCCATCTGCCTGAGCATTTATACAGATCCTGTAACCCTGAGATGTGGCCACAACTTCTGCCGGGTCTGTATTGATCGTGTGCTGGATACACAGGAGGGGTCTGGAGTTTATACCTGTCCTGAATGCAGAGCAGAGTGTCAGGAGCGTCCTGCACTGATACGGAACATAACTCTGTCTAACATAGTGGGGAGTTTCCTGTCTACTCAGCCAGATCAGGAGGAGACTGGGATCTTCTGCACTTACTGTATTCACTCTCCTGTACCTGCTGCTATCTCCTGTCTGCATTGTGAGGCTCATCTGTGTGATAATCACCTGAGAGTACACAGCAAGTCAGCAGAACACGTCTTATCTGATCCCACTACTGCCCTGGGGAACAGGAAATGCTCCATCCATAAGAAGATCCTGGAGTATTACTGCACTGAGGACGCTGCCTGTATCTGTGTGTACTGTTCAGCTGGAGAACATCGGGGACACGAGGTCGAGACACTGGATGAGGCCTCTGAGAAGAAGAAGGAGAAACTGAGAAATGTTCTGCAGAAACTGACCTCAAAGAAAGAGGAGACTGAGAAAAGAGTCCAGAGTCTGCAGGAGCGCAGGAGAGAAGAACTGGAGAAAGCAGCTGGTGTATCAGAGACAGTACCTGCCCTGTTTAGAGACATCAGGAGACAGCTGGAAGACCTGGAGAAGAGAGTCCTAAGTGAGATCTCCAGACAGGAACAGTGCGTTTTACTCTCAGTCTCTTCTCTGATCAAGCAGCTGGAAATAAAGAAGGACGAGCTGTCCAGGAAGATGCGTCACATTGAGGAGCTGTGTAACATGTCTGACCCAGTGACTGTCTTACAGGAACCAGACACGAGTGACTTGTGTGATACTGAGGACACAGAGAGACATGATAACCAGGTCCATGGTGCAGGAGATCTGGATGTGGGTCTCCTATCAGGGACATTGAACAAATTATCTGATATAATTAAAGGTATAAATATATGCTTCTATGTTCAGGAACCAACAAACATATTACTGAATTTAAACACAGTTGGTAATAATATACATATATCAGCTGATAGGAAAATTGCATCGTGGTCAGATATAAACCAGAATCACCCAGAAACACCAGAGAGATTTCAGTATCCTCAGGTAATAAGCACCAGGGGATTCTCCTCAGGGCGACATTACTGGGAAGTGGATGTCAGTAAATCAGGGAGACGGATGGTAGGAATGTGCTATCCCAGTATAGACAGGAGAGGAGATCAGTCAGACATTGGATATAATAACAAGTCCTGGGGTTTGTGGAGATGGTGGTATAATAATCAATACTCCATGAGACATGACCATAAAGAAATTAGTTTATCTCCAAATATCCCCTGTGACAGAGTGAGGATATACCTGGATTATGAGGCAGGACAGCTGTCCTTTTATTCTCTGTGTGACCCCCATCAGACACTTACACACCTACACTGCCACCTTCACTGAGCCCCTTCATGCTGTATTATGTGTATGGGAAGGGAGTATAAAGATATCGGGAGGGGGAGCCAGGAGCCATGAGAAATTACCATAATTTAAGAAATCCATCAACAGACTGGTGACATCACAGGGAGGGGAGTCTGATTGGGGGGACATTAAGCCAATGGAATGAAACAGTGGGTGGAGCTACAGCTGAACCCCCTCCCCCTGTGTAATCACATAACCAGTGTGACTGGAGGTGTTCCCTTGTTGGTGTATTAGAAACTGTTGTTATAAATATATAAACTGTTGTTATAACTATATAAATACTAGTGTAATGGGTCACCTCAGTCTCCGCCCCCTCTCTGCTGTCCCCTGCGGCTCCATAACCTATGTACTATAAGGACCCGCGATCATTGATCGGGGGTCGTTATAGTAGTGAGGGAATCTGCTGCATGTAATGGATGCAGAACGATCAGATAGCAATCGTCTAATCGTTATCTGATCGTTGCTGTCGTACCGTGTGTACGCAGCATTATACAGTGTTGCCTCCTTATACTACCTCTTTCTCAGCGCATTAAAATGTTTTAATTCCATTATAAGCCACCTTTGCTATGACACCAGTTTTGGCCTGTGTGTTATACTGGCATTATAAAGGGGTAGCATTGTGTATATATAGCAGGAAGGGGATATTATCTACAGTCTGCTATCCGGTTATACATGGTAATTGCATGCACGTTCCACACAAGCTTGCAAAAATGAAAGTTTGCATAGACTCACAGCCAGAATGAGTCACAGTGTACAGTGTTGCAGTGCGGTAATAGTGTGTGTTCTGTATATCGTTTCCCTTCGCTGCTCATTTGATTTGCAATGACTGAAAAAAATCTAAACAGATGTAATTAGAGAGTAACACAATGTTTTATATGATTACCGACCCTTAGAGTTTAATAGTTTTGTGTTTTTTGTAAAATTATAATTTATATGGTGTTAGACGATAAATCGGGTTGGAGTCTGCACAGGTCTGTAGAATAATGATGTTATTTTTTATTATCTTAACTGCTCCCTATTCTCTCTACCCACTTACTTGGCACTAACGCATGAGATGCAACCGCGGTGCGTTACCTGACCAGATCGCATATTATGCATCAGTGCCGCCCTGCTGCGTCCCCCTTGTGTCATGGAGGAAATCCATTCTGTACATATGGAGAACATACTTTCCCCTCCTGCTTACCACCAACATCAATCCTAAAATGCTCCCCAGAATGGCACTACGGGGCGCATGCACCTAAACTAAAAGTGTAAGGATGCGAACATATTCCACCTCCGAGCACAAATATGCTGATCTCTGCTGTACTGATGATCAGTCGTCCCTGGGACTAATGATCAGTCGTCCCTGTCCCATGCTCCGCAAAAAGGTGAGGGTGTGGGGCTATGCCACAGGGAAGAGGGGTAATCGGGGGTCATCTTTGGCACTAGGGGGAAGAGTAGAGGGGTGGGTTATGCTCACTAAAACTTTTTATTGTGGCATTTATTTAAAAAAATTAAATAATGCAAAGTGACAAATGGGGAGCTGGGGCACTAAACATTGTGCGCCCATTTTCATAGGGGGTAAGGGTGGGGGCTCTTCCATGGGGATCTATTACCATTAGGGTGTTGGGGGCCATAATGGTGGGGAACCTTTTCCACTGGGGGGGGATATTCTGATGTGATGGTGGTGAGAAGTTATTTTTTGATTGGGGTCTATGGGCAGGGAGGGGTGCAATACAGGTATGTTTTTTTTTTTTTAATAATAAAATATTGAAATATATTTTTAAAAATGCATTTCAAACTTTATTAAATAAAAATAATAATTTCTGAGTGGTTTTTGGTTGAAAAAAGAAGTCAGTTCAGTGGTTATTGGGTCATGATCCCAATTTCATAGGGAGATGCTCCCAAGAATAGGTCAGACCATACAGCAAGAGAAGACCTTTTAGTATTCTTAAGTGGGGCGCACACCTTATGCAGTAAGAGTATACTGCAGTGATACAAAGGATTGAAAAGTATGATATGCAATATCTGTTCATTAATGAATGGTAATTATCCCATAAAGAATTGTGAATAGTATGGTCCCATTTTATGTCCCATAGAATCTATTATAACAATGCTGCTATAGTAATACACTTTAGTAAATGCCATCCAATGCATTATACTACCTAGTATTAGGGAATATTAGAAGATAATCTTAATTAGGTAACTAAATACTTTGATCATATTATACTTGAGTCATTTTTAAAATAAGTGTCACAAATCCAGCTGGCTCTCAGATACACACCTTATGCAGTAAGAGTATACTGCAGTGATACAAAGGATTGAAAAGTATGATATGCAATATCTGTTCATTAATGAATGGTAATTATCCCATAAAGAATTGTGAATAGTATGGTCCCATTTTATGTCCCATAGAATCTATTATAACAATGCTGCTATAGTAATACACTTTAGTAAATACCATCCAATGCATTATACTACCTACTATTAGGGAATATTAGAAGATAATCTTAATTAGGTAACGAAATACTTTGATCATATTATACATGAGTCATTTTTAAAATAAGTGTCACAAATCCAGCTGGCTCTCAGATACGTCACTCTGAAGTCGCTGGTCGTGATTATGTCACTTAGGCAATCATGGTTCCAATAACACAACTTCACTGCCAGCAGTAGGGGCTCATTCAGTGGTCTGTCACTAGGTTCCCCTTCACTTCTGCCTACACACAGTTATTAATATTCCAATGATACTTGCACACAATTGTATGTAGCGTGTACCTTGCGAATCCCAGGCTGAGTCCGTATAAGAACAGCAGAGACCAAACTAAGTTAAAGGAGATTTAGGGCCATATTCAATTAGGGAGTGAAAAGTCCGTGCTGGACTTTTCGCTCCACATCGGCGGTTTTCCAGGGATAAAGTATCGGGTGTGTGCCCGCTTTATCCCCGTATTCAATTAGGAAGCCGGGAAAACGGGAGCCGGCTGAAAGGTAAGTATCAGAAAAAATATGAGAATTTTCGGGAAATGTCCCTGGGTCTCCCCTAAAGATGTCTAGACATGGGGGTTCACTATGGGTACCCCCAATTTAACCTGTTGAAGGAAGTCGGGGATTGTAATAGCCGCAGCAGGTGCATAAATGCGGCTATTGAAGAAGTGGTGAGGAATAGCACTTAGGTTTTTTTTTTTGAAAAATAACTTGTTCCATCAAATTTGGGGTACCTGAAAATGGGTGCAAGCATATTTTAAAGTCCCTAAAATTATTTTTAAAAATTTAAAAAAAATGCACCTGCCGCTACTCCGGCAATGAAGAAAACACCTGCCGCATACATGGGGACCCCTTTAAGGTAGTTTTTTGGGGTGTCCCAATTTTTTTTTTTTTTGACACATATCTTTTTTAGGGGACATTCCCAGGGGTGCAGGCAATTTTTTTTAAGCCTGCACCCCTAAACCCCAATTCTGCACTTTTTTTCACCAGCAAAAGGCTGGTGAAAACTTATTCCCGTTTTTTTATATTGACTTTTCACATCGGCGAAAAGTCAATGTAACAGAATATGGGGATAATTGAAATAGGTGAAAATTACGTAATCGGCGATAAATTATTGCCGATTCCGACATTTCGCCTCAGATTGAATACGGCCCTATATTTAAAAAAAAAAAGATTCCCAATGCTTAAGCTGGGTACATACGTAAAGATTTTCTGTCCAACCATCCAACTAGTCGATTGGTTGGAATGAAAATCTGGTAAGGTATGAAAGCAAATGACAATCAGCAATTTGCTCCCAAATGCCGGAAAATGGACAAAAACTGTTGTTTGAGCAAATTGTTTAGATCAAACATTTAGCAAACTTGTCTGACGCCATTTTCATCTGTTTTCTGGCATTTAGGAGCAAATTGCTGATCTTCAGTTACTCCCATACGTTACCAGATTTTCATTCCAACCAATCAACTAGTTGGATGGTTTACGTGTGTACCCAGCTTCACAGTACAGAAAGGTTTAAACAGTTAGTGGAAGGTCACAAGAAGTTCAAAAGGGGGGAGGGGGGAGAAAAAGATGGCGTCATACTTGAAGGAATGGTCATAACTCTCAGGGAATTTTGGCATAAAGGAGCTCATACTGTACCTCAGCAATCACAGAAGAACGATTCACAGATCCTGTGATTTATTTGTTTTTTCCCCAATCCACCTATCTGCAGCCATACATTAGATATTTTTCAGTGTTTGTAGATCATTTTCAGGAAAGACAGATCTGCCGATGGTGAAAGGCCCATCATTTTACCAGTAACAGTCGGCAAATTGGCTGACTGTTACTATACACTAACAATCTACAGCCCCGATTGCTTTGTGAAATCCAACATGTCGGACAACCTGATTTACTGATCCCGATCACTTTTTGGTGGTAATAGGAGATGGGAGAACCCTATAAATTGGAGATATTTTTTTTTTCCCCAATCATCTGCAAGACAGGGAATTGTCCCAATCCATCGCAGATCATAATGGGCTTTCGGTAAATATTGGACACTTGGGTTATCAAACAGTCTTATTGAAGTATAGACCAGACCCTCTGGCTATAGGTCATAAATTAACATGTGCAGATGAGCCCCTTTTGAAGCACATCCTTATGTGTGATTTTGGTCACAATCGTTTACAACTCGCTTTAAGGGCTGTAGTCATGTGATCCATACACGCCAATCCTTCGACCGATGTGTCTGCGCTGACATCACAACTGGGCGGGCATCTATATTTGCCCACCCAGTTGAGATGTCAGTCGATCCCTGCAGCATTTGTACGGGCGGTCGGAGGGCCGTCTGTACACACAGCCAGATGCAGTGATATATCTACAAGATATATCGACATCGGCTGTGCTGCAGGATAGAGGCGACATCTGCGAGCGACATCATTCACAGACATATTGTCTGTACACACACGCTGATGCACTATGCGATATGTCGTTCATCGGCTGACTGAATGACATATAACATAGGTTGTACCCAGATTTAGGGTGAATGGCAGGTAGCCCTGAGGACTCAGATATTCCCTGGGGATCTTATCTAAGTAAATGCTGCAATATCTGTCATTCCAACCGGCATCATATAAATGTCTCCTAGCACTAGAGATTACTGTGTTTGCTAAAGGTACGACGGACATGAAAGATGAATATTATTATCTTATCCATAAGCAGAAATTATGCAATGTGGATGCAGGTAATGTAGGCGCTAGCTGCCGCCGCCCCCTCTCAACGATATTACCTAAAGCACATTAGGAAGCCGCCAATCTCTGAGGTGGAGAAACACGTTTTATACAGTGACGCCGGCTGTCATTTTCCTGCACTCACCAAGTACTATACAAAGGGGGCTGTACGGCTACATCCCCTAGAAATGAGCAATGGAAACCAACAGGTAGCAGCGGGAGAGTCTCTTGCCAGATCCTCTGGTACTGCGGGCTCAACATCTCGGTAAAGAGTTGCATATTTTTCTCTTATATAACCACATGGCCATGACGGATAAATGACACATATTGCAGATTGCAGAGGCTTTGAAAAAGGCATGTATGTTCAGAGGAACAGCTAATCACATTTTTTTTCTCTGGAGACTAAATGATTTTTGAAATACAAATATTGCAGCACCAAACTATTACCAAGTTGCTATAAATAATTGGACAAATATTTATGTCCGTTTTTATTTCAGGAGTGCAACAACTGAATAAACATACATGCTGCTATAAATCAGTCTAGTGCAAAGAACAAAAATTACCAACTTATTTCAAAACTATCTCTACAGCTGGATACAAAATAGACTCTATATTATTGTTGCTGTTTTTGCCTTATATGTTTCAATTTGTGACAAACCTTAGATAATTAATAACTGTTCCACATCTTTCTAAGGGTGTTGCCATTAGAAGTCTACACAGGACTCTGATTTTTATTAAAGGGGCCAAATAATGTGGTTTTTATAAATGTATCAATTATATATATTTTTTTTATTAGATATATTTTGTGGTTTTATTGATAGTAATCGGACTATAAACATTGCCGGCCAACATTAAGATAAATTTGATTGGTAAGAATCATATCTATATATTTTTATGTGTGTATTTTTAGGAAAATAAATAATATATATTTATTACTACTGTTTCTAGCGCTCCTTTCCCGTTTTTCCAGTTATAAGAACAGTTGAAAGTATCTCTTAAATGTCGTATAAGAGCTGACACTCCATGCCTTTAGGATAATCACTCTCATTTTCATCTTCGGCAATGTCCTCTGTAGCAGTTCCCCTGATCTCTGTCACGATCTGTTACGGGAAGTCCCTCATATGAGGACAAAAAGCTAGTTCATCCCACCCTACTATTGGGCCTACATTGTTCTGTTGGAAGTCTATCCGAAAGAGCCTCTCCATCTCCTCTCTGACTTCCCCGTATTTGTCTTTCTTGTCAAATGTTAATTTTCCTCCTGGATTAGACCACAGAGCTTTTAGTTGTTGGCTAGACAAGGGTCTTTTTTGAGTTGGACAGCTGGTGAGTGGGGACAAAGTGGCATCCTTTGCTGACATACAAGGAACTTACCTCAAGGGGAATTCTGGCAGTACCTACAAGTTCACCACTTCCTTCACTCTCTTGGCCCCTCTGGCACCCTCCATACAGTCTTAACGCCTTTTGAACTCCTGTGTGCCAGTACCTCGCCCCCTACTCATACTATTTATCTGATATATAATTTTCTCTCGGATGATGTGAGTATCTGTCTTCCACCCTTTACTAAAACATGGGATTTTTAGTGGGCGCTGAGGTGGGGGAAGCCAATTGGGTTAAAATATTTAGTTTGGCACATGCTTGCTCTCCTAGTGTTGGTGTTCGGGAGACCCAATAGAAGTTGATATCCCGTTGGTATAGGTCTCCAGATATCCTTTCAAAAACGGGATTGGGTGTGCCGAATACATGCTGGCGGTGCTTAAATGCCCCTGGCAACCTGTTCCACATATGGTGGCAATGCTCTCACCTCCGTCCGTTTTGGTCAGAAGTCCTTATACTCTCTGCAATTATAATCAGAGAACCGGTTCCATCTGATCAGTTGTTTTGGCTGTTTCACCTAACCCCTGCCCCCATCTCGAGATACAAGAAGTCCCTATTGTGCCATTTAAATAACGCGGCTAAGTCAGTTATCCCAGTAAGGTGGTGCTCCTCCTCTCCTCCAACGGTTAGAGACTGGTTTGATAGAATTGACCTCTATATGGAAATGGAAGATATTCTGTCTTCTACAGAAGACAACTACACAGTTTTTAGGGATACATGGTTTCGTTGGCTGGATTTCAAAGATTCGGACACCTTTAAAAATATTATTGCTGCACGTCCTTCTTAAGCCTCTTGATGGCTTGCGATACCCTCGGGGTCTATAATTTGACTGGCCTTTAGTTTTAATAGTGTGGAGTTGCTTCTTTGTTTGCTTTTATTGAACCCGGAGCTGAATTTAATTTTATAAAATTTTATTTTCCTTGTTTTTTTTGTCTTGTGTTTTGTTTTGCTTTATTTGTTTTATACTTTATTTGTATGTAATCGGTGATTGCGATTTCTATGTTTGTTTATCTATTATAAGTATATTAATTAATAAAAACTAATTTGCACTAAAATAATTATTTCATGTTCATTCAGCCGCCTGAGGAAAATGCCTTGTGCTTCCATTTTACTACGGTATTTGTGTAACTAATACAAATGCATTTGCCATTCATGAAGGAGTTGGACATTAGTAAAATAGAGTAGTTGGCATCATAGGTTTGGAGTAAAACCTTTCACTTCCTTGTTAAGGGCGATAATGAGCCCTATTGCCTTCAAAAGTCACCATTGTTGCTGGCAAAATCAGTCTTTGGCCCTCATTCAGAGCCACTCGCTAGCGGCAGTACGCTCGTTCCGAGCGATGTTCGCACATCTGCGCATGTGTACGGTTTTTAGTACGCATGCGCGAACCAGTCGGTGCGGCCGAAAATCGTTGATACGCAATATAGCGAGGGCCTGCTATTTTGAGTGACAGAATGAGGCGTATGTGGGTGGTAACAGGGGAAGATGCTTGAAAACGGGGAGTGGAGATCCGAACGCAGGCGTGCTTAAAGGTCAAAACGGGCGTTTTAAGGGTGTGCATAATTAATACAGCAGCGTCATTGACCACGTCACTGGGTTATTTTTAACTCAGAACTGCTCGCAAAATAGCGGTTGGAAACACCAACCACAAGAATAGCGAGCAGTTCATACGCTGTATGATGTACTCGATTAATCTAATAAATAGCGGACATGACGTATGGTGCGTGCGGCCAGGGGGCGTTTTTATCAAAAAAACGAGCGTATGTTTTGCTCGCTCGTTCAGACTTAGAGGTGGGAACAGACTGCAATTTGCGAACGGATCATTTGAATAGCCACCCCTTGTTTTTGAACGAACGACCACAAATAGCGAACGGCTCTGAATCAGGCCCTTTGTTCTTTAATAAAACTGTCCACTAAACATCTGTGTCACTTATATAGTAGCTTCTGTGTAATCCTGAAAAAAATAATAATAATAATAATATCACCATTTCAATGATAAGTATAATGTGTGCATGATGTCCCTTTTATGTATTGGCTGTGTCCCTTAGTATAACTGAGCCTGTAGCTATAATCTGAGTGACAGCTCAGCCTCGCCCTGTGTGCACAATGTGACCTCACTGGTATCTGATGGGCCCATTTATCAAAGTGCATTTGAGGTAAATTCCCCGAAAACACCTGTTTTCGGGGGTTTACCTCAAATACTTAGTATCCCCCGAATGTATGAAGGAGGGACCGCAGCAGGTATCTCCGATACCTGCTACGATCCCTCCATTGCCGCCGGCCGCCGCCTCCCCCATAGGATTCTATGGGGGATGTGATGCTGCCAAATGTATCACATTCCCGATATTGACCCCAGCAGCTAACGCCATCTGAAGATAGCGTTAGCCGCTGTGTCCTGTGGGCACTCACCGCATTTCAGCCGGCGGAGGGATCTTCCAGATCCCTTCGCCGGCAATGGGCACCGCTCATGTGCAGTCCGCGGGACTGCGCACGCGCAGCAGCCCGGAATGCGCTCCGGCCACATCGCAGGGACGGGCTCTTTTCGAAGCCCGTCTCTCTGCATGTGCCGGGTCATACATTCGACCGGTATGATCGCATTTTGCAATGCGATCGTGGGCGGTACTGCATGCCCTGATCGCATTGCAAAATGCGATCCTTAATAAATGGGCCCCTGAGTGTCAGAGTTCACTTTCATATCTCCCTTCTGCTGCCAGCGATGGCGTCTGCTGATCTGAGACAGGAGCTGGACTGTTCCATCTGTCTGAGCATTTCTACAGATCCTGTAACTCTGAGATGTGGGCACAACTTCTGCCGGGTCTGTATTGATCGTGTGCTAGATACACAGGAGGGGTCTGGAGTTTATACCTGTCCTGAATGCAGAGCAGTGTAACATAGCGGGGAGTTTCCTGTCTACTCGGCCAGATCAGGAGGAGACTGGGATCTTCTGCACTTACTGTGTGGACTCTCCTGTACCTGCTGCTAAATCCTGTCTGCTGTGTGAGGCTTCTCTGTGTGATAAACACCTGAGAGTACACAGCAAGTCAGCAGAACACGTCTTATGTGATCCCACCACTTCCCTGGGGAACAGAAAATGCTCTGTCCATAAGGAGCTCTTGAAATATTACTGCCCTGAAGATGCTGTTTGTATCTGTGTGTCCTGCTGTCTGATTGGGGAACACAGAGGACATCAGATGGAGTCACTGGAGGAGGCCTCTGAGAAAAAGAAGGAGAAGCTGAGAAATGTTTTGCAGAAACTGACCACAAAGAGAGCGGAGACTGAGATAAGAGTCCAGAGTCTGCAGAAGCGCAGGAGAGAAGATCAGGGAAAAGCAGCTGGTGTAACAGAGAGAGTCACTCCCCTGTTTAGAGACATCAGGAGACAGCTGGAAGATCTGAAGAAGAGAGTCCTGAGTGAGATCTCCAGGCAGGAACAGCGCGTTTCACTCTCAGTCTCTGATCTGATCCAGCAGCTGGAAATAAAGAAGGACGAGCTGTCCAGGAAGATGCATCACATTGAGGAGCTGTGTAACATGTCTGACCCAGAGGACACAGAGAGACATGATAACCAGGTCCGTGGTGTAGGAGATCTGGATGTGGGTCTCATCTCAGGGACATTACACACATTATCTGATATAATAACAGGTATAAATTCAGGGATCTATGTGCAGGAAGCTACAGACATATTACTAGATGTAACCACAGCTGGTGATTATATACAGATATCAGGTGACAGGAAAACTGCATCATGGTCAGATATAAACCAGAATCGCCCAGAAACACCAGAGAGATTTCAGTGTCCTCAGGTAATAAGCACCAGGGGATTCTCCTCAGGGCGACATTACTGGGAAGTGGATGTCAGTAAATCAGGGAGACGGATGGTAGGAATGTGCTATCCCAGTATAGACAGGAGAGGAGATCAGTCAGACATTGGATATAATAACAAGTCCTGGTGTGTGTATAGGTATAATAATAATCAGTACTCAGTGATACATGACAGTACAGATATCCGGTTACCTGACAATATCCCCTGTGACAGAGTGAGGATATACCTGGATTATGAGGCAGGACAGCTGTCCTTTTATTCTCTGTGTGACCCCATCAGACACTTACACACCTACACTGCCACCCTCACTGAGCCCCTTCATGCTGTATTATGTGTAGGGACAGGCTGTATAACTATATCTGGGGGAGTCAGTGCCTGGGAGAAATTATCATAAGAAATATGCCCAGAGAATGGTGACATCACAGGGAGGGGGAATATGATTGGGAAACATTCAGCCAATAGAATGAAGCAGTAGGTGGGGCTACAGCTAAGCCCCTCCACTGTGTAAGCACTTGACCAATGGGCCTGGAGTAGTTCCCATGTTGGTGTGTTAGATGCTGTCATAAATATATAAATATACATCTCTGTGGGATATCTCCACCTCTTGCTCACTGAGAGCTGTGATTGGCTGTAGAAACTGTCTGTCACACGGTGTGCACTCTATCACTGTAGTCAGTGCTACGCTTGCTCCTATTGGCTGTAACATGCACAGGGGGTATATGGGGTATTGTTTCTATAAACCACTGCCTACTGGGAATTGTAGTACAAGAGCATTCTTACATAACACAACACATCCCATCATGCCTTATTACTTATCATTATATATATATATTTTTAGAATCAATCCGTATACTTACTATTATTTTTTTATTTTAATAGTGTTGGTTATATAGCGCCACCCTCACCTCACCCCAGGTTCTTTATCAGCATATGGGAGCTTTAAATGTATTCCTGACGTTAAAAGTCACACTGGCCATAACAGCAGATTTGTGTACCAACTCCCATTGGCACCATACAGAGGGAGCGTTATACAGGTAACAGTGCCCTGTGCTGGCAGGCCTGCCGATGTTTGCAATGTGCGCATGCATACGCATTGCCGTGCGCGTGCACAAACCAGTCCATGCGATTGCGAAGCGATTGCCCCTTGAACAAAGATGCCTCGCTAGAATGAGTGACAGGACGTGCCATTTGTGGGTGGTGAAAGGGGTTGGTTGATGGAATCGGGGGAGTGGTGGTGCAAACGCAGGCATGTCTGCGCATCTGAACGCCATTTCAGAGGCGTGCATAATTAAGATGCAGCGTCATAGTACACGTCACATGGTTGAATTACACACTGAAGCGCTCGCAGTGCTTGCGGTAGG
The DNA here is from genome assembly GCA_031769625.1 of Taudactylus pleione. Classification (NCBI taxonomy): domain Eukaryota; kingdom Metazoa; phylum Chordata; class Amphibia; order Anura; family Myobatrachidae; genus Taudactylus; species Taudactylus pleione. Next base: position 2,534,121 of record JAUIMM010000633.1, read on the forward strand.
GTATGGTCAGCCACATGTGCTGTGTACGGTTCCGATGGTACTCGATGTTACCGATTGTTGCATACACTATCTGGAGATGACGTGTATCACTAAGGGAAAGTGGGCATCTTAAGACAGGCTGGTGGGCATCTAAATACATACCGCGACCGCACGCTAAGACATAGTGGGCGTGGTAATGCCTTGCCGTGCGATCGCGGGATTTGCATACTTTGGCTGCTTGCGAATGCATCTAGCGAGTGGGTCTGAATTGGGCCCTCATTTCCAATTTACATTTAATATTGACAAGAACACACATTTATATTGAAGAGTGCCCCAGCTAAAAGAGTTTACTTTGTCTTGTACAAACTGTCAGACTTTAAAGGGATAAGGGCTGGGGGCACAGAAATGAAACACTCTGCTTTCACAGATGACGTCTAACTCTGCATTGGTAATTCTGAAACCGCCCCGAGGGTAATTCTCGCAAAAATCCTAGACTATGGGAAGATATTGGGGTATACGGTGAACTTATCCAAGTCTGTGGGGCTCCCTTGCATCCAAAGATACACGTTCCATGATGGGGTCATCATCTTCTGGTGAAATAGGCTAAAACTTACATTGATTATCTGGGAATTCAACTTCCTAAACAACCATCAGAGCTGTATAAGCTCAACATCACAAATGCAATTACACAGACTGCCAGGGAGCTGGAGGGTGGGAGCCAGCTACTTTTACCTTATATGGGTAGAGCTAGTCTCATCAAAATGGTGACGTTTCTGAGATTATTATACTTTCTTCAGATTCTTCCTCTCCTTTTGTCTCAAAAAGATCCTCTATTCCTAAATTCATTAGCCGGGCATTTGGGGATCCAAACGCCCATCTATAGGGCTGATTAAACTGCAACAGACCAGCCACGCCCCCTTAGGATTTATTTATTATCTAATTGACTTTTGCGGGGCTGCACACTGGGGGCGGGGCACTGTGAGCCCCTCAGCCTTGGTGCTAAGCTGGGGGGGGGGCGTGATCAGAGTGAACGCTCCCCTCCCCCACAAGCATAGGAGACCGCTGCGGTTGCTACTCAGCAGCCTGGAGCAGTCTCCCACTGAAGCCCAGCACACACATCATTTTTTTGAACACATACTTGAGTACATTTACTACTAATATATATATATATATATAAAATAATTTTGTGACTTGCTACATTAGACAATGATAATGTACATGTCCTTTTACGTCACGCTGGATGTCCCACTCCGTCCCCAAAACATATGTTTTTTTATGTACAAAGAAGAAATGCACAAAAAAATGTATATATTATTAAACCATTGTTTCCGCTTACCCTGCACAGGAAAAATCAGAACCCAGCCACAGAAGTTTAATGTTATGTTACCCTGGAAGGATCTTGTATTTTGTCCCGTTCCGTCGCAAGTACATTGTAATTTTTTATATTTTTTTTGCAGCAATTAATAACCTTTAACTTTTATTTTACTAGAATCAACTGTAAGCTTTAGCTAATTTATGATAAAAGAAAGAAAATTATAGATTCATTATTCAACCTTATTCATGGACTGGGATTCAATTTTAAATTTACTCAAATGTCCCCTTCCGTCACATGGAATACCCCATTAATTCTGACCCCTCCTCTTTCCTGTACTGGCGCCTTTCCTTTCTGGCCCCAGCTCCTCCCCTTCACAGGGTTCTTTTTTTGTGGCCACATTGATTATTACAATTTATATATGTTTATGTATTCACTCTGTATGAATACACACATAGTTTTAGCACCAGTAGCCATCTTCCTGTTCCCCCTCCCCCAGTCATCTCCCTGCTCCCCCTTACCTGTGTCCGGGGGCAGCAGAACTCACCCTCCCTCCAAACACACACACTCTCCCTCTGTTTGGGGGCAACATCAGCCATCTCCCTGAACCCCCCCCCCCCCCCCTCTGTCTGGGGGCAGCAGAAACCACCCCCAACACACACATACATACACTCTATCCGGGGGCAGAAGCAGCCATCTCCCTCTGTCCAGAGGCAGCAGAAGCCACCCTCCCCAAAAACACACACAGCCTCCCTCGGTCTGGGGGCACCAGCAACCATCTACCTGCCCCCACCCACCCCTGTCTGGGGGCAGAAGCAGCCATCTGGTTGCTGCTATTTCCAAGTTGGAGAAAGGACCTCTGTGACGTAGACACCACGTGACCGCTGCAGGAGGCTGGACCGCTCCTGCGTTACCATCCACTAGGGCATAGAAGGGGAATATATATTTGTGGCGACAGCAGCGAGCCACCGTGCCCGAAGCGTGGCGAGCGTAGCGAGCCCGCGAGGGGACACTTTTGGTCCCCCGTTACCATCCCCGCCCCTCCCCCTTTCAGGCCGAGTCACGTGGGTGTGACGTCACAGGGCCATCAGCCCTGTATTGTCTAGACATAACCGCAGCCATCTCCCTAGTTCCCCTCCCTCTTCCTTGTGGGGAGCCGGCTGTGATCTCTCCCTCCCTGGCTCCCCAGTAACATCCTGTCACTGACACATGCACTTACACAGTTCCTCAGCAGCAGAGGTCACTGCAGGAAGCTGGTCCGGTCCGCCGTTCCGGTATCAGGTCCAGTCCGGCTCTTACCAATAACCTAATGCCTGCTGCTGCCACTACATGGCCAGTTTTGCTAACTGTCTGCAGCTGAGCCATTCGGTGAGATGACCTTTCAGCAGCAGCCTCTCCCCGACCCATTCCCACCCCCAGGAGAAGCCCACCACAATCTGTGCTTACTCGTGCAGGATCAATGTGCCATTCGCCCTAGGCTGGGAGCTGGCTGCACACAGGAATAACTCATTGCACCTCTGATTACAGCACAGGCTGAGTGAGGAGGAGGGGGTGTACAGTAAAGGAGAGGGGTGGGCACAGCCTATTCAATGCATGATGCAGAGAAGTGGGATGATCAAGGATTGACTGTGCTAGGGGGGAGGACAATAGCTCCAATTGCCCCCTTGCCCCCCCCCTTTACCTGGATCTGCTACTGCTCTTTAGGGTCTTTTGGTAGCAGGTTAGAAAATATGCCCTAGACCACTTGGTGAATTATATACTATTCACTGACGTGTGGGCTATATTTGGAATTCTGCTAGAAGGTTAGCAAGTGGCGACGGTTGCAGAAGACTTTTATTATTATTATTAGTGCTGTTGCCCATAAGGCAATATTACAGACATGGATTGATGCTACCCCTCCAACATTGGAGCTACAGTATTTCAAAAGAAGCCCTTCCAGGTCTTTAACATGGACTGGGCTGAAGCCACCCTTGAGGTAGAAACTCTTTTTTCAAAAATGTTTCAAACCTGGGAAAGTTGTATCACAACCTTGACTCTGGGGTTCCAACCTGTACTGAACAGATAAGCTCTTATTGCACTTTTCCAAATTGCGCATTTTTTCAATGTACGCTTAATATTTGTTGTTTTTATTGTGTGTAATAAATGTTTTATCACACTATACTGTATGTTATCACTATGTTTTTTTGGACTTAATGCATTTGTGGGAATTCCACAAAGTCATTTAGAACAGCTGATTTGAATCATCCTGGAATAGGACACACTTAAGGCTACTTTCAGTGCAATGTACCAAAGATTTATGGAGCAGAAATTTTAATAAAATAAATATGTCATGTTCATTCAGTCTTCTGATGAAAATGCCTTGTGGTCATACTTTCCTACCCTTCCGGAATGGCCAGGACACTCTCGGCCATCTGAAAAGGTGGACAAGTCTCCCAGAGGTTTGGGCCATCTGGCTGCGGTCGCCCACTTTCCCAGTGAAGTGGACGGCACAAGCGGCTGATGACCCAATTTGCGTTGAATCGCGTAATTGTGGCTCCGCCCCCCCACTTTACACTGTTGGTAATCTCGCCATTGCATAGCAGGGGTGGGGCTATGATGATGTGATCGTGTAGTCATGCCCCAGACCCACCCGCCCCACCCCTAGATCCGACCACCATGCCCCGCCTCTGCAGTGCAGACCTGGATGCCTTCTATGGAAAGAGGCAGCTAAGTGGATGGCAAGCCTGCTTGTGCTTCCATATTACTACAGTAAATGTGTAACTAATACACATTGATATGCATTTGCCATTCATGAAGGAGTTGGACATTAGTAAAATAGAGAAATCGGAGTCATAGGTTTGGGGTAAAACCTTTCACTTACTGTAGAGGTTGATGCGATAATGAGTCCTATTGCCTACAAAAGTCACCGTTCTTGCTGGAAAAAGCAGTATTTGGGGGGAGTGACGCCTTTTAGAGACTCTCCGTGACCCGGGTGGATGACGTAGAAATCTGCCGTTTCCAGCCTGCCTCCAAAACCACCGTTGGCAGCCACTCACTGCCTGACATTGGAGCCCCCCATTGAGCTTAGTCACCTTGATCTGGGCCACTTCTCCACTGATAGCGGAGCTCTGATGTCCATGCAGACCCTGACCATCCTCCTCTGGGACCCACCTAGCAGCCCACAGGTCTACCAGGTTGCCCCCGCTTCACCATGCCCTTTGTAGCCTAGGGGGGTCGCAGCGGCTGGTCGCATGTACCCTCCATAGTGCCGGAGACTCTCTACCCTGCCTGCCTCCACTGCTTCCAGCTCCCGCCAGACGTGTTCTGCCACCAGACTCCTTCTCGCCGGCACTCCTGACCGGGGTCTTACAGCTCCAGCTGGAGCCTGCCTGACTCTACCACAGCCCCCGGCACTCCTGCTGCTGGGCCTGTGTACAGAGGCTGTCCACTGCCTGCCCGTCTGGAAGCTGCACTCCCCTGCAACTTCTCTAGGAAAGGGCTGCCTTCCTTAACTCAGTTGTCCCTGCTGCCCTCCTCCTGCTGCCTCCACAGTGAGTGGCCTTCCCAGGAACACCTCCATTTGCATTCAGTACTGCGTCTGCCCTGGGTAGGTGATAACAGCATACCTCCCAACATGACCCTCTCCAGGAGGGACACAATGCTCTGGTCCTGGACTTCCCTGGTAATTTATGATTGGTGGCGGCTCCAGAGGTGGGGCTACAGTACAGTCCAAAATTCAAATAGGGGAGTCACACCAACTGCCAGTTAGTCCCAGCCAGTGATGTGGCTCCCCTATTTGAATTTTGAACTGCACTGCTGCAGCCCCACCTCTTACCAGGGAAGTCCAGGACCAGAGCATTGTGTCCCTTCTGGAGAGGGTCGGGTTGGGAGGTATGTAACAGGGTATCTCTGTCCAGTCAAGCTCTCTATTTCCAGCTGCACCTGGGATTTGTAGTGCAACAAATTTGAACTTGTTTCACCTGCTGGTTGTCTATTACTGCTCTATGTGCCCCACCTTCTTCTTATCTTTCCCCCTCCCTGCGTGGGGCTCCGCTCTTTAGCCTGCTCCCAACCTAACTCTGTCTACCCCTTAGCACCTGCCTGCACCTCCATACCCTGTGATTCTTCCCCCGCTGCTGTTTCTATTGCCTTCCTGGCACCACCCCCAGGAGTTCTCTCCCTGAACATGTTTTGAGGCTGCTCATACCTGCTCAACATGCTACCAGGAAGCTACCATGCAGTATAATGGGGCGGATATATGAAGCTCTGGAAAGTGATAAAGTGTAGAGTGATAACTGACCAACCAATCAGCTCCTAACTGTCATGTTACAGGCTGTGTTTGAAAAATGACACTTGGGAGCTTATTGGTTGGCAGTTATCACTCTTCACTTTATCACTTTCCAGAGCTTAGTACATCTTCCCCTTTATCTCTCCATCCTGCCAGCTGACATGTAAGGACTGATTTTTTCAATACTCCCTCTCACCCCTGGTGACCGCTTGTGTAATTTTGGTATTTATTATACCAAAAGGTAAGAAACCCTCTGGAGGTGACCTCGCCCTTTATTTCATGAAACAGAAACTCCACTATTGGTGCCAGAACAGACCAACTGGAGCACAGAATCGAGGAAGTGGTCATCTCCCAGGAATCCTACAATACTGATCTCACTCAACTTCACCATGAGGTTGTTCAGATCCAAGAAGATCCTGAGGGCCAAGACAATAGAGTCCTATGCAACAATATACACATCAAGGGCATACCTGAAGCTGTCAAGCTCCCTCACACTTAGGTTAAATCCCTCCTCCCAACATTAGGCATATCAGAAGATTTTGCCTACACATCCTCTGCTTTGCTTCCCCAAAGGCATCAACAGATGATATCTCTACGCCCTCCCATCCGAATGGTCTTCAGTCCCTAAATCCTCCAGGGCATCTACTCCAGCCTCCAAAACTAGAACTCTTCTAAAGGTTTATCATTTTATTGTTTCTATTGCCTTCCAATTTGAGATCTGCACCCACACCCCCCGTGTAGATTTTCTACTGATGTTTCGCTGTGCTTTCCTGGACCCTGCCTAATCCTACTTTAGCTTCTCCTGTAGTCATTCTTGAGGACGTGTGTCCGGCAGTGCACCACTGAGACTTTCACTTTCATATGTATTATTTTAAGGTTTGACAACATGATTGTGCCATTCATATGTTATTTTGTTGCCTATATGTTTGCAATTTTTCTATATGCTACCTCATTTATGTTTTTTACACCAACTTGCAAACCCACTCTTACACTCCCTCTCCCACCCTGACCTTTTTGTTCCTCATACTGGGATTTAGTCATGCCCTACACCGATGCCTATGACCTCTCCCCTTCTCCTCCCTTTTTTTATTATACTCAACATACATTCTGCTGTACTTTTCTTTTCTACACTTCTAGAGTTGTCACCTTTGAAGAACTGCGGCTTCCCTTTGCCATGCATACCCCAGGGTTTTATACCTGCTTTCTGACTAATGTGCCTCCCTATCACATAGCCTCTCTTCCCCCTGTCAGCGCCTAGACAGGACATTCTTTCTCTTTCATCTCAACCATCGCACATGGGTCTTAAACTAATCTACTTTAATGTAAAGGGTCTTAACAGAAGTGTACCAAGCTTTTTTCAACCCTTAACATTTACAAAAGTGACCTGGTCTTCTTATAGGAGACCCACTTTTTGCGAGATCTCCACCCACAGTTGCACTCTAAGGCCTACACTACAACACCTGTGACTCTAAAAATATGGTCCTTAACTCCACATTGGATCTACTTCGGGGGCCACCGACTCCAACAGGGCTGACCTCTGTAATACCAAAGCTCTCCTTAATCTTATGAAGTCCCAACTTCTCTATGTCTCCTGGTGGGTCTGGAAACCCCTAATTCAGGACTACACCTTCTTCTTCCCAGGACATTACTCATAGTCCCCCATAGACATGATTCTGTTCAGCCACAACCTAGCCCACCCCCTCATGAATGTTCAGGTCTACCCCTTGATCTGGTCTGACTATGCGCCTATCTCAGCTGACCTTTTGGGTATCACTCACTGCCCACATACAATTACATGGCATATGAATAACACTCTCCTCCACAACCAAGGTGTGGTCACATGATTTAATATGCTCCTTATGGATTATTTTCATGTAAACACACTCCCAGACACCTCTCCCTCAACTCATTGGATGGCCCATAAGGCTGTCCTGAGGGGGCACCTGATTAACATGGCCTTTAAAATCAAGAGGGATTTTCTGACCCATACTAATGCTCTCTCTATTTGACTCCAACAGCTAGAGGTCCTTCCCTGCAGAAATGCTTGAGGCCTGAATTGTCATGATAGCTAAAGAGGGCAAAGACCCAAGTGTTTGCGCTAGCTACAGACCTATTTACCTGCTTAACCTGGATGTCAAAATCTACGCAAACATTTTGGCCAGCTATAATTCTCTCTTGATGCTGAATAAGTTTTTGATAGGGTCTTTTGAAGTTTCATTTCTCACGAGTTATCAGGAGACTCCCTGATGGGTGTCATGGCCCTCTATTCTGGCCCTTTTACTAGAGTTTCTATCCACAGAGTCCCTTCTGATTCCTTTTCCATCTTGAATGGCACCAGGCAGGGATGTCCCATCTCCCCTTTAATCTTTTCCCTTATAAATGAGCACCTAGCCTCCCTTGTCCGACTCAATCCTGGCATCAAGGGTGGGCAGGTCGGGAACATCTACTCTAAAATTGCCCTTATTGCAGATAACATTCTGCTTATGCTTACTCAACCTAGGATCTCTTTGCCCAATCTCTACAACCTCCTGGATAGTTATGGTGAACTTTCTGGTTACAAAATCAATTACTCTAAGTAAGAGGCCATGCTTCTTCATGTCCCCCCTTGGGATGCCAAATCCCTTAAATCCTTCTAAAATTTTAAGTGGCAACACAAAATCTTAAATACCTTGGGATTTTCCTGACTTCTCGCTATGACTTACTGTACCAGGAAAACTTTCCACACCTTTTCACGAAAATTCATGCAGACCTTATCATTTCGTGACTGAGCAGTATCATTGCCGTCAAAATAATATTCTTCCAAATAGACTTTATGTATTCCAGACCCTCCCCATAACCCTGCCCCACTCTCTCCTCCATAAAATACAATAGAGTATTGCCATCTTTTTTTGGAATGGCAAACCCCCCCAGATTATCCACCGCCATCCTTAAAAAGTCCATATCCTGGGGCAGTAGGGGTCTTCCAGATTTTAAACTCTACTACTTAGCTACTTACTTCTCCCAAATTGCTTCCTCTTACTCTTCTTCTGGAACGACTTCCTGGCTTGACATTGAAGCCAACCTTATTAACTTCCCATACCTGTTCTCTCTCTGGGGCTTACAATAGAGGTCCCATCCCCCCCTTCCAGACTCCCTCCCAATCTTTAATTCCTACTACATCTGTGGACTCTATACTCTATTAAGTTCTGCATCTCCTCTCGCATATCTCCACTTAAACCCATAAGGCGCAATCCATAGTCTACAAATGACCCACATGACTTGGTGGACATATCTGGCCCTCAATTTTCCTGGGGATTTTAGTGCACATGGGCTCTGGCTTTCCTTTTCAGACCTACTGTACAGTCAAAAGTCCCTGCCCAACCTTTGAAAGCTGCCCAATACAGCACTTGCAACAAGATTCACTTCTTCATACCCTCACCCCCTTTAAACACCTGTAAGTTCCACCCCATGTCCATAGGAATGATTTCCCAAATGTATGGTTTTCTCATTAATGCTACTCTTCCCACTCATAGCCCTCATGAATCTTCTTGGGAGGCGGACATTGGCCCCCCACCAGACAAGAAAGCTTGGAACAACATGAGACAGGCTATTGGCAAATCCTCCATTCCACACAGCTTAACGAAACCACGTACACATTATATTACAGCTTGTACTATACCCCATTAAGACTCTCAGAAATGTTTCCTTCTGCCACACTTCTCTGCTGGAGAGACTCTCCTCCCAGGTACTCTAACCCATGTCTGGAGGACCTGCCCAGTCCTTGATACTTTTTTGGACCTGGTCCATATCCTTATAACCTATTTGAAGCTCTGACCCCACGAGATCTATGATTTTTTTCTGTTACCCTCACCCAATCTCTCCAAGCTCTCCAAGAAGTTGTTGTCCTACATTCTAGTAGCTACCAAAAAATTGATAGCTTGCAATTGGAAAAAACCCTCTCCCACCGTCTCTCTCTGCCTTAAGATTGCAAATTTGGGATATTGCGGCGATGGAAAATACCACTTCTTATCTCCACAAGAGGGGCCAAGTGTGGGCTCCATGGCTCTCCTATGAAGGCACCCCTCACGCTTGACCCCTATACTTACCTCCTCCATTGGACCCATGTGCGGTGGGGAGGGACATCCTCCTTGCTTCTCCCTTCCTTGCTACATTACCTTCTCAAGTAGTCCTGTTCCCTCCCTTATACTTCCACGCACACCCCTTTCTACCCCCAATACATTGTTCTCTATTGGTTCTATTTATATGTTCTGATTTCTATTGTATTTTTTATATTTGAGAATGTGGCTCATTGCTGATGCTATCTGCATTCACATGTACATTCCTATGTTCAGTCTGTCTACTCTCATGAGCTCTATAAATAAAGGTTTTTTTTTAAAGCGTTCTTTGGGCCTGATTCAGCTGTGGATGCAAATGTAATCGCAAATGCAATCACCTACAGATCGCAGCTACTAAAATAGGCTAATGCTTTCAAAAGCACAGCCCACATAAATACAACCACTGTCGCCTTCTCATATCCGTCCAATATCGCTCAAACATTGGTAGGATCAACATACATCGGGCAGTCACGCAGCATTTCCAACAAGTCTGACCAGCCGCAGACACTACAGGTCTCCTCGCACACAGAGAGTTCTCATGCGCCGTATGCAAGTAACGTCTTACGTAGATCTGGTGTGACGAAAGTCTTTCCTCGAGGAGGGTCAGAAGTGAGCTTAGTAGAAGCAAATGATGTGGGATCTAAGACTGGAGGAGAAGGCTCCTGGACTTGATCTTGTTCTGAGTTCAAAGAGCGAGATAAGGCATCAGCCTTAGTATTCTGAGGACTTGGACGATAGGAGAGTTTAAAATCAAATCGAGAGAAAAACAGCACCCATCTGGCCTGTCTAGGATTCAAACAGTGAGCTGTTTGTAAATAGAGCAAATTCTTATGATCAGTGAACATTGAAATGGGGTACTGAGCCCCTTCTAGAAGATAACGCCATTCTTCTAGGACTAGCTTAATCGCGAGCAGCTCTTGGTCTCCAATGGAGTAGTTCCTCTCTGTGGGTAGGAATCTCCAGGAGAAGAAACAACAGGGGTGTATCTTCCCATCATCGAATAGCTGGGAGAGAACAGCTCCTACGCCTTCCGTAGAGGCATCTACTTCCAGAATGAAAGGCTGAGTCAAATCGGCTTGTTTCAACACTGGTGCTGAGATGAAGGCTTGTTTCAACTGATGAAATGCAGAGGTAGCTTCTGGAGACCATATATTGGGGTTCGCTCCTTTCCAAGTAAGAACTGTAATAGGAGCAACCAGGGAGGAGAATCCTTTGACAAACTTGCGATAGTAGTTAGCGAAGCCTAAAAATCACTGAATGGACTTTAGCGTGGTAGGCAATGACCAGTCGAGAATGGCCTGTAGTTTCTGTGGATCCATTTGAAATCCGGTTCCAGAAATAATGTATCCAATGGACAGAGTCTCAAACGTGCATTTCTCCAACTTGCAGAAAAGCAAATGCCTTCTTAACCTGAGAAGAACTTCTTTGACCTGGGAGCGATGTGACTGGAGATCCTGAGAGAAGATTAATATATATCGTCTAGATAGACTACAACTGATGTGTAGAGAAGGTCTCTGAAGATCTCATTAACAAAGTGCTGGAAGACAGCCGGGGCATTGCTGAGGCCGAAGGGCATAACCAGATATTCATAGTGCCCGTCCCAGGTGTTAAATGCAGTGTTCCATTCATCTCCATCACGTATACGGATCAAATTATATGCTCCTCTTAGATCGAGCTTGGTAAAGATGGAGACACCTTTCACTTTGTCAAATAGCTTAGTTATGAGTGGAAGCGGATACTGATTCTTGCCGGTGATATCATTGAGTCCACGGTAGTCAATGCAGGGGCGAAGTCCACCGTCTTTTTTTTTTACAAAAAGAACCCCACTCTGTCTGGCGAGGTGGAAGGATGAATAAACCCTTTCTCCAGGTTTTTTTTATATACTCAGACATGGCTTGAGTCTCAGGCAATGAGAGGGTTAGGTCCATCCATGAGGTGGAGTCTTTCCTGGAACTAGGTTAATGGGACGTCCCATTCACGATGGGGAGGAAGAGTGTCAGCACCCTGCTTACTAAAAACATTACAAAAGTATTGGTAAACTTTGGGGAGACCTTCTAAGGGTTCCACAAGAGAGTTTCATAAAGGAACCACTTGATGAAGACAATTCTGAAAGTAAAATGGACTCCAGACGGTAATCTGTAAGGAAGCCCAATCAATACGGGGATTATGTCTTTGAAGCCATGGAAGGCCCAGAATTAATTTGTGAGGCTTTAGGAATCACAAGATAAGACAAACTTTGTACATGGAGCGCCCCAACTTTGAGCTTCAAAGATTGGGTGCGATGCGTAATTCTTCCACCGGCGATTCGACTACCATCTATAGCCGTTAAGGACACTGGATGTGGCAGCCATTCAGTAGGAATGTGATGTCTGTGAACGAAATCCGCGGTGAGGAAATTCCCAAAAGCAGCACCTGAGTCAAGCAGACCAGGAACACTTAAATAGACTTGGTTCACCTCCAACATAGCAATAAGGGTAGGAACAGTTTTCTTACGAGATTCCATGAATACTCCTAACTTAACCCCTCTATTATAAGTTAGGAGAGGGCGTTTAAGACGGGAAGGACAAGACTTGAGATAATGCTGCGGAGAGGTGCAGTACAGACAAAGATTTCCTAGACGTCTTCTCTGACGTTCTTCAGTAGTCAGCCGGGAGCAATTCACTTGCATTGGCTCATCAGGAGGAGAAGAAGTAATACATGGAGCAGGTCGACCCTTGGCTCAGTCAAACCGACTTCTCTCTATAACTCGCTCTCTGTGTCATAGGTCGACTTTATTACATAAGGAAATCAGACCATCCAACAAGCTAGATCATCTTTGATTCTCTCAGATAACCCATTCCAGAAAGCTGCTGTTAATGCATCTTCATTACAACTTAGCTCTGAGGCTAGAGTACGGAATAATATCACATATTGACTGACAGTCTTGCTGCCTTGACGAAGATGTAAAACATTGTTGGAGGCAGAGGTCATTCTACCAGGTTCATCGAAGATTTTTCGAAAGGTTGATACGAACTCAGTGTAATTGGAGAGAACTGGGTCAGCCTTCTCCCAGAGTGTAGAAACCCAATCCAAGTCTTGACCAGTTAATAAAGATATTATATACGCCACTCGAGTTCTGGCAGTGAGAAAGTTTGCTGCCTACAATTCAAAGTGGATCTCGCACTGGTTCAAAAATCAATTTTATTAATTATGGTGTGGATATTATTGCAATTATAAATGGGTCACTCTCCAAATAATATATGTAATGCATTGCCAAAACCCTGCATTACATATGATATATTATTTAGAGAGTGACCCATTATTAATTGCAATAATATCCACACCATAATTAATAAAATTGATTTAGTCACAGAGATTTGCCATATAAAATCCCATGCTGGTAATTTAATTACCATCCACCTTGACAGTACCTCAGCACTAGTGGATAAAAGGTTATATTGTGTACCTTGTCTGTAACACATGTCATCCCTACTAGAAGGTGTAATATAAATCTGGGATTTACTATATAATAGGACTGAACATTGATTCATTCACAGTGCACGATCTGTGAACAATCAAATCATTAGCATTCACTCACATTTAGAGAAATAGTGACAAAGAGAGATCTGTAATGTATAAACCTACACTGGTAATCTAATTTCTATTTACCGGTACCTTAATAATATCTCAGCATCAGTGGATAGAAGATTACATTGTAAACATCCTCTGTAACATACGTCATCCCTATTAGAAGGTGCTATATTAATCTTGGATACAATAAATAATTATTGAGAACTTGGAATTAGACTCCGGGCTAGAGTAATGAGGATTGAACTTGAAGAACTTGGAATTTGACTCCGGGCTGGAGTAATGAGGATTGAACTTGAAGAACTTGGAACTTGACTACGGACTGGAGTAATGAGGATTGACCTTGATGAACTTGGAATTTGACTCCGGACTGGAGTAACGTGGATTGAACTTGAAGAACTTGGAAAGACCTGCTGTGCTGGATAGCACAGGTTACACACTGGGAACTAGGAACATAAGTCAAGATCTTGGCATTTGCCTTGCTGTGCTGTGAAGTACAGGTTTCACACCGGGAGCTCAGGAACATAAGTCATGCAGCAGCAATGGACGTTGTTGCACTGGCAACCAGCATGTGTTACAGGAAGGTCTTTTACACCATCAGGCTGAAGCGGATTGGCTGAGGCAACTAGAGACTGCTGCTGACTGGATGCACAAGTATCACCTGACCTGGCCCAAGATGGCTGCGCCCATGTTCCAGAAAACTTGTATGCCGGCGCGCCGTGCGCACATGGATCTGCAGCAGAGGGACACAGGCAACAGCGGGGATGCTGCAGACGATCGTCAAGCGGAGGCCCCGTATCGGAAATCACTGGAGCAACGGGCCAATGACACAGCGGACCGTGATGGCTCAGACGTATAGGAAGGTGCAGGGGTCTGGGGTGGAGGTCTCTAGCACGGTTTGTGACACCCGTGAGTCATTCATCATGTCTTTATGTCAGCCATACATGCTGCTCAATCTGAGGATGTTGTTAATGACTATTACCACATCGTGCAGTGTGTATACTCTCCCGAATGACCAGTCGATATGTTAACATTATATAGTTAATGATCTAACCACCAAGTGATGCACGATATATTGTTCTGTCATTTGTAAGATTGCACAGTGTGTATGCACTATATAGTTTGTCCAGGAGTTCACATCATCTGATGTGCACCCAACTTGAGTATAACTGAGCCTGTAGCTATAATCCAAGTGACAGCCCAGCCTCGCCCTGTGTGCAGAATGTGACCCCACTGGTTTCTGAGTGTCAGAGACTTTCACATCCATTTCTCTCTCCTGCTGCCAGCGATGGCGTCTGCTGATCTGAGACAGGAGCTGGACTGTTCCATCTGCCTGAGCATTTATACAGATCCTGTAACCCTGAGATGTGGGCACAACTTCTGCCGGGTCTGTATTGATCGTGTGCTGGATACACAGGAGGGGTCTGGAGTTTATACCTGTCCTGAATGCAGAGCAGAGTGTCAGCAGCATCCTGCACTGCAAAGGAACATAACTCTGTGTAACATAGTGGAGAGTTTCTGGTCTACTCGGCCAGATCAGGAGGAGATGGGGATCTTCTGCACTTACTGCATTTACTCTCCTGTACCTGCTGCTAAATCCTGTCTGCTGTGTGAGGCTTCTCTGTGTGATAAACACCTGAGAGTACACAGCAAGTCAGCAGAACACGTCTTATCTGATCTCACCACTTCCCTGGGGAACAGGAAATGCTCCGTCCATAAGAATATCCTGGAGTATTACTGCACTGAGGATGCTGCCTGTATCTGTGTTTCCTGCTGTCTGATTGGGGAACACAGAGGACATCAGATGGAGACACTGGATGAGGCCTCTGAGAAAAAGAAGGAGAAACTGAGAAATGTTCTGCAGAAAATGAACTCAAAGAGAGCGGAGGCTGAGAAAAGAGTCCAGAGTCTGCAGGAGCGCAGGAGAGAAGATCAGGGAAAAGCAGCTGGTGTAACAGAGAGAGTCACTGCCCTGTTTAGAGACATCAGGAGACAGCTGGGAGACCTGGAGAAGAGAGTCCTGAGTGAGATCTCCAGGCAGGAACAGCGCGTTTCACTCTCAGTCTCTGATCTGATCCAGCAGCTGGAAATAAAGAAGGACGAGCTGTCCAGGAAGATGCATCACATTGAGGAGCTGTGTAACATGTGTGACCCACTGACTGTCTTACAGGAACCCGACACAGGTGACTTGTGTGATACTGAGGACACAGAGAGACATGATAACCAGGTCCACGGTGCTGGAGATCTGGATGTGGGTCTCATCTCAGGGACATTACACATATTATCTGATATAATAATAGGTATAAATACAGGGATCTATGTGCAGGAAGCTACAGACCTATTACTGGATGTAACCACAGCTGGTAATTATATACAGATATCAGGTGACAGGAAAACTGCATCATGGTCACATATAAAGCAGAGACATCGTGTAACACCAGAGAGATTTCAGTATAATCAGGTAATAAGCACCAGGGGATTCTCCTCAGGGCGACATTACTGGGAAGTGGATGTCAGTAAATCAGAGATATGGATGGTGGGGATGTGTTATACCAGTATAGACAGGAGAGGAGATCAGTCACACATTGGAGATAATAACAAGTCCTGGTGTGTGTATAGGTGTAAGAATCAGTACTTAGTGCTACATGACAGTACAGATATTCAGTTACCTGACAATATCCCCTATGACAGAGTGAGGATATACCTGGACTATGAGGCAGGACAGCTGTCCTTTTATTCTCTGTGTGACCCCATCAGACACTTACACACCTACATTCCCACCTTCACTGAGCCCCTTCATGCTGCATTATGGGTAGGGAGAGGGTGTATAACTATATCTGGGGGAGTAAAGAGCTGGGAGAAGATACCATAAGAAATCTGCCCAGAGACTGGTGACATTACAGGGAGGGGAATATGATTGGGAAACATTGAGCTAATAGAATTAAACAGTGGGTGTGGCTACAGCTGAGCCCTTCCCCTGAATAACCACGTGATCAGTGTGTCTGGACTTGTTCCCATATATAACATACATATGGATTTTTTTGTATATAAAATATTTGCATATTAACCTCCAGCACTAGGAAAGAATCTCAAAAAAATAAATACAATTAGAGAAAAATGTATCAAAATCTAAATCAATAGTTGCACTAATAATAAAAAGGAGGGATAGAGAACACCTCGCTGCTTTTATCGTAGTTACAGGCCAAAACAAAAATTAATAAATAGACAACAGAACCGTGCTGTGGATGTCTTTACCAGATAAATTAATCGCAAATGTGCTAATGGAAAATGTAAGTCATAAGCATTTAATATAGAAAAAATAATAACAATATAAACAGCCAATAAAATAATATCAGTAATACATGCCAGTAAAAGATATTAGTGCCTTGAATAAAAATTGAAACACTGTATCAGCTAATTGAAACAATCCTAAAAAAAGGAGAATAGTTACAAGTGTCTTTCATTAAAAGTTGATGCTGAATAATGTGTATGCCAACCTTGGCTAAAGTTTTTAGATCCCAATGTAATCCAGAACGATTCACACATGTTATACTGAAACTAACAGCCACGTCCAGCTGTGGAAACAATCGGTAAATAGTCTCACCTTCTCCTGCCCACTGAAAATTATTAATATAATATGCCCGCTGTTTGACCCACAGCGGGCATATTATATTAATAAACAGGATATGAAGAGCTTTTTATCTGGTCTTCTCTTCCCTTTTCCCCACTCCACAGTGGCATAAAGTAAAAGACCTTAAACAAAAAAACAGAGCAGCTCCTCATAGTATAAAATAAATTTCACAATTTAATAAAACACACATAAAAAACAACAATACAACATACATAAAAAACAACAATTTGAATCCCCAGTGGGTAAGGTAACTGCGCATTGCATAGGGCCTCCAGAGAAGGCACACATTATAGATGGAAATACCACGGTATTATATCCTTCCTAACACGGTGAAGCCCTCAATAAAAATGCACAGGGCAGCAGTCTCCTTCTCCCTCACCAACACATTTCAATCCTTTCTCAAGACTTCTTTTTGTGAACTTGTTCCCATATTGGTGTGTTAGAAACTGTCATCTACAGTATATATATAAAATCAAATGTCCTGACTCATCAACGCCCTGCCCAAACCCCTGGACCTAGAAATATGAACATCGGGGAGTATATTCCTTAATGATGTAGGTGCTCGCTAAGAAGGGATTTTTCTAAATACGACTCCTAAGGGGGTGAAAAGTGGCAAAATGTTTCCTACTCCTAAGCAATGTCCTGACTGACTGACTCATAGTGGCTGCAGTATAGTTCAGTAGTCAAACACCAACTGTCACCCCAAGTGCTGCCAGACATCACTGGCAGTTGGTGTGGCTCCCCTATGTGAATAGTGAGGGAAGGGAATGTGTTACTACAGAGGTGAGGGAGGGGAATGTGTTACTATAGAGGTGAGGGAGGGGAATGTGTTACTACACAGGTGAGAGAGTAAAATGTCAAATGTGTCACTGCAGGGTGAGGGAAGAGAATGTATTACTACAGAGGTGAGTGGGGGTAATGTGTTATTACAGAGGTGAGGAAAGGGAATGTGTTACTTCAGAGGTGATGGAGGGGAATGTGTTAGTACACAGGTGAGCGGGCATAATATTTTACTATAGCAGTGAGGGAGAGTATGCATTACTATAGAGGTGAAGGATTAATGTATTATTTGAGAGAAATGAGATGGAAATGTAAATAGTAATATCTAAGGTCTACCCAGGTGAAATCGGGGACATCAGCTATTTATAAATATATAAATATACATCTCTGTATGATATCCCCGCCTCTGGCTCACTGAGAGCTGTGATTGGCTGCAATAACTGTCTGTCATCCGGTGTGCACTCTATCACTGTAGTCAGTGCTACGCTCGCTCCTATTGGCTGTAAAATGCACAGAGGGTGTATGGGGTGTTGTTTCTATAAATCTCTGCTTACTGGGAATTATAGTATATGAACGTTCCTTACATAACACAACACAGGCTGTGCTATAGCTCCCATCATGCCTATTACCTATCATCAATGACTTGATATTTTTTTCTATATCAACCAGTATAATTACTGTTATTTTTCATTTTAATACTGTTAATTAAAAAGCAAATTTGTGTTTCCCATTGGCAAAATAAGGAGGGGGGAGTGTTATACAGGTAACAGTGCCCTGTGCTGGATGGGGTCAGTATACAGGATAAGTCACACTGGCTATAACAGCAGATGTGTGTGTACCATTGGCACCATACAGAGGGAGCATTATACAGGTAACAGTACCCTGTGCTGGATGGGGTCAGTATACAGGATAAGTCACACTGGCTATAGCAGCAGATGTGTGTGCCCCATTGGCACCATACAGAGGGAGCGTTATACAGGTAACAGTGCCCTGTGCTGGATGGCATCAGTATACAGTATAAGTCACACTGGCTATAACAGCAGATGTGTGTGTACCATTGGCACCATACAGAGGGAGCATTATACAGGTAACAGTACCCTGTGCTGGATGGGGTCAGTATACAGGATAAGTCACACTGGCTATAGCAGCAGATGTGTGTGCCCCATTGGCACCATACAGAGGGAGCGTTATACAGGTAACAGTGCCCTGTGCTGGATGGCATCAGTATACAGTATAAGTCACACTGGCTATAACAGCAGATGTGTGTGTACCATTGGCACCATACAGAGGGAGTGTTATACAGGTAACAGTACCCTGTGCTGGATGGGGTCAGTATACAGGATAAGTCACACTGGCTATAACAGCAGATGTGTGTGTACCATTGGCACCATACAGAGGGAGCATTATACAGGTAACAGTGCCCTGTGCTGGATGGGGTCAGTATACAGGATAAGTCACACTGGCTATAACAGCAGATGTGTGTGTACCATTGGCACCATACAGAGGGAGCGTTATACAGGTAACAGTGCCCTGTGCTGGATGGGGTCAGTATACAGGATAAGTCACACTGGGTATAACAGCAGATGTGTGTGTACCATTGGCACCATACAGAGGGAGCATTATACAGGTAACAGTGCCCTGTGCTGGATGGGGTCAGTATGCAGGATAAGTCACACTGGCTATAACAGCAGATGTGTGTGTCCCATTGGCACCATACAGAGGGAGCATTATACAGGTAACAGTACCCTGTGCTGGATGGGGTCAGTATACAGGATAAGTCACACTGGCTATAACAGCAGATGTATGTACCATTGGCACCATACAGAGGGAGTGTTATACAGGTAACAGTACCCTGTGCTGGATGGGGTCAGTATACAGGATAAGTCACACTGGCTATAACAGCAGATGTGTGTGTACCATTGGCACCATACAGAGGGAACGTTATACAGGTAACAGTGCCCTGTGCTGGATGGGGTCAGTATACAGGATAAGTCACACTGGGTATAACAGCAGATGTGTGTGTACCATTGGCACCATACAGAGGGGGCGTTATACAGGTAACAGTGCCCTGTGCTGGATGGGCTCAGTATACAGGATAAGTCACACTGGCTATAACAGCAGATGTGTGTGTACCATTGGCACCATACAGAGGGAGTGTTATACAGGTAACAGTACCCTGTGCTGGATGGGGTCAGTATACAGGATAAGTCACACTGGCTATAACAGCAGATGTGTGTGTACCATTGGCACCATACAGAGGGAGCGTTATACAGATAACAGTACCCTGTGCTGGATGGGGTCAGTATACAGGATAAGTCACACTGGCTATAACAGCAGATGTGTGTGTACCATTGGCACCATACAGAGGGAGCGTTATACAGGTAACAGTGCCCTGTGCTGGATGGGGTCAGTATACAGGATAAGTCACACTGGCTATAACAGCAGATGTGTGTGTACCATTGGCACCATACAGAGGGAGCGTTATACAGGTAACAGTGCCCTGTGCTGGATGCGGTCAGTATACAGGATAAGTCACACTGGCTATAACAGCAGATGTGTGTGTAACATTGGCACCATACAGAGGGAGCGTTATACAGGTAACAGTACCCTGTGCTGGATGGGGTCAGTATACAGGATAAGTCACACTGGCTATAACAGCAGATGTGTGTGTACCATTGGCACCATACAGAGGGAGCATTATACAGGTAACAGTACCCTGTGCTGGATGGGGTCAGTATACAGGATAAGTCACACTGGCTATAACAGCAGATGTGTGTGTACCATTGGCACCATACAGAGGGAGCATTATACAGGTAACAGTACCCTGTGCTGGATGGGGTCAGTATACAGGATAAGTCACACTGGCTATAACAGCAGATGTGTGTGTACCATTGGCACCATACAGAGGGAGCATTATACAGGTAACAGTACCCTGTGCTGGATGGCGTCAGTATACAGGATAAGTCACACTGGCTATAACAGCAGATGTGTGTGTACCATTGGCACCATACAGAGGGAGCATTATACAGGTAACAGTACCCTGTGCTGGATGGGGTCAGTATACAGGATAAGTCACACTGGCTATAACAGCAGATGTGTGTGTACCATTGGCACCATACAGAGGGAGCATTAACAGTACCCTGTGCTGGATGGGGTCAGTATACAGGATAAATGATGTAACCGCTGCTTTAACTTGTTTTCTTCTGGAATCGATCCTTAGATGATCTTAATAATTTCTTCTCTGATCTCAGGGCTCGATTCAGAACTGCTCGCTAGGCTGCGTTTGCACGTAGCCTGCCGATGTTTGCAATGTGCACATGCATACGCATTGCACTGCGCCTGCACGAACCAGTCCATGCGATTGCGAAGTGTTTGCTCCTTGTACATAGATGCCTCACTCGAATGAGTGACAGGACGTGCCATTTGTGGATGGTGACAGGGGTTGGTCGATGGAAATAGGGGAGTGGTGGTGTGAACGCAGGCGTGTCTGTGCATCTGAACGCCATTTCAGAGGTGTGCAAAATGAAGATGCAGCGTCATAGTACACATCACATAGTTGAATTACACACTGAAGCACTCGCAGTGCTTGTGGTAGGGTATGGTCAGCCACAAGGGCCTCATACGGTTCCGATGGTACTCGATGTTACCGATTGTTGCATACACTTCCTGGAGAGGATGTGTATCACTAAGGGAAGTGGGCGTCTTAAGACAGGCTGGTGGGCATCTAAATATACACTGCCATCACACGCTAAGACATAGTGGGCGTGGTAATGCCTTGCGGTGCGATCGCGGGATTTGCATACTTTGGCTGCGTGCGAACGCATCTAGCAAGCGGGTCTGAATCGGGCCCTCATTTCCAACTTACATTTAATATTGACAAGAGCACACATTTATATTGAAGAGTGCCCCAGCAAAAAGAGTTTACTCTGTCTTGTACAAACTGTCAGACTTTAAAGGGATAAGGGGCTGGGGGCACAGAAATGAAACTGTCTGCTTTCACAGATGACGTCTAACTCTGCATTGGTAATTCTGAAACCGCAATGAGGATAATTTTCTCAAAAATCCTAGAATATGGGAAGATATCGGCGTATATGGTGAACTTATCCAAGTCTATGGGGCTATCTTGTCTTCACAACTGCAAGCCGCGAGCGTCCTGTGGCAGATGATACACTGGACTGGTCTTTTCCTGCCCCATGGTACAGTCCTTAACACAGAGCGTCAGTGAGTATTCACAAAAAATATCCGCTGTGGTCATTTACGGATATATGAGACTTGAATGCACAGCAGTGAAAATTAAGGATACAGAGGGCCTGATTCAGAGCTGAACGCTCTGACCAGAGCACTCGCTCTGAATCAGGGCCGTCCTATTTAAATGTGGAGCGGCCTTTTGGACACTCGCATAGCTGTGGGTTACCACCCACAGCTTATGCGAGCGTCCATGATGATGGTCGCGATGGTCAAAGACCATCGCGACCATCGGGCTTGCGATGAGACCCTGCGGTAGGGTATCGCTGCCGCAAGCCCAGGAGTGATTTTGGCTCTATCAGAGTGGGGCCGGACTCAGACTCAGTGGGGCCGGACTCAGACGGTAGGCGTTCCCATGGGAACGTCTCCGTCTGGCAGCCACGCCCCCGGCACGCCCACCAAAGGGGGCATGCTGTCAGTCACCATTGACAGCACGCCCCCTTTGGTGCGAGACCCCGAGCGTCGTATTCCTCGTCGCTCGCCGGGTCTCGCGCATGTGCACGACGGAGCTCCCTCCATCGTGCGCATGCGCATTCGCCCAACATCGACCCGCTTGCGAGCATCCCTTGCTCACGAGCGGGTCTGAATGACCCCCAGAATCTCCCCTAAGACGGCTTATTTCCATTCTAAACAATTTCTGGTTATTCTCATTCTCATATATATCCTTTTGACAGATTTTCCGGGGTTACCATCTAAAGTAACTTATTTGTATCAGCTGAATAGATATCTGTTCCTCTATTGGATACATTTTTTGATACAACCACTCTGGACATTTGTTATGTTTTTATTGAGTTTTTTATTTATAATTTTTCTTTTTATATTTGTATAAGAGTCTGATCAACTCTTACTGCTGAATGTTTTTATGTCTAATAAGATTCATGATGCTAAATAACTATCTACATACATCTAATGTGTTATTGCATGTTTGAAAATAAAATCTAAATACATTATACTTATATCACTCATGCTTGCTGTTCTGATGTCCCAGCTTAAATATTAAGGCGCAGTAATATTTTCCCAATTTTTCTGTGAGGTTGACAATAACCTCTTTTTATACCGCTGCCTTTTTATTTTGATCCCCTTGTCCATCTAGCGCTAGGTATTTGTTCCTATATTTAAATATAATGAATAGGTTCAGTCCACGCTGAGAACTGGAAGTGTCCTGGACAATAAATAAACCAACAATAGGTACCTCTAGATATCCGGTCCATGCAAAACCAAAAGTGCATGACTCGCAGGATGGTACTGTATAACGTCACAGTGGCACGTTACATTATTAATTTAGGGCAAAATAAGTCACAAATATCCAAATAAAATCTCATACATATATGTATGGTAATGTTAAAAGGGAGGAAGAAAAGTGAAAATAGTCCACAAGCGCTAGAAAAATCAAGAGCAAGTCTCTGGTGTCCACCTCTTAATAGTGGTGGTATCCAGTTTATGATCATACACTTAAGAGTAGAGATCTGATGTCCCATCCATAAACAGTGTGTAGCCACAGGTTTGTCCGAACCATTGTTCATATAAGGCAATCGTATAGATGAACGATGTTGCATCATGTCTTCCCGATATACATCAACCCACACGCGCACTGTAGAAAGTAAGTAATATGATCCATCTGGCATGTCAAGCAATGATTAAGCCAAATTCTACCTCCACTCTGCGGATGGGGAAATGATTGTCCTGTTATAAGGGCTCTACATGTCGTGCAACCAAGGCACTTGAAGCAACCTTTTTGCACCATTGACCAATTACTGGTTGATTCATGTTGGTTCTATAGAGTATGTACTTTAAATTAAGGTCCCTTTGAATACTCAACAAGGGTGTCTTGTGGCCCAAATCTCTAAAATTGAGATCAGTTTTCAATAAGGGCCAATTCTTGCATATTGATTTCTGTGTTGTCCTCAAATTGTTGTCACATTTGATGCCCAGAATTGTTTATTTGTGGAAGAAACTTCACGGTGATATATGCCGTGATGCTTCACCAGGGCGCTGCTTCACCAGGGCAAGGGTTTAGTCATAAACCCCGTTGGAAAACCTCTTGAATCTGAATCTCCACCAAATCATGTTCTAAATTGTTCCTAGGAACTTGCAGGAACTACTGGAAGACCATTTTTCAGTCTATCAGGGTGGTGGCTGGTTGAAAACAGAAGGGTATTGTGATACGTCAATTTGCGAAATACTGTACGTGCCAATCTTCCATCTCTCTTGAAGGCTGTAATGTCAACAAAGTCCTTGTGGGACTAGTGTACCAATGATATAAACTGTACCAGGCTCTCCAGACCAATTAAAAAGTCAATCATCTCATGGAATGCATTCTCACTGCTACCCCAGATTATGAAAATGTCATAATTGAATTGCTTGTAGTATATTATATCCTGTGAAAAACATGACATTATATGAAGGGCAGCATAGATGGTGTAATGGTTAGCATTAGTGCCTCACAGCACTGAGGTCATGGGTTTGATTCCCACCACGGCCCTACCTGTGTGGAGTTTGTATATTCTGTCCCTGACTTCCAAATTGTATACCGTCCCTGACTTCCAAATTCATTCAATCGGTGGGCCATGGTAGGGTCCCTTAATCAGATATTGTCTACTCACCTAAATAGCCTCAGGGTGTTGTATGATGGTATAGAGTGCAGAAGAAGTGCTAAGAGACAATCTTCAGATAAGATACTCAGGTTCATTAGTCCCTTGAGGAAATCACCTGTGTCTTTGATATAACTATCAATCTCCCTAAGGGTGGGTACACACCTAAACAACCGGCAATCGTGCCAATGTTCAGGGTGATTTGACTTCACCCTGGACATCGCATGATTGCCTGTACACACTGCAGGATTTAATGAACAACGGAACAATGACTTGTTCCATCCTTCATTAATATGTATGGCACCACATGCAATATCGTGTGATTGGCTGTGCTATACAATAACGCATGCAACCAGCTGGAGCACGCAATAGTGCATACACACTAGGCGATATACACAATTGTCATGCTGATACGCCAAATCGTGCAGATATCGTCCTGGTGTCTATGCACCCTAACACAGTACTGTAGATAAAACTATATGAATTGGGCTATCGATTGCAGAGTTCACCCTGGGCAGATATAATAGGCCTTACGGGAGGGTCCACTAATGTCTTGTGGACCTTAAGGAGCATATAGATGATTGGGCAGAAGAGGGGTTCTACTGTTAGAAACTTAGCTACAGTTTCATCAATCCAGTAATTAGTAAGCGGAAGGCCAATCAAATGATCAATCTCTTTTTTAATTATAGGTACCGGACTAAAAGACAATTTAATGTAGGTTTAAGAGCCTGAAAGCTGTTTTCGGATATCATGATTATCAGATACCGTGTCCTGAAGCACAACTGCCCCACCCTTGTAAGCCATGCTGATGACAATGGAGACATTTTTTCGTAATAAATTAAGGGCCTGTCTCTCTTGGGGACTGAGATTATGATACCAATTTTTGAAGGCTTTGCATCCTGCTTTACCTTCATCATCCACCATTCTTAGGAAGGTTTTCAGGCTAACATTAGAGGAAGGAGGATCAAATTGACCAGGTTTCCTACAGATCTCTTTAGTCTGGTCAGTGGTTATGGGATCATCATGGAAGTATTCACGAAGTCTAAGCTTCCTACCCATCTTATAGGGATCAACAGGGCAATCAGAGGTATCGAACCTACAGTTGGGTACAAACCTCAGCCCTTTGGACAGCAATGAAATCTCAGTGGTAGTCAATTATGTTTAGACAGGTGGAATATCAGGTCCTCTGGGACCCCCGTCATAATTTTGGATGACCTCTTACTCCCGCTCCTCCTTGGTGGCGGCCTCCTGTTCCTCTTGTAAAGTCCCCTATCTGGCATCATGTGAAAACCCCTAAAAAAGCTCCAGATGGGAGCAAGTTATCAATGCTCTCTGACTCTGAGGTGGATTGCAAGGTGTATGTGTTGTAGTAATTAGTTCTCTACCAGTGCCTAAAGTGCGTATCGTGAGACCCACACCTGGAACTGCCATCTCCAGATAACCAGCAGTAGACAATAGGGTTTTTATAAGCCTGTTCTACGGTTTCTATTTTTTTTATTTTAAAAGAGATGATGTCTGCTTTGGAGCTCTCAACTTGGGAATGTAACTTGTCTAACCAGGACTTGGTTTAATCCGCCAACAATGTTGGGGTGAAATCTTTGTTGAAAGAGGTAATTTCTGCCCTTATTTTTTCAACTCCGCTCCTACCTCTTCAATGACCAGGAGGAGGAGATCTAGGGAACACTTATTAAGGATGACACACTAGTTTGGGTTCCTTCTCCCAATTGTGGGGATATTGGTAATCCTGAACCCTCTCGGGATATGTTTAATTCTATAGTACTCCGAGTGGAATTACTTGTGTAGAATTAAATCAATTTTCATGAGTCATATGTTTAACACTTGAGTTTCATTGTGCCGCAATATAGACTTGTATACATGGTGCGCATGACACTATAAGTATAGTATATACTTTATTAAATATGTTCTATCCATGGTGATGTCACTTCCGGTGATGAGTCACGTGCCCAGGGGGAGGAACACCTTGAGTTGGCCAGTGGTATATAAAGTAGGATATTGCACTGTGGTGTATGTACACTTTCTTTGGTGAGGAGTATGTCCTGAAGAAGATCACTGCTTGTGACCGAAACGTCGACACTCAACTTATGTATCTTCTACAACATTAAACTGTTCCATGGAGAAAGTCCCTGAAGAGTGCTCTTTGTTTTTCCGGACCATGGATTATATTCATACATAGAAGTAATAATAAAGCATATTTTATATATATGTAAATCCAATGATTTGTTCATAATGTGTTTTTATAAAATTTAACAAACTGGTCTTTAAAATTTGCATTAACGCCTTTATTCAACCTGTGTCTGTGTAGGTGTTGTGGTTTCGCAAACAAACAGGGTTGTCATCTGTCCAGGATTCCTCCAGGCAGTCCAGAGGGAAGAAGCAGGTCACGTCTAATCAGAGCCATAACTAGACATTTTGGTGCCTTGTGCAAGAAAGAGCACTACATGCCCTATCATGCCCAAAATTACATCTGTAAATGTGGGATCACTCACATATGAAAGAGGTGAGTCTCCTCTTTCAAATTATGTGGCCCACTTTACTGCTATGGTTTGGGGAACACCTGTGATCCCCAGACAATAAATAGTTTTCCATAGAGGGAGGGAGGCCATACTCGCCCACACCAGAGATGTCGACATTCTGGCTGCCCCTTTCAGGAGGGGGCAGCCAGATCGGTAAAATTGGGGGGCCTGGCCAGCGTTTGTGGGTGGAGCAAGGGTGTGGCCACGCGATCACGTCATTTTGGCCCCACTCCTGCCTTTCCGGGGGGCCAGGTTTTCGGGAGGCTCCAGGCCAAATCGGCAGGGTAGGCAAGTATAGCCCACACACACATGGTGGTACAGTCTTGAAAGACGGGATGTCCTCCTTCAAACAATGTTCCTCCCTAGTAGTTATTGTCTGGTGATCACCATCAATAACTGAAATAGTACACAAACAATAAAAAATAAAAATATTTTCCACAGATTGGTGGGGGGGGGGGAGGATCTCCCCCATCTAGTGTCAAATAAAATGTGATCCCTCATTTAATGCAGTAGGTTGTAAAATGGCAGGCCTAGTTGTGGGGCTCCCGTATTCTTCCTGCACATAGAAAGTTTTTAAATCGAGACAGCAAAAATTTTAAGAAAAAAAAAAATGTATATGTATTTTCATTTATTGTGCAGAATTTTTTGTCAAAACCTATACATAGAATTCCTTCTTTTTACTATTATGTATTATTGGCAAAACAAGAAACACAAAGTATTTCTTTGTGGTGTTTATAAGACGGAAATAAAATCACGTTTGTTTTTGGTTCCCTTTTTTGAAATTTCAATGAAAAAAACACTTCTTTTGCCCATTTGGGTCACATTCGCTTTGACGTGTTACAATGAGTAAATAAAACGAATGGTATTTTCTGAAAATACAAACAAGGTATAATGTGTGTAGTTACCGCATAACAAAATCAGTGACATCGATGTTGGGATGTGACAAGCACAAATGTGAACAAATTACCTCAGCACAAGGGTGAGAGAACCACCAGCAGCCGAGGGGATAACAGACGGGTGACACACGCTGCCTAATATGCTGCTGCTTAGCCAATTAGTACTAAGGATTAGTTTTTAAGAATGATGGGTGGTATATAAATTAGGGATGAGTGGTTCAGATTCTGTGGAATCTGAACCGCTCCGAACAGCGGGGATCCGAGTCCACCAGAGCAGCGGCTCGGGTGTTCCTGCCTGACTCGAATCCCACTGCGAGGCCGAACGTCATCCTCCCGAAGTAGGATTCTTGCGAGAGTTTGCCTCTACTTAAGCACTGCGATCGGGACTCGGCGCTATTTCACTCCCACGCTCCGCACGCTGAGCATTGCTCTGCTGAAAGTGGCTGTGTCCAGAGACTGACAAGTGGCTGTGCTGGTAAAGTGACTATGTATAGGGGGAACACTGCACGCTGATGTATGCTACGCTATACTCTGCTGATTAAGTGGCTGTGTCCAGAGACTCACAAGTGGCTGTGCTGGTAAAGTGGCTGTATAGGGTGCACACTGCACGCTGATGTATGCTGCGCTATACTCTGCTGATTAAGTGCTGTGTCCAGAGACTCACAAGTGGCTGTGCTGGTAATGTGACTGTGTATAGGGGGCACACTGCACGCTGATGTATGCTGCACTATACTCTGCTGATTAAGTGCTGTGTCCAGAGACTCACAAGTGGCTGTGCTGGTAATGTGACTGTGTATAGGGGGCACACTGCACGCTGATGTATGCTGCACTATACTCTGCTGATTAAGTGCTGTGTCCAGAGACTCACAAGTGGCTGTGCTGGTAATGTGACTGTGTATAGGGGGCACACTGCACGCTGATGTATGCTGCACTATACTCTGCTGATTAAGTGGCTGTGTCCAGAGACTGACAAGTGGCTGTGCTGGTAATGTGACTGTGTATAGGGGGCACACTGCACGCTGATGCTACATAAGACTCTGTATATGGGGGTTAGAGAAGCTCATTTGGTGTTTTTCGTGTCAATCTGCCTTATGATTGACAGGTCTAGGCTGGTTAAAACAGCCTATCACAAGTTCTGGTGGGGAGGGCCTTAGCTCACATACTTAAAAAAGGGGAAGCAGGGTTTACTTCCTCTTTGTGACTTGCAAATTCCCACCCGTCCCTACCCAATTGTTGATGCATTGTTTTTTGTTATTTATCTTTCAGCTATATTGTGAGGCGGAAAAGCATTGCTTCTCAGCGGCCCAACAGGGCGCAAGTGGTAGTTGCGGAGCGCCTGCCTTTCCCAGGGCAAGTTGTCTCTGCCCTTAAGGGGGGACCTGGGCTTCTTCCTAGAGGTGGGGCTCAGTAGTACTAAGCAAAATGAAAGGGGGTGTAGCCTATCGTAACTCAGGTTGCGTCAGAGGCTTTCAGGTAGCCTCATTTATAGTTTATTCGTGGGCTAGAGCTCGGAAAGTAATGCTTTATTCGCCACCAAAGAGATGTGTATTTTAATAAATATTTGTTACATTTTTGATTCCACTACAGTTGTCTGTGTCTTCATTAAGGTCAATTAAGACAATAACACCTGTGTAAGGATCTAACGCCTCAGGGCATAGAGGGGTTAAGTGGCTGTGTCCAGAGACTCACAAGTGGCTGTGCTGGTAATGTGACTGTATAGGGGTATGGATACCTATTTAAAACCTCTATGCAATCCTGCCTATAACCTCTAAACCCTAGATGACGCTAAATAGCGTTATCAATAGTCGCACACAGAAATAAACATTTTTAGACTTTGATTGTGGTTCCAAAGCACAAAAAATTATTATTCAATATAAAAACAGATAGTTACATGCTGTGATCTAAATACAATTAGCGCAAATAAATCATACAGACCCAAGGTACAGTCGTTACATACGCCAGCGCACCGGTCCCAGTTACAGTCATCAATCCAGAAGCCTGCGGTCATCAAGAAGAATGGCCCCTAACTGGGGTCGGGACGAGGCTATATACCTTACAGATCATGATAACACCAATGTAGACAGACAAACATAATTCCATTGGTTCTTGCTCATGGGTGATCTTCTTATTGGGCAGTTCTAGGGGTCAAATCTTCTCCAGATTGCATTGTCTTTTTTTAATTGATTTAAATTAACCACAGGCTCAGCATACAGAGTTTTATATTTCAACCAATAATTCACTATGGTCCATAACTTCCGAACGCATGATCCGATTCCCTTGCCGATATAACCGGAGATCTGCAAATAAACAGTGGATCAGAATGGTGCCAAACATGGTCTGCTTATCATGACCTAAACCATAGATATCATATAACATTTATTTCATAACATTAATAACACTGAATAAACCTTGAATATTAACCTACAATACTACAGAACCTTTTAATGTAATTGTGTGTATATTTATGATTATATGTAAGTATGCGTTGTGTGTCTGTTTATATCTGAAATAGCAACTGTATATATATATATATGCACGCATTGTGGGTACACACTACGATTGTCTATGTGCATGCATGTATTTATAATGCATTTTATATATATATATATATATATATATATATATATATAGCTCAACACAACAGGCGGCACTCCTCGGCTTTCTTATTCAAACATCACCAAATCTGGTTTTAGTTGCCAACGTTTCAAATGTTTAATACATTTTTCGTCAGGGACATACATATACACACATCTTACCTCCTTAAATAGCAAATCACCCAGTGTGCAGACTACCCGGAGTCACCGTCTGCCTCCGTGTACTGACGTCATCATGTGCGACGCCTCACGGAGGTCAGCTGGTTCCCCCGGCATTTACCAATACACGTGACATCTATCACCATGGAAACCACAAATATAAAGAGCATACAATTAAAAACGCGGTGGAATACATTCATAATGCTTATGTATACAGCCATCAGCATAACCAATAATGAACTATGCCCTCAATAGCTACATTTATCATCTACTTTTATCATACTGGATAACAACCCATTACTTCGTTACTTCAAAAAGTTATTATTAAGACCTCCAGAATGCAATATACATGAATACTGCAAATATTATAAGTAGCATTAAGACACAATATGGAAAAAATAGACAGCATATATACACATGTGGCTAATGTCCTTCCTTTAAATTACAAGAAAAAAATAGAAAAAATCACAATGCAGCATAGCTTATATCTTACCCATTACTTAAACAGAAAACAATGTTCCAGAGAAATCTATCTGTATTATATTCAAATAAAACAAGACAAACCCAAATTTTCATTTAGACCCAGGGGGGCCACAGCATTACATTTAAAAATCCAATATGCTTCTCTCTGCAGAAGCATTTTGTTCCAATCACCCCCCCTGACTGGGCTGGGTATATGGTCAATCAACTTATATTTCAATGTGGCTAGTGAGTGCTTCATATTTTTGAAGTGTTTAGCCACTGGTTGATCGATCTCCCTTCCTTCACATGCCAATCGTATGGCAGACCTATGCTGTGCTGCCCGTTCCTTGAAGGTACAGGCAGTTTTTCCAATATGTGCAAGCCCACAGGGACACTTAGGGCTCTATTTACTACAATCCGCATATTGAATGCGGATTGTAGAGTGATATTACCGAGTGAATTCGCATTGCGAATTCAGGTAATATCACAGGGATTTACTATAAATCCCTTGCAGGGACAGAGCTTGCGATAAAGCTCTGTCCCTGCGGATCCCGTCCGCACTCTAGTCGCGGTATTTTCGGAAAAAATACCGCGACTAAGAGCACGCGTATGCGCCGACCGACCACCGCTACTACCCCCCCACCGATGCTAAGCCCCGCCCCTGGCGCTAAGCCCCGCCCCCCGCGATCGCGGACCCCCGCGACCCCCCCCGCGACCCCCCCTCCCTTCATTACACTTACCTGCATCCTCCTGGCCTCCGGTGGTCTTCTCCGGGCTTCCCGATCAGGTGATCTCCCATACTGCACTGGGGCCCGATCGCCTGATGACCGGGCCCCAGTGCACTGTGGGAGACCAGCTGACCGGAGAGGAGCCATCACCGGAGGCCCGATCACCGGTCCCTGGATTCAGGTAAGTGAAAAAAAAAATGTTTAATTTTTTTTTTCTTTTTTTTACAGCAATCAGCTTGCGGTCTCTTTAGACCACATAGCTGATTACTGGTACCGGCTCCCGCCTCTGCTCTCCCCGTTAGAGCAGAGTGGGAGCCCGGTAACCGGGGGAGACCCTGGATAACGCCACCTCCAGGTGGCGTTATTTTCACAGGGCTTCCCCTGGTATTTTTTTACAATTTATTTTTAGTAACTTGCACACAGATCACATTTCCCATTACAATTATGGGAAATGCGATCTGCTTTACTAAAAATAAGTGATACTGGGGGTTGGAGTAGAATTTTACTAATTCTACTCCAATTGCCCTGTAATAAATACAGGTGAATCTAAAATAATGTGAAAAGGGTGTGAAAACACCCTTTTTCACTTTATTTTAGTAAAAATAATGTTAATAAATAGAGCCCTTAATCATATATATTACAAATTTGCTCTCACAGCACAACACGTGTGTAATAGGTATTTTTTACTAGAGTGTGGATGTGTGACATAAAAACCTGTTTCCAGGTACCGACACGTCACACATCCTGTACACCTGTATGAACCAGGAGCTTTAGACAAAAAATTAGTAGGATGAGAGACTCCAAAAGAGGTAATATCGTTCCTTACCAGCCAGTTCTTAAGGTTTTTACCTCTTCTATGACAATTAAGAATCTTAGTATTTTTAAACACTGCTAAATTAGGATCAGTCATTATCATAGGCCATAGTTGTTTAGAGGTCTTAGTAATCATAGGACTTGCTATAGAGAAATTACTAACATACGGTAAATTATCCTGATTAGACCTTTTTTTTAGGAATTAGACATTGCTCCCTTGGTATAGACAGAGCTTTCTGTTTAGCTGCTTCCAATTCTTTGACTGGATATCCCCTTGCGCTGAACTTCTGGATCATTTCATCCATTTTGCTTACGAGTCTAATTTTCGCAGCTTGTTATCCTTCTGATCCTTAACAATTGAGAATAGGGAAGTCCTTTTTTTCATAGACAAAGGGTGATGACTGGTCGCATGCAGCAGTGTATTTCTATCCGTAGGTTTATGGTATGCACTTGTCTCAAGATGCTTTCCCTTCCTAGTAATCAAAACATCCAAATAATGGATTGATAGTGAACTAGCCTCATAGGTAAAATGGATGGTCTCGTCCATTCTATTGATATATTCCATCTGTATATCAAATTCGTCTCTGGTTCCTGTCCATATAAGCATGATATCATCAATATAACGCGTAAAAAACAACAAATTCTCCTTAAATGCTATGTTATGCAAGAATAAACGTTTTTCCACTTGGAACATAAATGCATTGGCGAACGCCGGTGCCACATTTGAACCCATGGCACATCCAAGCTTTTGTAGGAAATATTCGCCATTGAAATAGAAATTTTTTTTTGTTAATGTCTGTTCCAATAAAGCCAGAAAAAACGTCACATCAGGGCCTAAATATTTTGGGTTATCAGTTAATAATTCTTGAACTGCTGTCAATCCTTTGGCATGGGGTATATTGGTATATAAATTGACCACATCAATGCAAAAAAGAAGACAATTATCAGGTAGGTTCTGTAAATTCTGGAGTTTAAGAAGTAGGTCACTTGTATCCTTTAAAAATGTCGTTTGTGATTGGATAACCGGTTGCAGAAAATAGTCCAAATATTTTGCAATAACATTGAACAGCGACCCTCGTGCTAATATTATCAGGCGTCCAGCGGGGCACTCCAGGCTTTTATGCACTTTAGGCAAAGTATAGATCAGGGGTATAATTGGATCAATCACTGTAAGTGCCTCCTTGGTAGTTAGGTCTATGATTCCATTTTCTACAGCCGTAGACAAAATTTCATCTATTTCTCTCTTGAAATCCACAGTGGGATCATTACTTAATTTCATATATACCTTCTGATCTCCTAATTGCCTCATAATTTCAGCTTTATACTTTTCAATATCTTGCAATACAATTGCGCCGCCCTTGTCCGCAGGTCTTATAATCAGCGAATTATTATCGCTCAGCCCCTTCAAGGCTAAAAATTCATCACGGGACATGTTTTTATGTGAGGTGGAACCAGTCATTGAGTTTTTAACTGTGGTCTCAAGCATATGTGAATAACACTTAATGGATGGATTATGTGTCTGTGGATCAAACTATGACTTAGGTTTAAAAGGATGTTCATAAATCTTCCCGTCCAATTTTACAGGTTGGTGAGAAAAAAATTCTTTCAATTTAAGATTGCGCTGATGACGCCACATGTCCACTTTCCAATCAAATTCGTTGAATTTTACAGTGGGTATAAATGATAGCCCCTTATTTAGTACACTTTTCTCAGTCATAGATAATTCATATGAGGAGAGATTAATAATCAGGTCTACCTCCTGTAATTTCTTCTTCCTCGACCCTTGATCGCCATTGCGCGTAAAGGTTCTGCTCCTTCCGCGCCCCTGGCGTGGGTCGTAACCCCTAAAGGGGGTCTCCCAGCAGATTTAATTTGGGGTACTTCACTCTCACTTTGGGTTGAGCTATTCTCAGATGTAACTTCTGACTCAGGTCCCCTAGGACGTCTTGGTCATAAAACTTTAGATCTGTCAAATCTTCTTCTGGGGTATCGTCCTGTGGCCCAAGAATACACAGTTTGTTCTTGATAGTCCCGTTCCACTGTTATCAATTTGCTTTTTTTTATAATTAATTAAATCTCTTTTATAAGTGTCTACACTTATTCTCAGTTTTTGTAACCAATTAGTGCTACCATCCTCAATCAAAATTTCTTTAGTTGATTGTAACAGTTCCTCTATTTTTTCTTTTGTCTCCCCAAGATTTCTGGAGCATTCTATTATTACTAATAAGCTAAGGTCTAGTGAGCACTTATTCAAGATTGCCACCCAGTGTCTACAAAATTCATTATTATGTCTACCAATTGTAGGGATATTTTTTATTCTGAAACCTCGTGGAATCTTTCAATCCCTATAATAATCAGATAGACTAATAGCATGTAGTTGGAAATCAGTCTCTTTTTTTCTTAATTTGAGCAATGCGTGATAGATTTCCTCTGCAGTCTCTATGCCTGCTGTAGCTTTAAGAGTATCCTTCACCAGGACATTCTTGGCATCGGAGTCCGAAAAGCTTAATATGTCACCTACTTTTAGATTTAAATTCCGCAATCCACTTGTATCCTGAGTTGTATTGAGGGTTTAGGCCCTCATTCAGACCCACTCGCAAGCGGCTGTCCGCTCGCAAGTGGGTCGATGGTGTGCACTGCGCATGCGCACGACGGAGGGAGCTCCGTCGTGCGCATGCGCCAGACGCGACGAGCGAAGGACTTTCCTTCGCTCGTTGTGTCTGATCAAAGGGGGCGTGCTGTCGATGTTGATTGACAGCACGCCCCCTTTGGTGGGCGTGCCTCCCAGACGGAGGCGTTCCCAAGGGAACGCCTACCGTCAGAAGCCGGCCTCACTGACATCACTAGTGATGTCAGTGGGAGTGATTTTGGCTCTGATAGAGCCAAAATCACTCCAGGGCTTGTGGTCCAAAACCCCGACCACAGGCTTCTGCTCGCACTGGCGATGGTCGCGATGGTCAAGACCATCGCGATCATCATCCTGCATGCTCGTATGAGCTGTGGGTGGTGACCCACAGCTATACGAGCATCCAGGAGGACGCTCCATTTTTATGGAGGACGGCCCTCATTCAGAGCGAGCGCTCTGCTCAGAGCGTCCGGCTCTGAATGAGGGCCTTAGTTCATTATTGGTTATGCTGATGGGTGTATACATAAGCATTATGAATGTATTCCACTGCGTTTTTAATTGTATGCTCTTTATATTTGTGGTTTCCATGGTGATAGATGTCACGTGTATTGGTAAATGCCGGGGGAACCAGCTGACCTCCATGAGGCATCGCACGTGATGACGTCAGTACACAGAGGCAGACGGTGACTCCGGGTAGTCTGCACACTGAGTGATTTGCTATTTAAGGAGGTAAGATGTGTGTATATGTATGTCCCTGACGAAAAATGTATTAAACATTTGAAACGTTGGCAACTAAAACCAGATTTGGTGATGTTTCAATAAGAAAGCCGAGGAGTGCCGCCCGTTGTGTTGAGCTGGATTTGGAGATGACATATTTCCCGGGGAGGGCACCCAGGTATTCAAAGAAATGTTTTCCGGAGTGCCGGTCTAAACAAAGTACTATTATATATATAGATATATATATAGATATATATATATATATATATATATACACATATATACACACACATATCTCTCTCCATGCATTACTTGGTTTTGATATTACTGGGCTACAACAATGACAGGCAATGTATTTACACATGTGACCAAAAGAGGCTTGATGAGATCACACAGGTAAGGCTAATTTCTTTAAGCCTCAGACTTAAATGCAATGGTTTATTTAGCTTAACCCCATCAGATACCATGCCTACAATGGCTAACGAGAGCTTAAATGCCTAACAATTGTTTTCAAATTCACTCTGAGTATATCAGTGTTTTTGTGTATTCTTCAATTTTCATAGGCATACTGTTCTGTGCGCAGAGCAAACAATCACCATACCTTTGTGTATTCTTAATTAATTGTTATAGACAAATCTAAAAAAAAACCTGTCTTGTCATCACTGAATATTTAAAGTAAGGATTATTTTAGTTGTAGCTAAAAATGGCGTAAAATGGCGTCTTGCAGATCTTGATTTTAAACAGATTCTGTCTCAGCCAATCATCCGGCTTCGACAGTCCACCCTTTGATAGCCAATCAAACGCTATCACAACCTATTTTGAATCTGTTTAGCCATGCATGAGAATATACCATTTATTGTTATTATGGTATGACACAGGTTGGTCATTTGAACCATTTAGATAATGCATCTCAAGGAGGGTGATACAACCCTTATACGCTATCTGCGGATCCTTAAGGGATCATTGGCAGGATGTGGGAATTCATCTAGCCTATAAAGGAAGTTTTAACGGGGAATTCTGACTGCATTACTTAAGATAACTTAAAATAACATCAATGATATATTTATGCACAACCACACAAATCCAGGTCACATTATTATAGGGTACATTCTAATTCAGGGTTGTAATACAATTCTTCCTTAACCTTGGTATCCATATCTCCATTGCTTACCACCACCATCTCGATTTCTCGATTCGCCCTAGTACGTTTCCTGCACTTCAACATGTGTATGAAGATGTGGAGATGGGGTGTTTTTATTGGATACCAAGCCTTTCATCATGTGTAAGGGTCATAATTTCTGGATGTATCCTTCCCAAATAACATAACAATTATAGTACTAAGATTGGTCAGACACTCCACTGATTGGCATAGCACTCCTCCTCTCGACTCCACTCCATTAATATTGCCATCAGCTCCCATCTCCTTTATCTGTCCTCCATCACAGAAACCAGCAATCCCCGAACAAACCAAGATGATGGAAATTCTGGAAGAAAATACAAAAATGAACATAGCAGAACAATCCATTGATGCAACACTGATCTACAATTTTTTTTTCAGCTCAGATATCTCACTGCCACCTTTTAATCCTCCCATAACAGGTTCACAATGGACAGGTCCTCGTTATCTGCCTCGACTCCGCCCTGTATCTCCACCGGTTGGTTAACCTTCCTGCAGTGAGAGGAATGGACCCAGGCCATCTTCAGGGATGTGGTACTCGTCAACAACACCTGGTATGGACCTTCCCACCGATCTGCCAGACAACCTGAGCATAAAAAATTTCTGATCATAACAAATTCTCCAGTTTTGACATCATGACAGTTTGCATCAGACATGTTAGATAATAACACTTTCAATTTCTGTTGTTCTTACTCATCTTCGTGAGACACGGCACAGTAACCTCATTATCATATTTTCACATGAGGCTGCCTGTCAAACAGTATCTCAAAGGGGGACAGATAAAAAGATGGTCTGGGGTGATCTTGATATTATTAATACCCACCAACTTACACGTTTTTTTTTTTAAAAGATATCACCTGTGAAATGAGTATCCCTATACTCTAGGGATACCGTATCTGTATACAACCTTCTGTACAATTAAACCCTGTTATTAATAGCTACTGCTCTAGGTAGTGTCTTAGCCCCTGGGTTTGGACAGTATCCCAAGTACTTGACCTTATCTTGGCATGGCTGCAATTTGTCCTTAGCAACATTGTGTCCTGTGTGTGAGAGATGAAGCACAACAGTTTAGTATCATTTAAGCATGAAATAAATGAAAAGATTGCAAACAGTTGTGTAAGGCCTGTTAGAAGATACTGGGGCTGTCTATGAAACCCTGGGGCAATCATGTCCATGTGTATTGTACACCCCGGTATGTAAAAGCAAATAGGTACTGACAGTCAGGATGAAGAGGTACAGAGAAGAAAGCAGAACAGAGGTCAATGACAGTGAAATGAGTTGCATTTGGTGGGATCTGCATAAGAATGACAGCTGGATTTGGCACTACAGGAAATTGGCTCTCTAACACCTTATTAACCCTTCTTAGGTCTTGTACCAGCCTATAACCCCTCCCACCACTCTTCTTCATAGAAAAGATGGGACTGTTGGCTACACTTGCTGTACAGACTAAAATTCCCTGCTGTAATAACCGTTCAATTATGGGAAACACCCCTAATTCTACCTCCTGTTTTAATGGGTGCTGGGGAATTTTTGGGGTTTTACCTACCGCTTTTTAGATTTACCATTACGGGAGCTATATTTGCCATTAATCCAGTGTCCTGTCCATCCTTGGTCCAAAGTGAACCTGGAATTTGGGATAACATTTGATCTACCTGAGATGAATTTTTATCTGAACTGGTAGAGTGATACATTATCCTTTGGGGAGTGTCCAACATATCCCTCACCTTGTGCGCAACTCTCTGGGATATCTAGAAATATACCATTTTACATAGCAAATCCCTTCCAATGAAGGTTAGTAGGTGCGGCCGATGCCAGGAGAAAAGAATGCCTGGTATGCAATGGCCCGATAGTAACCTCTGAGGTTTTAGTTAAAGGATAATGTTGCACTTTACCCGTTACACCCATTGCTGGTACTGTCTCGCTGGTCACCTGTAAATTAGCTGAACATTTTATCACTGACCTGGTCACCCCTGTGTCTACAAGAAAAGGATATTTAGTACCAGCTACATCAACCATTACAACCGGTTCTTCCCTAGTACTTCCCATTAACCTGACTATCTGTAGACTACAGGTATGACCTAACCCCTAGCATTGACTCTCAATACAGCATTTAAGGCCACAATTGAAGCTGGTGACTGTTGGAAATTTCCTATACTCTGTGTATATCCCTTATGTGGATATCCAGTTACTCCCTGGTTAGGGGGTCCTACCTTCTTCACCTTACAGTTCCTACTTACATGTTCCACTTGGTTGCAGTTAAAGCACCTTCGTGAGTGGGGTGGGTGAAAGGATTGCTGTGTGGGTTGCATGTTAGGAAAAGATTGTGGGTGTGGATAGGGATTTTGAGGGTAGTATGGTGGCTGTGGATAGTATGGGTTTTGTAGCTGTGTGTGATAAGTGGGGTAGGGCTGTGTTTGTGGTGGTGCAGGATTGGTGAGGACATGTAGCTGTGCAGGTGCAGGTGTGTCTGGTGGCTGTGATGTTACCGTCATTCCTTCTAGAGCTTGAATACTAACAGCCAATAGCTTCTCGCTCTGGGTCTCTCTATTTTTGAGGATGTTTTTATCATGTTCAATAGCAGATTCAATGAGTGTGTCTACAGTAACTCCTCTCCAGCCAGGTAGTGAGGCCTGAACTCGGGTCTTTAGATTGTCTTTTAGACCATCCATAAGTACAGTGATGATCATTCCCCTGTGATGAGTGCTAGCTTTAATATCCTCTATCCCAGTGTACTGGGTGATAGCCTGCAGAGCTCGGGTACAGTAATCCTCTGCAGATTCACTCTCTCTTTGTTTTATGGTGAAAATTTTACTCCAGTTAACTACTACTGGAAAATATACACCCAACTGAGTTATTATACGGGTAATGTTACCTTGGTTATCTTCGTCTGTTAAGGGACCATCTCCGTCCAATACGCAATCCGTGATAAACTTTGTCACATCGGTATTGCGTGGAAGACAAGCCCTTAACACCACTCGCCAATCTTTATTTGTTGGCTCGTGAGCACTACCCAAATTTTACAAAATCTTTGGCATTTGGCTAATTCCTTTTTAGGATCAGGGAAATCATTCATTATGGAATTTAGCTCCGCTCTTGTCCAAGGACAATGCATTGCTACCTCCCTTGTGGGCACTACACCGTTCGCATCCGCATTCCCATTTGGAACAGTTATTGTCCGGATGGGATGCAGACCGGCCGCACTGCTACCTGTGACCTTGTTACCTGGCTGGGGATTTAGTCTACTACTGCTACTTATAGGGTTAACAAATTCCTCTACGGGTGCCGTCGATGTTAACACTTCCTGTACTATCACTGATGAAGATGGCGGCACCACTTGTGCTTGTGGTGATGCAGCATCTAACGTGTATAGCATGGGAAATGGCAGACATAACAATAGGCTCATCATCCGCATCATAAACAATTTGTTTGTGATTACTCAAAAGAGGGTACAAGTTACTTGTTCAATTTTTATGGGTTTTTACAATGACTGTACCTGCACCCCCATCCGCATAGGGCGGCGATGGTGTGCGTGAGCCACTGGCAATACCTTCCACAATGCTACCTTGCTGCATGTGCGCACTATTTCGTGGCTCAGTCGCACCGCAGTTTAACGCTGTGTGTGCACTCTCCTGTAACGTGCTGGCGACGCTAGTTTGCATCGCGTGCACACCTTTAAGCCACGCATCCCCCTCGTGCTGCCATAGTTTTAAACAATCGTTATACTTTATCTTTTCCACCTGAGAGTGCACCATACAGATACTGTCTCGGACATTGTTCAATACCTCCTTATCAAAGCTGCCAATTCTGGGGAAAGGTCTAACACTCTTCCTCGTCATATTAAACCATACATCACAGTACCTAGAGGATAATAGAGACTACTTGGTATAGATTGGTCTCAATGATGATACATTACCGCCGGCTTTTGGTAGTGGATGTACTGATCCGTCAGTCATACGAGAAAGTCCCAGACCTTGCTCCCACAGGTGTTCTAGCTCTAACGGCTAGTAATATCTTGTGTATGAACTCCCGGATTTTGGCTGAACCATTCATCGATCTCGAGCCCGCTCGTTCTTCCAGATAGTAACAAACCAGCTGATGGTGAATAAAGGATCCCTTACGCGTTTTTCCGCTACAAGTCCTTGTGGTTTCGTCAGAGGGTGACTAGTGAATAGTCTCTATTATCCTCTCCCCTCTGTGTGCATGGACAGTGTTGCTATTACTAGGACTGAGAGTCCTCAAGAGTGAACTCGTGCCTAAGTGACTTTTAAACAATTCACTATACAGTGTTTTCTTTACCCGGTATTCAATGGCACATCAGCACTGAGTGCTTATTCTAAGTGAAACTGCATCAGTTTGTGACTCCATACTAAACACGAGTGGTTACCACTCTTGGTCATGTATAGCAAGGACTGTATTAAACCTGCATATATATACGTGCATGAAGGAGCATTGATACAACTGGTGATCTGTATCTACTATGTATCTGGAGGCTGATGTTTATTGTGGAACCACATCAAAATAGTGCTACATTCAATATAGGACACCAGAGACACCTTCTGCAGGGGTGTATCTGTTGTGACCTTTACAT
Source organism: Taudactylus pleione (assembly GCA_031769625.1). Lineage (NCBI taxonomy): Eukaryota > Metazoa > Chordata > Amphibia > Anura > Myobatrachidae > Taudactylus > Taudactylus pleione. The sequence goes on from JAUIMM010000633.1 coordinate 2,575,881, forward strand.
AATAATTACGGAACCAGCTATATGTATTTATTTACTTTGTATTGTGTGTGATTTTTATATATTTTTATCCATTCTTTGTCTTTTTATGCTAATGTAATAAATTGCTCTACTGATTAAGTGACTGTGTCCAGAGACTCACAAGTGGCTGTGCTGGTAAAGTGACTGTGTATAGGGAGCACACTGCACGCTGATGTATGCTGCACTATACTGTTGAAGCTGGATTATTGGCTGAGACAAGATGAGTTTAAAATTGAATCGCAGCGACACCATCTTGCAACTGGCCACAAGACGCCATTTTGCGAATTGGCCACCTAAGCGCCATTTTAGATAAACTCACATTTTAGTACATGTGGCGATAATACCATTAGCATCATGCGAACGCATCTGTGACCATTATCATATGTTACGGCGATTCACTAAAAGCCTATTTCATTACTTTACGTATTATAAAGGATATATTCCAGAAATGACTTTACAGTATTGCATTAAGCAAGTGGCCAGGTGACAACTGGCTTGTGTAGATAAGCTTCCTGCATAGTGTTTGTTTGCTACGGGTGGTCTGGCTAGAAAAAATAAGCAAGCTTCCTGCAATGACATGATGTCAAGGGCAAGAGTGACACCTTAGGTCTGTCTCTTGTAGTTGGGATATTTTGCATTTTCACACAAGAGACCGACAGAGGTATCTTTCCTTTGAACACAGGAAAGGTACTTTTACGCCTAAATTGTGTATGTATCAATTGCGTGTAACTGACTGAACTTTTACCTGAATAATACTTGTGCTTTGGAACCACAGATTCCACTCCTGTCTTTATTTGCGGTCAGACTGCGAACGCAAATTGGCGTTATTCTTAGAAGTTTATAGGAAGGATTTTAGAAAGGCATAGGCAGGGGTATATAGAGGTTCATTTTAAAATCAACAGATGGGGGCTCATCCAGTGAAGTCACTTACCTACTCATACGGCACATATGGCTATCGATGTCTCAGCAAAGGGTGGAGTGGCCACATGCAGGGTTTTCCTGCAACCGCTTTGTGCTGAAAAATCTCTATCCGTTTTCGTGTGAGCAAAGGAAGCTGACTAGAATCCAGGGACAAGAAAGGAAAAAGTTTGTTTTCCTTTGTTCATAGAACCTAGCGTTTAAAGGGGTGCTGTGGTATTGAGTATGCGGCTGAGTCGCAGTTTTGCGCACAGAAAAGATGCACTTTTGCGTACGCAGTTAAAAAGTCATTATACGGTTGTGTGGTAGTCGCATTAATGTTTATGCGGATGGTCGCACAATAGCGTATACGCACTTCCGGTTCTGCTGCCACGTGTTTGAACAAAGCCATTGAGGTTTACATTTTATTCTATTACCAATATCTGGGTTAATGTGTATTTTTCTGCGCAGGTAAAAAGTGTGTAACAGTGAATATTTGTTGAACAAAGTTAAGGGTATCGTATGATCCTTAAGGGCTAGGTGCAAGGGTTAGCCTAGTCGCTCGGTAAGCAGCTTTACCGTTCTATACACAGTAGCAGGTGTACATGTTGTCTTAGTTGTATAGAGGTGCGTGAGAGTAGCCGACATATAAACTCTCATAGGTTTGGAAGTTACCTTACTAAATCTTATCCGGGTGTGGAAGTTGCCTTTTTCAAATCTTATCCAGGTGTGGAAGTTGCCTTACTAAATCTTATCCAGGTGTGTGGGCGCCACCGACTTAAATCGTCTACAGGTAAGTGAAAGTGTCTTGATTGTCTTTCACCGGCTTAAATTTTTATTGAAAAGCGTAGGCGTTGTCTCAGAATGGGAGCCACGCAAACAGTAGAGATGTTAGGCAATGATGTGCTGCTAATGGAGGCGCCGATTGGATCAGCCCATCGTATTATGCATACTAAATACGGTACTTATGCAATAAGGTATTGTGATTTATGGTTTAATATGACAAGGAAGTGTGTTAGACCGTTTCCCAGAATTGGTAGTTTTGATAAAAATGTGTTAGACAATGTCCGGGATTACATCAGTTTGATGCGCTCCTGAGAGAAAAAGATTAAGTATTTTGAATGTTTAAAACTATGGCAGCATGAAGGGGATGCTTGGCTTAAAAAATGTGCAAACGACACAAACCAGCGTTGCGAGCGCATTGCCAGAAAATACATCCGCGACGCTGAGTTGCAATACGGGCAAGCCGCAAATTGGCGCGCATGTGTGGCAAGGTAGCATCGTGGAGAGTATTGCCAGCAGTTCACGCTCACCTCCCCCACCTTATGTGGATGGAGGTGCAAGTACAGTTACAAAAAAACCCCATAAAAATGTAACAAGCAACTTGTACCCTCTCTTAAGCAACTATAAAGAAAATGTTTATGATGTGGATGATGAGCCTATTGTAATGTCTGCCATTTCCCATGCTGTGCAAATGATAGATGCTGCATCACCACAATCACGGGTGGTGCCGCCATCTCCATTGGTAACAGCAAGGGAAGTGTTAACACACTCTGCACCCATAGAGGAAGTTGTTAATGCCATATGTAGCAGCAGCAGATTAAACCCCCAGCCAGGTAACCAGGTCAGAGGTAGCAACGCTGCCGGTCTGCATACCATTCGGACAATAACTGTTCCGAATGGAAATGCAGATGCAAACGGTGTAGTGCCCACGAGGGAAGTAGTAATGCATTGTCCATGGACAAGAGCAGAACTAAATTCCATCATAAATGATTTCCCCGATCCCAAAAAGGAACTAGCCAAATGTCAAAGATTTTTGAGAAATTTGGGTAGTTCTCATGAGCCCACTAATAAAGACTGGCGTGTGGTGTTAAGGGCCTGTCTGCCACGCAATACCGATGTGACAAAATTTATCACGGATTGTGTATTGGATGGTGACGTTCCCTTAACAGACCAAGTAAACCAAGGTAACATTTCCCACATTGTAACTCAATTGGGTATATATTTTCCAGTAGTAGTTAACTGGAACAAAATTTTCACCATCAAACAAAAGGAGAGTGAAACTGCAGAAGACAATTGCGACTGGGCTCTGCAGGCTATCACCCAGTACACTGGGATAGAAGATATTAAAGATAGCACTCACCACAGGGGAATGATAGTCACGGTACTCATGGACGGTCTGAAAGATGATTTAAAGATTCGGGTTCAGACCTCACAACCTGGCTAGAGGGGACTCACAATAGATAACCTCATAGAGTCTGCCATAGAACATGATAAAAATATCACAAAGAAGAGAGAAACCCAGAGCGAAAAACTAATGGCTGTCAGTATCCAAGCTCTGGAAGGAATGACAATAACATCACAGCCAACCGACACACCTGCACCCACACACACACCTGCACCTGAACAACTACACGTCCTCACAAATCCCACACCACAGCAAACACATCCTTACCCCACATATCATACACAACCACAGGTCCCATACTCATATCCCCCACAATATCCTTACCCTCCCTATCCTTACCCATACCCACCACCTTTCCCTCTTGCTCAGATCCCACAACAATCTTTTCATCCACCCCGTTCAAAATTATGTTTTAAATGTCACCAAGTGGGACACATAAGTAAGAACTGCAAAATGAAGAACACCACACAGGAACACGAGTTTCCCATGGGTTCATAGGTAACCCCAGTATCTTCTCCCAGGCCTTATATGACTGTTTATAATCTTTTCAACCTATCAATGGATCTGTTCTAATGTAAAATGTGGATGATTTATTGTTGTATTTTATGTCATGTTTAAATGATATTAAACAGTTGTGCTTTATCTCCCACTCATAGGACACAAGGTTGCTAAGGATAAACGGCAGCCATGCCAGGCTGAGGTCGACTACTCAGAATACTATTCAACCCAGTGGCCCAGGCATTATTTAGAGCAGTAGCTATTAATAACAAGATTTAATTGCAGGAACCTGTATGCAGATACTATATCCCTAGAATTATTAAACTTGATAGGGGGACTTATTTTACAGGTGACGTTTCCAAGAACATGTGTAAGATGATGGGTAACAACACTAAGATTATCCCAGATTGTCTTTTCCTTTATTTGCCCCCCCTTTGAGATACTGTCCAAACAGGCAGCCTCATGTGAAAATATGATAACGAGGTTACTGTGCAGGGTCTCACGAAGATGAATGAGAATAACCGAAATTGAAAGTGTTATTAACTAACAACGTCTAATGTAAACTGTCATCATGTCAAATCTGGAGGAACTTGTTATGATCCAAATTTTTTTTAGCTCAGGTCGTTTAACTGATCGGTGGAAAGGTCCGTATCTGACGATACAGCATCCTCAAAGGGTGGCCGGGGAAGATGCGTGGGTCCATTCCACTCACTATAGGGAGGTTAACCAACCGATGGAGATACAAGGCAGAGACAAGGCCGTTAACGTGGACCTGTCGATTGCAAGCTTGTGCTGGAAGGATTAAAAAGGTGACGGTGAGATATCTGAGCTAAAGAAATGTGTAGATCAGTGCTTCCAGCAATGGAGTGGTCTGCTGTGGTCATCCTAGTTCTTTTTCTTTCCAGAGTTTTTGCCAGGATGACCTGTTTGGGGATACTCAGTGTCTGTGATGGGGGACTGATAAAGGAGATGTGAGCTGATGGCGGAGCTGATGGAGTGGAGTCAGGAGGAGTACAATGCCAATCAGGGGAGTTTCTGACCAATTTTAGTATTTGTTATGTTATTTGGGTAAATAGTCCCAGAAGTTATGACCCTCACACATGTTGAAATGTTGGGAATACATAAAAACACACCGTCACCATATCTTCACACACAATATGAACACAGAGGTAAGAGAAATATGATACCTGGTGATATGCATAAAGCCGCTCAGTTAATCAGTGAGACAACTGGCTTCCAAGTTTTAGTCGCCCTGGATCCCACCAGGATTGCTAGGGGTACATTCAATTTTAGATATATCCAGGAACTTGCTAAATTAATAGATAATATCACCGAGATGTACGATGACACATTCAGGTACACAGGGAGAGAATTGCAAGCGTACAAGAAAGAACTAATGCAACACAGGCTAGTGTTGAATTATTTAACTGCTGTTACTGGAGGGTATTGCGTAACGTTAGCCACCCAATTTGGAGTAAAATGTTGCACTTATGTCACCAATGATACCAGCGACCCTAAGGAGGTGATAGACCAGAAGATGGATGAGATTCTGCAGCTAAAGTGGGAATTTTGTAAGAACCATAACGCATCAGTGGCTGAAGCTCGGGAAAAGATAGAAGGATGGGTGTCATGGCTGAACCCAGTGAAATGGTTCTCAGGTCTAGGGGAATGGGTCCAGGAAGTGATCGCCAGCATAGGCAAATTCTTGATCCTTATACTGATTGTCATCATAGTAATTGGCATATGCGTCCGGTGTGTTCCTATTGTGTTGAAGTGTGGAAAATGTAAAAACAGAGTGAAACGAAAGAATGAAACTATGATGGTGGTCAGAAATTATAATATGTATACCGAGGTAGATACAGAACTGCATTACAACCCTGAGCTAGGAAGTACCATCATTTAAATGTATAATATTTAGACATGCATAGAATATATTATTGAAATGTTATTTATAGAACACCTCAGATGATGCAAAGTCTCAATTCCCCTTCAAGACTGCTGTTATAAGACTGGTGCATTCCCACACCTGTCACATGATCTTCCAAGACCCGCGGTGTGCGTATAATAGTAGTTTTATGTCCCCACCCAGAGACACATTATTGATGGATTAAGAACTACCTTGGGCCATCCCAGAATAACACTAAATAATATGTAAATGTAAGCCTAAATTAAATTTTAATAGCAGATTGTGATAGCATGTTGTTCACTATCAAAGGGTGGACTGTCGAAGCTGGATTATTGGCTGAGACAAGATCAGTTTAAAAATTGAATCGCAGCGACACCATCTTGTGACTGGCCGCAAGATGCCATTTTGCAAAATGGCCGCCTAAGCGCCATTTTAGATAAACTCACATTTTAGTACATGTGGCGATAATACCATTAGCATCATGCAAATGCATCTGTGACCATTATCATATGTTACGGCGATTCACTAAAAGCCTATTTCATTACTTTACGTATTATAAAGGATATATTCCAGAAATGGCTTTACAGTATTGCATTAAGCAAGTGGCCAGGTGACAACTGGCTTGTGTAGATAAGCTTCCTGCATAGTGTTTGTTCACTACGGGTGGTCTGGCTAGAATAAATAAGCAAGCTTCCTGCAATTACATGATTTCAAGGGCTAGAGTGACACCTTAGGTCTGTCTCTTGTAGTTGGGATATTTTGCATTTTCACACAAGAGACCGACAGGGGTATCTTTTCTTTGAACACAGGAAAAGTGGGGGGGGGCCTGCTGACAGGACATGTAGAACTATCTAGCCCAGCATGTCACGCTGCTAAAATGTTAGAGTCAAATACACCCATCGTCATACACACATTAATATGTCTTTATACCAAACCCTGAATACCCACACATTTCATATTCACTCATAAGGTTCAATAAGCATCAAAATGTATGATTTAAGTTGGTTCAGCTAGTTTAAATGCTGAGAAATAAAGATATTTGATAACTAAGGTATTATACATGATAAGCAAGTTGTGTTTGGTTTTGTTCTGATGCATATGTTTTTTTACAGCATCCTGGTGTTATTGGTGGAGAGATCACATCATGCAAACTCAAGTTATGGATCGTAGAACTTACAAGCAACAAAAATGTTTAAATGTTAGAATGTTACAGAGGGCGTTACTAGAAAGATTCCCCTGCTGTTAGAGGCAGGGGGAGTCTATTTGAACCAGCCTGTTAAATGTACTGTAACATATGCTTCTCCTCTGGGAACCAATGACATCAGCAAGAAACTTCCCCATTGTCCTGTTTTAGTCTAGGGGGGATAAATATGTGTGCCCGGATACTGTTTTTTTAGTCCATGCTGAATGATGTATGTACTGAGGGTCTCTAACTGATGCCTATCTCCGTGTCCGAAGGCGCAGCGTATGTATACTGTACTTGGGTCTGTATGATTTCCTTTTACGCCTAAATTGTGTATGTATCAACTGCGTGTAACTGACTGAACTTTTACCTGAATAATACTTGTGCTTTGGAACCACAGATTCCACTCCTGTCTTTATTTGCGGTCAGACTGCGTACGCAAATTGGCGTTATCTTAGAGGTTTATAGGAAGGATTTTAGAAAGGTATAGGCAGGGGTATATAGAGGTTCATTTTAAAATCAACAATACTCTGCTGATTAAGTGGCTGTGTCCAGAGACTCACAAGTGGCTGTGCTGGTAATGTGACTGTATAGGGGGCACACTGCACACTGATGTATGCTGCACTATACTCTGCTGATTATGTGCTGTGACCAGAGACTCACTAGTGGCTGTGCTGGTAATGTGACTGTGTATAGGGGGCACACTGCATGCTGATGTATGCTGCGCTATACTCTGCTGATTAAGTGGCTGTGTCCAGAGACTCCCAAGTGGCTGTGCTGGTAATGTGACTGTGTATAGGGGGCACACTGCACGCTGATGTATGCTGCGCTATACTCTGCTGATTATGTGCTGTGTCCAGAGACTCACAAGTGTCTGTGCTGGTAATGTGACTGTGTATAGGGGGCACACTGCACGCTGATGTATGCTGCACTGTACTCTGCTGATTAAGTGGCTGTGTCCAGAGACTAACAAGTGGCTGTGCTGGTAAAGTGGCTGTATAGGGGGCACACTGCACGCTGATGTATGCTGCGCTATACTCTGCTGATTAAGTGGCTGTGTCCAGAGACTCACAAGTGGCTGTGCTGGTAAAGTGACTGTGTATAGGGGGCACACTGCACGCTGATGTATGCTGCACTATACTCTGCTGATTATGTGCTGTGACCAGAGACTGACAAGTGGCTGTGCTGGTAAAGTGACTGTGTATAGGGGGAACACTGCACGCTGATGTATGCTGCGCTATACTCTGCTGATTAACTGGCTGTGTCCAGAGACTCACAAGTGGCTGTGCTGGTAAAGTGACTGTATAGGGGGCACACTGCATGCTGATGTATGCTGCGCTATACTCTGCTGATTAAGTGGCTGTGTCCAGAGACTCACAAGTGGCTGTGCTGGTAAAGTGACTGTGTATAGGGGGCACACTGCACGCTGATGTATGCTGCACTATACTCTGCTGATTATGTGCTGTGACCAGAGACTGACAAGTGGCTGTGCTGGTAATGTGACTGTGTATAGGGGGCGCACTGCACGCTGATGTATGCTGCATTATACTCTGCTGATTAAGTAGCTGTGTCCAGAGACTCACAAGTGGCTGTTCTGGTAATGTGACTGTGTATAGGGGCACACTGCACGCTGATGTATGCTGCATTATACTCTGCTGATTAAGTAGCTGTGTCCAGAGACTCACAAGTGGCTGTTCTGGTAATGTGACTGTGTATAGGGGGCACACTGCATGCTGATGTATGCTGCACTATACTCTGCTGATTATGTGCTGTGTCCAGAGACTCACAAGTGGCTGTGCTGGTAATGTGACTGTGTATAGGGGGCACACTGCACACTGATGTATGCTGCACTATACTCTGCTGATTAAGTAGCTGTGTCCAGAGACTCACAAGTGGCTGTGCTGGTAATGTGACTGTGTATAGGGGGCACTCTGCACGCTGATGTATGCTGCATTATACTCTGCTGATTAAGTAGCTGTGTCCAGAGACTCACAAGTGGCTGTGCTGGTAATGTGACTGTGTATAGGGGGCACACTGCACGCTGATGTATGCTGCACTATACTCTGCTGATTATGTGCTGTGACCAGAGACTCACTAGTGGCTGTGCTGGTAATGTGACTGTGTATAGGGGGCACACTGCATGCTGATGTATGCTGCGCTATACTCTGCTGATTAAGTGGCTGTGTCCAGAGACTCCCAAGTGGCTGTGCTGGTAATGTGACTGTGTATAGGGGGCACACTGCACGCTGATGTATGCTGCGCTATACTCTGCTGATTATGTGCTGTGTCCAGAGACTCACAAGTGTCTGTGCTGGTAATGTGACTGTGTATAGGGGGCACACTGCACGCTGATGTATGCTGCACTGTACTCTGCTGATTAAGTGGCTGTGTCCAGAGACTAACAAGTGGCTGTGCTGGTAAAGTGGCTGTATAGGGGGCACACTGCACGCTGATGTATGCTGCGCTATACTCTGCTGATTAAGTGGCTGTGTCCAGAGACTCACAAGTGGCTGTGCTGGTAAAGTGACTGTGTATAGGGGGCACACTGCACGCTGATGTATGCTGCACTATACTCTGCTGATTATGTGCTGTGACCAGAGACTGACAAGTGGCTGTGCTGGTAAAGTGACTGTGTATAGGGGGAACACTGCACGCTGATGTATGCTGCGCTATACTCTGCTGATTAACTGGCTGTGTCCAGAGACTCACAAGTGGCTGTGCTGGTAAAGTGACTGTATAGGGGGCACACTGCATGCTGATGTATGCTGCGCTATACTCTGCTGATTAAGTGGCTGTGTCCAGAGACTCACAAGTGGCTGTGCTGGTAAAGTGACTGTGTATAGGGGGCACACTGCACGCTGATGTATGCTGCACTATACTCTGCTGATTATGTGCTGTGACCAGAGACTGACAAGTGGCTGTGCTGGTAATGTGACTGTGTATAGGGGGCGCACTGCACGCTGATGTATGCTGCATTATACTCTGCTGATTAAGTAGCTGTGTCCAGAGACTCACAAGTGGCTGTTCTGGTAATGTGACTGTGTATAGGGGCACACTGCACGCTGATGTATGCTGCATTATACTCTGCTGATTAAGTAGCTGTGTCCAGAGACTCACAAGTGGCTGTTCTGGTAATGTGACTGTGTATAGGGGGCACACTGCATGCTGATGTATGCTGCACTATACTCTGCTGATTATGTGCTGTGTCCAGAGACTCACAAGTGGCTGTGCTGGTAATGTGACTGTGTATAGGGGGCACACTGCACACTGATGTATGCTGCACTATACTCTGCTGATTAAGTAGCTGTGTCCAGAGACTCACAAGTGGCTGTGCTGGTAATGTGACTGTGTATAGGGGGCACTCTGCACGCTGATGTATGCTGCATTATACTCTGCTGATTAAGTAGCTGTGTCCAGAGACTCACAAGTGGCTGTGCTGGTAATGTGACTGTGTATAGGGGGCACACTGCACGCTGATGTATGCTGTGCTATACTCTGCTGATTAAGTGGCTGTGTCCAGAGACTCACAAGTGGCTGTGCTGGTAATGTGACTGTGTATAGGGGGCACACTGCATGCTGATTTATGCTGCGCTATACTCTGCTGATTAAGTGGCTGTGTCCAGAGACTCACAAGTGGCTGTGCTGGTAATGTGACTGTGTATAGGGGGCACACTGCATGCTGATTTATGCTGCGCTATACTCTGCTGATTAAGTGGCTGTGTCCAGAGACTCACAAGTGACTGTGCTGGTAATGTGACTGTGTATAGGGGGCACACTGCACGCTGATGTATGCTGCGCTATACTCTGCTGATTTAAGTGGCTGTGACCAGAGACTCACAAGTGTCTGTGCTGGTAAAGTGACTGTGTATATGGGGCACACTGCACACTGATGTATGCTCCAGACTCACAAGTGGCTGTGTGTACAAAAATAAAAAGTTTAAAAAAGTAAAAAAAAATTTTCAAGAAAGTTAAAAGTTTAAAAGGGAAAAAAAGATAAAATACGTATTTTTGGTGCTATACCCCACTGTGTATACAGGCACCATGACTCCTCGGGCTGTACCCCACTGTGTATACAAGTACTGTGAGTCCTTGGGCCATAGCCCACTGTGTATACAAGTACTGTGACTCTGCAGGCTATAGCCCACTGTGTATACAAGCACTGTGACTCCTTAGGCCGTAGCCCACTGTGCATACAAGCACCGTGACTCCTTGGGCCTTAGCCCTCTGTGTATACAAGCACCATGACTCCTTGGGCCTTAGCCCTCTGTGTATGAAATCACAGTGACTCCTTGGGCAGTAGCCCTCTGTGTATAAAAGCACTGTGACTCCTTGAGCAGTAGCCCTCTTTGTATAAAAGCATTGTGACTTCTTGGGCCTTAGCCCTCTGTGTATACAAGCACCGTGACTCCTTGGGCCTTAGCCCACTGTGTATACAAGCACAGTGACTCCTTGGGCCTTAGCCCTGTGTATTAAAGCACTGTGACTCCTTGGGCAGTAGCCCTCTGTGTATACAAGCACCGTGACTCCATGGGCAGTAGCCCTCTGTGTATAAAAGCACAGTGACTCCTTGAGCAGTATCCCTCTGTGTATACAAGCACCGTGACTCCTTGGGCAGTAAGCCCTTTGTGTATACAAGCACCGTGACTCCTTGGGCAGTAGCCCTCTATGTATACAAGCACTGTGACTCATTGGGCAGTAGCCCACTGTGTATAAAAGCACAGTAACTCCTTGGGCCTTAGCACTCTGTGTATAAAAGCACTGTAACTCCTTGGGCCTTAGCCCTCTGTGTATACAAGCACCGTGACTCCTTGGGCAGTATCCCTCTGTGTATACAAGCACCGTGACTCCTAGGGCAGTAAGTCCTCTGTGTATACAAGCACCGTGACTCCTTGGGCAGTATCCCTATGTGTATACAAGCACCGTGACTCCTTGGGCAGTAAGCCCTTTGTGTATACAAGCACCGTGACTCCTTGGGAAGTAGCCCTCTATGTATACAAGCACTGTGACTCATTGGGCAGTAGCCCACTGTGTATAAAAGCACCGTGACTCCTTGGGCCTTAGCCCTCTTTGTATACAAGCACTGTGACTCCTTGGGCATTGAGGTTATTAATACTCTAGGAACAAAAAAGCCCAAATGATGTGATTTTGGCTCTTTTTGGCAATTTTGTAATTGTAAAAAATCCAAATCCAAAACCAGTTACGGCAGGTTTGGCAAATCCAAAGCCATATGATGAATCAGAGCCAAATCCAATCCAGCAAAAATGGTCTGGTGCACATCCCTAATATAAATAAGGTCTGGAGCCAGATTTCTGCTTATACAGCTACACCAATACCACACTGCTTACTATTCAGGCTTGGACTGGGCTGCCGGGGATTCGGGGTATTCCCCGGTGGGCCCCGCTGCATCATAGCCACGCACTCTATAGCCAGAGGGCGTGGCCTATCGCTGGTCACTAGCTTGTCACTAACACACTTGGTTGCGGGTGGCAGGTGAGTGAGTGCAGTGGGTGGCAGTCTCACTGGCACTGTCTGCACCAGCCCACCACCACTGATTCCAATTTCTGGATTCGGAGGTGCCGGTGACGTCACGCGGGGGGAGCGGGGGGATGGGCTTGTAGCGAGGAGTCTGGACCCAGTGCTGCTGCAGGAAGGGGTGGAATCACCCTCCCAAGCTGTTGCAGGGGGAGGTGGGGATGGATCCTGGAAGCACCCAGCCTGTCGCAGGGGGGAGGTTGAGCAGGATGCTAGCAGCAGCTAAACTGCTGCAGGGGGAGGTGGAGTAGGCTGGAAGAGCCCAGGCTGCTTCAGGGAGGTGGAGGAGGCAGAAACAGGAAATGTTGAGATACACAGAGACCACGTGACACAGAGGAGCCTGGCTCCGCCCCCTCCTCTCTATGGACTGCAGTTAGTGCTTTCCTTCCCCTGCACAGCTGCCTGCTCTAAGTGCTCTCTATCATAGTGAGTGAGAGTCTGGCTGGTGGCTGCTGTACATCATGCAGCATGCTTCATCTCTCCTTCCAGGAAATGTCTCCAGTCACCTGCCCTGAGCATGGCTGCAGGTAACTAAGTAGAATAAACAATAATGTGTGACCCAAATCCTCCCCCCCACATTTTCCTGTATGTGTATCAGGGCTGGATTATGGTTTGTGGGGGCCCAGGGCAACAACATACTTGTGGGGCCCCCAGTGTGGTGAGCCTGGCTGAGGGTCTGTGTGCATGACTCAGGAGAGCTGCGGTAGGCACTGCCCGGCATGTCAGTACTGTATACTTACTGGTTAGTGGGTGGAGGCGGAGCACTGCAGAGGATCTCCATCTCCTCTTTTTCATAAGTTCAGCGAATCCGTTTCCTCCGCCGGGCCCAGGACTTGACCACTGAAGTAGAGCAGCAGCAGTGGGGAAAGCACTTCAGAGCCTACGGGCACTTCTGTCATCAGCCCCGAGCGGCAAGATATGCGGCCATCCCTGAGCACGGAGTCTGTGAAGGGCTGTGTGCTGCTGTGGCCTCTCTGCCGATATGTTCACTGGCCGCTGCAGCTGAGAACCGGGGTGGGGACCAGCGCACCAAACTACTGAGCCACGGAGGTGAACTGGAGTGCGGGCAGCGAAATGCTGTTCTGCCATCCAGTAAACTTCTCTTTGGGATCACTGTGTGGGGGCCCACTATGTGTGGTGGCCCAGGGATGACCGCCACTGTCGCCCCCCCTATAATCTGGCCTTGATGTGTATATGTAAATGTATGTATACAATGTATGTGTATATGGAAATGGTTACAGGATGCCGGCGCTTGGGCTATAGGTGTCAAAATTCAGACGTCGGCATCCTGACAAGGTTAGGCAGAGCCGACACAGGCTAATGCCTAGGGGCATTCCAAGCCTAGGACAGGCGGAGATTTGGGGCACCTGGACGGCGGCTCTGGTGACAGCAACTAAAATGGGCTCTGGTCCGGCAGACCTATCGGCGATTCAGCCAGTGCACGGCACCAGGGCCCGCCGCTATGAAGGGGCCCACAGCCGGCCGCACCAGACAGGTACTAATAATGAGTCAGACTGACTCATTATAGTACACTGCCAGCCGTGGGCCGCAATGAAGAGGGAGAAGGAGGCGGGCCGTCGCCGTCGCAAAAAAAGAAAACGGAAGAGAAACCCTGCCAGCCCTGAGCCCAGCACAGCTAAACCAGCCCTGTGACCTGTGTGCGTGTCCTGCCTTACCTGCTCCTGGTAAATGATATATTTATATTGTATCTGTGTGTGTCTCTCTCATACTGAAATGGGGTAGATGTACGAAGCCTAGAAGTGGTACCAGCACAGGTTATGTACGCTGATTCCGCTTCTACCCGATGTATGATCGGGGGTCTGGGCGGTAAATGACAGGGGCACTATGCATTTTTTTCAATGTGGGAAATGTATATGATTTTCTTTTTCCTATATGAGGCTAATGTGTTTTTTTTCCAGTGGGGACAATGTATTCGATTTTTTTTTCCAGTGTCGGGCAATGGGCCTGATTCAGACCCACTCGCAAGCGGCTGTATTCCTACCCTCTATCTCCCATCTCTCCCTATTCCTACCCTCTATCTCCCCCTATTCCTACCCTCTATCTCCCAGCTCCCCCTATTCCTACCCTCTATCTCCCATCTCTCCCTATTCCTACCCTCTATCTCCCATCTCCCCCTATTCCTACCCTCTATCTCCCATCTCTCCCTATTCCTACCCTCTATCTCCCATCTCTCCCTATTCCTACCCTCTATCTCCCATCTCTCCCTATTCCTACCCTCTATCTCCCATCTCCCCCTATTCCTACCCTCTATCTCCCATCTCCCCCTATTCCTACCCTCTATCTCCCATCTCTCCCTATTCCTACCCTCTATCTCCCATCTCTCCCTATTCCTACCCTCTATCTCCCATCTCCCCCTATTCCTACCCTCTATCTCCCATCTCTCCTTATTCCTACCCTCTATCTCCCATCTCTCCCTATTCCTACCCTCTATCTCCCCCTATTCCTACCCTCTATCTCCCAGCTCCCCCTATTCCTACCCTCTATCTCCCATCTCTCCCTATTCCTACCCTCTATCTCCCATCTCTCCCTATTCCTACCCTCTATTTTCCATCTCTCCCTATTCCTACCCTCTATCTCCCATCTCCCCCTATTCCTACCCTCTATCTCCCATCTCCCCATATTCCGACCCTCTATCTCCCATCTCCCCCTATTCCTACCCTCTATCTCCCATCTCTCCATATTCCTACCCTCTATCTCCCATCTCCCCCTATTCCTACCCTCTATCTCCCATCTCTCCCTATTCCTACTCTCTATTTTCCATCTCTCCCTATTCCTACCCTCTATCTCCCATCTCCCCCTATTCCTACCCTCTATCTCCCATCTCCCCCTATTACTCCCCTCTATCTCCCATCTCTCCCTATTCCTACCCTCTATCTTCCATCTCCCCCTATTCCTACCCTCTATCTCCCATCTCCCCCTCTTCCTACCCTCTATCTCCCATCTCCCCCTATTCCTACCCTCTATCTCCCATCTCTCCCTATTCCTACCCTCTATCTCCCATCTCCCCCTATTCCTACCCTCTATCTCCCATCTCCCCCTATTCCTACCCTCTATCTCCCATCTCTCCCTATTCCTACCCTCTATCTCCCATCTCCCCCTATTCCGACCCTCTATCTCCCATCTCCCCCTATTCCTACCCTCTATCTCCCATCTCTCCATATTCCTACCCTCTATCTCCCATCTCCCCCTATTCCTACCCTCTATCTCCCATCTCTCCCTATTCCTACCCTCTATTTTCCATCTCTCCCTATTCCTACCCTCTATCTCCCATCTCCCCCTATTCCTACCCTCTATCTCCCATCTCCCCCTATTACTCCACTCTTTCTCCCATCTCTCCCTATTCCTACCCTCTATCTCCCATCTCCCTCTATTCCTACCCTCTATCTCCCATCTCCCCCTATTCCTACCCTCTATCTCCCATCTCCCCCTATTCCTACCCTCTATCTCCCATCTCTCCCTATTCCTACCCTCTATCTCCCATCTCCCCCTATTTCTACCCTCTATCTCCCATCTCCCCCTATTCCTACCCTCTATCTTTCATCTCTCCCTATTCCTACCCTCTATCTCCCATCTCCCCCTATTCCAACCCTCTATCTCCCATCTCCCCCTATTCCTACCCTCTATCTTCCATCGGAATCAGTATGATTTACCACAAGCCGCATGGCCAGCGGTTAAAATTCCGACAGCGTCTGCCCGGCAAGGGTGAAAATGCTGATCGTCAAATGGTAAGTATTTCCTAACCCTCTACCCCCCCCTAACCCTAACCCTCCCTAAGGGGTGCCTCACCCTAACCTCCCCCCCAAGTGCCTAACCCTAATCCCCCCTCTAAGTGCCTAAACGTAAACCCTCCCGCCTAACCCTAACCCCTCTAAGTGCCTAAAGGTAACCTAACCCTCCCTCGTAACCCTCGTAAACCTAACACTCCCGCCTAACCCCCTCTAAGTGCCTAAACGTAAACCCCCCCGCCACCTAAACTTAAACCTAACGCCTAACCCTAACCTCCCCCTGGGTGTGCCTAACCCTAGCCCCCCTTCCCCTAACCTGACCCTAACCTCCCAGCGGGGTGCCTAACCCTAAGTCCCCCCCGTGAGCCCTAAACCTAACCCTCCATCCCCCGCGGCTGTTCGCGCCCGGCGCCCAGCATCCCTTCGATCAGGATGCTGGGCGCAGGTCTCCTGGCGTAGGTAAAATGAAAGGCGTCAAGATCCCTTGACGGGATTAAGCAGTCAGGAAGCCGACGGTCGGCATTGCGTTCACCGGCTTCCCGACTGCTTCCCATCCCATCTCCCCCTATTCCTCCTCTCTCTCCCAGCTCCCCCTCTTTCTCCTATTGGCTCAATTCAATGCAACACGTATTAAATAGCGCCAGGAATGAGCTCCCGGAGCTATTAAATTCTGCGCGTTGTTAGGTCGAAGAATGCCCTTCTCTCACCCCTCACGCCTTAAACAGGGTGTTTATTCGTGAGAACGGGCATTCTCCGACTAAACTTCCCGGCGCAATGCTGTTTTCTCTACGCTAAGGGCACTTTTGTCGGATTTTTGCTTGCATCACAGGAGAGATGCGAGAAGAAATCCTTAGTCGGGCTTAGCAGCATTCTGAATTGAATAGCTCCGGGAGCTCATTACTGGCACTATTCAATTCGTGTTGAATTGAATCGAGTCCAATGTCTCTCTCGGCTTGCCCTCTTTCTCCTAAGACTTTCCTGTCTCCCCACTCTTTCTCCCAGCTTCCCCTCTTTCTCCTATGTCTTTCCCATCTCCCCCTATTTCTCCTCTCTCTCCCATCTCCCCCTATTCCTCCTCTCACTCCCAGCTTCCCCTCTTTCTCCTATGTCTCTCCCATCTCCCCCTATTCCTCCTCTCTCTCCCAGCTTCCCCTCTTTCTCCTATGTCTCTCCCATCTCCCCCTATTCCTTCTCTCTTTCCCAGGTTCCCCTCTTTCACTTATGTCTCTCATCTCCCCCTATTCATCCTCTCTCTCCCAGCTTCCCCTCTTTCTCCTATGTCTCTCCCGTCTCCCCCTATTCCTCCTCTCACTCCCAGCTTCTCCTGTTTCTCCTATGTCTCTCCCATCTCCCCCTATTCCTCCTCTCTCTCCCAGCTTCCCCAGTTTCTCCTATGTCTCTCCCATCTCCCCCTATTCCTCCTCTCACTCCCAGCTTCCCCTGTTTCTCCTATGTCGCTCCCATCTCCCCCTATTCCTCCTCTCTCTCCCAGCTTCCCCTGTTTCTCCTATGTCTCTCCCATCTCCCCCTATTCCTCCTCTCTCTCCCAGCTTACCTTCTTTCTACTATGTCTCTCTCGGCTTCCCCTATTCCTCCTCTCTCTCGTCTTTCCCTATTCCTTCCTACTCTCTCCTAGCTCCCTTCTCCTATGTCTTTCCCAGCCTCCCCAATTCCTTCTCTCTCTCCCGGCTTCCCCTATTCCTTCTTTCTCTCCCTGCTCACCCTGTTTCTCCTATGTCTCTCTAGCTTCCACAATTCCTCCTCTCTTTCTCTCGTGTCAACCTGTTCCTTCACTCTCTCGTGACTCCCGGTTCAACCTAAACCTTCTCTTTCTCTCCTGACTCTCCCTATTTTTTCTGTCTCTCTTCCCACTCCCCATATTTCTCCTATGTCTCTCCTGACTCCCCATATTCTCTCTCTACCCCTGTTCCTCCTATTCCTCCTCTCTCTCTCCTGGCTCTCCCTACTTCTCCTATGTTTGGTCCTCTCTTTCCTTCTCTCTCCCCAGCTGCCCAAATTTCTCCTCTTTTTTTCTGCAGGAGAAAGGGCACTACTGTGTGATGTAAAATGAATAAGGGACACTACTGTGCAGTGTAGTATGATGAAGGGATACTACCATGTGGTGTAATGTGACTAAGGGACACTACTGTGCAGTGTAGTATGATGAAGGGATACTACCATGTGGTGACACTACTGTGTGACGTAATGTGACTATGGGGCACTACCGTGTGACGTAATGTGAAAAAGGGACACTACTGTGTGATGTAATGTGAAAAAGGGACACTACTGTGTGACGGAATGTTTAAAAAATGACACTACTGTGTGGCGTATCGTGAAAAATTAGGTGGCTACGCCCCTTCCCAGCAAGGTCACTCCTGAATTTTTTTGCCGAAGGCAGGCGCTCTCCGTGCTACCCCTATGGATGGCGGCACACATGCTCTTTTCTCAAAATGTGTAGTTGCGGCTCTGCTTTGGTGTCCACAGATGTGTCCTCTGCGTTCAGCACCCCTTCCCTAAAAAGTCCTACAGTGAACACTATCTAATTTTCTACAGCTGCTAAACTAGGGCTTAGGGAAAATGCCCTCCCCTTTCTTTTGTGTATGACCTACACCAGTGCAGTGCCAGCTTTACCCATAGACATCTGTTTGAATCTGTCTGGTGGGAAAGAAAATCTGGTCCATTTTCCAGCGTCTGGGAGCAAATTTCTATTGTTATTTGCTCCCATACATTCCCAGATTTTCTGTCTCACCACACGAATTGGACAGATATATCTATAGGTGTGTACACAGCTTAACAGAACCAACACAATACCAAATGTTTGACTCCCCTGCAGGATGTGCTCTGTTGTATGTATTTTAATAGAGATTGATGTGTACTTGTCTGTTGTTCTGATATTAATTATATATGTAAGAGCATAGACTAAGAAGTGGGAGGGGTCAGGAATAGTTAGGGGAGGAGTCTATGCCAGGAGTCAGATGCTGACGCAAGGTGGGCCTGTGTGCTCTTTAAATGCCAGGGCCTATTTTTAGTCCCAGTCCGGCCCTGCACAAGTGTGTACCCAGCTTAAGTCAGCTCAGCATAAGTGAGGGGTGCTGTGTGCTGGCCGGGTGATGGGTGCTGCTGCTCTGCTGGATGAGGATTGCTGTGGGCGAATGTTTCTGGCTGCTGCTGTGATCTGCGCTGCTTGAAGAGGGGTGCTGGGATAGAACTACTGCTAGGGGGCACCAGCCAAAATTTTGCCTAGGGCATCAAATTGGTTAGGGCCGACTCTGAGGTTAGGATATCGACACCTGTCGGTAGGTGTCCTACTCCTAACCCTCTCCCTCTCTCTACCCCTAACCCTCCCTCCCTGGTGCCTGAACCTAAGCTTCCCCCTAGTGCCTAAACCTAAACTCCCTGCATCCTAACCCTCCCCCTAGTGCCTAACCCTCCCCCCAACCCCGCTACTTACCTTCGGGATGATGGCCCAGGATTCTGACAGGTGTCGGTATTCCGGTGTGGGTATTCTAAGCGCCGGCATCCCCTGCGCCGGGATGCTGAACGTATCCCTGTGTATAGTACTATGTACATGTGTGTATGTGTATTCTAGGTATATGTATGTATGTATTTATGCTCTGTATGTGTATACTATATATACGTACACTATATACAAGTATTTTTACTATGTTTGTGTACACTGTGTATGTGTGTGTGTATATATATATATATATATATATATATATAAATAAACACACAGGATCCGGCGCTCTAGATAACGTTATTGGTAAACACCATACTCCGTTTCCCTCTTCTCACCCCAACATCCGCAATAGCCAGGAAGGCAGCACTCAGAGGTTTGTAATCCAGTAGTAAAAAGGGTGCTTTAATTCAATGTTTCTGGGATGTGCTTCTCTTCCTCAAGATTTGAGGAAGGGGAGCACATCCCCGAAACTTTTCATTAAAAGCACTTTTTTTTTTTTACTGGATTCAACTGGGGGCGAGAAAAATCGTGCACCTGTGAGGTTTTTCCTGCAGGTGCGGGATTTTTGCTATTCAATTAGGTGCGGGATTTTCTCTTTTTTGAACGTCAGGAGGTTTATATTCTCGCACCTCCAGTCTGATTTTTTCTAAAATCGTTAATTTTAGGAAAAATCGGTGGGACTTGCTCTGGGACCCCGGCAGCACCCCCCTGGGGACTAATTAAGCAATTTGAAGTTTCCAATTAGCTTAATTAGTCCTTGAATGCTTACCTTCTGCGGCGCTGTCTTCTGCAGAAGGGTCAGTATGTGTGAGTGCTTGTTAGTGTTTGTAAGTGTGTAGGAGTGAGTGTATGTGTGTATGAGTATTGTGTGTGTGACCCCCGGTGAGTGCCCCCCAAAGTCTGTGTGCCCCCCTGGAATAGGCACTGGGAGGACTACATCTCCCAGCAGCCCTTGCCCCTCCCACCAGCCACTGGAGCCTCACAGCAGCCCCCTGTCCAGTGAGGACACCGGGAGCCGCGGAGACCCCCGGGCAGGTAAGTGTAGAATTATAGTTTTAATGCGGCGTGGGGTTTTCATAACTGAAATCTCCACAATCACTTTTTTTAAATTGGATACCGAGGGTATCGGGAGCGCACATATCCGCGGTAATCCAAAATTGGCGCAAGGTTTTCTCCTCGCTTAACCTTGCACCCAATATATATATAATAACAACCAGGAAGGCGGCACTAGGAGACTTGGAATCCATTAACAAAAGGTGCTTTTCTTTTTTTCACTGGATTCTAAGGCCCTGATTCAGACCCACTTGCAATTGGGCGTACGTACGTTCGGCGTACGTAAAAAAATATTTAAATTCAAGCACTCGCTCGTATTTTCGTACGCAGCTAAAAATCCGCCCCAAACTCAGCCGACCCCTCCTCTAACTAACGAGCGTGCCAAATAGCGAGCGTACATCCCCGAAATGGCTTGAAGGGAACGCACGCACAAGTACAAACCGGAAGTGGGACTGTCAGATTCCGATTACCTGCTCGTTTTTTCTGCCTACCTCCCTCAATCGTATCATGCCAATCAATGTATCAATTAGCTTAATTGTTTTTTTTTTTCAACACAATGCAATAAACTTTAATCTTGTCCGTGTTTGTGTTTGCTCGCAGAATACGTACGGCTGAAACCTTCGCTTTTATGGTTCAAAAGACATGTTAGCCCCAATTAAACAATTGTTCTATTTGTTTGTATCCCCACAAATTTTCTGTGGTTCATTTCTTTATTTAAATTTGCTTACGCATGTCACTGCATCAAGCCTATCATAACTCTCAAGAGATTTGTGGCCCTGTCGAACACATGACTCATACACTAACCAATAGAATTTGTCCTGTTAATTTCCCAAATACATTAGCCAATCAAATTTTTTTGGGGTGCTTTATTAAAAATATTTTTTTAAAAAAACACCATTGCCATCATGAGATCCGCCGCATTCACCAGGCGCGAACTGCTGGTGCTGACGGAGGTGATGGACAGGCGGATCACCAGTCAGCCTCCAACCATCTCAAATAGCCGAAAGCGTTCCGCATATGCGGAGGTACGTCGCCGCCTGCGCTCCTTCGGCTCACGCCGACATATTGGCCAGCTGGAGCGCAGGTGGTCAGACCTGCACCGGCGTACGCCCCGCTTGCTGGCATGCTTTCGCATGCAGATTGCGGAAAGTAAGTTTAATGGACTGTGGTTTTCAAGTTTATCTTGTGGGCCCTAACTGCGTGTGCATGTTTTCATGTCTGTCCTATTGAGTCATTGTAGTCATATCTGCATGTGCATGTTTTCATGTCTGTCCTATTTAGTCATTGTTTTTTTTTTTATTTGTTTTTTTTTTATTTTGGATTCCTGTTGAAACTAACCACAATATTTTTTTCATTTTTTAGGGGCACAGCAAAGACTACGGCGTCATCGCCAGACAAGACGCCGGTCCCGGCCCCTCTCTCCAACCCCCAATTCCTCAATTACCCCCTCCTCCCAAGACCCTGTGGCTGAGATTTCAGGTCTACTTCCCCTCCAGCCCAATTCCCCCTCTCCTCCATCCGTCCCTCCTCCAAATACCCCCTCCCAGGATTCGTCAAACACCCTGCCCCTAGGTTTGGGGAATGTAGCCACCTCCGAGGTGGTCCAGGGAGTGGCTTCTGGCTCTGGCGTTTTGGAGAACGGTATGTTTTTTATTTTTATTTTGGGCACCACAAACTGTTTGTATGTAATCATGTGTCATCCCCATTTTTGTTGGCTTTCTGTCGCCTTACGGTATTTTTGGGGGTTGTCTTTACCTGTTCCTGCTGATGTCACCATACACATATCACACCTGTGTGCATTTTTTTAGGGCCCTTGTATTTTTGGCCTAGGACATTTTGGGGTGCTGGCTTTTATCCGTGTAATGTTTTTTTTGGCCACAAGCTTTTAATTTTTGGTTTGCTTGTTTTGTGTTTTTTTAGAATGTTGCTTCATTATAGATTTATTAATCCCCAAACTTTTGTCACCCACAGAGGAACAGAGGCGTCGGGCAGAAATCTGTCATTGTGTGGCTCGTATGCGGGAGCAGGTCACCGGGCTTCTGCAGGGCCTTGACCATCTGTTGGTCCTCCTTAGGAATTAGTTTTTTTTTTTGTTTGTTTTCTAATTGTTTCCTAATAAATCAGTTTTAATTCAAGCTCTGTCTCATGCGTTTTTAGTAAATCCAAGATTCTTTACACTGACATAAGTAGACTCTTCAAGCAAGGATTGCCACAGAATCTCACTACAGATTGTGTGTTGTATTTTGAATGCAAACAGGCACAAGAAACACCTCCCAGTCCCAATGTAATTTTCCTTTTTTGGGGTGGCCAACATGATAGTTTGCAACATTTTTCAGGTTCCTATTAGGTGGCCAATCTGCTTAGGACAATCTTACGAAGGCAACTGATTGTACAGGATTCCTTGGTGTGTTGGTTAGTACCCCGAAAACATATTACATTTTAGCTCCACTTGCTTCATTACTGGGTTACCCCTTAGGTAAAATTAACGTTTGGGAGTTTGTTTACACTTGCTTCTAACGTGCCCAAAAAGGAAACAAATTACACTCTCCAAATATTTATTCACAACAGAAATCAAAATACAAAGTGGTCACTCACAAACAAAACACACAGTGATAATCAGAAATACACCACATACCAAAAACAGGAAACAAACACACAACAAATCAAGAACTGGTTGACGAAGGTCCATGCCCACATGATTTCAAAAATATGGCGTTGCAATATTGGTGTCATAATATATTCCAGAAGTTTCCACATAAAGGTTTTTGAAGGGTAGCAGGAAGTAGTCATCGTAGGAGTGCCAAAGATTATGCAAACAAACAGAAGATGGTGCAAGAATTAATATCAAAAAAGATGAACGCTAAAAAACCGTAACACATTGGGTATACACACTGTTGTTTGGTCAATAATTACCTAAAATATCGGGCCACCACATCAACGCGTATGGCCCCCCCACATACTGACCTCCGACCAACCTCGGGGGGGCCATCCTCAGGTAAGGCATCCTCTGGCTGCATTGGAACACCACTCCTTATGGCGATGTTGTGAAAGATCCCACACAGGACCACAATTTTCGAAACCATATCCGGCAAATACATGAGCTCGCCACCAGAGCGGTGGAGGCATCTGAATCGGCCTTTTAAAAGGCCGATACAGCGCTCCACCACTTGCCTGGTGGCTGTAAGTGCGGTATTAAACTCACTTTGTGGACCTGGTGTGGGAGCCAAATAAGGAGTGAGCAGCCAGGGCATGCAAGGGTATCCACTGTCTCCTGTGAAAAAAAATAGACAACATCAGGATCACTGTGTATCAAGCTTAACATTGTTATGTACTAAAGGTCTCCACTTACCCAGAAGCCACGCATCACCAGCTTGTAGGTTGTTTAATTTTTGCCATATCCCTGATTGCCGGATGACGAAGGAGTCATGTGCACTTCCTGGTAATTTTGCATTCAGGGACAGGATCTGGAGGGAGGCATCACATACCACCATTACATTCAGGGAGTGATAGTGTTTACGGTTGCGAAATATTGCCTCCAGCCGTGCTGGAGGCTGAAGTGGTATGTGAGTACCATCCACAAACCCTATGATGTGTGGGAAGCCAGCTATTTGGTAAAAATTGGCCTTGGCCACACTAAGGGCACCCATATCCAAAGGCATTTTAATAAAATGATGGAGGTGCTTGAAAAGTGCCTCCATCACTGCCCTCAGGATCCTGGAAAAGGAGGATTGTGAGATGCCCGCCACTATTCCCACCGTTTGAAACGATCCTGAGGCACAGAAATGTAACACCGCCATAAATTGCGTAAGTGGTGGTATTGCTGTTGGACTGTCAATTTGCCGCTCAAGATCACTCTCTATTAATGAGAGAGTGTCTATGATGATTTTGGGAGGAAGACGGTAGCGTCTTAAAACCTCATCATCGGGCATTCCAAAAAGGGTGACACGTGTTTGAAATATCTGGGGCCTTGCACGCCTACGATACCTACGCCTGGGACGAGATTGAGGTTGGTCGGCTTCCGGGAGCATGGCCAGAACAATCCGCCCAAGATCAGCCTGAAATGGCAAGATTTGAATGTAAGGCTTTGGACCCACCCCAAAAGAAAATTAAGACCAACTTAGCTTGATGATACCATCCATTGCTGCTTACATGCCGCGGTATTGTCATGATACGTCCAAACTGAAAATAATCCCAAAAATAATTTGAAAAAGTTTAGTCTGTGCATTTATGTTCCTAAATAGGCGAAACACACATTTGGCCAAAGAGCAAAACGACATTGCACACAGTACATCAAAATGGGTTGAAATGTAAGCCAAAAAAGCGAAAGGGCAACCACAAACAATTTTACAGGATTAATAAGCATTTAAAAATGCGCTAATTAGTTCGCCAATACAAGTTAATAAACAAACAGAGAAAAATGCGCTAATTATTTCGCAAATACAAGTCACTATACAAACAGAGAAAAATGAGCTAATTAGTTCGCCAATACGTCACTATACAAACAGAGAAAAATGCGCTAATTAGTTCGCAAATACAAGTTAAAAAATGGGCCAAGAGCAAATATATAAGATTCCAAATCAAAAGGTCTTTGGGTTCGAAATAAAAAAAAACCTAAAAGAGATGAAATTATGGATCAAAAAATTAAAAACAAGAAGAAACACAATGAGACACCAATTGAACCAAAGTTAGACTTCACAAAACTTACCAAATCAAGAAACGAGGCAAAAAAAAAAAAAAAGCGAACGGAAAATCAAAACGCAAATCTAGCAAACAAAATAAACTCCAAACGCCAACTCCTTAATCCGCAAACAAGAAACTCCAACCAAGGTAACCTCCAACAATCCAAAAACGCCACCTCGACTCGAGACACACCAAGCCATAAATAGTGTTTCGTTTCCCGCACAAATTAAGGAGGGATCATAGGAACGCACAATCAATGATGCGGCCGCAAATTAAGGACGCATGTATAAATACGTCACGAAAACACATTTAAATTCTGGTGTATTTCTTGTTTGGACCTCAGACATGGCTACAGACCAGGGAAACAATGGACAAGAGTCAGGCGGTAAGTCTTTCATGCATTTTGTCTCAATGATTAATTTGAAACATAAGATTGGGCAAGTTGTGAATTTGAGAAATCTGAATATTTACACAAATAGGTGAGGAGGATGACATGGAAGAGGCTGCTGGGCCCAGTATTCCGGCCAAAGCTGCCAAAAAAAAAAGGCAGCCACATTTCACAAGAAAGGAGATGGAGGTTTTGATTCAGAAGTGTGTGGACATCCTGCCACAGGCAGACAGGAATATGAGTACAAGCCAGAAGTGGAGAATGTGGGAAGAGGTAGCCGTTGCTGTCAATAGGGTGGGTGATTATGTCCGTCTAGCCCGGGATGTCAAACGGCGGTAAGTAAACACTTGGCCCCCCTAAAAACAAACCCCATTTTAAACAAAGGATAATGGTTTCCATTTTATCCCACAGATGGGCCGACTTCAAATATCGCCTAAAGCAAAAACTTGCGGACAGGGCTAGGCATGCAAGGGGGACAGGTGGGGGTCCCACCCCTGTGTCATTGGAGTTGATGGATTTAGAAGAGCTGGCACAGGGGTGTGTGCAGCCTGTGGAGGTGTTTGGCGTGTCCAACATGGATACGGACATGCCAGACTTTGCGGCTCCTCATGTTGTCCCAGGTAAATCTTGTGATGTCACCAACTCTGAAATGTTAGTGGGCCAATATGTAGATTCTAATGTGAATCTTTTCTCATTTTTCCAAACAGAGACACAGGCGGATGAGTCTGCTCCAGAGGGGAGCCTTGGCCGCCGAATTTCTGCTGGCTCTGCAGGGGAGGAACCAGTACATCCGGCTGAGGACCCTGCAGAAGCCAGTCCAGGGCAATCCCCCTCGCAGGCAGTGGCCCTCCTCACAGAACTCAATTTCAAATCGGATTTCCATACGGAGATTCTGCAGAGGATGGACGCCAGTCTGAGGCCCTGGAGCAAAATGCTGCGGCCAATGTGACCATTGGTCAGGCCCTGGCGGAAAATACCAGGGCCAACATCCGCATCGCCAATGCCCTGGAGCAGCTCGTTCGCCAGCACATGGTGGAGCCGACCTCCCTTCCTGCCGGAACATCAGGATCCTCCACCTCTGGCACAACATCAGCCAATCCTCCAAATGTGCCTAGCCCTGTGCCTAGTCTAGAGGCCACAACATCTGCCTCTGGACAGGCAAGCCCGATGACATCCCGGACCCGGTCTGGCGCCCACCCTCCCCCAGCCAAACGGGTGAAAAAACGGTGAAAGCAATGGCGACTTTTCCCACACTCCTTCTGTGCTTGGCTCATATTCCTTTCTGGTCAAAACTTCCCTCTCCTTTCTTGTGAATTGTTTTTAATTTTGTGTTCTACATTTCATAAATCTTTTATGTTGGCCCAATTATTGTAACTTTGGAAATGAACCCTGCAAAAAAACTTTGCCAAAAATTGATTTTTTTGTGATTTTTTGTTTGAGCAATAAAAAAAAAATACAAAACTGACATTGTATTCTCACATTATTGTCAAAATGGATTACATTTAATCCTGGGCCAAAAGGCACAAACTGGCAAGAACCACATTTTACATGCCCCCCCAAAAAAGGGCTCTTTAAGGAACGTTTCAAATTTAACATAACGAGGCAAATTCAACAGGCCAAAAGAAAAAGGTAAAAACCAAAAAAACATGATGACATTATTGTTACAATAGGCCCTAACCAACAAATTGAGCCCCAAAGAAACTACCACAAATGTACGTAAATTGATTGTGTAATCATCACATTAGCAGCTATGATTTCCACCTGCGTACGCTTTTGTGCTAACACAAAAAACTACTTTCAAAACACATACCAAGCCGGTTTTCGAACCACCACTAATTGCTGTTCAGACCACCCGCGATTAATCGCAGCAACATCGAGGAGTGCCGGGATGGAGGAGAAGGCCATCGCCAATGTGGTCGAGTAAGCCAGACCCTAAGCTGTGCGAGCATTTTGAAGGGAAAGAGGATCATCCAGTGACGTATGAGTCGGTCCGTACACATTTTACGCTCGCATCTGCTAATGTATGTACGCCCCAAAAACGCCTCGCCACGCCTGCGTTTTTCCATCTCCACCCCCGTCAACACCCAAAAACGCCCTGTTCTGTCAATCACATTTGACATGTCACTTTCTGTACGCTATTTGACGAACGAGACCAAAAAAACTCGCAATCTGCCGTACGCACATGCGCAGTGTTACACCGACGCAGGCGCGGTTAGTCAACATCGGAACGCAACGAGCGTAATGCTGTTTGCGAGTGGCTCTGAATGAGGGCCTAAGTCCCTGAGTGCCATCTTCTTGGTTGTGGTATGCATGATTATATATATATACATATATATATATATATATATATATATATATATATATATATATATGTAGCTAACCTAATGGGTTCACCGATTATTGATATTTTAATTAAAGTTGGGGCATGGATTATTGCTAATCTAATAAAAGGGTAATTGAATATTGAATTAGAATAATGTGGGATGACGACACCCCTCCTATTGACGGCCACACATACCAAAGTCTGGCCACGCCCCTTCACCGGGCCCCTGCCATTAAGTTCCCCTGTGGGCCCTTCATGCCCCAGTCCGACACTGTTACTATTCAATCAGAAATTAAACAAACTCGTAAGGCCCCCATACACAGAATGATATACGTGCTGATCCGATGGATTGGTGCTATATTGTGCCGTGTATGGGCACGATATACCTGATATCGTGCTGCGCGCTCCCGCGGGATTGTACATCGCATCCCGAGGTATTCCTGATCTGATCTGGGATGGAATGTACGATCCCATTCAGATGAAGGAGGGGGGAGCCGGCATATTGTGTGGTCTGTGGGGACCACATGATCCGTCTGCTGACGGATCAGCAGTCGCCCTACATGGTGCATCGCACTGTGTATGGGCACCTTTATTTCTGAATTTTCATTATTTCTTATTTATAAAATTGTAACCAATTAACTGTATATTTCAGTAAGTAAACTGTTCCTTTATGTATTACCTCCTGTCCCTTAGTATAACTGAGCCCAGCTTCACTCTGGGGGGAGAACGTATAACACTCTGGTTTCTGTGATTTTCACTTTCATTTTTCTCTCCTGCTGCCAGCGATGGCGTCTGCTGATCTGAGACAGGAGCTGGTCTGTTCCATCTGCCTGAGCCTCTATACAGATCCTGTAACCCTGAGATGTGGTCACAACTTCTGCCTGGACTGTATTGATCGTGTGCTGGATGCTCAGAGGGAATGGTCAGAAGCTTGTACCTGTCCTGAATGCAGAGCAGAGTTCAAGAGGCATCCCGTACTGCAGAAGAACATAACTCTGTGTAACATAGTGGGGAGTTTCCCATCTACTCAGCCAGATCAGGAAGAGACTGGGATATTCTGCACTTACTGCCTTCACTTTCCTGTACCTGCTGCTAAATCCTGTCTGATGTGTGAGGCTTCTATGTGTGATAATCACCTGAGAGTACACAGCAAGTCAGCAGAACATGTCTTATGTGATCCTACCACATCCCTGGGGAACAGGAAATGCTCTATCCATGAGGAGCTCTTCAGATTTTACTGCACTCAGGATGCTGCCTGTATCTGTGTGTCCTGCTGTCTGATTGGGGAGCACAGAGGACATCAGATGGAGTCACTGGATGAGGCCTATAAGAAGAAGAAGGAGAAGCTGAGAAATGTTCTGCAGAAACTGACCACAAAGAGAGAAGAGACAGAGAAAAGAGTCCAGAATCTACAGGTGCGCAGGAGAGAAGTTCAGGAAAATGCAGCTGGTGTAACAGAGACAGTCACTGCCCTGTTTAGAGACATCAGGAGACAGCTGGAAGACCTGGAGAAGAGAGTCCTGAGTGAGATCTCCAGGCAGGAACAGCGCATTTCACTCTCAACCTCTGATCTGATCCAGCAGCTGGAAATAAAGGACGAGCTGTCCAGGAAGATGCGTCACATTGAGGAGCTGTGTAACATGTCTGATCCAGTGACTGTCTTACAGGAACCAGACACAGGTGACTTGTGTGATACTGAGGACACAGAGAGACATGATAATCAGGTCCATGGTGCAGGAGATCTGGATGTGGGTCCCATCTCAGAGACATTACACACATTATCTGATATAATAACAGGTATAAATACAGGGATCTATGTGCAGGAAGCTACATACCTATTACTGGATACAACCACAGCTGGTAATAATATACAGATATCAGGTGACAGGAAAACTGCATCATGGTCACCAAACCAGAGATGCCCCAAAACACCAGAGAGATTTCATTATAATCAGGTAATAAGCACCAGGGGATTCTCCTCAGGGCGACATTACTGGGAAGTGGATGTCAGTAAATCAGGGTGGTGGAGGGTGGGGATGTGTTATCCCAGTATAGACAGGAGAGGTGATCAGTCATACATTGGATATAATAACAAGTCCTGGTGTGTGTATAGGTATAATAATCAGTACTCAATGATACATGACAGTACAAAGAGCCAGTTACCTGACAATATCCCCTGTGACAGAGTGAGGATATACCTGGATTATGAGGCAGGACAGCTGTCCTTTTATTCCCTGTGTGACCCCATCAGACACTTACACACCTATACTGCCGCCCTCACTGAGCCCCTTCATGCTGCATTATGGGTAGGGAGAGAATGCATGATGATATCTTGGGAAGTCAGGGCCTGGTTGAAATTACCATAAGATATCTGCCCAGACACTGGTGACATCACAGAGATAGGAATCTGATTAGGGTAACATTCATCCAATAGAAGGAAGCAGTGGGTGGAGCTACAACTGAATCCTTCTCCCACTGTGACCAGTGTGTCTGGAGTTTTCTAATGTTGATGTGTTAGAAAGTGGTATTAAAAATTTTGGAAGCATTCAGAATGCTGGCGATGAAATCCCGACACCTGTCAGAATCCCGGTGCCGGCATCCAAACTGCTGGAATCCCGAAGGTAAATAGCGGGGTTAGGGGGAGGGTTAGCATTAGGGGTTAGGGTTAGGCACTAGGGGGAGGGTTAGGCACTAGGGGGGAGGTTAGATTCAGGCACCTGGGGGGGAGGGTTAGGAGTAGGGAAAGGGGGAGGGTTAGGATACTAACCGACAGGTGTCGGTATCCTAACCCTGTAGGGATGCCGGCATTGGGATTCTGACTGCCAGGATCCCGAGTGCCGGTATCCCTTATCCAACCCATGTTACCCAAAAAACGGTCATCTCTGTGGGATATCTCCGTCTCTGGCTCACTGAGAGCTGTGATTGGCTGCAATATCTGTCTGTCATCCAGTGTGCAGTTGTCACTGTGGTCAGTGCTACGTTTGCTCCTATTGGCTGTAATATGCACAGGGGTGTATGGGGTGTTTCTATAAATCTCTACCTACTGGGAATTGTAGTATAAGAGCATTCCTTACATAACACAACACAGGCTGTACTACAGCTCCCATCATGCCTTATTACTTATCATCATTAACATGATATATTTTATTTAGATGTCGTGAAACTGATGTGCACTTGTGTTTATATCTTTTTGCTTTTCCCCTGTGTGGGATTATTGCCGATGTTTGCTTGTGTTCCCTTTCTGTTATTGTCTGATGCCTTAATAAACTTTTGATTAAAAAAATATAAGCCTAGACTTGGGGTGCCCTTTATTGGGGGGGGTCCCCAGCTCCCCAGGAATTCCTGGCCTAGGCTGACTAGTGGACAGGGTTGATGCTTCGGCTGGTGGTCCCGGTGAAAGGGCTCCCTTGGCTGTGGCATCAGCCCCCCACTAGAAAGGGTCCGGTGCTGGTTCTGGAATATACAGGGGAACCCTACTAATTTTTGGCCCCTGTATTTACAGAACCAGGACCGACTCAAAGCTCAGTGCTGGTTGTGATTAATACGGGGGACCGTCGTTTGTCCTATGTATTTTGCACAACCAGCACTGGGTCACTAAAAGCCCGGTGCTGGTTGCTTTTTTGGGAGGGGCCACACCGTTTTTTTTTTACACGTTCATTTTTTTTTACACACAGATGCAGGCTTGAATCCTGCATCTGCCGCTGATGCCAGCTACCTCCCCCAGATCCTACTGCCCACCGCCCGTCCCTAGGCCGCTAATGGGTGTCAGCCGCAGCTAATGCCCGCTACCTCCTCCCGGGTCCCGGCCACAGCACACGCCGGCTTCCTTCCCCCCGGCCCAGCCCCCGCTACTGCCCGCAGAGGACAGCCATCTTGTTGCACCCAAGTGAAGCCACAGCGAGTACACCTGCTGAAGGCTCCTACTGAGGCTGCGCAAGAAATTTAAACTTCCTAGCTCTATAATGGCGGATTCGTGAGGTAACTTTCTCAATTATCTGAACCAAAAATGGCCCTACCCTGGAACAATAACTACGTAATAAAAGAAACCCCAAGTCTAAATTTGCCTCCTACCCTGAGTTATGCCTTCCCAAAAATCCCCCTTAGAGAACAGCAAAAAAGTGGACAGTTGGAACTTTAGATTACTCACAAATCCTCATTTTTTATGGTTTTGCCCTGAAATTTGGAATGCAGCACTGAGCAACAGTTCTACCTGCCCATG
The DNA here is from genome assembly GCA_031769625.1 of Taudactylus pleione. Classification (NCBI taxonomy): domain Eukaryota; kingdom Metazoa; phylum Chordata; class Amphibia; order Anura; family Myobatrachidae; genus Taudactylus; species Taudactylus pleione. The sequence goes on from JAUIMM010000633.1 coordinate 2,607,972, forward strand.
CCAAATTTCAGCTTGGTATCTCTAATAGCTTTTGAGGTGTAGCCCCTTAAACACCATGCCCCCTCCTCCAGAATTCTCTATGGAGAAATATGTTTTTGTTCGATTCAGCCTTAATATAAGGACACGACTGTGCCCTTATAACATATAGCACAATATGGAGCAGAGAGGTAGCAGACGGGGGCCAAGGGAGAACAGTGCCAGCTGTAATGTGGACAGGTGCTAGAGACTGGATGTGCAGCAGCACCGATCCGCCCACTCCGCCACTGGGGACGGGCTGCCCTACAGTTTTGGACTGCAGCCGATGCTGATCTTCCTCCTCCCGGGTCCCGCACCACCGCTGCCACCCACCAAAACCGGGATGAGAGGGACAGCAACCCGACAGTGACAGACTGCTGCAGCTGCTGCTGAACCTCCTCCCGGCCCCCGCACCACCGCTGCTGCCCACCGAAACTGAGATGAGAGGGACAGCAACCTGGCAGTGACAGACTGCCGCAGCTGCTGCTGAACCTCCTCCCGGCCCCCGAATCACCCGCTGATCCCAGGATGAGAGGGGCAGCAGCCTGGCAATGACAAACTGCCATAGCTGCTCCTGAACTTCCCCCTTGAAAAAGCTGCCAACCGGCAGTGAAACGCATTGGTGTTGCACCCTAATTAGGCACCTTGCACTTTATACAAACCGCACCTTTCTCATCTATTGGGACTTTGGGCCTGATTCAGAGCCAGACGCTCTTTCAGAGCACTCGCTCTGAATCAGTGCCCTCCTTTTCTTTTTTAGAGCGCCTCCTGGCCTCTCGCATAGCTGTGGGTGACCACCCACAGCTATAGTGAGCGGCTAAAAAGATAGTCACAATGGTCAAGACCATCGCGACCATCAGGCTTGCGACAAGACCCTTGCGGTAGGGTCTCGTGGCAGCAAGCCCTGGAGTGCTTTTGGCTCTATCAGAGCCAAAAGCACTCCCACTGACATCATTTGTGATGTCAGTGGGACTGGCCCCAGACGGTAGGCGTTCCCATGGGAACGCCTCCGTCTGGGCAGCAACGCCCCCGACACGCACACCAAAGGGTCCGTGCTGTCACTCAACATTGACAGCACGCCACCTTTGTAGCGAGACCCATAGCAACGGCTTGCCCGTCGCTATGCAGGTCTTGCGCATGCCCACGACGGAGCCGGCTCCCTCGTGCACATGCACACTTGGCCAGCATCGACCCACTTGCGAGTGCTCAGCGCTCGCGAGCGTGTCTGAATCAGGCCCCTTGTCCACAACTGGAATTGCCTAGTTTTTTTACACCGGTAACAGCGCTATACCAGGATTACCACTCTGCATTTGAGACCTTTTACATCAAAGACCATCGCTTTTACATCAAAGACCATCGCTAACCATCTCTCAAGTCAGTAAAGTTGATTCCTCAAACTGGGGCACTATTATTGAACTGAACTTTGTTTGGTACATAATGAACTGAGGGCCTGATTCAGAGCCGAACGCTCTGACAGAGCGCTCGCTCTGAATCAGGACCGGGCATTTTTTTTTTCAGAATGGCCTCCTGGCCGCTCGCATAGCTGTGGGTCGCGATGGTCAAGACTATCCCGACCATCGGGCTTGCAACGAGACCGTTGTGGTAGGGTCTCGTTGCCGCAAGCCCCAGAGAGCTTTCGGCTCTAACATGGGAACGCCTCCGTCTGGGCAGCCATGCCCCCGGCCCACCCACCAAAGGGGGCGTGCTGTCACTCAACATCGACACCTCGACCCCTTTGGTACTAGACCAGGAGCGACGGATTGCCAGTCGCTATCCAGGTCTCGTGCATGCGCACTGACCTACCATCGACCCGGATGCGAGCGCACAGTGCTTGCGACCGGGTCTGAATCAGGCCCTTTGTCTGTGCCTGCAAAGGGTGCTTGCTTTCTGTTTTATGAGAGCTTTAATGTAGACATTCATGTCCGTATCTGAACATCACACATGCATATACTCATTTGTATATGTTTTAGGGGTGTGCACCGGCCACTTTTCGTGTTTTGGTTTTGGATCTGGATCTTTCTTCGTGTTTTGGATCTGGATTGGTTTTGCCAAAACCACCCTTCCATGTTTTGGGTTCTGGGTTTTGTGTTTTGGATCTGTATTTTTTTTTAAAAAAGCATAAAAACAGCTAAAATCACAGAATTTGTGTGTTTTTCTGCTCCTATGCTATTATTAAGGGGTGCTTTAAGGATGCAGGTGCGGCTACAGCCCACACATTTCACAAAGACAGAAAAAAAAGAAGAATATTTTTATTGTTTGTGGAGCGCACTTTGAGGGTTACACCACCCTTTAACAGACAGACGCACGCTTGTCGCTGCTGCTTTGAGGATGCAAGTGCGGCTACAGCCCACACAATTCACAAAGACAGAAAAAAAAGAAGAATTTTTTTATTGTTTGTGGAGAGCACTTTGAGGGTTACACCACCCTTTAACAGACAGACGCACGCTTGTCGCTGCTGCTTTGAGGATGCAAGTGCGGCTACAGCCCACACAATTCACAAAGACAGAAAAAAAAAGAATAATTTTTTTATTGTTTGTGGAGCGCACTTTGAGGGTTACACCACCCTTTAACAGACAGACGCACGCTTGTCGCTGCTGCTTTGAGGATGCAGGTGGAATCTAGATGGGATTTGGAACCGGGGACACACTACCTCCATCAATTGTCTAAATCCCACTGCACTAATGGCGGATACCGGACGCACGTCTAACACCAACATAGCAGTCAAGGCCTCAGTTATACGTTTTGCTTCAGGATGACTGCTGTCGTACTTCATCCTCATCGCTAGGGACTGTTGGAGGGTCAATTGTTTAGTAAAAGTAGTGGTGTTCCTACTTCCTCTCTGGGATGATGAACAACTCCCAGCAGCAGCAACAGCACTAGGAGGAAGTGGTTCTTGATCTTTCCCTATTTTATTTTTATCGGAGAAAGTTTGGTCCTCCATTTATGTTATATTGATATATACGTGCGGCTAAGGCGCAGACAAACACAGAAAATATTTTTTTTATTTTTGCTGGAGAGTAGTGCACTTTGTGGGTTACACCACCCTTTAAGAAATGAGCCAGCCGGCTCTTTACTTATGGGATACAGGCGCACGCTTGGCGCTGCTCCTTTGTTGATGCATGTGCAGCCACAGTGCACACAATTCACAAACACAGAAAATATTTTTTTATTTGGTTTGGAGTGTACTTTGGGGGTTACAGCACCCTTTAACGGTCAAGCCAGCCGGCCCTTTACTTATGACACAGGCGCACGCTTGGCACTACTTTGTTGATGCACGTGCGGCTACTGCGCACACAATTCACAAACACAGAAAATATTTTTTTATTTGGTTTGGACTGGAGTGTACTTTGGGGGTTACAGCACCCTTTAATGGTCAAGCCAGCCGGCCCTTTACTTATGACACAGGCGCACGCTTGGCACTACTTTGTTGATGCACGTGCGGCTACTGCGCACACAATTCACAAACACAGAAAATATTTTTTTATTTGGTTTGGACTGGAGTGTACTTTGGGGGTTACAGCACCCTTTAATGGTCAAGCCAGCCGGCCCTTTACTTATGACACAGGTGCACGCTTGGCACTACTTTGTTGATGCACGTGCGGCTACTGCGCACACAATTCACAAACACAGAAAATAATTTTTTTTGGGGTTTGGACTGGAGTGTACTTTGGGGGTTACAGCACCCTTTAACGGTCAAGCCAGCCGGCCCTTTACTTATGACACAGGCGCACGCTTGGCACTACTTTGTTGATGCACGTGCGGCTACTGCGCACACAATTCACAAACACAGAAAATATACATTTTTTTGGTTTGGAGTGTACTTTGGGGGTTACAGCACCCTTTAACGGTCAAGCCAGCCGGCCCTTTACTTATGACACAGGCGCACGCTTGGCACTACTTTGTTGATGCACGTGCGGCTACTGCGCACACAATTCACAAACACAGAAAATATTTTTTTATTTGGTTTGGACTGGAGTGTACTTTGGGGGTTACAGCACCCTTTAATGGTCAAGCCAGCCGGCCCTTTACTTATGACACAGGTGCACGCTTGGCACTACTTTGTTGATGCACGTGCGGCTACTGCGCACACAATTCACAAACACAGAAAATATACATTTTTTTGGTTTGGAGTGTACTTTGGGGGTTACAGCACCCTTTAACGGTCAAGCCAGCCGGCCCTTTACTTATGACACAGGCGCACACTTGGCACTACTTTGTTGATGCACGTGCGGCTACTGCGCACACAATTCACAAACACAGAAAAAATATTTTGTTAGTTGGTTTGTAGTGTACTTTGGGGGTTACAGCACCCTTTAACGGTCAAGCCAGCCGGCCCTTTACTTATGACACAGGCGCACACTTGGCACTACTTTGTTGATGCACGTGTGGCTACTGCGCACACAATTCACAAACACAGAAAAAATATAATTTTTTTAGCACTTGGGGGGAGCACCCCTGATGGACAGAGAACCCCCTGGACAACACTACAGCACCCCTTTAGGACTAGGACACTGCACAGAACTTTGGAGTGGACACAGCCCCTATGGAGAACTGACTGCACAACACAGTCCAGCCAGCCCCTATGGACTTTGAAGTAGTGGACACAGCCCCTATGGACAACAGCAGCACAGCGCAGCACAGCACAGCACAACACTACTCTGCACTACACTACACTACACAGCCCAGCCAGCCCTAACTCCCACCCTCCCTCTTCACTGTCCACTGCCGAGTGAGAAAATGGCGCCGATGCGGGTACCTTATATAGGATCCAAAACCCGCGAGACCTGGAAGGCAGGATGATGACGTTTTGCCTCGATTTCAGATCCGAGTCAGGCGGGAAAAGTCGAGCCTGACTCGGATCGGCCTCAGATCGGGGGGGCTCGGGGGGGTTTGGATTTCAGAAATCCGAACCCGCTCACCCCTAATATGTATTACTGAAAGAAGAATTGTTTTATTAATTGTTGTGTGTTATTAAATTGTGTTATTTAAACCTTACTCATACTGCTTTAGCCAATTCACTTATCCTATCTAGGAGACTGACTATCTCCCATTCAGCTGCTGCTTGGAGAAGTAACTCTTGACAGCGCCGTGTCTCTTAGTAGTCTTGCTGCTGCTGCTGAACTTCCTCCAGGCTCCCACTGCACATGCCAATCACGGACCGACAGGGGCAGCAGCCTGTCAGTGGTTTGCATGAGAATGTCTTCCTACTTATCGTTCAGTTGGAGGCGTAGAGCACCAGCCAGCAGAGGGCCCTGTGATTAGCCACCGGGCCTCAATTTAGTCCCCGCATGTCTAAACGTCTCCCTGCGCCCACCCCTATCCCGCCGCCACTACACCTTCCCTCCACCCCCCCCGGTCGCTGCAAGAGGCTCCATTTGCCAGGCGCCTGCTGAGGTTTTGTAACCAGCAAGCACCCTGCTCGTTCCCTGCAGCGGCAGCTGAAGCTCACTCCTGAACTCCGGCTTCTGTCTCCCCCCCCACGGCCATCTCTCCTATAGTTCCGAGGAGCGACGGATGGCAGCAGACGCAGGATCGGGGCTTAAGGTAAGTACTGTGGGTTGTTTTAGTGTGTGTGTGCGTGGCACTCTTACAGGAGGCACTATTACAGGGGCCAATCAAAATAGCAGATGGGTGGGTTCTGAGCGCAAAATAAGATCTGCTGCCTGTGGCCACTATTGGGGTACCCTCACCCCCAAGGTATAACTGAAAAATCAGAATATAATGACCTGGGCGCAGAACTTAGAAAAATCCACTGGGAAATATAAAAAGCAGTTAATTATCACAGATGTCGTTGAAAGTACAAGTAGCAGGACTGCTAAAAGTGAGTAATAGTGATGCTAAGAGTATGATGGATCAGACAGTATTCTCAAATAGATTACTGCTTTATTAGTCACAGAAAATATCTAAAACTCAGTGCATACAGTATAACAGCAAATCGCACAAATAAAAAAGTGCGAGTGCAAGCATGATGAGTTACAGCCCTGAGGAAGAGCATTAGTGCTCGAAACGCGTTGGCCTGGTGTGCAGCATCCACTACCTATCATCTATCTAAAGCCTGTGAGTGTCTGGATCAGGGTGCTGTCCGGAACCCCTGTTCTTTTAAAACCCAAATAGACACTCACCACCTATGAACCACCAAAATCTTTTTTTTTTTTTTTTTTAATAATTAATTTATTCATGGCAATGATGTCCCATGGTAATTTACTATCATTCTGCAGCTATATTCTTTCATGTATTTGCTGCTATACTGTTATGCACTTTATGAAACTGCTTTATACTACATTTTTATGCACTTTACAGCTCTGCTTGCACTCGCACTTTTTTTTTGTTTGCGGTTATGAGATGCATGAAGGAGCCAGCATTAGCAGGGCATGCTAGTTCTAGTAGTGCTAGTTGGAGTTCCCAGCGGTGACTCCTAGGTAAGCTGGCTCTCAATTTAGATGCATTTATGTATGTGCCTTTATCATGAGGCCTTACATTTGCCAAAATATATATGTGCCTTTATTATGAGGCACATATATTACTTGGTATATATTACATTTGGGGTGAGCGTTTGGACGTAGGGTCCCCGAGGCTACTCTGGCTGGGCCTCCTCAGGGCATCACCACTTAATACACATAGTTACTTTTCACATCACCTTTTATGTTTGTTTTTTATTCATGTATTTTTTCACATATATTTTAACCTCTTTTTTAACACTTTTTAATTAGTCTTACACATCTATACTTTACACTTCACTGTCACCCTTCTTCCATTTTCGTGTGATGCCCTGGGGGGGGGTCCTGGACTAGATGTTTTTTGGGTACTCTGTGTCCCGGACGTGAACCCCTTAGTGTTAGGGACTGCTAGTGACAGAGAAGCCGTGACGTGGCCTAGCATCTTCCCATGTATTTGCAAATACATGCAACCAATATCTCTGAAGTTCTATCACCAAATTGTGTTCATATATTGTTGCTAGTATAATTCAGTGTGCTGAGGAACAATAGGGGGTTAAACCCCCCTCCCTTTTCTACTTTTCCATTTTAACTCTTGTTCACCGATGGTGTAATTCCTTTTTGCAGGCAAATTTTTTTTTGAGAAATATCCGCATGGATGGAACTTGTTGACCTCAAATTTTTAAGAAAGATTGCACCTACGACTTCAGAGGAGGTGTCAACTTCCAAGAAAAATGGTTTATTCACATCGGGTTGTCGTAGGACAGGGCTGTAATAAATGCTTGCTTGAGTAACTGGAAGTCTCAGCTTCGGGTGGCCATTGTTTAGGGTAGGCTCCTTTATGTGTCAAGGTGGTGATTGGGGCCACGAGAGAAGAAAACCCCTTTATGAATTTGCAATAATAGTTTGCAAACCCTAAAAATCATTGTACCGCTTCTAAGGTCACAGGCTGTGACCAGTTTAAGATGGCCTGTACTTTTTCCGGATACATCTCTAATTCAGAGCCAGAAATTATATATCCAAGAAAAGGTATGGGTGGAACTTTGAATATGCATTTTTCTAATTTACAGTACAAATTATTATTCCGTAATCTGTGTAGAACTTCACTCACATGTTGCCGATGATCCTTTAGGCTAGAAGAAAAAAAATAAGATATCATCAAGATAGACCACCACTGAATTATAGAGCAAGTCGGGAATATTTCGTTCACAAAATTTTGAAAAACAGTGGGGGCGTTACTGAGACCAAATGGCATAACCAGATATTCAAAATGCCTATCTCGGGTATTAAACACCATTTTCCATTCATCCCCTGAGCGTATTCAGAAAAGATTATATGTGCCCCTCAGATCCAATTTGGTGAAAACTGTAGCAACCTTTATGCAGTCAAAAAGCTATGTTATGAGTGGTAGGGGATAACGATTTTTGTTAGTAATTTCGTGTAATCACCGAAAATCAATGCAGGGCCAGAGCCCCCCATCTTTTTTATAATGAAGAAGAATCTGGCTTCTGCTGGTGAGGTAGAGGGGCGGATGAATCTTTTACCCAAATTTTCCTGAACATACTCCAACATTGCCTTTGTTTCTAGAACTGAAAGAGGGTAGGTATGACCCCTCGGTGGTATCTTCCCAGGTATTGATTCAATGGTACAGTCCCAATCCCTATGATGAGGCAAAACATCAGCACCTTGTTTACTAAGCACATCGGAGAATGAGGCATATTGAGATGGAAGCTGAGGAAGTATGAATTCAATTAAGAGGTTTCACACACTGGAGACATGAAGAATGATAGAACTCTCCCCAAGACAAAATTTGCATTGACCTCCAATCAATTTAAGGACTGTGTTTACATAACCAAGGATATCCCAGCACGATCCCGTGGGAAGCTTTAGGAAAAACTAAAAATTTGAACAGTTCAATATTTAGAGCCCCAATACGAGTTTGTAATAAGTGAGTCTGTTAGGTGATGGTCCCATTAAGGATATGACTTCCAGATATAGCACAAGATAAAGGTTGTACAGGAATCTGAAACTTCTGAACCAGGTCAGCCATCACGAAATTCCCAGCCACTCCAGAAACTAAAGTAAGAATATTTTTAGATCCTTGATCCAGTTCCCGGGTAACTAAAATGGTAGACTCAGATTTTGAAGGAGACAAGGACATTACTCCTAACCTAGTGTCTCTTTGACTGGTTAGGAGCGATAGTTACTAGATGACCGGCCTCCCCGCAGTACATACAAAGGTTCTCTTGGTGGCATTTTCGTTGTTCTTCCGGAGAGAGCGATTAATCTGCATTGGTTCCTCGTGGAAGTTGCAGCAGGGGAGATAGGAGGAGTGGCAGACAAGGTTGAAACCTGAAACGATCTCCTTTATTTTTCTCAGCCTGATGCTCATGGTTGCATAAGTCCACCATGTTACCTAGTGAAATAAGGTCATCTAATCTCGATGGTAAATCTCGTGTTGCTAGGTCATCCTTTAGTTGATCGGAAAGTCCACTCCAAAAGGCTGAAATCAGGGCCTCCTCGTACCACTGCAATTCTGAAGCATAAGTTTGGAACTGAATTACATATTGACTAACTGTTCTGTTCCCTTGGCAGAGGCGCATGATCTCAGTAGACGATGATGTTGCTCTCCCTGGCTCGTCAAATATTCTCTGGGAAGTTGACAAGAATTCAGAGTAGTTCACTAAAATGGAATCAGCTCTCTCCCAAAGAGGTGAAACCCACCCTAAGGCTGGTCTAGTGAGGAGGGAAACAATATATGCCACCTTAGCCTTGGGGGTAGGAAAATTAGCAGGCTGTAATGTGAAGTGGATGTCACATTGATTTAGAAAGCCACAACACATTTTAGGACTCTCGTCAAATTTATTTGGAGTAGGGAGATGTAGATGTGTTGCCGAGGAGACTACAGGAGTAGGAGGAGGAGCAGGCTGAGGGTTGGCTTGCACAGGTATACTTGCCCTGAGTAGGGAGGCTTGCATAATATCTTGACGATGAGACATTTCTTGCAAAATTAAGCTAATTGGTGCTGAGAAGCTTCGAGACCCTTTAGTCCACTGCCAATACTTTGCAATAGATCTTCCCTAGGATCCTGACCACTAGCCATATCCATGTGGCCAGTGCAAACTGTCACACCTGAGGAGCATTATGGATCCGGGCTGGACATAGGAGCATCCTATTGAGCAGATTCCTGGAACTAAAACTGTGCTGGGCAGATTGGCTTCTTGATCACCTTTAGTGGTAAGGCAGAGAACAGGAGGTACGAATGTTCAGAGTATTTTGGTAACTTTTGAGGTGCAGGCAAGGGAAGCTTCAAGGTCAGTTAGGAAATTACTGGAGCTGTCAGGATTACCCGGCAAGGTCGGCCACTGAAACAACTGTGAAGATGGAACAGATGGGTCAGACTGTTGGAGACAACGGAGACAGACTGTGGCAAAAGGAACAGAGTGAGGAAAGTTGGCTTTCATCAACAACCAGAACTCTGGAAGATAGATGAGCGGAACTGAGGGCCTGATTCAGAGCCGCTCATAAGCGGCAGTACGCTCGTTCCGAGCGATGTTCGCACATCTGCGCATGCATACGGTTTATAATACACATGCGCGAACCAGTCAGTGCGGACGAAAATCGTTTGTTCGCTATATAGCGAATGCCTGCTACTTTGAGTGACAGGATGAGGCGTATGTGGGTGGTAACAGAGGAAGGCGCTTTAAAACGGGGAGTGGAATTAAGAACGCAGGCGTGCTTAAAGGTCATGATTAAAACAGCAGCGTCATTGACCACGTCACCTGGTTGTTTTATAGTCAGAACTGCTCGCAATATAGTGGTAGGAAAAACCAACCACAAGAATAGCGAGCAGTTCATACGCTGATCGATGTACTCGATTAATCTAATAAATAGCGGACATGACGTATGATGCGAGCGGCCAGGGGGCATATTTTTCAAATAAACGTCCGCATGTTTTGTTCGCTCGTTCAGACATGGAGGCGTCAACAGACCACAAAGAGCGAACGGTTCATTTGAATAGCCACCCCCTTTTTCTGAACGAGCGAGCGCTAATTGCGTCCGGCTCTGAATCAGGCCCTGAGTGTGAAGAGTCATAGATTTTATATGATTGTGAGTTTATTCCATAATAATTTGTTGTTGAACTCTGGCCCCTCACTGATCAATAAGATGCTAATGTCATAACTCACCTGATAATTATTCTTTGAAGTGTCCAAGGCAGGAAGCATTTTGGTTAGAGTCTTCAGGCAAGTTCCCACTAGCCTGTTAATGGAGTAAGGAAATACTAAACAGATTTGTCTAGCTCAGAGCCCATCTGTGTGTCCACTCAATTATGGTAAAATTGTCACCAGGGCATGTGTATTGCTCAGCCCTCTGTGTTGGCATCTATTGACGGTCAGCATCATAGGGGGTAAAACAGATAGTAACCAGGCTGACATTCAGGTGTGATGAGAGATGGTCAGATCAAACAAAGTCATATTTGGATGGTTTATGAGATAAAATTGATGTATCAGTGATAGCTGGAAGCTGGGAAAATTATATACATATAACTGGACTCAATATCCAAGTTGGGTGCGATACCCATGTCACTGAGACACAAAGTTTAAAAAATATGACATATCTCAAGAAGGCACCATCACAGACCCATCCTATTTACACTTTTATAACAGATAAAATAGGGACCAGTACGATGAACACCCCATATTGTAGGTAATCCATCCACAGGGGAAGTTATTAGGCTTATTCTGTTGTAAGTTTAAAGGGATTTAAACTCAGCATGGAGGTGCATTCCTTGCATTTCTTACCATTCCTTCTGGGCAGAAAGCTGCATGGTTTCTGTAAGTTTCTACCTCTACAATTTTTATTTTATATTGCTATACATGTATGTATCTTTGTAACCATTCTTTGCTCTGTAACATTCTTTTTAAGCACTGTACTACACTTTTGTAAATAAAGTATTCTTTATTAGTTTATTTCATATATGCTACGAAACCTAGTCTTTGAAGAGAGTATTAGTCCGCTAGGGTGACGCTACACCTATTGGTAAGTACGGGAAGCTGAGGGTTGGTCTCAGCAAACTGTGTGGTCATCTGGGATGCAGAGTCTGCGCAATTGGGGAGAGGTTAAGCAAAAGATTAACTGTATGGGAATCTTGTTGCCGAGCCTGTGCAATTATTGGGGTAATAGAGGACCATTGGCCTCTTTAAATCGTTCCCATCGGTGGTGGCAGTTTGGTAACTAAGGCATTTGTATTACAGTGCTCTGTCTATAGCAGAGGTGCAATCCCCATGTCAGGGATACGGGGTATGGGTCCCTGACACTGTGGAGCACAGAGAACTAGCACACAGACTAGCTGTGTTAGACGTTGCACTGACAACCTAAGATCCCCAAACTCTCCTGTTTATACCTGAGGCCAGAATGTAATTGGCTGCTAAGGTCAGCTGAGACTCCTACTCCAGATTGGTTCATACAGGACATGTGACCGCATCCAAGATAGTGGTGCCCAGTCACCCAGCACTGACAGACCAGACCTCAGACTGCCACATGTCTGAAGACCCAGAGCCCAGCGCTACCTCTCAGAAGTCTGCCCGCGCACCCTGCCAGTGACCCACACCACCGCCAGAGGGACCTCGCCAGAGCACCTGGACCGGAAAGACCCTGAGCTTCCATGTCCCTCCAAGGTGACCCATGATATTACCCCCTCCTTTCAGAGTGGCCCCTGGACACTCATTGGGCTTTGCAGGATCTCAGTATGAAACTTGCGGACTAGTATAGGTGCATGGACATCGATGTTGAGTTCTCCCAACATCATTCTTCTGGCCCATAACCCTTCCAGTCTAATAAATACTGGAGATGGCCATAATAGAATCGATAATTGAGAATCTTCTTGACTTCAAACTTGAACCCTCTTTCCATAAGTACTTTAGGATGTCGAGGGAGAGTCTTGTGAAACTGGTTTAGAATCAAAGACTTTAATAACGAAACATGAAATGAATATGGAATTCTGAGATATGGTGACAATTTCAATTGGTAAGCCACCATGCTGATAATTTATTCCACTGGAAATGACCCAATAAAGCAAGAGCCACATTTGATCTCCAACTTTTAAACCAGATCTCCTCTTCTTGTCAGCCCAACGTTTGTAACAAGAGAATGATTTTTGAAGTGCTGAATGGTACTCACCCCAGATCCTAGAGAAGTGTTGCAAGAAAGATTCAAATGCTGGTAAATCAAACACTGGTAAACTTTGGAACTCGGGTACTTGCAGGTGTGTTCCGTAGACAGTAAAGAATGGAGTGTGACCAGAGGAAGACTGGTAAGTATTGTTGTGAGCGAATTCCACCCAAGGTAAGGTAAGTATTCTAACCAATTATCTTATGAGGATAGATGCATACAAAGGAATGTCTCCAAGTCCAAGGGTGTATAATGCATGACCCAGCCACCATCCGCCTCATATAAGTGGACGGTGGCTGGGTCATGCATTTATAGGGGGACAGTGGGTTGCTCAATATTGGTGGGCAGTGGTGGTGCATCAATGCAGCAGCAATACTTACCAAACCAATAGTCCAAACTTGGGTGTGCAGGCTCAATCTCACATCCTTCCTTCTCATTCACCCCACGATCTGCACCACATCGTGTTAGAGAATGGCAAATCTGTCCGACAGCATGGCAGATCTGAAGATGCGATGTACGACCAGCGGGGACGCGCATCGGCATTGTGATAGTGAGAGGAAACTCACGATTTGGGCATATTTTACACAATTTGTCGTCACAATGCGTCGAAATTGGGTAAATCGTGTAAAAAATTGTCAAGTATTTAGGCACCTTTAGACATCAATGGGGAGAATTATGGTGTTCTTCACCATCGATGTCAAAAGCATTCGACATCAGCCATAAACCGTCGATGATTATGAATCATCGATGGTCGATGGCCATCCTTTCTATAGCAAACTTTCCAACATAACAGTTAAAAATACTCTGCTCCTGGATTGCAGACACCTATACTGAAACACATGTTGTATAAATTACCTAGTTCAGTACAGATGCACTATACACATAAACACACACTTAAAAAAAGATACACCAGCAAATACACACACACCGCCACACCCACAGCTTACAGTTACACCAGTACATACACAACCACACACATACAGCCACACCCAAAGCTTACAGTTACACCAGTACATACACAGACACATACAGCCACACCCAAAGCTTACAGTTACACCAGTACATACACAGACACATACAGCCACTCCCAAAGCTTACAGTTACACCAGTACATACACTGACACACACATACAGCCACACCCAAAGCTTATAGTTACACCAGCACATACACACAGACACACACATATAGCCACACCCAAAGCTTACAGTGACACCAGTACATACACAGACACACACATACAGCCACACCCAAAGCTTACAGTTACAGCAGCACATACACACACATACAGCCACACCCAAAGCTTACAGTTACACCAGTACATGCACAGACACACACATACAGCCACACCCAAAGCTTACAGTTACACCAGTACATACACATACAGCCACACCCAAAGCTTACAGTTACACCAGTACATGCATAGACACACACATACAGCCACACCCAAAGCTTACAGTTACACCAGCACAATCACAGCCACACCCAAAACTTCCAATATACCTGCCCAATAAATAGCAGGTAAAATACATTTGACTATAGTAAAAACTATACAGCGACACTCTAAATTTTTTTAATTGCAGTTGCAACCCAGCTTGCTCACATCATGATAGATTAAACCTCCCAAAATTCATCCTTTACCTCACAAGTAACTCTACTAACAGCACAGATAACAAAACAGATTTAGCTCAAAGTTCATGCCGACACCACATAAATGACAGGTTAAGCTGCAAACCAGCCTGCCCATAAACATTTATTGATGCCAATAAATACATGTTTACCTTATAACCCGGTATCTCAGCTCTCTAGTTTTTCAATTTTTACGTCCGACAAGAATCTTCACACCGTCACAGTGCTCCAATCAAAATGGCTGCAGCTTCTTCTTCTTCAACTCTTCTGCTTTTTATCACATCATGCTAAGAGCGCAAAATTAAGTCGCTGCCTAATCTCCTCGCCGACAATCACTTTTAAGGCGACCTAATTGCAATATCATGCCACAAATTGAATTAGCACTCAAAAAAGGCATTCCCGCCAATCGAAATCCTGCGATGAGCGCAAATATAAGTAGTCGGAGAAAAAAAAAAAACATTGCGCAGAATTGAATCGTGCCCATAGTATGTGTAGGTGTTAGCATGGTTTTTTGATTCCAAAAAGGCCCATAATGCAATTGGTACTGTGTTTACCTTTACATGTGTTCAAAGTGTTTGTCTTGTTACAATGCTATTTTTTAATGTTGAAATTAAGTAATTTTACTCCCTCTTTCATCATTCAGGTGACTCAGGATATGGCTGTCAGTCTTGGCTCATGACACCTCTGTTGCACCCACGAGGCCCTTCACAGCACCGTTACAACCACGCACACATTGCTATAAGGTCAGTAATAGAGCGTACTGTACCTTTGGAGTGTTGAAAACCAGGTTTCGATGTTTGGACCGGTCGGCTGGCATCCTCCTTTACCATGTGCGTAAAGTGTGTGACATCATCCAGTCATGCTGCATGCGCCATAACATGGCCCTTGGGCAGTGGTGGGCTGGGCCAGGTGGCAGTGGGCCTGATTCAGACCTGCTCGCTAAGATACATACTCTCGCTGCTACCGATGGTGTGCAGTGTGTATGCAGTGTGTATGCTCATACCTTAGCAAAAGTCACAATGCATTCGCTTGCTGCGCATAGACAGCCCAGCAGAGTGAGTGACAGGGGAAGCCGTTTGTAGGTGGGAACAGGGGCTGGCCATTAAAAATGGGGGAGTGGAGGTGCAAACGCAGGCGTGCCTGAGCATCTCAATGGCGTGTTAGAGGTGTGCATAATTATAAGACAGCATCATAGTACACGTCACCTGGCTGTTTTTTACACTGAAGTGCTCGCAGTGCTTGCGGCAGGGTATGGTCAACCTCAAGCGCTGCGATAGCATCCGATGTTACCAATGTACCGATGGTTGCATACACTTCCTGGACATGATGTGCACAAGTGGGCATCTTAAAACAGGCTGGTGGGTGTCTGGATACACTATGTGATCGCTCTTTAAGAATTACTAGGCGTGCTATTGCTTTGCAGAGCGATAGCACTGCCTACACAATTTACATACACATCGTGCGAGCGATCACATCTAGCGAGCGGCTTTGAATCAGACCCAGGGTGCCATCTGCTGCCCGGGCCAGTCCCTACATTGGCCCACTGCTGCAATCGGAGCTGAGCTCTGATCGGGCAGCTATAGCTGGCCAGCTGGCCGCAAGCGGCCTACAACCCTGCCACGATCAGAGCACAGCTCCGATAGGGCAGTTCAGGCTGGCAACAGTGGTCTCTAAAGTGATCAGAAGCCTCTGATCACTTCAGGGGCCTGCGTTCCAAGTGGCGCAGCGCACGGCTGATGTCAAGATGCCACCCGCATCACCCGCGATGAGCGGAGCCTGCACCTAATTAGATCCAGTCAGCGGCAGCATCTACGCGGGACAGTGTGGACTGGAGCGGTGCCCAGCGGCCATCATGAGAAAGGTAAGTACTGCACAGACAGGTGAGTGGGGTGTGTTCTATACTGGGAGGGGGCACAGCATAAAGGGCATCACTGGGTGCACAAAATAAGGGGCATTACTGGGAGCACAAAATAAGGGGCATTACTAGGGGCACAAAGTAAGGGGCATTACTGGGGGCACAACATAAGGGGAATTACTGGGGGCTCTGCATAAAGGGTCATTACTGGGGGCTCTGCATAAGGGGCATTACTGGGGGCTCTGCATAAGGGGCACTACTAAGGACATTATTGGGGGCACAACATAAGGTTCATTACTGGGGCACTGCGTACTGAGTACTACTAGGGCACTGCACTGGGTCTGGGGGAGTGTGGCTGAGAGATGCACACTGGGTCTGGGGGAATGAGTGAGAGACACACACTGGGTCTGGGGGAATGAGTGACACACACTGGGTCTGGGGGAATGAGTGAGAGACACACTGTGTCTGGGGGAATGAGTGAGAGACGCACACTGTGTCTGGGGGAATGACTGAGAGATGCACACTGTGTCTGGGGGAATGAGTGAGAGACACACACTGGGTCTGGGGGAATGAGTGAGAGACACACACTGTGTCTGGGGGAATGAGTGAGAGACGCACACTGGGTCTGGGGGAATGAGTGAGAGACACACACTTGGTCTGGGGGAATGAGTGAGAGACACACACACTGGGTCTGGGGGAATGAGTGTAACACACTGGGTCTGGGGGAATGAGTGAGAGACACACACTGGGTCTGGGGGAATGAGTGTAACACACTGGGTCTGGGGGAATGAGTGACACACACTGGGTCTGGGGGAATGAGTGAGAGACACACACTGGGTCTGGGGGAATGAGTGACACACACTTGGTCTGGGGGAATGAGGCAGAGACAGACACTGGGTCTGGGGGGATGAGTGAGAGACACACAATGGGGCTGGGGGAATGAGTGAGAAACACACACTTGGTCTGGGGGAATGAGGCAGAGACACACACTGGGTCTGGGGGGATGAGTGAGAGACACACACTGGGTCTGGGGGAATGAGTGACACACACTGGGTCTGGGGAATGAGGCAGAGACACACACTGGGTCTGGGGGGATGAGTGACACACACTGGGTCTGGGGGAATGAGTGAGAGACACTGGGTCTGGGGGAATGAGTGAGAGATGCACACTGGGTCTGGTGGAATGAGTGAGAGACGCACACTGGGTCTGGGGGAATGAGTGAGAGACACACACTGGGTCTGGTGGAATGAGTGAGAGACACACTGGGTCTGGGGGAATGAGTGAGAGACACACACTGGGTCTGGGGGAATGAGTGAGAGACGCACACTGGGTCTGGGAGAATGAGTGAGAGACACACACACTGGGTCTGGGGGAATGAGTGAGAGACGCACACTGGGTTTGGGGGAATGAGTGAGAGACGCACACTGGGTCTGGGGGAATGAGTGAGACGCACACTGGGTCTGGGGGAATGAGTGAGAGACGCACACTGTGTCTGGTGGAATGAGTGAGAGACGCACACTGGGTCTGGGGGAATGAGTGAGAGACGCACACTGGGTCTGGTGGAATGAGTAAGAGACACACACTGGGTCTGGGGGAATGAGTGAGAGACACACACTGGGTCTGGGGGAATGAGTGAGAGACGCACACTGGGTCTGGGAGAATGAGTGAGAGACACACACTGGGTCTGGGGGAATGAGTGAGAGATGCACACTGGGTCTGGGGGAATGAGTGAGAGACACACACTGGGTCTGGGGGAATGAGTGAGAGACACACACTGGGTCTGGGGGAATGAGTGACACACACTGGGTCTGGGGGAATGAGGCAGAGACACACACTGGGCCTGGGGGGATGAGTGAGAGACACACACTGGGTCTGGGGGGATGAGTGAGAGACACACACTGGGTCTGGGGAATGAGGCAGAGACACACACTGGGTCTGGGGGGATGAGTGAGAGACACACACTGGGTCTGGGGGGATGAGTGAGACACACACTGGGTCTGGGGGAATGAGAGACACACACACTGTGTCTGGGGGAATGAGGCAGAGACACACTCTTGGTCTGGGGGAATGAGGCAGAGACACACACTGGGTCTGGGGGGATGAGTGAGAGACACACACTGGGTCTGGGGGAATGAGAGACACACACTGGGTCTGGGGGAATGAGGCAGAGACACACACTGGGTCTGGGGGAATGAGGCAGAGTCACACACTGGGTCTGGGGGAATGAGGCAGAGACACACACTGGGTCTGGGGGAATGAGGCAGAGACATACTGGGGCTAGGGAATGTGTCTTACTGCTGTTTGTTAGATGCTGGGAGAGGACCATAACCTCTGTAAGTAAGTGCTACAGGTATTCTGTTTCCTTGGTAAATGGGGCCCTCTATTGTCTCTTTCTGAGAAATATCCACCATTCTATTTTCCTCTTATAATGTTGTATATAAGTGTATGTATTGAAACTAGCATCCCTATTTGAGCCATTGATTAGAACACGCTCTCACGGTCGGTCTGCACGTGAGACCTCGCAATCTCTATATAAGGATAAGCCGTTGTTTATGGGCCAGTGCCCTGGACTTGCCCCCAGGCTAAAAGTTGCCAGCCCCTGCCCTTGGGCAAGGCCATGATGACCTTGGGGACATTGCATCTGTAGTAGAGGAGCTAGACTCTCTCTTATCCGGGGGCATTATCAATACAGAGGGCGGGAATGAGTTTCATCAGAGGATCATACATCAGCATTTTACACGTAAGTTCTTCAGGACACAATGTAAGAGAATGTGTATGTATAGAGATGTGTAAAAGTTGTATGCCTACAAACACATTAATTCAAATGTATGTACATTACAACATACCTTCTTTTTTGCCCATGAGTGTCTGGTAAGTATTTTTGTTTTAATTTACAAACACCATTACAATTAATATTATATACATTTGCTTAGGAATAAATGATTAGGGAATCTAACAATGTAGCATTTGTAATAGTTAATGCATTGTAACATGTTTTTATTTGCAGATACAACAATATTTAATATGGTTACCCTCTGGGCCTGATTCAGAGCCGCTCGCAAGCGGCGGCTCGTTCGCTCTGAGCGATGTTTGCACAACTGCACATGCGTATGGGTCGTAATGCGCTTGCGCAAACCAGTCATTGCGGTCAGAAATTGTGCGCTCGCAAAACAACGAGGGGCTGCTAATTTGATTGACAGAATGTACCGTTTGTTTGTGGTAACAGGGGAAGGTGCTTGAAAACGGGGGAGTGGAGATCCGAACGCAGGCGTGCCTAACGGTAAAAAGGGCGTTTAATGGGAGTGCATAATTAGTAAAGGAGCGTCATCGACCACGTCACTTAGTTGCCTTTTAGCCTGAACTGCTCGCAGTGATTGCGGTAGGAAAAACCTACCACAAGCACTGCGAGCAGTTCAGATGCCTTTTGATGTACCCGATTAATCAAATAAATACCGGAGATGACGTATGATGCGAACGGCAAAGGGGCGTCTTTACAAAATAGCGAGCGCATTTTTCGTTCGCTCGCTCAGACATAGAGGCGTCAACAAACCGCAATGAGCGAGCGCTCAATTTAAATAGCCGGTCCCTTTTTTGGAATGACCATCCACAAATAGCGTCTGGCTCTGAATCAGGCCCACTGTTCACTGTGAACATTTACATTATCAAACATTTCTTCAAAGATATATATATATATATATAGTATATAAATGTATAAGAAAAAGTGCAAAACCTGATTTGTAAACATACTGTATCATAAATAAAATTTACTTTTTGGCTACTGAACCAACTACACCTCTAACTTTGCATTTAACTACACCACTATGTGTGCGTAGACTGCGCCTGGGTGGAGTGCTGGGTGATGGACTTAGTAACTACACCACCATGGGTGCGTAGACTGCGCCTGGGTGGAGTGCTAGGTGATGGACTTAGTAACTACACCACTATGTGTGCGTAGACTGCGCCTGGGTGGAGTGCTAGGTGATGGACTTAGTAACTACACCACCGTGTGTGCGTAGACTGCGCCTGGGTGGAGTGCTAGGTGATGGGCTTAGTAAAAATACCACCACGTGTGCGTAGACTGCGCCTGGGTGGAGTGGTAAGTGATTGACTTAGTGAAGTCGTACACACACTACTAATAGTGTAACCTGATGTAGGCTTTATTAGGGCCATCTGTGCTACTACAGTAATTCTATGTGAAGGCTTATAAGTGCCTCAGTCTGTGACCGAATAGCCTGAGTAAGGTCAAGCATCCTTAAAGCAATATTGTTAGCCATTCTAATGCTGGTGCACTCTGTTATAACTAGAATTTTTTTTTAAGGACATATTTAATGGTTTCCATTTGTTCTGTTTGTCTCTCCATAAAGTAAACCTGCTGTGAGGACATGAGATATGTGTTAAAAAAGTATTTGCAGCATCTCAGTCCTCGACGCATTTAATTAACTTTTTAGCCCTGTGTGTTCCCCCATCCGTCTGCTAAGTGTATGTGTTATCATTCACATGACTTACACTTTTGCAGTAGCAGGGGTATATTATGTACTGTAATAATGTAAGTAATTGTAATTTTTAATACTGGATAAGCCTTGATGTCAGCCTGGTCCATATGTCTGTGTTATTCATAACCACTAGAGCAAGGTGACACCTCCCAGAACAAAAGACCCTCTAAGTTAATTCCCACCTCCCCAGGGGACGCTCAGGATTTACTCCTCCTTCCATTTGCCTGCTTTATGCCTCACGTGAACCTGGTAGACTGAACGGAACCATCCCAGCAGGTGTTCATCAGGGAAGTAATACCCGGAGGAGGTAGGAGAAAGTGACAGCATAAGTTACGCGCACCAATCAGCAAATGGTGCAACCCCCCTGGGTGGTCACAATATCGTAGGAAATTGAAAGATTTCAAAACAGGTCACCGAATGCAACTCCACATGTTAGTCGCTGACTTTGGCTAAGAGGCCTCGCTCTGCCAAGGTGCTAGTGGAACGCATCACCAGTTCTGTGGATTTATACTTTGGAAATTCTGCAAGGACCTATACGCTACTCATTGCTGTGTGTTCTGTGATTAGCTTCTACTGTTTGGGGTCCTGGAAACGCTTGGTTGGACCCAGGGACTATCACTGCTGTGTGATCTCTGATAGTTTCTACGTGTGGGGTCCTGCAAATGATTGAGTGGACATATGCGCTACTCACTGCAAGTGTGATCAGTGATAGTTTCTACTGTGGTGACTGGGGTCTCTAGCTATTTCGTGGAATTGTTCTGGGATGTTATACTCTACTGGGACTGCCTCTGTCTGGACTGCTACCTGTTTATCGCCTGTTCACTGTATTTAACACTTGTCCATACATATTATCTGTTGCTGTGTGCTGTGGAAAAATAAACCATCACTTTGGTTTCATCTGCTCGGTGTCTGGGTGATTGAGAGAACCCCGTATCCTCACATTTGGCGGCAGCGACAGTGGGATCATTCAGACATCAATCAAGGAGCAGTGAAAGCGTGAAGTCACTCACAATAGAGAAGAGAGGATCAGGCCATATGTAAGGAATTTGCAGTAAAGTGGTCCCAGCAACTGAGTGGTCGTCAGTCCTGTAAAAGGTAAAATGGTGCTAAGGAAAGAAAGTCAGTGCCTCAAGTCTCCCAGGGCAGTGAAGCTCGTGGATGGAGGTACGTCGGCATGTGTGCAGGCTAGGAAGCCGGATATGTTATTTATTATAAGGATGCAGTACATATGGGCGTACTGGAATGTTGCTTGGAGGATGATTTGTGTGTGGAGAGTATCCAGCTTAACAGATAAATTGTGTTATCTGGGAGATGCTTTCATGCACTGCAGAAGTGAAGCAGTCACATGGTAGATGCTGGATGAACCAGAGTTTGAAGAATTCACGGAGGAAGTGAAGGCTACAATGGCCCAAATGATACAAGGAAGCCACTGTACAAAGACAGAAGGGCAGGTCCAGAATAAGTTGTCCTCCTGGACAGACCCAGAGGAAAGATCCGAAATAGGACTACTGCAACCCAGCCAGACAACCGAGGGGCTTGCCCCAAAATTAACTGTTACCAGTGGAGTGGGGTCATTGTCAGGGGGGCCCCTAAGCCCTCTGGAAGAAATGAACATGGAGGAGTTGATAGCAGAATGCCAGCTGCGGGGCATCCCTGGCCAATTCGGCACGTGCAGGGAAATCCTTCAGTGTATACTCCAGGACCAGGGGGACCCCACCAAAGCGTTCACTGATTATCGGACATTTATCCTTGGTCATAGCCCACGGATGAGTGTGGGGGAACAGCTGGAGTGTCTGGAGTTGTGCTTTGTTGTGGCAGAGGAAGAGGCTTCAGATCGTGGTCTCCTGGATACCCCAGGCTGGTGGGACCAGTGTTGCAGGGTGGATGCAGAAAGGCACCACCTGCAACAGCTTCTCCCACTCCCAAAGGACACAGCTGCCCAGTGTACTATACTGGGAGAGGCTAGCGTCCAAGTGAAGGAAGCAGTGCCCATAATACAGGCAGCCCAGGAGGAGTCACATTACACCTTCCCTTTTGCTGAGGTGGAAGATGGAGACCTATTAACCAGCTGCCAGGGGATCTATGAGGATGGTGTCTGAGAGATCACCAAGGTTGGGGGAGTACCGTCTCACTTCCCGACCACAAGCATACCAGTCACAGATGGCATCGTGGTCCAGGCTGTTCAGCATACTCAGCTGGGAGAGGCCCATCATGATGAACTGGCAATGACAGACTCTTTTATTTCATCTGGGGAGGCTGAGGAGAAAATGCCCTGTGTATATCCTGCTATCCTTACTCCCCCTGAAGGATATGAAGGATTGTATCCGATCCCCTGTTTGGAAACTGAGGAATTGCAGGCAAAATGTTGGTACGTACCCTGTGATTTAAACAGAACATGGGTAGCAAAGACTGTTAACCTAACATCAGATCATAAATCAGAAGAGGATTTGTTATCACCCTGTAATAACTCAGAGAGTTGTGTGGACTGTAACTATGTGCTGGGGCATATGCCTGCCCTTAGTAAGATTCCAGCAAGCACAGATCAGGTGGATGTCAGGAGACAGCACTTGCAACCCCTTCTCCCACCCCAG
The DNA here is from genome assembly GCA_031769625.1 of Taudactylus pleione. NCBI lineage: Eukaryota > Metazoa > Chordata > Amphibia > Anura > Myobatrachidae > Taudactylus > Taudactylus pleione. Next base: position 2,631,158 of record JAUIMM010000633.1, read on the forward strand.
GGAGAAGGCACTGCACAACCCGGCCCCCTGCATCTCACAGAACACGAGACATTCATGGAGATAAGTTTGGAGTGTTCAGTGGTTAAAAGCCTGAGTGGTACCCAACCAGTTATCCAGCTGACCGGGCTAGTAGACGGAGTTACCAAGGAGGAGGACAGTCCAGAAGTAGTTCCAGGTGAGACGCTGGCTTTTGAGGGGGGAGGGCCGGTACAGGACCAGCCTGTCCTGGTGGCTCCCCTGCAGCCACTAACTGCATTATTCCAGATAGAAGGTTCATCATGGGGCCCGAGTCGTGAGGAGCCCACATGTTGCACTGAAAGTTGTCAGCCCCACAGTTGGTGTTTGGGGGAGGAAGGAATGGACTGCCACAGAAGTGCCATGTAAAGAGCCCCAATATTTGCCTGCCCCTGGGCAGCTGTTACTTGTACAAGGTGGAGAGGGGGAAGGTACCCACTGCCCCAGTGTTTCAGAAGTGAGTGCATCAGGACACCTGATTGGTATGCTCTGGGGAAAGGGGTGGGTTAATGTGAAGGGGGAAACACCTAACGTCTGACTCTGGGGAATTGCTAAATCCTCTGGTGGTAAAAGGGAACATGTTATATTGTAATTTTGTACATGCAGATTGTCTAACTAGACTTCTTCTTACAGCCTGGGTCTTATGTTACATTACTCTGTGGGACACTGGTGGCACACTCACCCACAATATGCTTTACCCTGCACCCCACCTCACCCAGTCAGTAGTGGTTCTGGATCCCCCCGGGGAACAAGGCCTAAAAAGTGGGAGAGGAATGTGAGGACATGAGATGTGTGTTACAAATGTACTGGCAGCATCTCAGTCCTTGCAGAGATCAATTTACTTTTTAGTCCTTTTGTGTTCCCCTTCCCGTCTCCTAGTGTATGTGTGATCATTCTCAGGACACACATTTCCATTAGCATGTATATTATGTACTGTAATAATGTAAGTAATTGTAATGTTTAATACTGGATAAGCCTTGATGTTAGCCTGGTCCATATGTCTGTGTTATTCGTAATCACTAGAGCAAGGTGACACCTCCCAGAACAAAAGACCCTCTAAGTTAATTCCCACCTCCCCAGGGGACGCTCAGGATTTACTCCTCCTTCCATTTGCCTGTTTTGTGCCTCACATGAACCCGGTAGACTGAACGGAACCATCCCAGCAGGTGTTCATCAGGGAAGTAATATCAGGAGGAGGTAGGAGAAAGTGACAGCATAAGGGACGCGCACCAATCAGCAAATGGTGCAACCCCCCTGGGTGGTCACAATATCATGGGAAATTGGAAGATTTCAAAACAGGTCACCAAAGGCAACTCCACATGTTAGTCGCTGACTTTGGCTAAGAGGCTTCGCTCTGCCAAGGTGCTAGTGGAACGCATCACCAGTTTTGTGGATTTATACTTTGGAAACGCTGCAAGGACCTATACGCTATTCATTGCTGTGTGTTCTGTGAGTAGCTTCTACTGTATTGGATCCTGGAAACGCTTGGTTGGACCCAGGGACTATCATTGCTGTGTGATCTGTGATATTTTTTACGTGTGGGGTTCTGGAAACGATTGAGTGGACTTATGCGCTATTCACTGCAAGTGTGATCAGTGATCAAGTGTGATCACGAAATAGCTAGAGACCCTCAGTCCCCACAGTAGAAACTACTGTGGGGACTGAGGGTCTTTAGCTATTTCGTGGAATTGTTCTGGGACGTTATACTCTACTGGGACTGCCTCTGTCTGGACTGCTACCTGTTTATTGCCTGTTCACTGTATTTACCGCTTGTCCATACATATTATCTGTTGCTGTGTGCTGTGGAAAAATAAACCATCACTTTGGTTTCATCTGCTCGGTGTCTGGGTGATTGAGAGAATCCTGTATCCTCACAACCATCAATAACTGAAATAGTACAAAAAAAATATTCCACAGATATTGGGGGGGGGGGGGGGGGGGGGGGATCTAAAGTCCAGATCTTCCTCAACTTGTGTTAAAAAAAAAGTGATATTCTTCCTGCACATAGGGAGCGTTTAAATCGGGACAACAAAAATGTATTTTCACTTAATGTGCAGATTTTTTGTTTTCAAAACCTGTACATTAAATTCCTTCTTTTTACTATTTTGGATTATTGGTGAAATAAGAAACACTAAGTATTTCTTTGTGGTGTTTATAAGACGGAAATAAAATCACGTTTGCAGTTTGGTTCCCTATCTTGAAATTTGAATAAAAAAAAAAACACTTATTTTGCCCATTTGGGTCACATAAGCTTTGACGTGTTAAAATGAGTAAATTAAACTAACGGTATTTTCTCAAAATACAAAGTCTTCTGAAAAAGAACAAGGTATAATGTGTGTAGGTACCGCATAACAAAATCAGTGACATCGATGTTGGAATGTAACGAGCGCAAATCATACTTGCCTACCCTCCCGATTTGGTCAGGAGCCTCCCGAAAATCGGGTGCTGCCCCCGACCTCCCAGGAAGGCAGGCAATCCTCCCAGCTGCCGCCCAGCCCCCCTATCCCCCCGCAATTACCTCTGAATCCCCCGCAGCGGGGAGGCCGGTGACGTGATTCACGCTGAATCGCCTCATTTTGGCCCCGCCCCCTGCTTCACGATGCCTATAATATCGGCATTGTGTAGTGGGCGTGGGGCCAAAATGACATGATCGTGTGGCTCTGCCCCTGCCCCACCAACAAATACTCACAGCCTGGCCAGCCCCGCCTCCTTGAGCTAGCCATGCCCCCCTGTCATGCCGATCTGGCTGCTCCCTCCCGGAAGGGGCAGCCAGAAAGTCGGCAAGCCTGGCGCAAATGTGAACAAATGACCTCAGCACAAGGGAGAGAGAACCATCAGCAGCGGAGGAGATAACAGACGGGTGACACATGATGCCTAATATGCTGCTGCTTAGCCAATTACTGCTATCTACTTGTAACGTAACAATCAGCTTCTAAGAATGGTACATGGTAAATAAATAAGGTCAATACCACACTGCTTACTATTCAATCACAAATTAAGCAAACAAATATTTCTACATGTTTAATATTTCAAAGTTATAAAATTGTAACCAATTAACTGTATATTTGATTAAGTAAACTGTTCCTTTATGTATTAGCTCCTGTCCCTTAGTATAACTGAGCTCAGCTTCACTCTGGGTGGAGAACATAAAACAAGCTGGTTTCTGTGACTTTCACTTTCATTTCTCTCTCCTGCTGCCAGCGATGGCGTCTGCTGATCTGAGACAGGAGCTGGACTGTTCCATCTGCCTGAGCATTTATACAGATCCTGTAACCCTGAGATGTGGGCACAACTTCTGCCGGGTCTGTATTGATCGTGTGCTGGATACACAGGAGGGGTCTAGAGTTTATAGCAGTCCTGAATGCAGAGCAACATTCAAGAAACGTTCTGCTCTGCAGAGGAATAAAAAGCTATGTAACATAGTGAGGAGTTTCCTGTCTACTCAGCATCATCAGGAGGAGACTGGGATCTTCTGTACTTACTGTGTGGACTCTCCTGTACCTGCTGCTAAATCTTGTCTGCTGTGTGAGGCTTCTCTGTGTGATAAACACCTGAGAGTACACAGCAAGTCATCAGAACATGTCTTATCTGATCCCACCACTTCCCTGGGGAACAGGAAATGCTCCGTCCATAAGGAGCTCTTCAGATATTACTGCACTGAGGATGCTGCCTGTATCTGTGTGTCCTGCTGTCTGATCGGGGAACACAGAGGACATCATGTAGAGTCGCTGGATGAGGCCTCTAAGAAGAAATATATAAAACTGAGAAATGTTCTGCAGAAACTGACCACAAAGAGAGAGGAGGCTGAGAAAAGAGTCCAGAGTCTGCAGGAGCGCAGGAGAGAAGATCAGGGAAAAGCAGGGGGTGTAACAAAGACAGTCACTGCCCTGTTTAGAGACATCAGGAGACAGCTGGGATACCTGGAGAAGAGAGTCCTGAGTGAGATCTCCAGGCAGGAACAGCGCGTTTCACTCTCAGTCTCTGATCTGATCCAGCAGCTGGAAATAAAGAAGGGCGAGCTGTCCAGGAAAATGCGTCACATTGAGGAGCTGTGTAACATGTCTGACCCAGTGACTGTCTTACAGGATCCAGACACAGGTGACTTGTGTGATACTGAGGACACAGAGAGACATGATAACCAGGTCCATGGTGCAGAAGATCTGGATGTGGGTCTCATCTCAGAGACATTACACACATTATCTGATATAATAACAGGTATAAATTCAGGGATCTATATACATGAAGCTACAGACATATTACTGGATGTAACCACAGCTGGCAAATATATACATATATCAGGTGACAGGAAAACTGCATCCAGCTCACCAAACAAGAGGCATCCAGAATCACTAGAGAGGTTTCAGTGTAGTCAGGTAATAAACACCAGGAGATTCTACTCAGGGCGACATTACTGGGAAGTGGATGTCAGTAAATCAGAGATATGGATGGTGGGAATGTGTTATCCCAGTATAGACAGGAGAGGAGATCAGTCATACATTGGATATAATAACAAGTCCTGGTGTTTGTGTAGAGGGTATAATAATCAGTACTCAGTGATACATGACAATGCAGATATCCGGTTAGCTGACAATATCCCCTGTGACAGAGTGAGGATATACCTGGTTTATGAGGCAGGGCAGCTGTCCTTTTATTCTCTGTGTGACCCCATCATGCACTTACACACCTACACTGCCGCTTTCACCGAGCCCCTACATGCTGCATTTTGGGTACGGTATGGTTGTATAACTATATGTGGGGAGTAGGAGCTGGTAGAAATTACCATAAGGGACTTGCCCAGAGATTGGTGACATCATAGGGAGGGGAATTTGATTGGGGGAACATCCAGTCAATAAAATGAATCAGTGGGTGGAGCTACAGCTGTGTAACCAGGTGATCTGCGTGATGGGGATTTCTCCACCTCTGATGCACTGAGAGCTGTGATTGGCTGCAATACATATGTGTCCTCACACATCTAACCTCAATACGCCACAAAGTGCAAGGTGCCTGCTGCAAGTGAGCCGCCAGGTCCCGTGCAGCTTTTCTAGCGTTGGGCGTGTTTTCATCATCGCAACGCGATGTGACTAGGACGCACAAGGACAGTTTATTGAATAATTTGATATGTAACACTGGTATATTTTATATGAAGCACAATGGAAATTGGCATGAAAAAATGCCATGGTAGCGGCATCGTAGCACTTCATATACAGGCTCAGAGGCTCAGTCACACACAGATATATAAGTGTCACATATGAAAGTAATTAGCAGTTTAATGGCGCATCCTAGTCACATTGCGGACTAGCAGAGTAATGCGGGTCCTTGTGCACCGAGAAGGACAAAATGGCACAACTGCAGCTATAATGAGTGAGGACACATCTGTATCTGTGTCTGTCATTTATATACCATATCACTGTACTTAGTGCTACGCTTGCTCCTATTGGCTGTAATGTGCACAGGTGGTGTATGAGGTGCGGTTTCTATAAGTCTCCACCTACTGGGAATTAAAGTTAATGAGTGTTCCTTACATAACACAACACAGACTGTACTACAGCTCCCATCATGCATTATTACTTATTATTACATATTATTACTTATTATTACTTATTAATATATATTTTTTTAGAACAAGTATAATGACTATTTTTATTGTAATAGTATTGATTGTACACTGTACACTGACGCCAAGTGTGCGCCCGTATTCTGGTGAGGGGTCTTTGCCAGCAGTTTAGGATACACAGATTTATAGGGTTGCTTACGCTCTGTTGCATATCTGGGTGTTATGGTCACTAATGTACCAATGTATATTATCCATGTCCTTGTCCTGCATTGTATTGTACTGTAAGTCGCTTGTCAAATTATTTGTTTATGTACTTTGTAAGGCGCTGCGGAACACTTGTGGTGCCAAATAAAGGATAATAATAGGGTAAGGTTCTCTAATAATATCAGATTTGTACCACTGGTATAAAATGTCAGTTACAGAAAAATAATAATGTTTCAATATGGCGGAATGATCAAAATAATAAAAATTTATGTATATTCGTACAATCTGTTTTTATTGAAACAAAATCAGCACATCATATATATGGAGAAAAATGTCCCATATAAGTACAAAGAGCAAACAATATAATGATGATTAGATAAAAATAATAAATACAATTAAAAAAACAATAGTGGGAAAAAAAAAACAGGAGTAAAGTATAATAAAAAGGGAGAAAAGATAGAGAAGAGGAAAAGAGAGATAAGGAAGAAAAAGTCACCAGTGTTGATTACTGTATCATAGGGGGAGGAGGGGTAATGTGCATACTGTAGTCTAAGGCCTCCTTAAAACTCAACCAACCATGTCAAGTAGCTGTAAAATCAGAGGACGGTGATTTCCAAGAGGTGAGATCTTCCATGAGCATATAATGATCTACTCTCTGGAACCACCGAGAGGTAGGAGGGCAGGTCGAGGACCTACAAAAACACGGCACAGTTGTCCTCGCAGAATTCATGAGATGTTGAAGCAGGGACTTTTTATAAGTCGAAATGGATATATCCATTAAGTTAAGCAACCAAAACTCCGGCGTATTAGGTATGGGAGACCAGCCCTGTTGTCCGCCGGACTGCACGCCAGAAGTCAGCCAGCCCTGGACAGTACCACCAGATGTGGAGAGGAGAACCCAACACCTGACCACATCTCCAGCACACAGCAGATATATTTGGGAACATCTGATGATTGTGTACAGGGCACCTGTACCACCTAGCTAAAATCTTATACGGAGTCTATAAGACATGGAGTGAAGAAGAGCTAGCCAAAGTACAACTAAAAATGTAGGACCATTGTTCCTCCGTTAACTCCCTCCTTAATACACCAGGCCAGGCAGAAACATAGGAAGTCAAAGAGGTAGTGAAGCTCTCAAGACACAACTGTTAGAACAAAGAGATAAAGAGAGAAGGTGTCTCTGCGGAGATTCTGTCAAACAAAAAGATTCAAACTTAGGGGCAGATCCAATTAGCCTCAGGGTTCTCCCCATGACTAATTGTCCTCCAAAATCCCTGCGGCATGGGAAAAAGCTACTCAATTTAATAACCTCTTCCCCGCGCCCTAAAATCGGGACTCATGCACATAAACACATTGACTCCGCGTAAACTGCAGAATCAACGCGTTTTTTTTTCCCTGCGCGCGAGGCTGATTGGGTTGTATTAACGTGGATTTTACCTCGCATCACCAGGAGCTGCGAGGTAAAGTCCGACTGTGGGGACTCCCTGGCAATTGAGTTGGACGCCAATTTGTCGCAGGGAGAACCCTGCAGCTAATTGAATCTGCCCCTTAGTCGGTGTCCTTAAATATATGTATATTTGGGTTTCCTATTAGTTTAATATGGTTTAGTGCCCTCTACTCCCAATGATTTAAGCTGTTGTGTTAGTGGTCTGACATATAAATCAGTCCTATGTATGAAGATCAGCAGATCTGACTATTTTAGTTATCGATTTGGACACAACTATCGACATGAAACAGCAGCTTCAATATAACGTGTGATGTAGAGGAAATCGTGTCTATGGGCTCTATTTACTACAATCCGCATACTGAATGCGGATTGTAGTGTGCTATTACCGAGTGAATTCGCATTGCGAATTCAGGCAATATCACAGGGATTTACTATAAATCCCTTGCAGGGACAGAGCTTGCAATAAAGCTCTGTCCCTGCGGATCCCATCCGCACTCTAGTCGCAGTATTTTCTGAAAAAATACCGCGACTAAGTGCCCGCGCATGCGCCGACCCGTCGCTGCTACCCCCCACCGACGCTAAGCCCCGCCCCCCGTGATCGTGGACCCCCGCGACCCCCACCTCCCTTCATTACACTTACCTGCATCCTCCTGGCCTCCGGTGATCTTCTCTGGGCTTCCCGATCAGGTGATCTCCCATACTGCACCGGGCCCCAGTGTACTATGGGAGACCAGCTGACCGGAGAGGAGCCATCACCGGTCTCTGGATTCAGGTAAGTAAAAAAAAAAATGTTTAATTTTAATTTTTTTTTTTTTACAGCAATCAGCTTGCGGTCTGTTTAGACCACATAGCTGATTACTGGTACCGGCTCCCGCCTCTGCTCTCCCCGTTAGAGTAGAGTGGGAGCCCGGTAACCGGGGGAGACCCTGGATAACGCCACCTCCAGGTGGTGTTATTATCACAGGGCTTCCCCCGGTATTTTTTTACAATTTATTTTTAGTAACTGTGGTCGGATCACATTTCCCATTACAATTATGGGAAATGCGATCTGCTTTACTAAAAATAAGTGATACTGGGGGTTGGAGTAGAATTTTACTAATTCTACTCCAATTGCCCTGTAATAACTACAGGTGAAACTAAAATAATGTGAAAAGGGTGTGATAACACAAAACACTGTTTTTCACTTTATTTTAGTAAAAATAATGTTAATAAATAGAGCCCTATGTGAGAGATATGATATGGCCCCTTATTCTGCATTACCCATTGCAGCCAGGAACGGTTCTTCTTAGCATCCGGTTAGCTCATCCCCCCGTATTACATGAGAACGATGAATAGAACGTTAGAGTAACCCGAGTTTTATTGTGGAATGGGAAGGATTGATTCCAAATTTGATTAGCCCCGTTAATGGGGGTTAACGCAGGCAGATTCATTATTTCTTTTGCCATTCAATTAGATGAGAGATGGGGAACCTCTGGCCCGCGGGACGGATACGGGCCGCTAGATCATTTCATCAGGCCCGGCCGGCTGTGGCTCTCTCCCCCACACGATCTGCAGGTCTGTTGGACTGGAGGCAGTCACAGGAAAAGCATATTTTCCTGTTACAGCCAAGCTGTCGGTGGCCACTCAAGACTCCCCGCCTGCCGACCCACTGGCGGTTCAAGTGCCGTCATGCATAGTACTGGCAGCACAGTGGGAGGCTCCATAAGCTTTCCCTACGATGCATGCAGCCACCCGGCGCCTTCCCCTTGCCATGTGACATCGCACTGCGTGATGTCAGACAAGCACCGCTGGCCGCACCATCATGCAAAAGATCAGCTAAGCTCAACTTCGTGAAGGAGGAGACCTGTGTCACTGAGCTGATTGGGGACGGATTGCAGCTGGTGATTGAGGAAGCGATGTCGGTGTCAGTGCCTCTGAAGCAGGAACGCTCCGTCTGTAAGTCCACTGCCAGCGACCAAAGATTTTAATAATTGTTTTGTGATATTACAATATATATATATATATGTGTGTGTAAGTATATATAATAAATCCAGAGGGCTGCACTCACTGTTCGTTCAAACACATGTGGGGTGCTCCAATAGAGACACTGAAGTCCAACGCATAGAAGGAGATTGAATGGGCACTCACCAGTCAGTTGAAAAAGCAGGTTTATTACTCACAAATCACATAATGCCAGTCGACGTTTCGGTCCGCATCACACCATTGTCAAGACAGATCAATCACCACAAAGCTAACATCAGGGAGACCCGGCCCCCAGTGTCTGCTAAGCCCTGTCGACATTTTTGATTGGCTCTTGGCCCAACGTGCCCCCAGTAGAGGTGACCATGAAGGGGGTGCAAGCCATCGATGGTTCATCTTAGATGGTTCATGTGCCATCAATGGTAATCGCTGATGGGCCCATCGATTGAAACAGTCGATGGACACAACACCGATGGCCATCCCTTTCTCAGATATGTGACCTGTTCTGTCACTGCTCCGGGCCTCGTCCTCGATCTCGCCTCCTGTCTCGGCCCGCATCCCAACATTAGTCCCGTCCCCTCACAGTTTCATGTCAAAGGTCATACCCCATGGCAAGACTGAGCACAGCAACAAGACACAAGGTCATCAGCATCAGCAAAGCAGACTGGGGTTTCAAGATGTGCTGTTCAAGTGTAACACCCCGCTGAGGGTACCTTTCTAAGATTGGTGTGTTGGGGTGTTTCCTTACCAAGTACACTGACTCTGGATCACCTTGGGTCCTACCGGAATGGTGATGATTATAGATACAAGCAATAGGGCACAGTTAGATTAAATATTTATTCAACTATTTAAGTGCAGCAAAGTAACAACTTCAACACCAGCACCACAATACAACAATTTAAGGTACAATTTGTTACACAACTTTACACCAGAAAAATTACACTGGGACTCGTAAATTTTTATTAACGCTGGAACTCAGGAACCGCTGTCCAAGCTGATGAGAAAAGTGGTTAAGCAATAGGCATACAACAAGAAAATGTTGCCATATGTCAGGGACCCGTACCCAGTATCCCTGACGTGGGGGGGTGCACCTCTGCTGTAGCAGAGCGCCGTAATACAAATACCTTACTTACGAAACTGCCACCACCGATGGAAACGATTTAAAGAGGCCACCGGTCCTCCATTATCCCAATAATTGCACAGACTCAGCAACAAGATTCCCACGCAGGTAATCTGTTGCTTAACCTCTCCACGATTGCGCCGACTCAGCGTCCCAGAACAACCTCTGCTTCCCGTACTTAACAATATGTGTAGCAACACTATTAATCTCTTCAAAGACTAGGGTTCGGAGCATATATGAAATAAACTAATAAAGAATACTTTATTTACACTAAAGGTAGTACAATGCTTAAAAAAGAATGTTACAGAGAAAGGAATGGTTACAAAAGGTACATACAGCAATATAAAATAAAAATGGTAGAGGTAGATTTACAGAAAACATGCAGCGTTAGAAAACACACAGCGCCCAGGAGGAATGCAGGTTAAACTTCAATGTGACAAATTGATCCCCCAGTTTGAACACAGAACACAGGGCTTCAATCCCTTTTATCAGAAGAGCATCACACCTCAGGTGACGTCATGCCAGTCCGCTCTGAATGGTGGGTTAGATAATTGGAACCTCCCAGCTAAGTTTAAATCCCTTTAAACTTATAACAGAATAAGCCTAATAAAGTCGCCTGTGGATGGACTACCTACAATATGGGGTGTTCATCATACTGGTCCATATTTTATGTTATACAAGTGTAACTATGATTGATGTGGTTGTCATAATGCATTACTGAGATATCTCATATCTTCAAAACTGTATGTCTCAGTAATCTGGGAATTGCACACAACCTGGATATGGAGTCCCGTTATATGTATATAATTTCCCAAGCCTCCAGCTATCACTGATACATCCATTTTATCTCATAAACCATCCAAATATGACTGATCTTTGATCTGTCATATCTCATCTGGTTACTCTTTGTTTTACCCCCTATGGTGCTGACTGGCTATAGATGCAGACACAAAGGCTGAGCAATACACATGCCCTGGTGACAAGGTTACCGTAATTGAGTGGACACACAGCTCTAAGGTAGTATTTCCTTACTCAATTAACAGGCTAGTGGGAACCTATTAATTTCATTACCTGGGCAAGATTCAAACCAAAATCTTCCTGCCTTGTACACTTCCAAGAATAATTATCATGCGAGTCCTATGACATTTAACAATTCTTAAAATTAAGATGTGGCTCCGAAATGTGAAATTAGGCCCTTTCAGGAACATACAGAGCTAAGTGCCATTTGCATGTCACATGGTTAGCTTTCCATCTTTCCTGCCTTTCATTAACTTGTAACCGGACTCAAAGGATACATGACCTAATAAAGACAGTCAGCTCTCCTGCCCTCACATTTATAAAACAGTTATTCTATGGCTTTTAAATTACCACTCTGTTATGACATGAAACTATAATTCGCACTATGTGCCATATCGCTATATTCCTCACACCATATATTATCAATAATGGATTAAATAAATCGCTCTATTATTTTGTACTCAAAACAAACTAGTGTTCAGTTACTCGGCATGCAATTAACTAACCTAGGAACATACAATGCACTTGAAGTCTGGCCAGACCTTCTTTTGGTGGTGCACGTGAAAAGTTTGTTTAAAACTGAAGAAAAAATTGCCTCCAAATTTACTTTACTATGCTGGAGCTAGTGGTTAAGGCTGTTCTATTGCTTATACGATGCAAGTTCGGACCTGTGCTGATACTGTAGAGACTTCTCTCTAACATCTGCACAATCTCTTAAAGTGAATCAAGGTTTACTAGATTGACCCCCAGGATAGCCTATTAGTATGCTTTCCCTGTGCATTTATAATCCTCTGCTGACCTGTCAGAAAGTCCTGTTCTTCCTCTTTAGGATATCTCAAACAGAATAGACTAGCTGTCCTTTATCCAAGCTGTGAGGGATTCAACTTCGCTAACTGAGGTATTCTCTGACCTCACTTGGCCAACTCTATTTTCACCTCAGATAGTGTTTAATATGTCCCTTTTTATCCTTGCTGGTCCTTACAGGGATCAACTTTGGGGACCAAACTGACAATTATTGTTAGCTAAGACGGATCGGTCTACAGTAATAACTGATACTTCCTGGAGAAACGCTGGATGCATAAGTCTTTTTAATCCTCCATTTGAAGAAGTAGCTGTCAATGGAAATATGTGCAAACATATAGCTGTCTGTAACTGAAGGGACTACATTGAAGTGTGGTGCTTTATACAGGTACTAGCTGACAGACCTGATCCATGCGCAGCACCCTGGACAGAAGAATCTCCGCCTCCTCGCCAGCCCCCGGCTGTCAGTCACTCCGACGGGGAAGGCTGGTGGGCGGCTCCCTGCTTCCTCCGGCAGACCTCACAGCTTCCTGGCTGTACAAGTCCCGGTTCTCTCCTCTCAACACCCGCGGCTCCGCACAGCACCTCATGGTAAATCCCACTCTCCTCCTAAGGAACCCCGCTCCGGTCCTCTCATCAGAGAGTCTCCAAGCAGCCCCCCGCGGGAGTTTCCTTAATACCAGCGGTCACATACGGGCCCCTTCCCGCTCACTGCACGAGCCGCTCTAGCCCACTAACATACTGGGCGTGTTCTATGGGGACAGTTTTTCCCCTATATAGCGGATGGTAGTGTCCTGTGCCTGGCCACGTGTCCCCCTAGTGTCCATAGTCCCGTGGGGCAAACCACTCCAAGTTCCCCGCTGTGAGGGGTTAACATATATACATGAAAGGGCATCCAAAATAATTTACAGGACCTATATGGACTAGCCTCTCTAACTTATTTAATACAGTGTAAATATATGAATTCTCTCAACATGCATGCATACATTATATATATATATATATATATATATATATATATATATATATATATATATTTTCAGTAAAAAAAATATAAAATATCTATATAAACTGGACAGTAAACACCTTTAGGGGTATCACACAAGCTCTTTTGAAGCACAAAGAAACAGTCAACGCTGAGGACCGTAGAGGTATTGGTCGGGCAAGCTGGGCATATACGTCCAGATAAAATGCCTGTCAGACCGACAAACATTTTATCTGGCAGTCTGCCAGCCCGCAGATGTCCACGGCATACACTGAGATATCTCACAGTGTATTAGCCCGACATCTGCGCTCCGCCCCCGTGGAAGGAGACATTTTCCGGTTCCTTCCATGGGAAGGAACACAGGAAATGTCTGCCTGTCAGCCGCGGCTGGGCATACACTGCCCAATGCGGCCGACATTTTAACTCATAAATATTGCATCGGATGAACATACCCGCCCGAGCGATATTTAACCATCGGTCACCCGCACACGTGCTACCATTATCGGGACGATCCGCGAATATCTGGTGGATCGCCCCGATAAATGTAGTGTGTATGGCCAGCATAAGTGTATCAGATGAAAGACACATCATGCTTACTTCCCTTCTAAATCGGAAGATGTCCAGCAGTGCCATCAGCTCAGAACTGGCAGCACTACTAGTCTCAGCAGGTAGCACCTCACATTGTGCTTAGGGTGTGCAATATAGGGCCCCTCCCCCATTGCATTCTGTACTGTGTGTGTATATGTATGTACATTGGAAGGACGAGACTCGTTATACCCTGATTAGCACCCCTCCCACCTGTTTCTGGGTGTTTTTAATTAGCAAGGAGTTCTTGCACTCCAAGACTGCACATCTAATAAGGCACAGGGAGGGTAAGACCTACTATATACTGCATATATGCTGTGTGTCAGTTTTGGGACTGGTATTGTGGTGCGGGGCTCTCTGGGGCTGGTGTGGCTGGACTGCTTCATGGCATCATAATGTAGACTTTTTCACTTTTAGTTTGTTTTTTATATATGTAGCACTTCTTACATAAGCAAGAGGTTATAATTAAAAGTGTAAGACTTAACACTTACTTAGAGAAATATAAAGAAACTCCTATCACTTGTAATCTCGCACTAGTGTGATGCCATGGGGCGGTCCTGCTGGGTTGGCCTGGGGGGTCCCGTGCCCTGTACTTGTTCCAAAGGAGTGTTAGGGACCTGCCTGATAGGAGGTCACCAGGATGTGGTGGGCAGGCCCATAGTTATGAACAATTATTATGCTAAGAACCTCATTGACGCAATATAGCAGTATTATTATTAGGTTTAGCATGGTTAAGCTCTGTACACACGGAGCGATATAAATGAACGATAACATTTAAATCGTTCAGTTTTTGGCCCTTTCCAAGCCTCCAACGACCAGCAATGATCGGGCACATATGGACGATAGCGATATCGTCCATCAGCCGTGCATGCTGGCCAACCTGCTCGATATCGAGCAGGTTCCTATAGGGACCCGCGATCATTGGTCGCTATAGCCGTTGGGGAGTTGGTGGGGTGCTCGATCATCCAGCACTCCGGGCAGGTGCAGAACAATCAGTCAGCGATATCGTTATGTGTATGGGCCATTAAGAGTGTGCACTTGCATTTTTTTTTTTCTTTTTCTACTAGTCTCAGCATGTAGCACCTCACATTAGCCCTCACTCAGAGGCGGTCGCAAGAAGCGATCGCTCTCTCTGAATGAGGGTGGCTGCTTAACTTTTTAAGTGCGGCCTCTTGGTCGCTAGCTAAGCTGTGGGTTACCACCCACAGCTCTAGCGAGCGACCAGGTTGATGGTCGCCATGGTCAAGACCATCAGGGCTTGCGATGAGACCCTAAGATTGGGTCTCGGCAACCGCAAGCCCCAGGGAGCTTCCTGCTCTGATCGAGCAGAAAGCTCCCCACTGACATCACTGCTGATGCCTGTGCGGCCGCCCACAAACTGCATGCGTTCCTAAAGGAACGCCTTCGTTTGGTCGGCCATCCCTCCCCCCCCCCAGGCCCGCCTACCAAACGGGGCGAGCTGTCCATCAACATCGACAGCCACCCGTTGGTAGCGAGCCCCGGAGCCAGAATCTCTCTCTCGCTCCGGGGCTTGCGCACGCGCAGTGTGGCCGCTGTGGTCCTAAACATCGACCCGCTTGCGAGCGGGTCTGAATGAGGGCCATTGTGCTTAGGGTGTGCAATCTAGGCCCCCCCTTCCCTCTATATAAACCAATAGGACCCAGGTACACCCATCTACTGTTTGGAGAAGTCTGGCCAGAAGTGGTCTTCATGGAACAATTGCTGCCAAAAAGCCATACCTTTGACGTGGAAAAAAGGCCTAGCGACTGAACAATGCATGAAAAACTTAGGAGCTGGGGTGCAGAAATATGGCAGCAGGTGCTCTGGACTGATGAGTCAAAATGTGAAATATTTGGCTGTAACTGAAGGCAGTTTGTTTGCAGAAGGGCTGGAGAGCGGCGCAATAATTTGTTTGGGATCGGGCTGGTTATCGAATCACACTACACATTGGAGAGGTTACCCCTGCTGAGATCGCGCCCAGCGTTACTTGTAGCTGGAAAAGAAAACATCGGATAGTTTGAACGCGTGCGCAAGCACTTCGTCAGACACCAATTAAGCTACCAGCATGATTTTAGCTGAAATAGAATATTGTGCTGGCTACATACATACGCAACAAGCAAGTGTGTAGCGTTACGGCATCACTTTATGGCAGATGGAAACGCCATTAACACCTTCCACTTCGCGTAGAACGCAAATCCGGTCCGGGAGTCCACGAACGGGAGGTTATCTGATGCTGTGCTTGTAGCCAAGAGATGTGGATTAGGACGGACAGACAGACCCCTGTCCATTGTGTAGTTACGTGACCTATTATGTAACCTGGTGTGCGCCAAGATCATATGCACACAAAGGCATTAATTGATGGCTGAATGTACTAAAAGGAATGCAAACAACTACAGCGTGTTATTCATTCACTTTGTTTTTTTAAATATATAAAACCACACAAACACTGGTATTTGCAAAGTCACATTTTACTTTTGGAAAATGAGCAGTTTAGTAAATATATATATATATATATATATATATATATATATATATAATTTCCCCAGTGCGCAATTCTGCTTTTTTTTTTACAAAATACTGTATGTGAAAAACAAAGAACAGAGTGGTTACTAGGCAACGATGGCCCCCCATTTGTACATCTGTGGCCCCCCGATAGCCGGTGTCAGGATAGTGGTACAGACAGTGGGGAGAGGCAGCGTTACACAGTGATCTGACCATAGCACGGGAGGGATCCCTGGCCACACGGCGGGACAAACGATGCCACCACCAACACACTGGGCATGCTGCCCGCTCTTCAGCCCTGAATCTCCCGCTTCTCTCACCTGGATCCTCACTCACGGCTGCAGAGTACACTGGGCGGCTTTCTAATACTTCAGTAAACCCACCATAGTGTTTGATGTTTAGTAGTTTCCGGTCACGTCCATGTTATCGCTGTCGCTCATCGGTGTGAATGTAGAAGAGGGCAGACGCTCGCACGTGCGTGTGCAAACAGTTTCTGCCGGCATCACGATCACATCAAGCCCAAGTGTATTTCACGGAGTGATCCAAGAGTCCCGGGGGATGGGGAGACTCCTGGGGTTGCATCATTAGTATATTGCCCAACTAAAAACATCCTGCACCCCCTCTTCCCCCCCCCCCCCACAGCGGGTGAAGTAACCCCAGAGCAGGCTTGTAGTTGAACCATCGCTGGAAAGCCACAGCCTGCCTGCTACCCCTGGCACCCTGGGCCTGTGCCCCTTCCTCTGCAGCCATCATGTAACACTGAAAGTCTTATTAGAACTTGTCCCTGGATCGACGAACCTGGGTACAGGTTACTGCAAGGCGGCACGCGCTTGGAGGGGAGTAGACAGAACACAGAACGTTGCTGCAAAACCTCCGCATCCCTCCGCACATTCCCAGCCGGTATTAGGGATGAGACCGTTGCCGCCCTCCACCAGTACAGCCCCGATAGGTTCGTATTGGCCGCAGCAGAACCAATGTTTTTTTTATAGTAGCAGAGGGGTCCTCTCCCCCAGAGGCTGCTCCTTGCGAAACAGATCCCTGAACCGAGCCAGGCTGGCTAGTAGCCGATCTTTTAGGGGTGGCGTGTGGTAGCTGGGGTCCAGAATGTTTGTTATCCGTCGCTCTCGGTCTCGTTTCCATATCAAGTAGGGGGTTGGAGGGAATGGGGGTCTCTCCCTCTCTCGGTATAGCTGGGTCGACACACCACTGAACGCCAGGACCACCCATATCGCTATGATGACAAAATCTGCCAGGAACAGGAGACATTAGTTAGGTCAGGGGGATACACCCCCAACACCCCTCCCTGGTGCAAGTGACTTAGTGTTAGGCCCTGGAGAACTGGCTGCAATATAAAAGTATGCAAGTTATAATACATAAAACTATGGGGGTGCCGTACATTTATCCTTTCCACACGTGTCATGATCACGATACAAGCGTTTTGCATACAGGACCAATTTATACTCTAAAACAAACAACAATTTGCGAGAACGGGTCTAAAATTGTACATGATACTTGAAGACAAGACAGAGACCCTTATAAGAGGAGCTGGCGCTGAGCGAAGCATGAGCGCAGAGACTTACCGTTAGTCTGGAACGGCACGCTGGTGTAGGCTGCACTGAAGTCGCTGTTCAGCGCCCTCTTGAGGACATTTAAGGTAATGTAGCTGAGGCTTGTGTACAAGTAACTGTCTATTGCCAACACCACCGTATAGGAGCCGACTACACTGCAGGTCAGAATGTTCAGCTTGAACAAAGGAAAAGGCTGATTAGTTCAGTAAACAGACAGCACACCCAAGATTATTAACATGACAAACTTCCCGGCATGTACATGAGAGCCCAGATTTAAAATCAGAGCTATTGGTTAATTTAGCTGGTCCTGGGCAGCACCATCATCCAGAAGACTGACAATATAGGGAGGACACTGATGTGGTTACCATCAAGTGCAGATTGTTAGCTAAAAGAGAAGCCATAACAAACTATGGCGACAAAGCAACAACTACCGGAGCGAATAAGGAGTGAAAATAAGTCTGGACTTCAAACTCTGAACCTGTGGTATTGTATGAGCGCCTTTTGTTTTTCAAAATGGCTGCCTCCATGATGATATTTTAAATGGAAATAAATAGCATAAATAAATTGGAGGGAGGGGCACACTTACTATTTTTGGGCTGGGGAGCAGGCAGACAGGCACCAGCAGGGCGATACAAGTGAACGTCAACCAAAAAATGGCGTCATGCCGAAATGTGGCGTAGTCCCCTGTAAGAAAGGAGGAGAATAACGTTCCCTAAATTACATACAAACATCACACAAATATTTTAACAGTGACGATCCTTTGTGAAGCATGCCCCAGCCTGTTAGCCCTTAGGGTCCCGGGACTAATTAGGTGTGACAACACCTAGAGAGACACAAGCTGTGCGCGTATAACATGAAGGAGGGAGGGGGCAGCTCCTGTCTCCTCCACCCAAAACAAACACACACACACCGCAAAATAACAGTCACAGCTCCCAAATTCAGCTGCATACCCCAAACACACAGCTGTGAATGGTGTAAGTGAATAAGCATTTTCCCCATTTCTTCCAGGCCACAGGCACTCTTCCCAAACCAATAGGCTGCGGGAACTCAGTATGAGCACGAAATAGCACCATGCTGTCAGCCAATGAGGTTAGCTGCTGGAAACAGGCCCCTGCGGAGCCGCACTGGAACCCCCATTCTCCCAGGGAGGTCAGAAGAGGGGAGATAAGAGTATCTGGCACCAGGATCCAGCCCTGCTAGCCGCTTACAGAACAGGGCTGAAACCAGATGCGGCTGGGCAGTTACATACAGACAGCTCCGGCTTCGTGTATTTACAACAAGGCCGACTGTGAGCATAGGAGGTAAACAGGAGCTATAACATTATAACGTGCAATGAGCCAAGATCGCTTCTCTCACTGTCTATATGCACCTCATTACACGCTACCATATCTGACACACAGGAATAGGGGCCCGCTTACCTGGCTACACCCTAATGTGGAAAGCAGGCTTACCTCTACGTGCCACACGTCTGCCGTAAGCTGGGTACACACGTAAAGATTTTCTGTCCAACTAATTGATTGGTTGGAATGAAAATCTGGTAATGTATGGGAGTAACTGATGATCAGCAATTTGCTCCTAAATGCCAGAAAACAGATGAAAATGGCGTCAGACAAGTTTGTTAAATGTTTGAACAGTTTTTGTCCATTTTCTGGCGTTTGGGAGCAAATTGCTGATTGTCATTTACTTTCATACCTTACCAGATTTTCATTCCAACCAACTAGTTGGATGGTTGGACAGAAAATCTTTACGTGTGTATGCAGCTTTACACTCGCTCTCCTTTTCTGGTTTATTGCTAATACCCCTGTACTAGAGATTTCCATTTAATCCCTGTCATACATTCAGAGACAAGCTAAGCTTACAACAAATACAGTACGATCTGTCTCCTGTATGTGACGGGCGAGCTCAGCTCTGCGGGTAGGACATCTGCACTAACGTCAGACAGACAGCAACTCATCCTCACCAACCGCCTGGTGCCGACAGCCTCACGGAAACCAATACTTTACCTATTGGGGTGAAAAATATGATGCACGCAACCAGGAATCCCAGCACCAGCCCCACCAGCAGCACGCAGAGGTAGAAGCAGCCAAATCGCCACCAGTAGGACACCAGCAGCAGCCCCCCGATGACCCCAGTGAGGGCAGTCACTGCGAGACGCGCTGTAGAGAGAAAGAGAGAGTCAGTCCCATCAAAGCTGGTCTATAGTGCAGTCTACTCTCCCTTTATCCCACCCTGACCCCGGCGCAACCCTACATACAATCATCATTTGTAATCTACACAACAACGGGCGGCACTTTCATTTTTAAATGGGCCAAACATTACTCGTAATATCAGCAGTAAGCTAAAGTAATACGTTTATCAATGACAGAGACACCTATCTGTATTAGCATATCAGGGGACGTTACACATAAAGCAGAAAGGGGTTGGGGCTTCAAGTAAAACCTGGGCGGGGGGGGGGGCGTCCTGTCGCCCATCACTGCTTTAGCATCTAATTTGTGCACATTCAATCTTGCGCTGTACTATGTAATGTCACTAACATGATGCAACTTTTCATATAAAAAGTAATAGGAAAAAAAATATATAATCTTACACTGAAGAATTTTTACACCAGGATAGAATATTTACCAGATACTAGTAACGGTATTTACAGTATAAGTAACAAGATATAGTAATAACTCTAACAAACATTACCATCGTAATTAAGGTGTGAGGCTCTTGTGAGAAGAACGAACATGAAAAAGCCAAAGATAATATATCCCATGGCGAAGAAATCTAGAGAGAGAGAGAGCGAACACGTCAGCGAGTGTCAGACCACTCAGCTCCCTAAGAGTTTCCGCAGCAGCTGAGGCACTCGGGTGTGAAACACTACACCGTGAGGATTTCACTGCACAACGCTCATGACTGGAATAACTCACCCGCCTTTAAAAAACTGTGTCCAAAAAAGCAAATAAAAAGACTGTAGACTGCGCACAGCGTGAAAAACACTTTGGTCGAAACTCTGCCTAAAAGAAAAAAAAATATATATATATTTGGTATTTTTCTCTCACATTTCTCAATTGACCAGAAGGTTATTTACACATTTATTCCTTTATCTGTTAACGCAAGTTTAAATTAGAGATAAGCGGTTCGGATTTGACTGGGATCTTCTTGTCAAGTTTGTATCTGTAAACGAGACAAATCGCCATCATTCCGCTGCGGGAGATCCAAGAGATCCGTGAAAGATGACTTTTTGCCTCCTTTTCAGATACGAGCTTTCGTAAAGTTGGCGAAAAGAATCGGAGTCAAATAAATGTTATTTTACAATCATTCTAAAGACAAAAAGGAGTATATCTGCACACAGTACATTTCTGTTGTGGTCAAAAAAGCCTCATGAAAAACCCCTGATTTCTATTGTATATATTGTAGTAGGGGGCGCTGCCTGGACGACCATTACTAGAAACGTAAAGAAAGAGAGGAAAAGTGACTGTATCTGACAGGCGCATTAATAAACAACTAAAATATAACTTTTATTAATTTATTCCATTAATAAGCCAGGACCATATCACTCGGTTCAGGTTGGAGATCAGTGAAATAAATAGCTAAAAATTTAATTTCTTATGATGTGAAAAAGTGTGTGTGGTGATCAAACAGAAAATAATAAATAAAAATAAATTAAAACGATCTGGTTTTATGGTGTCTAATGTATTTACGAATTCTGATATGCACTGTCCATAAATTAGTCTGTGTAAATAATTCACCACAGTTATTGGTCATAATTCAGCATATATCACATATTATATGAGTGGTATATATTGGGTCATGCACTACCAATGTTAAGTTATTATATCTTCTGTGGGATTAATATTTCAGTATCATAGTACCATATGGATTTCAACCTCTGTCAGTGTATCGGATATCCCATACAATCTCATATTGAATATCGATAAGCAAATGGTGCTGCGTGCACTAATTATCGACTGACAGATGATATAAAAAATATATAGATTATTTTCAAGCAGGATTTTATGTTGATACACATATGAGATCAAACGACAGAGGGACTGGCTTCTTTACTCTGTATATGTTATATCCCTAATAATTCGGCTGTTCAGTAATGCATGAGTACTTAATATAAAGTTATAAACCCTTCATCTAAACCTAAACACAGCAAGTCTCAAGATTACTGGATTGATATCCTGACATCGTTGCTCTATGTCAGTACTGGATACAGAATGGTAACAGTCTGATTCACAGTGCAGACTATGGGTCGTATTCAATTTGGAGCGAAAAGCCGTTTTCGCGTGTTTTGGGCAAAAACTTTTCGCCAATGACGTCATTTTCGCCTGTTTTGGTTTTACCCCGTATTCAATTTGAAAGACTTTCTGCCTAGGCGGAAAGTCAATGCAATGTACTAGGCAGAAAAGTTTCGCCTATGAATAGCAGGCGGAAAAAAGTGCAGAATTGGGGTTTTGGGGTGCAACGTTGCGGGAACCCCCTGCAGCCTTCAGACAGCATCCCGAAGGTAAACTGTGTCAAAACTCTTAAGGACACCCAAAAAAAATCGCTTTGAATTTGGGGGCGAAAAAAAAAAATGTTGGGGGACAAAGTTAAAAACTAGAGAACTTGACTCTGGGGGGTTCCCAAGTATACCCCAAGTGTTTTTACATTGCGGAAGCTTGCAGAAGGTGGATTTTTCACAATTTTTTCAACTTCACTTTAGCAACTTTAAAATATGCTGACCCCCATTTTCAAGTACCCCGAATTTGCTGGGATAAGTTATTTTCTGGAAAATATACTCCTGAATACTATTCTGCACCACGAATAGAAAAACGCTATTTAGCAGCTATTGAGCCCGTTTAAAAACACCAAATACCTTCAGCAAGCCAAATCGGGGGGTTACCATAGCGAACCCCCATGTCAGAGCATCTTTTGGGGGGTGTCAGGCTGATTTACCCAAATCTGACAGCACTTTCCGCCTGTTCAAGTTTCGCCGGGTCCCGATTTCGCCTACTTTCAAACTGAATATGGGGATACGAGAGCACGCGCGCGATACTTTTCCGCCTACAAAACAGACGAAAAGTCCGGGAGGCGAAAAAGCATTGTGGCTGAGCTCAAATTGAATACGGCTCTATGTTGCAGATATGATACTGACATAATAATCCCACAGAAGATATAATAACCTAACATTGGTAGTGCATGACCCCAATATATACCACTCATATTATATACGTGATATTTGCTGAATTATGACCAATCGGGAGCACTAACTGTGGTGAATTATTTATATAGTCTAATTTATGGACAATGATTTTCAGAATTCATAAACACATTAGACACCATAAAACCAGATCGTTTTTTCATTTATTTTTATGTATTATTTTCTGTTTGATCACCAACATACATTTATTTCACATCATAATAAATTCCCTTTTTAGTTACATATTTCACTGATCTCCAACCTGAACCGAGTGATATGGTTCTGGTTTATTAATGGAATAAATTAAGAAAAGTTATATTTTAGTTGTTTATTAGTGCGCCTGTCAGATATATTACAATCATATCAGATTTTCGGCAGGGGATGTAGTTTGGAAGCCGACGGCCTGAATGCCGACCGCCGGCTTCCAGACTTTCTAATCCCAGCGTGGAACTAATGACAGGCGTCAAAAACTCGATGCCTGTCATTAACCAGATGCCGGAAGACCGACGCCCAGCATACCGAACGAAGGTAAGCTGGGCGCGGGCAGCCACAGGGGGGGGGGAGGGTTAGGTTTAGGGCTCCTGGGGAGACTTAGTGTTAGGCACCCCCCAGGAGGGTTAGGTTTAGGCTAGGGGAAGGGGGGGTTAGGGTTAGGCAGCGGGGAAGGCAGGGTTAGGGTTAGGCACCCCTAAGGGAGGGTTAGGGTTCAGGGGGGTATGAATTAGGTTAGAGATACTTACCTTAGGTACGATCAGGATTTTCACCCTTGCCGGGCTGCTGCTGTCGGGATTTGATACCTACTACACCCCTTGGCAGCACTGAGATAGACACATGTATGAACGTACAGGACATAGTCGCACATTCATGAATATCCCGTAATCATCCCCATAACAAGATTTGCTCTACAGTAACTATTACATAGAGAGGGATCCAGTCTATGGATCTACATTAAAAAGGTCGACAATGTCTAGAGATAGACACCACATGGCAGACAGTCAATAGGTCAAAAAGGGACAAAAGGTCAACATGGATGAAGATAAAAAGGTGCAAAGGGTCAACACTGAAATGGTACATTTTGTTTTTTTGGTTTGTAAGGTTTAGGCACTTACTGTAGTATTAGGGTGTGGCACTGCGAGGGACAGTTAGGGTGTGGCACTGCGAGGGACAGTTAGGGTGTGGCACTGCGAGGGACAGTTAGGGTGTGGCACTGCGAGGGACAGTTAGGGTGTGGCACTGCGAGGGACAGTTAGGGTGTGGCACTGCGAGGGACAGTTAGGGTGTGGCACTGCGAGGGACAGTTAGGGTGTGGCACTGCGAGGGACAGTTAGGGTGTGGCACTGCGAGGGACAGTTAGGGTGTGGCACTGCGAGGGACAGTTAGGGTGTGGCACTGCGAGGGACAGTTAGGGTGTGGCACTGCGAGGGACAGTTAGGGTGTGGCACTGCGAGGGACAGTTAGGGTGTGGCACTGCGAGGGACAGTTAGGGTGTGGCACTGCGAGGGACAGTTAGGGTGTGGCACTGCGAGGGACAGTTAGGGTGTGGCACTGCGAGGGACAGTTAGGGTGTGGCACTGCGAGGGACAGTTAGGGTGTGGCACTACGAGGGACAGTTAGGGTGTGGCACTACGAGGGACAGTTAGGGTGTGGCACTACGAGGGACAGTTAGGGTGTGGCACTTACTGTAGTATTAGGGTGTGGCACTACGAGGGACAGTTAGGGTGTGGCACTACGAGGGACAGTTAGGGTGAAGATCAGGGTTAGAAAACCTCCCAAAAAAACCTTGTGTAGACCATTTTTGTGTCGACATTTTGAACCCATCGACCATTCATGTGTCAACCTTTTGTCCCTGTCGACCTACTGACTGTCTACCAGGTGAGGTCTATTTATACACTGTCTATCTTAGTGTTCCCGCTAGATCTCGTGCACGTCAGGGCGCTAAGGGGGACGGGTAAAGAATCTATGCGCACGCGCCCCTGAAAAAGGGGAGTGACCGCCCAATAAGGGTGTGCCCAGTACTTACAGAGGGGCCGGGCTAGCCCCCCAAGCTCTCCCCTCACTGTGAATAAACGCCATGCGCACAGTATCTATTCTTCCGGCAACGATCGGTCGCCGCAACTTTTCCCACCCGCGGGACACTGCGTCCCGCAGGTGGGGGAAGGCACAGGGAAGGCTTTTTTAGCGTGGCGCTGCTAAAAAGGGCAGAGCACATTTTGCACCTGTAAAATCGGGCAGGGCACGGTGTCCCGCTAAACCAGCCTAGCGGGAACACCATCTTTATGTAGATCTTTTATACTAAACCCCATAAAGTAACTGTCAATAACAGTTGCACTTTTACTATGAGCAGCACAATGGACAATACATTAGTGCACGCGTTACAGAGGTATCAGCGCCGACTGTAATCGCTTCCAGGTCAGTGGTGCTCTAGCGTCCCAGCATCAGAGCTGAGACTACAGCTATATAGACCTGCGCTGTGCACTAATCAGTATGCCGTCCTGTCCATGTCCGTCCCCACCTCTCAGGGTATGATGACAGAAGGTAAAGATGCCTCTGTGGGAATTAGGGGTCATACATCACGTTTCGTTCATGCTGTAACACATGTTCCCATAGGTGTTCCTACCGAGCGTAGAGCAGCTGTCCACGGCCGCAGTGAAGTTGCAGGCGTATGTGTGAACCGGAACGTAGGCCGCGGACGTGTTCAGAAGAGGATCCCGGACCACCACGTTATAAATGACTCCTTGCCCGGGAATGGATGAAAAGGACACGGCGGTGCGGTCGCTAGATATCAGCGTGGCCAGCTGTCAGGGGGGAAAATAAATAATAATGCAAAATAAATATATTCAACATTATTTCATTATAAAAAGTTGTCAGATTTTGTAAGCAGCGTTTCAGTCTTATGGATCATTTAAAAGGGCATTTCCAACATCCAGCTGGTTTAAGAAGCCTCCCCCCCCCCCATGTAGTACTAAACTGATTCCCTACACCCTTGTGGGTCCCCAGCCGCTCACTCAATTCAAAGTACTGAAGCCTAAAATGTTTGGGGAGTCGAGGTGGCCAGCCCCACTAATGCTCTAGCTAGGGATAAGTCGGATCCCTGTTTGATGGTCGCAGCACTGTCCCAATTAAAGGCTGGCGTTCATTTCTAGCCCTGCGTCAGATCTCTCGGTGATCATCACAGAGCTGGACAGCAGAGATCCCCACTAATCGTAGGAAAAGAAGCCTGCTGCATGTGACAGGGGCAATGAAATGATGTGAGGAGGGGAATGGAGGCAGCAGGAAGCTACAGACTGAGAGTTATATAGTGGGAGGAGCAGGGTCCCCAGCAGAACAGAGTATATCAGGAGATGAGTGATGTGTTAGTGAGGACAGGGCTGCATGTGACAGGGGCAGTGACAGGATGTGAGGAGAGGAATGGAGGCAGCAGGAAGTCACAGACAGAGAGTTACATAGTGGGAGGAGCAGGGTCCCCAGCAGCACAGTCTGTGGCTTCCTGCTGCCTCCATTCCCCTCCTCACATCATGTCACTGCCCCTGTCACATGCAGCCCTGTCCTCACTAACACATTACTCATCTCCTGATATACTCTGTGCTGCTGGGGACACTGCTCTGCATCCCACATGACCAGCTCACTCAATTCCTAAAACACTCTGTGCAGCTCTGAGCAGTAGGACGACCTGACTGACTACAGGCGATTCTACATCTTGAAAACAGGTGTCGCACATATGCGCAGAAAATGAAGATTGATAACAAAAAGCTGCTCTGCCCCGAATTAAACCCATATTATAATTATGACGAGAAGGAGAATAGCATTTTAGCAGGATGGAGATCTCACCTTGACTCCATTAGCAATGACCTGTGGGACCATCGCCATCTTCTGCAGGTGAGCCATCAGCACAGAGTCATTGAGATTGTTCTCCGGCAGGAAGTACTGATAGACGTCATACTGCAGGCGCCACCGAGAGTCCTGGCCGACCTGGACATCGCAAGGCGCCGCACTGGCCGCTCTGGGGAGGAGGGAGAAGAGTTGTGTGCAAAGAGTAATAAATCACTGATTAAGCGGACAACAGTTACCAGAAATCCAGCGGCTAGGCTGGTCCTAGTGTGTGTAAGGCGGCAGCACTACGCAAGTGACCGTCCGTGCCTTGCAGATAATTTTCTAAGAACGTTATATGCTCATAATTTGCAAGGAGGCTGCACGTCATGTTATATTATACAATGGCCACTAGGGGGAGCTGTTCTGCAGGAGCAGTTTTTTCTTTTTTCTCCTAGTTATCATTTTATACTTTTTTTTGTTTTTTTGCAAATGTTGCTAGTGGCTCTTTTAGATCATTTCTCTGTTATTATAAGACAATTTTAGGTTGAGGGGTCAATCATAAGCTGGCCCCTGAAGAAAAAAAAAAGTCTGACAAGAAAATTAACCAAGCCACTTAGGCCCTGATTCAGAGCCGGACGCTCTGACCAGAGCGCTCGCTCTGAATCAGGGCCCACCTCCATTAATATGGAGCGCCCTCCTGGACGCTCGTATAGCTGTGGGTCACCACCCACAGCATATACGAGCGTGCAGGATGATGGTCGCGATGGTCTTGACCATCGCGACCATCGAAACTGCGAGCAGAAGCCTGCGGTTCAGTTTTTCAACCGCAAGGCCAGGAGTGATTTTGGCTCTATCAGAGCCAAAATCACTCCCACTGACATCACTAGTGATGTCAGTGGGGCCGGCTTCAGACGGTAGGCGTTCCCTTGGGAACGCCTCTGTCTGGCAGGCACGCCCACCAAAGGGGGCGTGCTGTCAGTCAACATCGACAGCACGCCCCCTTTGATGAGACACTCCGAGCGAAGGAAAGTCCTTCGCTCGTCGCGTCTCGCGCATGCGCACGACGGAGCTCCCTCCGTCGTGCGCATGCGCAGTGCAGACCATCGACCCACTTGCGAGCGGACAGCCGCTCGCGAGTGGGTCTGAATGAGGGCCTTAGTCATAGGATGTAACCACGTGTTGGGGTGGCTTCACTCAAACTACCGTACCCTATCTGTTCTTGGTTGAACTCAGAACCGTCACTATAAGGGATTTCATACATTCAGATGAACGCGTTTAGGTCATTTATTTATTGGTTTCCAAAAGGTGCGCAACATAGGCCAACTGCTCTAAAAACTGCACAGGTATCCGGATCATTGCTTGCGCACGTCACGGCTGATTCAGGGTCACGCGCAGGTCAGCCGCATTGCACACTTGGGAATAAATGTGGATCTTTGCTTGTATTCATAATCAGCCACACCTAGGTATCCGCACTGCCCCCCCATCACGACGGATCTCTGTAGTTCGCTATTCCTGCTGTTACGGCCTGCATGCGATGGTCTAGTTACTCCCGCTGAAGAACCTGTAGTGGCTCAAAGTTCCGTATGCACGCTCCGACACTCTCGCAGGGCGAACATTTTCAAGATCCAGCTGGAAAACGGACTAGCATGCGACTGAAAATAAGCCCCCTCAACACATGGGACTGGTTCACCAACTACACGGCCGCTGCTCGGACTACAGGTTTATCCAAGTTACAGAGGCCTGGACGAGTCTCAGAGCACTGTACCCGCGTTACGGTCTGTTTGGTTACAGCGAGTGAGCAATTTCCCCCGAATACGCTCAAGAGGAGGAGGACAGACAAGAGTTACCCTTACCTTGCATGGCCCAAATTGGCCGGGGCAAATTTAATGACGGTTTCATATAAATTGTACTGGAGATACAAGTTCGGGTCAATGTCCAAATTAAACTCCAAGTTACATGCGCCAGGGATTGGATCTGAAAACAGGGGACAGTAATGGTTACATTAGGGGGGGCGAGAATTCGGTTATTGGGTTTCATTAATCTGTGAGGTGTGAAAATTAACAACACGCTAACGGTATGTGTCACAGGACATGCGTTTACCCCTCTCCGTGTACGGGACGGTGACCGCTGATGCCAGCTGCGGATCCGGGTATGAAGTTTCCAGGTACCAGGTGCAGTTTGTCTGCTTGGGAAGGAGGACCGTCAGGAGACCAGCGTCGCTGCCAGTCTCGGAGCTATTTGCACTCCGCACCTAAAAGCCAAGAAATATATTTAATAGCAGCCTCATCGCTCATCATCACACACAAGAAGGTTATGGTACGGAGATTCTTGTAACAGCCTGTATCCCACTACGTACCCAGTGCGGGCAGCCTCTGCTATATTCTAATTGCTGGTGCTGAAACGCCATTTTTTTTCTACTAGAACCAGCAGCCACTTATTGACGTCACCAGAACACGTGTCCACAGGTCATGTTCATTGAAGTAACAGTGTTAAGGTGCGTATCCACTTGCCGACTGAGGAACGTTTGAATGATTGCAACATTGTAATCGTTCAGTCATTCCTCAACCTGCAGGTGCCCACACTGCCTGATATGTCGTTCAGCGCAGGCACCCTCCCTCAACCACGAACATGCCCAATCTGTCGTTATTGGCCTGCTCGGGGCGATGATTGATGACGGAAACGACCAGCGGGAGCGCGCATCGCTGGTCGTTCGCCATTTTCATGCCCGATTAATGAGCGGTTGAATAACGATGTCGTTATCGCTCATTTTAATCGCCAAGAGGATATGCGGCTTTAACTCTCTCATCGCAATCACATTTCCTACCACCATCAGCAGCAACAAGCCACAGGTTGCCTTTTTCCCAACATGTGCCCCAGCGCCAGTAGCCAGGATGCTTGTCATTTAGTCATCATGACAACAAGGATCTATACAGCCCTGCATGTGGGTAACACTAAATGGACTGTTTCCCGAAGTGATCAGCTTTCCAAAATGATACTATAATATTTCACAGATCTCCCTTAATTACTAGAGGCATCACTTTGTCTACCAGGTTGCTCAGACGTGGGGCCGTCAGCCAGCAAACAGGCCAGACGGCAGAACGTCAGCCAGCAAACAGGCCAGACGGCAGAACGTCAGCCAGCAAACAGGCCAGACGGCAGAACGTCAGCCAGCAAACAGGCCAGACGGCAGAACGTCAGCCAGCAAACAGGCCAGACGGCAGAACGTCAGCCAGCAAACAGGCCAGACGGCAGAACGTCAGCCAGCAAACAGGCCAGACGGCAGAACGTCAGCCAGCAAACAGGCCAGACGGCAGAACGTCAGCCAGCAAACAGGCCAGACGGCAGAACGTCAGCCAGCAAACAGGCCAGACGGCAGAACGTCAGCCAGCAAACAGGCCAGACGGCAGAACGTCAGCCAGCAAACAGGCCAGACGGCAGAACGTCAGCCAGCAAACAGGCCAGACGGCAGAACGTCAGCCAGCAAACAGGCCAGACGGCAGAACGTCAGCCAGCAAACAGGCCAGACGGCAGAACGTCAGCCAGCAAACAGGCCAGACGGCAGAACGTCAGCCAGCAAACAGGCCAGACGGCAGAACGTGATTGTTCTTCAGCCATCAGCTATGGGACAATGGTTCCATACATCAGGTAACAAATGTGACATCTGATGGAAGTAACCAGGGTTTTCCCTAAATGAAACCAAAGAACAATAGCACAATAATTAGATCTACACTGTGGCCCTAGTTTGCAGGGATATTACGCACAGCGTTCAGCGACATCCTCTTTATCAGGGTAACCCACACATTACTCATACCCTATAATCACCACTGGTTCTCTCCGGAGCTTTCCAGCAACATATTTACAGTAACCAGGAGAGGACAAACTACGTGAAAACCCAGGAGCCAGCGAGTGACGTCTAACAGGAGCCGGGAACAATCTGCACCAACAGAAGGACTCCCAAAGATAATGTACCAGCAGTCATCACTTACATAACATACAGCGAGCGCATTATAGTAACCACCCGCCGTGGAAAACACCTTATTATTACCTTTGTGTAACATCAAATAGACGCTGCAGGCAACTTAGGGCGCCACAATTACAGCCAAGCTGAACTACAAATGCCAGCTCTGGTTTTTAGTCGTGTGTAGCGTCTGTCTGTCTCACTGTAATCCTATGTTTTGTGTAGGAGCAATAAAGTATGGCGTGATGTATAGTCAGTGAGACCGGACGGTGACATTAGCAAATCAGCCCATAGTACAGGGCACATTTATATAGGGCTGGTTGGGGTAAGGAACAGCGATTAGGACAGAAAACGTTACCTCCTCGTGGAGTCAAATTAAAAAGTTTCAACATTTTTTTATTACTTAGTTACAAACTTCTCATCGGTTACATAAGCGCTTCCTCTTATAAACAGAATAATCTAACGATACAACCACAGGTTTCAATCCTCCAAGTACACGCCGTTAAGTATTATTTCCACACAAGTCTATTAACTTTGTTCGTTACAAGGAAGGAAATCTCCAATCTCAGTATTGTGACCAGCAGATTAACACAGCAGCAATGGGACGTATAAATCTAAAAAAAGAGTGGATCCCCGGGTAAGTGATCAGTCAATGCTACCTCATTGGCTAGGTGCCCCCCACCCACACACACACTGCTTCCCAGCTCCCAGCCAATCATGATAGAGAGTGTCTCCTGGTGGCGGGGTTCCCTTTAATGTTCGGTAGCGCTCCGCGCGCTGGGGACATACCTTGTTGAAGGAGAGGGTCACATTCATGTACTGGCTGTGGACTTGGAATAGGATGAGGGAGACATTCCCGGGAATGTTCTGCAGAACAAATTCGGTGGGCGAGGAGACCCCCAGCTTCACGTCCACAAACCGCCCCATGGAGACTTCCAGAAGTCCTGGACAGATGGAGACAGAAAGATCAGATAAGATGTATAGTAAATCTGTTTATACAACCACCATGATGTCTTGTGGCAGCTGTGCGAGTATTTACTCAGGGTTTGGTTCATGTTTATTCACTCAGGCTGCACGCAGCAGATTTCTAGCTCACCGATACATAGATTTCCACCCCTGCACGATGCCCAGACAGATCCTAATGGTCTCTTATGCTCAGCTGAACACAACATACTGTATCCGTGCAAAATAATTACCTGGAAATGCAAGAATCAATGAAACACGATTCTTTCCAAAGGGGAGACGATAATCGTGAGCACAGCAGACTTTACCAAACTTATTATTGTTCTAATTTAAATCACTGATTGGCTGATAATGTTGCCTAACGCTTGGAGTCTACCGCAGACACCATGAGTGACAAGTACGAGCCAGACCACCGAGCGAGACCAGACAGCTGTGCAAGGTTCTTCTAGACAATACAGTGGACCTGCATATAAAATACTACCATAGCCATACAGAGGAAGACATTGAGGCGCCATTGAAATATATAAAAGACAAATAAAACCCATACTATTACTCACCTGCTAGGCGCTATGCTTCCTGCATCTGTTGGAGGTACTTTTTAGGGTATGATAGTTTAATTGGGTAAGGGGGGGGGGGTTAGAGCAATGCCTGCTCAACAATGGCAGATCCAGTGCGGGGTGGGTGCAATATTAGAAACTATTGTACAACACCCCCCCCCCCCGTAGCCCCCTTCTGCAGGTCAGCCTGTTTGACCGTGCCGAGCAGGAACCGGTACCTTTTGCTGGAAAACACGACACAGACAGACAGACAGAGACAGACAGAGACACACACAGAGACACACACAGAGACACACACACACACAGAGACACACACACACACAGAGACAGAGACACACACACAGAGACAGAGACACACACACACACAGAGACACACACACACACAGAGACACACACACACACAGAGACACACACACACACAGAGACACACACACACACAGAGACACACACACAGTTATTTAAAGAGCCGGAGGAGCAGCCGGATTTATGGCCATTACTGGATAATTTACCCCTGTGGATACTGACTGGGGTCCTGTCTTCATTTTGATTATTTCATTAGTCACATGAAAGCGCTGCCTCATACTGATCAGTAGGAAACATTGCAGCACATGTCTAGCACATGTCCAGCGTTTCCTGTCATCAACAAACCCAATTATCACGTGTTACAGTACGTGGGAGTGTTATCTCCCAGCAATAAGGGGCCATTATACGGCATTGCCCGGCCCATGATTAGGAATGGTCGGCAATCAGTAAAACAAATTCTATCCAATTGGTTCCGAGAGCAACTTTTTCAAGAGGAACTTAACTGCCCTTAATAAAGATTTAAAAGTTAACCCACGGGATGTGCCCGCTGCCAAGTATTGGGAGAAGCCGCACAGAGTTAGCGGTGGGGTCTCTAACTGCAATACGGGCCTATTTATTATAGGGAGAAAAGCCATATGTCCTGCAAAAACACCCATTTTACCCAGAGATTGGGTTGCCCTCCCCCCCGCCCCCATCTTGTGAAGCCCCCCAGCTGGAGATCACGTTCGCAGCATCTTTGACAAAGCGTCCTACGTAACAAGGCCAGTGGACCGCCACTGCCCCCCTATTGCCATCTCAGGATGGCGAGGAGCACAGGACGCTTACTAGAATAAAATGCGTTCTAATTTCACAAAAATGCTTTTCTTAAGACAAATATATTAAAAATACTCTTTTCCTTTTTTTTTATATAAATGTTGCAGCAAAAAATTTTAAGTCCATGCATCAAACAGAGAAAAAAATATGTTATAGCTGCTTTAAGGCGATTTTTCACACGATATGGCTGTTTTTGTCTGATCGTAATGACCAATCGTGTAAAAAAAAAATGCTGATGCGCGTCCCCGCAGTCGTGTATCGGCATCGTAGATCAAATGGTTTTGCAGAAGAATTTCGAGCAAACAGTACGATGTGATGCATCTTAATACATCGGATCGTATGGGCGTTTGTACAATCGTACCTTTTCTAAATACAAACCGCAGAGAATGTCAAGGGAAGAAATTTCAAGGTAATTGTATAGGAGATCGGATCTGATACAAAT
Organism: Taudactylus pleione; assembly: GCA_031769625.1. Lineage (NCBI taxonomy): Eukaryota > Metazoa > Chordata > Amphibia > Anura > Myobatrachidae > Taudactylus > Taudactylus pleione. The sequence goes on from JAUIMM010000633.1 coordinate 2,664,934, forward strand.
TGCCCCGTGTATGGGCACCTTTAGAGAAATATAGACCCCATACTATGGGAAGGAAAAACAGAAGTAGTGGATGGTTGCTGGGAACCCCTACAGTGGACAGAGAACTAATAAACAGCCAAGCATTATTACAGAACATTACAGGACACACTCTGCAACAGGGGAATCTGGTAAAGCTTGGGGCTATTGTACTTTAGTTCTAACCCCAGCACACGTACTGTACTTCAGCCACAGGGGCCGATTCAGACCCGCTCGCAAGCGCACAGGTCCCCCTCTGGGCATGCACCGCCTCCGGCATGCGCGAGACCCGTCCTGCGATGGCAGCTCCGTCGCTACGGGTCTCGCTACAAGACGTGGCGGCTGTCGATGTTGATTGACAGCTCGCTCCATTTTGTAGGCGAGGAGGGGGGGGGCTGCACAGAAGCAGGCGTTCCCTTAGGAACGCCTGGCGTTTGTAGGCGGCCCTACTGACATCACTCGTGATGTCAGTAGTGGACTCCCTGCTCTATTAGAGCAGGGAGTCCACTCGGACTTGCGAGACCTGAGACCCTACCACAGGGTCTCCTCGCAATCCCAATGGTCACAATAATCGCGACGGACTCCAGGCCGCTCGCAAAAGCTGTGGGTGGTCACCCACAGCTTAGCGAGCGGCCTGGTAAAAAAATTAAAAAAAATCCCCGCCATGATTCAGAGCGAGCGACTCTGAATCAGGCCCACACTCTTGTGCACTTCAACTCATCAGCACCGCAAGTTAGTGACTGGTGAAGGACTACAAACATTGCACTTGTCACAACACATAAGGGTAATAAATTCGGCCAAATTCTTTAAAGATTTTATTTGCTGTGTCGGGAGGAATAGGCAGACTAATACTATTTTCTGAAAAGTCTTCTGCGAAAAATTGTTAATAGTGATTTTGCAATGTGACCAGCCAAAATAGGTTCAGCACAGGGCTGGGTAAAGTCTCAGCAGCAAAAGAGGTCAAATAAGTAAACCTCTGCTGTGTAGATGCAGTGATAAGGGTCAGAGAGAAGAAAGCATCCCTAGCACAGGGGATATTCATAGAAGACCACAATCAGATGCTCATCGCATTTTACAACGCCCGAGACCCCGGAGGCTAGTGTTGTGGTGACCACTAAAAAAAAGGGAAATACTTAAATAACTGCACACACTCAGCACTACGGAACTGTGACATGAAGCAGAAGTACTGCAGCTATTGCAGAAGTATTTCCAGGAAGACTCCCTAAAAAGTTTGTGTCACAACAAATCCAACATAATCGACTACTCTTCTCTCCAGACAGGCAGGCGGAGGACAAGAAAAGAAAAAAGTGTGGTGATATCGCAGCGACCGTATTATCCAACATAATATTACATTCCTAATCCTTATCAGAGAATAGTTTGTTCATTCTCATGTACATACTATGATTCTCCACTTTGTCATCAACCCCTATGGGGTTTATATATTAGGGTGCACAATAATTAACCTCTAGAAGTCTTTTTGGCAGTTCATAAAAGATGATTCGACACGTCTTATATGGCTCTGCAGTCCAGATGATTTTTAGCCTCAATAGACTGGTTGGGGCCTTTAGTTCTTTAAGAGATGTATTCTTTCAACCAAATGGACTTGATGACTTCATAGGTAGTCCAAACGACAATCCAAGCGAATCTGGATGTAGTGTTCACTCTAGCTCCGGAGGGAGGCAGGGCGCTGGAGCTAGAGAGGGCAACTTTGTGCGCGCGTCGAAGGCGCGCACGTCCGAAAAAGGGGCGTGGCCATGAAAAGGGGCGTGTCTATAAGACGCGTCCCCTTTTCGTCGTACTTGGGAGCGTGCCCGGCACTTACAGACACGCCGGGCAGCCCCCAAGCGCTGCAGACAGTGAGAATAGATGCCGTTCCGCGGGTGAAGACGGCACCCGCAGGCTGTGAGCGCAGGGTGCTTTTTGCCCTCCTAAAACAGCCTAGAGGGGACACTATAGATGGAACCCTTCACCAAATGTACACCCAAAAAACGGCCATATAGGCCAAATATTAATAAATGGCCAATCAATTAACCATAAAATTTATTTAAAATGATTAGCAAAAATATTGCTTACAGTAAAGAACTGATTGATTCAAGATAGGACCTCACCAACACCTCTTGGTGTTCAATCAGTGGCGGGTCAAGGCCTTTATAGTACCGCCATACTACAATAAAACTAGTGACTGATATAATGTATCGGCCTGACATCCAAAGTAAGATTTATGTGAACATAAGAAACGCAACAGTATAACCATAAACCATTAGGGCAAGTCTTCCGAGAACTAATCACAAACATCGTTATGGCGCTATGACAAATGTGTAAATGCCAAGTCCTTTTATTTCATCCAATTTGAAATAATGAACCTAAAGACGGAATTTTGCTTTAAGAGGTCAATGACCACAAGGTCGCTGGAAGCATCACATCTCACTCATTAGAACTAGGACGTGCCAGCGGGGGGCCAGAGAGACTTGCACATGAAATACACTGTTCACAACCCATGACAGAACTTGTGATCAGCTGTGAAATGCGTCTCATTGAGGCTTACAAAGCTGCTCTATTCCTGTCAGTGAGAGCTTAACTTAATTATAGGAGGAGAGGCTCCCATACAATCAGCGATGGGGGCATTTTCTAATGGACGCCAGAGTGGGTCTCGGTAACCAACGTGGCAAATTGCCTAGTACCGTAAGCTCTAAAGCCACCTCGCCACTGCCATTTGTAACACGCGTTTTACTTGCACTTCTAAACACAAAGTAAAAAAGCACATTAGCAGGTCTGACTGTATAAATCATTGCGTTTACCAGACCTGCTGCCACCGGCGTTGCATTGCGTTTAGTTTTACGGAACACATCATCTTCCATTGCTTCGCGTTTAACACGGCTGCACGGATCAGGATGGCTAGAGGAAGCTTTTTCAAACCTTGCGGACACGCTTGTCAAACGCACTACTAGTGGTACAAAACGCCAGCAGATTAGTAACCCTACACTGTCTCGCGAGTTCATATATTTAAACAAGGGGGCATTCTTTGCACAGACCAAGGCAAAGTATCAATATGTAATTACATTTATAAACCATGGCCTCCTAAATAGGTTTTAGTGTACCAGTAGAAGTTTTCATTTGCCAAGAGCAATATTATTTGAAATTTATTGGGAACACCCACTATTTATTAAACTGCAATGCGATAGGTCACAAGCTCTGTAGCCACGCCCCCTGCCATCACAAACCTGATGCTGCAGATTGCACTGTGCGTCCCAGTGATAAGACAAGTGTAATTTAGTGCGTGTCAGTCACACAGCCCCAGTTACATAGTTCACTTCCAAATATGCATTTACATATTGCTTCATAAGAGAAGGTATAATTATGTGAGATAGAGGTTTGTTAGCTGATGGGGTTTAGTTTAGTAAATACTATGCAGTAAGGCTCAGCTATATTCTGTATTGATTAGCAATACATAGGAAAGTTTGTTGAAGGGTTAGTTGGAAATAGAGATAGAGGAGGAGGTCCAGAATGTTTTACAGAGATCACCAGAACTCACCTTTCCGTTATCATCAAATCAAAATGGATTTGGCGGAAAAGAGCACAATACTAGTACTGTGAAATTATATAGTAGTCTTCGTTCTAGCGCCCTGCAGTTCCTCTTACTTGCCTGGGGTGGCGCGCTTTGCTCTGGTGCTTCTAGCACACACTGGTCCATATATCAGTAGTTTGTTGCATCAGCTGAGTGTGCTAGAAGCACCAGAGCAGAATGAGACACCCCTAGAATTGCTAGACTTAAGACCTATATATGATACTTACCGACACCGACAAGGTGAACAGGCCTGTTATACATGTAGAAGCCGTATACGTTTGTTTTTTTTTTGTTTTTTTCTATAATAGGCCCATTCATTATTGGAGTCCCAATGTGGATTCCCTTTATTCATCAAGCTCTTTTCAGATGAAGCCAGCCCCTGGAGCCCAACTCCTTACTATTGGAAGAAGGTCACACTTGCGCAGTGACACTGCCTGTCAGGGGAAACCATCATCGTCGGTGAAAGTGGCTCGCAGGTCAGCTGCGTCACCAAGCAGTTGTCCTGGCATTGCCCCGGTATATTAATATCTGATGCGGCAACTCGCCGCGAGTTGGATACTTAAATCAACGGGGGCCAATGGAGCTCGATAGTGAAAAGGCCCCATAAAATATTTGCCTAGAGTTTGGCAGAGGGTACTACTGAGTGGAGAACGCATGCTGGTCTAACAGGACCAAGATATCACTTTCTTGGCCTCACTGGTAGGAGAAATGTTTGTCACGAGCCTAAAATTGTGCATCATCCCAACACTAACTACACAGGTGGACCCATAATGGGGGCGATTTCATCGTTAGGCTAATTTAGCATGCAAGTGCCCAACAGCTATTCAATTAATTCCCATGACGGACACTTTCTCGCATGTGAACGCACGGGATTGGCCGTGTTAAGCAACTTAAACTATGCTAAGTGGAGGACGCTCTGCAGTTACGGCGCGCCGGCACTTGTAACCAGCCACGAAGCCCTATTTTACGCCGATCTCTTTTTGCACCCTCCGAGATAAATGCAGCTTCGGGGGTTGCTGAGAAAATCAGTTGAATAGCTCCTGGGCACTTTGGACGAGAGATAAATGCCCACAAAGAATTTTTTTTAAAAGCCACATTGTAGTGACTTAAAAAGCAAAAAGATAAAGAAAACAAAATTGAATTGGGGCGGCCCAGGGGGCGCTCAGACCTTAATCCCATAGAGATCAGTGGAATGTTCGCAGTGCTGCAAAAAAAGAAACGGGTGAAAATTGCAGATTCCAATGTTATAAAGTTCACGATGTGCCCAAATACTCACTCCTGGCATTAACTGCAGCACAAGGAGAGTCTACCGAGTATTAAAACAAGGCGGGTGACACGTAATTAACTGCTGTCTTCTTTATTTGTAATGAAGGGGTTTTTTAACTATAATTATTAAAAGCGAGAAAGTATTTTGTGGTGATCAGTGGTAAGTAAAAATGCTGTGATTGGTTACAGGATGATACAAGCCACACCCACTTTATACAGACAATACAAGAAAATATATAGAACAATAGGACACGCGCACACACCAGCTATATGCGCCTATGAATTTACTGGCCAAACATGGAAAACCAGAACCTAGTTATAAGGATGTATCTGCTCATGGTTTATTTTTAATGCACTGCTGGTAATAGAAACTCCTCCCACACACGTATTCAGCAGAGATGCAATAATGTATATGATATAAACCAGTAGAGAGATACAGTAACGTGTGATGGTGCTTAGACACTCAATAACGTATACAATATAGAGTGTGACAATACAGTAACATAACAGAAAGATATGTATACCAAAATAATGAGTATGACAAAACTGGAAGAGATGTGCAACAGGGTATAGGATATAATAAGAGGGAAAGCAGAAGCATGTATAGCACAGGACAAATACACAGTCACATATCTAGTAGTTGGGAAATGCAGTGATGTAATATGTAAACACTGTAAAGGTACCTACACACACACAGCGATGTTTTACCCGATCTGGACGATTCTGATGCATCGGAACGACAGATCGTGTAAAAAATGCCCAAATTGTGAATCCCCACTCACGATGGCGATACGATGCGCGTCCCCGCAGGTCGCATCGTCAGATCTGCCGTGCTGTAGGGCAGATCTGACAATCTAGGACGCAAAGCAATGTAAAAAGTCTAGATGCAGGGGAGATCGTGTGAAGATTAGACACCAAATCCTGTGCAGATCATGTGCAGAGCTGCCGGGGAGAGTGTCAAGGGAAATCGTACACATCGGCTGACCGTGAGCACATCGCTATGTGTGTAGGCACCTTGAGAGATACAGCGTCATATCAAATATAGCAGAAGGGAAATACAGGAATGTATCTAATATAGCAGGAGAGAAATGCAGGAATCTATGTAATATAGCAAAAGGGAAATACAGGGATGTATCTAATATAGAGGAATGTATCTAATATAGCAGGAGAGAAATGCAGGAATCTATGTAATATAGCAAAAGGGAAATACAGGGATGTATCTAATATAGCAGGAGAGAAATGCAGAAACATTTCTTATATAATACGAAAGATGCAGTATAATACATAACTCTTTTTAGAAGAAATGTGTATGTGACATAATACACACACATATATTGCAGTGCAATGTAGACACCAGCAGGCATATTATAATCAACTAGCACATGCAGCTCTATAATACACCAGGTATATAATATACATATATAATAATATCCCAGCACAGGCAGCTCTATATTACACCAGGTATATAATTTACATATATAATAATATCCCAGCACAGGCAGCTCTATATTACACCTGGTATATAATATACATATATAATAATATCCCAGCACAGGCAGCTCTATATTACACCAGGTATATAATAATATCCCAGCACAGGCAGCTCTATATTACACCAGGTATATATTATAACAACCCCCCAGCAGCAGGAGTAATAGTAATTGGGGACCGGGGCACAGGACTCACCCGCGGCGGAGCCGGCTCCCAGGAGCAGGGTTATCAGAGCCCAGCCCGGCATCCTGCTGCCTCTCTCTGCTGCCCAAGCTCCACACCACAGCCTCCTCACAGCCTCCTCACATGCTCCGGGTACAGCAGCCAGGACCCGCCCCGGCCCCGCTTCTCTTCCGGTCCGACCCCCGGAACTCAGCGACAAGAGCTCCGGGGCACATAATAACACGGTGCACACTCCGCTTCCGGCCAGTGGTGCTCTACATTTACTGAAGGGAATCTGTCCCCAGCCCTGGTGGTGGTGGAGGAGACTCATCAACAGAGGGTTATATAATGAGGCAGACTTCTCAGTCTTTCTATTCTCCCCTTATAGACACACCTGTCAGCTCTGTGGGTGCAGGGAGATGGCTGTTCTTATTGCTGAGCATTCCTCCCCATTACACCTCATGTAGAGTGTCAGCTCTGTGGGTGCAGGGAGATGGCTGTTCTTATTGCTGAGCATTCCTCCCCATTACACCTCATGTAGAGTGTCAGCTCTGTGGGTGCAGGGAGATGGCTGTTCTTATTGCTGAGCATTCCTCCCCATTACACCTCATGTAGAGTGTCAGCTCTGTGGGTGCAGGGAGATGGCTGTTCTTATTGCTGAGCATTCCTCCCCATTACACCTCATGTAGAGTGTCAGCTCTGTGGGTGCAGGGAGATGGCTGTTCTTATTGCTGAGCATTCCTCCCCATTACACCTCATGTAGAGTGTCAGCTCTGTGGGTGCAGGGAGATGGCTGTTCTTATTGCTGAGCATTCCTCCCCATTACACCTCATGTAGAGTGTCAGCTCTGTGGGTGCAGGGAGATGGCTGTTCTTATTGCTGAGCACTCCTCCCCATTACACCTCATGTAGAGTGTCAGCTCTGGGTGCAGGGAGATGGCTGTTCTTATTGTTGAGCATTCCTCCCCATTACACCTCATGTAGAGTGTCAGCTCTGTGGGTGCAGGGAGCTGGCTGTTCTTATTGCTGAGCACTCCTCCCCATTACACCTCATGTAGAGTGTCAGCTCTGTGGGTGCAGGGAGATGGCTGTTCTTATTGCTGAGCGCTCCTCCCCATTACGCCTCATGTAGAGTGTCAGCTCTGTGGGTGCAGGGAGCTGGCTGTTCTTATTGAGCGCTCCTCCCCATTGCGCCTCATGTAGAGTGTCAGCTCTGTGGGTGCAGGGAGATGGCTGTTCTCCTTATTGCTGAGTACTCCTCCCCATTACGCCTCATGTAGAGTGTCAGCTCTGTGGGTGCAGGGAGCTGGCTGTTCTTATTGAGCGCTCCTCCCCATTGCGCCTCATGTAGAGTGTCAGCTCTGTGGGTGCAGGGAGATGGCTGTTCTCCTTATTGCTGAGCACTCCTCCCCATTACACATCATGTAGAGTGTCAGTTCTGGGTGCAGGGAGATGGCTGTTCTTATTGTTGAGCGCTCCTCCCCATTACACCTCATGTAGAGTGTCAGCTCTGTGGGTGCAGGGAGCTGGCTGTTATTGCTGAGCACTCCTCCCCATTACACATCATGTAGAGTGTCAGCTCTGTGGGTGCAGAGAGCTGGCTATTCTTATTGCTGAGCACTCCTCCCCATTACACCTCATGTAGAGTGTCAGCTCTGGGTGCAGGGAGATGGCTGTTCTTATTGTTGAGCATTCCTCCCCATTACACATCATGTAGAGTGTCAGCTCTGTGGGTGCAGGGAGATGGCTGTTCTTATTGCTGAGCACTCCTCCCCATTACACCTCATGTAGAGTGTCAGCTCTGGGTGCAGGGAGATGGCTGTTCTTATTGTTGAGCATTCCTCCCCATTACACCTCATGTAGAGTGTCAGCTCTGTGGGTGCAGGGAGCTGGCTGTTCTTATTGCTGAGCACTCCTCCCCATTACACCTCATGTAGAGTGTCAGCTCTGTGGGTGCAGGGAGATGGCTGTTCTCCTTATTGCTGAGCGCTCCTCCCCATTACGCCTCATGTAGAGTGTCAGCTCTGTGGGTGCAGGGAGCTGGCTGTTCTTATTGAGCGCTCCTCCCCATTGCGCCTCATGTAGACTGTCAGCTCTGTGGGTGCAGGGAGATGGCTGTTCTCCTTATTGCTGAGTACTCCTCCCCATTACGCCTCATGTAGAGTGTCAGCTCTGTGGGTGCAGGGAGCTGGCTGTTCTTATTGAGCGCTCCTCCCCATTGCGCCTCATGTAGAGTGTCAGCTCTGTGGGTGCAGGGAGATGGCTGTTCTCCTTATTGCTGAGCACTCCTCCCCATTACACATCATGTAGAGTGTCAGTTCTGGGTGCAGGGAGATGGCTGTTCTTATTGTTGAGCGCTCCTCCCCATTACACCTCATGTAGAGTGTCAGCTCTGTGGGTGCAGGGAGCTGGCTGTTATTGCTGAGCACTCCTCCCCATTACACATCATGTAGAGTGTCAGCTCTGTGGGTGCAGAGAGCTGGCTATTCTTATTGCTGAGCACTCCTCCCCATTACACCTCATGTAGAGTGTCAGCTCTGGGTGCAGGGAGATGGCTGTTCTTATTGTTGAGCATTCCTCCCCATTACACATCATGTAGAGTGTCAGCTCTGTGGGTGCAGGGAGATGGCTGTTCTTATTGCTGAGCACTCCTCCCCATTACACCTCATGTAGAGTGTCAGCTCTGGGTGCAGGGAGATGGCTGTTCTTATTGTTGAGCATTCCTCCCCATTACACCTCATGTAGAGTGTCAGCTCTGTGGGTGCAGGGAGCTGGCTGTTCTTATTGCTGAGCACTCCTCCCCATTACACCTCATGTAGAGTGTCAGCTCTGTGGGTGCAGGGAGATGGCTGTTCTCATTATTGCTGAGCGCTCCTCCCCATTACGCCTCATGTAGAGTGTCAGCTCTGTGGGTGCAGGGAGCTGGCTGTTCTTATTGAGCGCTCCTCCCCATTGCGCCTCATGTAGAGTGTCAGCTCTGTGGGTGCAGGGAGATGGCTGTTCTCCTTATTGCTGAGTACTCCTCCCCATTACGCCTCATGTAGAGTGTCAGCTCTGTGGGTGCAGGGAGTTGGCTGTTCTTATTGAGCGCTCCTCCCCATTGCGCCTCATGTAGAGTGTCAGCTCTGTGGGTGCAGGGAGATGGCTGTTCTCCTTATTGCTGAGCACTCCTCCCCATTACACATCATGTAGAGTGTCAGTTCTGGGTGCAGGGAGATGGCTGTTCTTATTGTTGAGCGCTCCTCCCCATTACACCTCATGTAGAGTGTCAGCTCTGTGGGTGCAGGGAGCTGGCTGTTATTGCTGAGCACTCCTCCCCATTACACATCATGTAGAGTGTCAGCTCTGTGGGTGCAGGGAGCTGGCTGTTCTTATTGCTGAGCACTCCCCCCCATTACACCTCATGTAGAGTGTCAGCTCTGTGGGTGCAGGGAGATGGCTGTTCTCCTTATTGCTGAGCGCTCCTCCCCATTACATATCATGTAGAGTGTCAGCTCTGTGGGTGCAGTGAGATGGCTGTTCTTATTGTTGAGCACTCCTCCCCATTACACCTCATGTAGAGTGTCAGCTCTGTGGGTGCAGGGAGATGGCTGTTCTTATTGCTGAGCACTCCTCCCCATTACACCTCATGTAGAGTGTCAGCTCTGGGTGCAGGGAGATGGCTGTTCTTATTGTTGCTGAGCACTCCTCCCCATTACACCTCATGTAGAGTGTCAGCTCTGTGGGTGCAGGGAGCTGGCTGTTCTCCTTATTGTTGAGCACTCCTCCCCATTACACCTCATGTAGAGTGTCAGCTCTGTGGGTGCAGGGAGCTGGCTGTTCTCCTTATTGTTGAGCACTCCTCCCCATTACACCTCATGTAGAGTGTCAGCTCTGTGGGTGCAGAGAGCTGGCTATTCTTATTGCTGAGCACTCCTCCCCATTACACCTCATGTAGAGTGTCAGCTCTGGGTGCAGGGAGATGGCTGTTCTTATTGTTGAGCATTCCTCCCCATTACACATCATGTAGAGTGTCAGCTCTGTGGGTGCAGGGAGATGGCTGTTCTTATTGCTGAGCACTCCTCCCCATTACACCTCATGTAGAGTGTCAGCTCTGGGTGCAGGGAGATGGCTGTTCTTATTGTTGAGCATTCCTCCCCATTACACCTCATGTAGAGTGTCAGCTCTGTGGGTGCAGGGAGCTGGCTGTTCTTATTGCTGAGCACTCCTCCCCATTACACCTCATGTAGAGTGTCAGCTCTGTGGGTGCAGGGAGATGGCTGTTCTCCTTATTGCTGAGCGCTCCTCCCCATTACGCCTCATGTAGAGTGTCAGCTCTGTGGGTGCAGGGAGCTGGCTGTTCTTATTGAGCGCTCCTCCCCATTGCGCCTCATGTAGAGTGTCAGCTCTGTGGGTGCAGGGAGATGGCTGTTCTCCTTATTGCTGAGTACTCCCCATTACGCCTCATGTAGAGTGTCAGCTCTGTGGGTGCAGGGAGCTGGCTGTTCTTATTGAGCGCTCCTCCCCATTGCGCCTCATGTAGAGTGTCAGCTCTGTGGGTGCAGGGAGATGGCTGTTCTTATTGCTGAGCACTCCTCCCCATTACACATCATGTAGAGTGTCAGTTCTGGGTGCAGGGAGATGGCTGTTCTTATTGTTGAGCGCTCCTCCCCATTACACCTCATGTAGAGTGTCAGCTCTGTGGGTGCAGGGAGCTGGCTGTTATTGCTGAGCACTCCTCCCCATTACACCTCATGTAGAGTGTCAGCTCTGTGGGTGCAGGGAGCTGGCTGTTATTGCTGAGCACTCCTCCCCATTACACATCATGTAGAGTGTCAGCTCTGTGGGTGCAGGGAGCTGGCTGTTCTTATTGTTGAGCACTCCCCCCCCATTACACCTCATGTAGAGTGTCAGCTCTGTGGGTGCAGGGAGATGGCTGTTCTCCTTATTGCTGAGCGCTCCTCCCCATTACATATCATGTAGAGTGTCAGCTCTGTGGGTGCAGTGAGATGGCTGTTCTTATTGTTGAGCACTCCTCCCCATTACACCTCATGTAGAGTGTCAGCTCTGTGGGTGCAGGGAGATGGCTGTTCTTATTGCTGAGCACTCCTCCCCATTACACCTCATGTAGAGTGTCAGCTCTGGGTGCAGGGAGATGGCTGTTCTTATTGTTGAGCATTCCTCCCCATTACACCTCATGTAGAGTGTCAGCTCTGTGGGTGCAGGGAGCTGGCTGTTCTTATTGCTGAGCACTCCTCCCCATTACACCTCATGTAGAGTGTCAGCTCTGTGGGTGCAGGGAGATGGCTGTTCTCCTTATTGCTGAGCGCTCCTCCCCATTACGCCTCATGTAGAGTGTCAGCTCTGTGGGTGCAGGGAGCTGGCTGTTCTTATTGAGCGCTCCTCCCCATTGCGCCTCATGTAGAGTGTCAGCTCTGTGGGTGCAGGGAGATGGCTGTTCTCCTTATTGCTGAGTACTCCTCCCCATTACGCCTCATGTAGAGTGTCAGCTCTGTGGGTGCAGGGAGCTGGCTGTTCTTATTGAGCGCTCCTCCCCATTGCGCCTCATGTAGAGTGTCAGCTCTGTGGGTGCAGGGAGATGGCTGTTCTTATTGCTGAGCACTCCTCCCCATTACACATCATGTAGAGTGTCAGTTCTGGGTGCAGGGAGATGGCTGTTCTTATTGTTGAGCGCTCCTCCCCATTACACCTCATGTAGAGTGTCAGCTCTGTGGGTGCAGGGAGCTGGCTGTTATTGCTGAGCACTCCTCCCCATTACACATCATGTAGAGTGTCAGCTCTGTGGGTGCAGGGAGCTGGCTGTTCTTATTGCTGAGCACTCCCCCCCATTACACCTCATGTAGAGTGTCAGCTCTGTGGGTGCAGGGAGATGGCTGTTCTCCTTATTGCTGAGCGCTCCTCCCCATTACATATCATGTAGAGTGTCAGCTCTGTGGGTGCAGTGAGATGGCTGTTCTTATTGTTGAGCACTCCTCCCCATTACACCTCATGTTGAGTGTCAGCTCTGTGGGTGCAGGGAGCTGGCTGTTCTTATTGCTGAGCACTCCTTCCCATTACGCCTCATATGGAGTGTCAGCTCTGTGGGTGCAAGGAGATGGCTGTTCTCCTTATTGCTGAGCACTCCTCCCCATTACACCTCATGAGATTGTCAGCTCTGTGGGTGCAGGGAGATGGCTGTTCTTATTGCTGAGCACTCCTCCCCATTACACCTCATGTAGAGTGTCAGCTCTGTGGGTGCAGGGAGCTGGCTGTTCTTATTGTTGAGCACTCCTCCCCATTACACCTCATGTAGAGTGTCAGCTCTGTGGGTGCAGGGAGCTGGCTGTTGTTATTGTTGAGTATTCCTCCCCATTGCGCCTCATGTAGAGTGTCAGCTCTGTGGGTGCAGGGAGCTGGCTGTTCTTATTGTTGAGCACTCCTCCCCATTACACCTCATGTAGAGTGTCAGCTCTGTGGGTGCAGGGAGCTGGCTGTTGTTATTGTTGAGTATTCCTCCCCATTGCGCCTCATGTAGAGTGTCAGCTCTGTGGGTGCAGGGAGATGGCTGTTCTCCTTATTGCTGAGCGCTCCTCCCCATTACATATCATGTAGAGTGTCAACTCTGTGTGCAGGGAGATGGCTGTTCTTATTGTTGAGCGCTCCTCCCCATTACACCTCATGTAGAGTGTCAGCTCTGTGGGTGCAGGGAGCTGGCTGTTCTTATTGCTGAGCGCTCCTCCCCATTACACCTCATGTAGAGTGTCAGCTCTGTAGTTGTGATGGTGGCCGGCGGCGGGCAGCGGCTGGTCAGCTGAGGTTTACTCAGGCTGGCCACCTTGCGATGGTAGGAAACTGCATCCGTAGACACAGTCCCTGGCTTTGCCACTCCCGGAAAATGGGGCCAACGCCCCCGTTTCTGGGAAAGCCCGCATCGCCCCTTAAATGCCTCTGCCTGTCAACCAGGCTTCTGCACATTCATAGAACGGCTCCTGCGCACGCTCATATTTCTAATCTGGAATCTGCAACCAGCATTGCGCACAACTGAATCAGGCCTTGTGTCAATATTAACTGTGATGCAGTCAGAACAGCATCGCCAGCCACACCTTACCTCTTGTGTTGCTGCTGGAGCCATGAGGAGTGACTTGTGCAGTAGCTCCCCCTCTGCCATTTCACTTATACTATACAATGAGCTTTCCATACCCCCTGTCCTCGGTAGTGATGGACATCGGAAGCCGATGGTTAGCAATCATCAATGTTTCTGATTCGATGGAAATACTTTTTTCATCAAATACCGGAAACTCGATGGTTGCCAGCCATTGAATGCAGCTTTCCGATGCCCAGATGGCTGGCTGTGAAGGGGGAGCACACACCCCTGCTCTGCAAAGCAGCAGGAGAATAGATGCAGTGCGTATGTTCTGTATAGGGGGAGCCTGGGGGCAGCCCAGCATCTCGGAGAGTGCTGGGCATGCCCCCACAGTGACACGAGCTGGGGTGCCGAAAGGCTCCACCCCTTTCCCAGAGTTTCCGTCCCCTTTTCGGCCGGTACTATGACCATCGCATTGAATTGTTGCTATGCAATGGCTAGTTGCCATGGCATCGCATCTGATTTGATGTCGGAAGCCTGGCAACTATTCGATGCCGGGATTCCGATGTCCATCCCTAGTCCTCGGCCGGTACAGGTCAGTTGGCACAAGAGTCTTCCTTACCTAAATGGTGGTTTCTCTGCAATGGGGAACCTCTGTAGCAATTGATCCTCCCTGGGCAGAAGGTGGCTTTAGGGCCTTATTCAGAGCCGCTCGTAAGCTCCGAGCGATGTTTGCCCAACTGCGCATGCGTACGGATCATAATACGCATGCGCGAACCAGTCAGTGCGGGCGAAAATCGTTTGTTCGCTAAATAGCGAATGCCTGCTAATATGAGTGACAGGAGGAGGCGTATGTGGGTGGTAACAGGGGAAGGTGCTTGTAAACGGGGAGTGGAGATCCGAACGCAGGCGTGCTTAAAGGTCAAAACGGGCGTTTTATGGGTGTGCATAATTAATACAGCAGCGTCATTGACCACGTCACTGGGTTATTTTATAGTCAGAACTGCTTGCAAGATTGTGGTAGGAAAATCCAACCACGAGAATAGCGAGCAGTTCATACCCTGGTCGATGTACTCGATTAATCTAATAAATAGCGGACATGAGGTAGGATGCGAGCGGCCAGGGGGCGTAGTTATCCAAAAAACGACCGCAAGTTTTGTTCGCTCGTTCAGACATAGAGGCGTGAACAGACCGCAAAGAGCGAACGGTTCATTTGAATAGCCACCCCCTTTTCCTGAACGACCGTCCGCAAATTGCGTCTGGCTCTGAATCAGGCCCTTAAGCTGGCCACACACTAGACCAACTTACATCCAACCAGCCAACTTGTTGATTGGTTGGAATGAAAATCTGGTAAGGAATGGGAGTAATTGACAATCAGCAATTTGCTCCCAAACTCCGGAAAATGGACAAAAACTGTTGTTTGAACAAATTGTTTAGATCAAACATTTAACAAACTTGTCTGACGCCATTTTCATCTGTTTTCTGGCATTTAGGAGCAAATTGCTGATCATCAGTTACTCCCAAACATTACCAGATTTTCATTCCAACCAATCAACAAGTTGGCTGGTTGGACAGATAATCTTTAGATGTGTGGCCAGCTTTAGTCTGTATTTACTATTCACATAGGTGATTGAATGGTCTGGTAGATGTCTTTTTGCGTAGGAATATAACAAATGTCAGCACCATATAGCAAAGGTTCAGCCAGCTAATACATAGTAAGAGAGGTATTGGTGCATGGCAAAATGTGACAGTTTCTTTAAAATGTGTGCCTTAATGAAGATTACTGTTCCAGAGCCTTTTCCATCTAATCCTGCCAGTCATGGATAATCTCCAGCCACTGCCTCTTCTATCTCTTCAGTCTCAACCCCCTTGTGTCTCTATAGCACTCCAATGTCTCTCCAGGCCCCCCAGTGTCTCTACAGATAATCAATGTTTCTCCAGTCTTTTGGTGTCACTCCAGCCTCCTTGTCTCTCCAGACCCCTGTGTCGTTGCCGTTTCGGTCCCCTTCTGTCTCTCCAGCTGCCCAGTGCGTCTCCAACCCATCTATCTGTTCAGCTCCCTTGTTTTTTCAGCTATGCAGTGTCTCTTGTGCAGTGTTGGTCATGTACGTGAAGGTGTAAATGATGTGGATCAAGTACGTGGAGGTGTAAATGATGTGAATCATGTACGTTGAGGTGAAAATGATGTTGGTTATGTATGTTTAGGTTTGCTTGATGTGGGTCATATATCTGGAGGTGTGATTGATGTGGGTTTTGTATGTTGAGGTGTAAATTATGTGGGTCATGTATTTTAAGGTGTAAATGATGTGGGACATGTATGTGGAGGTGTAAATGATGTGGGTCATGTATGTGGAGTGTGATTGATGTGGGTCCTGTATGTGGAGGTGTGAATGATGTGGATCATGTATCTGGAGGTGTGAATGATGTGGGTCCTGTATGTGGACGTGTGAATGATGTGGGTCCTGTATGTGGAGGTGTGAATGATGTGGGTCCTGTATGTAGAGGTGTGAATGATGTGGGTCCTGTATGCGGAGGTGTGAATGATGTGGGTCATGTATGCGGAGGTGTGAATGATGTGGGTCATGTATGCGGAGGTGTGAATGATGTGGGTCATGTATGCGGAGGTGTGAATGATGTGGGTCATGTATGCGGAGGTGTGAATGATGTGGGTCATGTATGCGGAGGTGTGAATGATGTGGGTCATGTATGTGGAGGTGTGAATGATGTGGGTCATGTATGTTGAGCTGTGATTGATGTGGGTCATGTATGTGGAGGTGTAAATGATGTGGGTCATGTATGTGGAGGTGTAAATGATGTGGGTCAGGTATGTGGAGGTGTGATTGATGTGGGTCATGTATGTTGTGGTGTGATTGATGTGGGTCATGTATGTTGAGGTGTAAATGATGTGGGTCATGTATGTGGAGGAGTAAACGATGTGGGTCATGTATGTGGAGGTGTGATTGATGTGGGTCATGTATTTTAATGTGTAAATGATGTGGGTCATGTAAGTTGAGGTGTAAATGATGTGGGTCATGTATGTTGAGGTGTGATTGATGTGGGTCATGTATGTTGAGGTGTGATTGATGTGGGTCCTGTATGTTGAGGTGTGATTGATGTGGGTCATGTATGGATGTGTGATAAATGTGGGTCATGTATGGATGTGTGATAAATGTGGGTCATGTATGTGGAGGTTTAAATGATGTGGGTCATGTATGTTGAGGCGTAAATGATGTGGGCCATTTATGTGGAGGTGTGATTGATGTGGGTCATGTATGTTTCGGTGTAATTGATGTGGGTCATGTATGTGGAGGTATGATTGATGTGGGTCATGTATGTTGAGGTGTGATTGATGTGGGTCATGTATGTTGAGGTGTAAATGATGTGGGTCATGTATGTTGAGGTGTAAATAATGTGGGTCATGTATGTGGAGGTGTATATGATGTGGGTCATGTATGTTTTAGTGTGATTTGATGTGGGTTATGTATGTTCAGGTGTGATTGATGTGGGTCATGTATGTTGAGGTGTGATTGTTGTGGGTCATGTATTTTAATGGGTAAATGATGTGGGTCATGTACTTTAATGGGTAAATGATGTGGGTCATGTATGTTTAGGTGTAAATGATGTGGGTCATGTATGTTGAGGTGTAAATGATGTGGGTCATGTATGTTGAGGTGTTATTGATGTGGGTCATGTATGTTGAGGTGTGATTGATGTGGGTCATGTATGTGGAGGTGTGATTGATGTGGGTCATGTATGTTCATGAGTGATTGATGTGGGTCATGTATGTAGAGGTGTGATTGTTGTGGGTCATGAATGTGGAGGTGTAAATCATTTGGGTCATGTATGCGGAGGTGTGATTGATGTGGGTCATGTATTTTAATGTGTAAATGATGTGGGTCATGTATGTGGAGGTGTAAATGATGTGGGTCATGTATGGAGGTGTGATTGATGTAGGTCATGTATGTTGAGCCATGATTGATGTGGGTCATGTATGTTGAGGTGTAAATGATGTGGGTCATATATGTGGAGGTGTGATTGATGTGGGTTTTGTATGTTGAGGTGTAAATTATGTGGGTCATGTATTTTAAGGTGTGAATGATGTGGGTCATGTATGTGGAGGTGTGAATGATTTGGGTCATGTATGTGGAGGTGTGAATGATGTGGGTCATGTACGTGGAGGTGTGAATTATGTGGGTCATGTACGTGGAGGTGTGAATGATGTGGGTCATGTACGTTGAGGTGTAAATGATGTGGGTCATGTACATTGAGGTGTAAATGATGTGGGTCATGTATGTTCAGGTGTGATTGATGTTGGTCATGTACGTGGAGGTATAAATGATGTGGGTCATGTACGTGGAGGTGTAAATGATGTGGGTCATGTATGTGGAGGTGTGAATGATGTGGATCATGTATGTGGAGGTGTAAATGATGTGGGTCATGTATGTGGAGGTGTAAATGATGTGGGTCATGTATGATGAGTGATTGTTGTGGGTCATGAATGTGGAGGTGTAAATCATTTGAGTCATGTATGCGGAGGTGTGATTGATGTGGGTCATGTATGTGGAGGTGTAAATGATGTGGGTCATGTATGGAGGTGTGATTGATGTGGGTCATGTATGTGGAGGTATGAATGATGTGGGTCATGTATGTGGATGTGTAAATGATGTGGGTCATATATGTGGAGGTGTAAATGATGTGGGTCATGTATGTGGAGGTGTGATTGATGTGGGTCATGTATGTGGAGGTGTGATTGATGTGGGTCATGTATGTGGAGGTGTGATTGATGTGGGTCATGTATGTGGAGGTGTGATTGATGTGGGTCATGTATGTTGAGGTGTGATTGATGTGGGTCATGTATGTGGAGGTGATTGATGTGGGTCATGTATGTTCATGAGTGATTGATGTGGGTCATGTATGTAGAGGTGTGATTGTTGTGGGTCATGAATGTGGAGGTGTAAATCATTTGAGTCATGTATGCGGAGGTGTGATTGATGTGGGTCATGTATGTGGAGGTGTAAATGATGTGGGTCATGTATGGAGGTGTGATTGATGTGGGTCATGTATGTTGAGCCATGATTGATGTGGGTCATGTATGTTGAGGTGTAAATGATGTGGGTCATATATGTGGAGGTGTGATTGATATGGGTTTTGTATGTGGAGGTATGAATGATGTGGGTCATGTATGTGGAGGTGTAAATGATGTGGGTCATATATGTGGAGGTGTAAATGATGTGGGTCATGTATGTGGAGGTGTGATTGATGTGGGTCATGTATGTGGAGGTGTGATTGATGTGGGTCCTGTATGTGGAGGTATGATTGATGTGGGTCATGTATGGAGGTGTGATTGATGTGGGTCATGTATGTGGAGGTGTGATTGATGTGGGTCATGTATGTGGAGGTGTGATTGATGTGGGTCATGTATGTTGAGCCGTGATTGATGTGGGTCATGTATGTTGAGGTGTAAATGATGTGGGTCATGTATGTTGAGTGATTGATGTAGGTCATGTATGTAGAGGTGTGATTGTTGTGGGTCATGAATGTGGAGGTGTAAATCATTTGGGTCATGTATGCGGAGGTGTGATTGATGTGGGTCATGTATGTGGAGGTGTGATTGATGTGGGTCATGTATGGAGGTGTGATTGATGTGGGTCCTGTATGTTGAGCCCTGATTGATGTGGGTCATGTATGTTGAGGTGTAATTGATGTGGGTCATATATGTGGAGGTGTGATTGATATGGGTTTTGTATGTTGAGGTGTAAATGATGTGGGTCATGTATTTGGAGGTGTAAATGATGTGGGTCATGTATGTGGAGGTGTAAATGATGTGGGTCATATATGTGGAGGTGTAAATGATGTGGGTCATGTATGTGGAGGTGTGATTGATGTGGGTCATGTATGTGGAGGTGTGATTGATGTGGTCATGTATGTTCAGCCATGATTGATGTGGGTCATGTATGTTGAGGTGTAAATGATGTGGGTCATATATGTGGAGGTGTGATTGATATGGGTTTTGTATGTGGAGGTATGATTGATGTGGGTCATGTATGTTGAGGTGTAAATGACGTGGGTCATGTATGTGGAGGTGAGATTGATGTGGGTCATGTATGTTCAGGTGAGGTTGATGTGGGTCATGTATGTGGAGGTGTAAATGATGTCGGTCATGTATGTTGAGGTGTGATTGATGTGGGTCATGTATATGGAGGTGTGATTGATGTGGGTCATGTATTTTAATGTGTAAATTATGTGGGTCATGTAAGTTGAGGAGTAAACGATGCGGGTCATGTATGTGGAGTGTGATTGATGTGGGTCATCTATGTGGAGGTGTGATTGATGTGGGTCATGTATGTGGAGGTGTGAATGCTGTGGGTCATGTATGTGGAGTTGTGAATGATGTGGGTCATGTATGTGGAGGTGTGAATGATGTGGGTCATGTATGTGGAGGTGTGATTGATGTGGGTCATGTATGTGGAGGTTTAAATGATGTGGGACATGTATATTGAGGCGTAAATGATGTGGGTCATTTATGTGGAGGTGTGAATGATGTGGGTCATTTATGTGGAGGTGTCATTGATGTGGGTCATGTATGTGGAGGTATGAATGATGTGGGTCATGTATGTGGAGGTGTGATTGATGTGGGTCATGTATGTGGAGGTGTGATTGATGTGGGTCATGTATGTGGAGGTGTAAATGATTTGGGTCATGTATGTGGAGGTGTGATTGATGTGGGTCATGTATATGGAGGTGTGATTGATGTGGGTCATGTATTTTAATGTGTAAATTATGTGGGTCATGTAAGTTGAGGAGTAAACGATGTGGGTCATGTATGTGGAGGTGCGATTGATGTGGGTCATGTATGTGGAGGTGCGATTGATGTGGGTCATGTATGTGGAGGTGTGATTGATGTGGGTCATGTATGTGGAGGTTTAAATGATTTGGGTAATGTATGTTGAGGTGTAAATGATGTGGGTCATGTATGTTGAGGTGTGATTGATGTGGGTCATGTAAGTTGAGGTATAAATGATGTGGGTCATGTATGTTGAGGCGTAAATGATGTGGGTCATTTATGTGGAGGTGTGATTGATGTGGCTCATGTATTTGAAGGCGTGAATGATGTGGGTCATTAATGTGGAGGTGTGAATGATGTGGGTCATGTATGAGGAGGTGTGAATGATGTGGGTCATGTATGTGGAGGTGTGAATGATGTGGGTCATGTATGTGGAGTTGTGAATGATGTGTGTCATGTATGTGGAGGTGTGAATGATGTGGGTCATGTATGTGGAGGTTTGTTTGTGGGTCATGTATATTGAGGTGTAAATGATGTAGGTCATGTATGGAGGTGTGATTGATGTGGGTCATGTATATTGAGGTGTAAATTATGTGGGTCATGTAAGTTGAGGTTTAATTGATGTGGGTCATGTATGTTGAGGTGTGATTGATGTGGGTCATGTATATAGAGGTGTGATTGTTGTGGGTCATGTATGTGGAGATGCAAATTATGTGGGTCATGTATGTGGAGGTTTAAATGATGTGGGTCATGTATGTTGAGGTTTAAATGATGTGGGTCATGTATGTGGAAGTGTGATTGATGTGGGTCATGTATGTTGAGGAGCGTATGATGTGGGTCATGTATGTGGAGGTGTGATTGATGTGGGTCATGTATGTTGAGGTGTGATTGATGTGGGTCATGTATGTGGAGGTGTGATTGATGTGGGTCATGTATGTGGAGGTGTAAATGATTTGGGTCATGTATGTAGAGGTGTGATTTATGTGGGTCATGTATGTGGAGGTGTGATTGATGTGGGACATGTATGAGGAGGTGTAAATGATGTGAGTCATGTATGTGGAGGTGTGATTGATGTGGGTCATGTATTTTAATGTGTAAATGATGTGGGTCATGTATGTTTAGGTGTAAATGATGTTGGTCATTTATGTGGAGGTGTGATTGATGTGGGTCATGTATGTTGAGGTTTGATTGATGTGGGTCATGTATGTGGAGGTGTAAATGATGTGGGTCATGTATGTGGAGGTATGAATGATGTGGGTCATGTATGTTGAGGTGTGATTGATGTGGGTCATGTATGTTGAGGTGTATATGATGTGGGTCATGTATGGATGTGTGATTGATGTGGGTCATGTATGTGGAGGTGTGATTGATCTGGGTCATGTATGTGGAGGTGTGATTGATGTGGGTCATGTATGTTGATGAGTGATTGATGTGGGTCATGAATGTGGAGGAGTAAATAATTTGGGTCATGGATGCGGAGGTGTGATTGATGTGGGTCATGTATTTTAATGTGTAAATGATGTGGGTCATGTATATGGAGGTGTAAATGATGTGGGTCATGTATGTGGAGGTGTGATTGATGTGAGTCATGTATGTGGAGGTGTAAATGATTTGGGTCATGTATGTGGAGGTGTGATTGATGTGGGTCATGTATGTTGAGGTGTTATTGATGTGGGACATGTATGTGGAGGTGTAAATGATGTGGGTCATGTATGTGGAGGTGTGATTGATGTGGGTCATGTATGTTTAGGTGTAAATGATGTGGGTCATGTATGTAGAGGTGTCATTGATGTGGGTCATGTATTTTAATGTGTAAATGATGTGGGTCATGTATGTTTAGCTGTAAATGATGTGGGTCATGTATATGGAGGTGTTAATGATGTGGGTCATGTATGGAGGTGTGATTGATGTGGTTCATATACGTGCAGGTGTGAATGATGTGGGTCATATGCGTGGAGGTGTAAATGATGTGGGGCATGTACGTTGAGGTGTAAATGATTTTGGTCATGTATGTTGAGATGTGATTGATGTGGGTCATATATGTGGAGGTGTGATTGATGTGGGTCATGTATGTTGATGAGTGATTGATGTGGGTCATGTATGTAGAGGTGTGATTGTTGTGGGTCATGAATGTGGAGGTGTAAATCATTTGGGTCATGTATGCGGAGGTGTGATTGATGTGGGTCATGTATGTGGAGGTGTAAATGATTTGGGTCATGTATGTTGAGGTGTGATTAATATGGGTCATGTATGTTGACTTGTGCTTGATGTGGGTCATGTATGTGGAGGTGTAAATGATGTGGGTCATGTATGTGGAGGTGTGATTGATGTGGGTCATGTATGTGGAGGTGTGATTGATGTGGGTCATGTATGTTGAGGTGTGATTAATGTGGGTCATGTATTTTAAAGTGTAAATGATGTGGGTCATGTATGTTGAGGTGTTATTGATGTGAGTCATGTATGTTGAGGTGTGATTGATGTGGGTCATGTATGTGGAGGTGTGATTGATGTGGGTCATGTATGATGATGAGTGATGTGGGTCATGTTTGTTGAGGTGTGATTGTTGTGGGTCATGAATGTGGAGGTGTAAATCATTTGGGTCATGTATGCGGAGGTGTGATTGATGTGGGTCATGTATGTTGAGCCATGATTGATGTGGGTCATGTATGTGGAGGTGTAAATGATGTGGGTCATGTATGTGGATGTGTGATTAATGTGGGTCATGTATGTGGAGGTGCAAATTATGTGGGTCATGTATGTGGAGGTGTGATTGATGTGGTCATGTATGTGGAGGTGTAATTGATGTGGGACATGTATGTGGCAGTGTAAATGATGTGTCATGTATGGAGGTGTGATTGATGTGGGTCATGTATGTGAAGGTGTGATTGATGTGGGTCATGTATGTTGATGAGTGATTGATGTGGGTCATGTATGTAGAGGTGTGATTGTTGTGGGTCATGAATGTGGAGGTGTAAATCATTTGGGTCATGTATGTGGAGGTGTGATTGATGTGGGTCATGTATGTGGAGGTGTAAATGATTTGGGTCATGTATGTTGATGTGTGATTAATATGGGTCATGTATGTTGACTTGTGCTTGATGTGGGTCATGTATGTGAAGGTGTGATTGATGTGGGTCATGTATGTTGATGAGTGATTGATGTGGGTCATGTATGTAGAGGTGTGATTGTTGTGGGTCATGAATGTGGAGGTGTAAATCATTTGGGTCATGTATGTGGAGGTGTGATTGATGTGAGTTATGTATGTGGAGGTGTAAATGGTTTGGGTCATGTATGTTGAGGTGTGATTGTTGTGGGTCATGTATGTTGAGGTGTGATTGATGTGGGTCATGTATGTTGAGGTGTGATTGATGTGGGTCATGTATGTTGAGGTGTGATTAATGTGGGTCATGTATTTTAATGTGTAAATGATGTGGGCATGTATGTTGATGTGTTATTGATGTGAGTCATGTATGTGAAGGTGTGATTGATGTGGGTCATGTATGATGATGAGTGATTGATGTGGGTCATGTTTGTTGAGGTGTGATTGTTGTGGGTCATGAATGTGGAGGTGTAAATCATTTGGGTCATGTATGCGGATGTTTGATTGATGTGGGTCATGTATGTTGAGCCATGATTGATGTGGGTCATGTATGTTGAGGTGTGAATGATGTGGGTCATGTATGTGGAGGTGTAAATGATGTGGGTCATGTATGTGGATGTGTGATTAATGTGGGTCATGTATGTGGAGGTGCAAATTATGTGGGTCATGTATGTGGAGGTTTAAATGATGTGGGTCATGTATGTGGAGGTGTGATTGATGTGGGTCATGTATGTGGAGGTGTGATTGATGTGGGCCATGTATATGGAGGTGTAAATGGTTTGGGTCATGTATGTGGAGGTGTGATTGATGTGGGTCATGTATGTGGAGGTGTGATTGATGTGGGTCATGTATGTTGAGGTGTGATTGATGTGGGTCATGTATGTTGAGGTGTGATTAATGTGGGTCATGTATTTTAATGTGTAAATGATGTGGGTCATGTATGTTGAGGTGTTATTGATGTGAGTCATGTATGTTGAGGTGTGATTGATGTGGGTCATGTATGCGGAGGTGTGATTGATGTGGGTCATGTATGATGATTGATTGATGTGGGTCATGTATGTTGAGGTGTGAATGATGTGGGTCATTTATGTGGAGGTGTAAATGATTTGGGTCATGTATGTGGATGTGTGATTAATGTGGGTCATGTATGTGGAGGTGCAAATTATGTGGGTCATGTATGTGGAGGTGTGACTGATGTGGGTCATGTATGTGGAGGTGAGATTGATGTGGATCATGTATATGGAGGTGTGATTGATGTGGGTCATGTATTTTAATGTGTAAATTATGTGAGTCATGTATGTTGAGGTGTGATTGATGTGGGTCATGTATATGGAGGTGTGATTGATGTGGGTCATGTATTTTAATGTGTAAATTATGTGGGTCATGTAAGTTGAGGTATAAATGATGCGGGTCATGTATGTGGAGTGTGATTGATGTGGGTCATGTATGTTGAGGTGTGATTGATGTGGGTCATGTATGTGGAGGTGTAAATGATGTGGGTCATGTATGTTGAGGTGTGATTGATGTGGGTCATGTATGTGGAGGTGCGATTGATGTGGGTCATGTATGTGGAGGTGTGATTGATGTGGGTCATGTATGTGGAGGTTTAAATGATGTGGGTCATGTATGTTGAGGTGTAAATTATGTGGGTCATGTATGTTGAGGTGTGATTGATGTGGGTCATGTATGTGGAGGTGTAAATGATGTGGGTCATGTATGTGGAGGTGCGATTGATGTGGGTCATGTATGTGGAGGTGTGATTGATGTGGGTCATGTATGTGGAGGTTGAAATGATGTGGGTCATGTATGTTAAGGTGTAATTTATGTGGGTCATGTATGTTGAGGTGTGATTGTTGTGTGTCATGTATGTGCATGTGTGAATGCTGTGGGTCATGTATGTGGAGTTGTGAATGATGTGGGTCATGTATGTGGAGGTGTGATTGATGTGGGTCATGTATGTGGAGGTTTAAAATATGTGGGACATGTATATTGAGGCGTAAATGATCTGGGTCATTTATGTGGAGGTGTGATTGATGTGGGTCATTTATGTGGAGGTGTGATTGATGTGGATCATGTATGTGGAGGTATGAATGATGTGGGTCATGTATGTGGAGATGTGATTGATGTGGGTAATGTAAGTTGAGGAGTAAACGATGTGGGTCATGTATGTGGAGGTGCGATTGATGTGGGTCATGTATGTGGAGGTGCGATTGATGTGGGTCATGTATGTGGAGGTGTGATTGATGTGGGTCATGTATGTGGAGGTGTAAATGATGTGGGTCATGTATGTTGAGGTGTGATTGATGTGGGTCATGTATATGGAGGTGTGATTGATGTGGGTCATGTATTTTAATGTGTATATTATGTGGGTCATGTAAGTTGAGGTATAAATAATGTGGGTCATGTTTGTTGAGGCGTAAATGATGTGGGTCATTTATGTGGAGGTGTGATTGATGAGGCTCATGTATTTGAAGGTGTGAATGATGTGGATCATTAATGTGGAGGTGTGAATGATGTGGGTCATGTATGAGGAGGTGTGAATGATGTGGGTCATGTATGTGGAGGTGTGAATGATGTGGGTCATGTATGTGGAGGTGTGAATGATGTGGGTCATGTATGTGGAGGTGTGATTGATGTGGGTCATGTATGTGGAGGTGTAAATGATGTGGGTCATGTATGGAGGTGTGATTGATGTGGGTCATGTATATAGAGGTGTGATTGTTGTGGGTCATGTATGTGGAGATGCAAATTATGTCGGTCATGTATGTGGAGGTTTAAATGATGTGGGTCATGTATGTTGAGGTTTAAATGATGTGGGTCATGTATGTTGAGGAGCAAATGATGTGGGTCATGTATGTGGAGGTGTGATTGATGTGGGTCATGTATGTTGATGAGCGTATGATGTGGGTCATGTATGTGGAGGTGTGATTGATGTGGGTCATGTATGTGGAGGTGTAAATGATTTGGGTCATGTATGTGGACGTGTGATTGATGTGGGTCATGTATGTTGAGGTCTAAATTATGTGGGTCATGTATGTGGAGGTGTGATTGATGTGGGTCATGTATGTGGAGGTGTAAATGATTTGGGTCATGTATGTGGAGGTGTGATTGATGTGGGTCATGTATGTTTCGGTGTAATTGATGTGGGTCATGTATGAGGAGGTGTAAATGATGTGGGTCATGTATGTGGAGGTATGAATGATGTGGGTCATGTATGTTGAGGTTTATATGATGTGGGTCATGTATGGATGTGTGATTGATGTGGGTCATGTATGTGGAGGTGTGATTGATCTGGGTCATGTATTTTAATGTGTAAATTATGTGGGTCATGTATGTTTAGGTGTAAATGATATGGGTCATGTATGTTGAGGTGTGATTGATGTGGGTCATGTATGTGGAGGTGTGATTGATGTGGGTCATGTATGTTGATGAGTGATTGATGTGGGTCATGAATGTGGAGGAGTAAATCATTTGGGTCATGTATGCGGAGGTGTGATTGATGTGGGTCATGTATTTTAATGTGTAAATGATGTGGGTCATCTATATGGAGCTGTAAATGATGTGGGTCATGTATCGAGGTGTGCTTGATGTGGGTCATGTATGTTGAGCCATGATGTGGGTCATGTATGTGGAGGTGTGATTGATCTGGGTCATGTATTTTAATGTGTAAATTATGTGGGTCATGTATTTTAAAATGTAATTGATGTGGGTCATGTAAGTTGAGGTGTGATTGATGTGGGTCATGTATATGGAGGTGTAAATGATGTGGGTCATGTATGCTGAGGTGTGATTGATGTGTCTCATGTATATGGAGGTGTGATTGATGTGGGTCATGTATTTTAATGTGTAAATGATGTGGGTCATGTAAGTTGAGGTGTAAATGATGTGGGTCATGTAAGTTGAGGTGTACATGATGTGGGTCATGTATGTTGAAGTGCAAATGATGTGGGTCATGTATGTTGAGGTGTGATTGATGTGGGTCATGTATGCTCAGGTGTGATTGATGTGGGTCATGTATGTTCTGGTGTGATTGATGTGGGTCATGTATGTTCCGGTGTGATTAATGTGGGTCATGTATGTTGACTTGTGCTTGATGTGGGTCATGTATGTGGAGGTGCAGATTGATGTGGCTGATGTATGTGGAGGTGCAAATTATGTGGGTCATGTATGTGGTGGTGTAAATGATGTGGGTCATGTATGCTATGTAGAGATTGATGTGGGTCTTGTATATTGAGGAGTGATTGATGTGGGTCATGTATGTTGAGATGTAAATGATGTGAGTCATGTATGTTGAGGTGTGATTGATGTGGGTCATGTATGTGGAGGTGTAAATGATGTGGGTCATGTATTTTGAGGTGTGATTGATATGGGTCATGTACATTGAGGTGTAAATGATGTGGGTCATGTATGTGGAGGTTTAAATGATGTGGGTCATGTAGTAGAGGTGTGATTGATGTGGGTCATCTATGAGGAAGTGTAAATGATGTGGGTCATGTATGTTGAGGTGTAAATGATGTGGGTCATGTATGTGGAGGTGTGATTGATGTGGGTCATCTATTAGGAAGTGTAAATGATGTGGGTCATGTATGTGGAGGTGTGATTGATGTGGGTCATGTATGTTCAGGTGAGGTTGATGTGGATCATGTACATTGAGGTGTAAATGATGTGGGTCATGTACGTTGAGGTGTAAATGATGTGGGTCATGTATGTGGAGGTGTAAATGATGTGGGTCATGTACATTGAGGTGTAAATGATGTGGGTCATGTACGTTGAGGTGTAAATGATGTGGGTCATGTACGTTAGGTGTAAATGATGTGGGTCATGTATGTGGAGGTGTGATTGATGTGGATCATGTATGTTCAGGTGAGGTTGATGTAGGTAATGTATGTTGTGGTGTGATTGATGTGGGTCATGTATGTTGAGGTGTTATTGATGTGGGATATGTATGTGGAGGTGTAAATGATGTGGGTCATGTATGTGGAGGTGTGATTGATGTGGGTCATGTATGTTTAGGTGTAAATGATGTGCGTCATGTATGTAGAGGTGTCATTGATGTGGGTCATGTATTTTAATGTGTAAATGATGTGGGTTATGTATGTTTAGCTGTAAATGATCTGGGTCATGTATGTTGATGAGTGATTGATGTGGGTCATGAAAGTGGAGGAGCAAATCATTTGGGTCATGTATGTTGAGGTGTGATTGATGTGGGTCATGTATGTGGAGGTGTAAATGATGTGGGTCATGTATGGAGGTGTGATTGATGTGGGTCATATTTGTGGAGGTGTGAATGATGTGGGTCATATACGTGGAGGTGTGAATGATGTGGGTCATGTACGTGGAGGTGTAAATGATGTGGGTCATGTACGTTGAGGTGTAAATGATGTGGGTCAGGTATGTGGAGGTGTAAATGATGTGGGTCATGTATGTGGAGGTGTAAATGATGTGGGTCATGTATTTTGAGGTGTTAATGATGTGGGTCATGTATGGAGGTGTGATTGATGTGGTTCATATTTGTGGAGGTGTGAATGATGTGGGTCATATACGTGGAGGTGTGAATGATGTGGGTCATTTACGTGGAGGTGAGAATGATGTGGGTCATTTACGTGGAGGTGTGAATGATGTGGGTCATGTACGTTGAGGTGTGAATGATGTGGGTCATGTACGTTGAGGTGTGAATGATGTGGGTCATGTACGTTGAGGTGTGAATGATGTGGGTCATGTACGTTGAGGTGTAAATGATGTGGGTCATTTATGTTGAGGTTTGATTGTGGGACATGTATGTGGAGGTGTAAATGATATGTGTCATGTATGGAGGTGTGATTGATGTGGGTCATGTATAGAGGTGTGATTGATGTGGGTCATGTATGTGGAGGTGTAAATGCTGTGGGTCATGTATGTTGAGGTGCATATGATCTGGGTCATGAATGTGGAGGTGTTATTGATGTGGGTCATGTATGAGGAGGTTTTATTTATGATGGTCATGTATGTGGAGGTGTGATTGAAGTGGGTCATGTATGTGGAGGTGTGATTGATGTGGGTCATCTATGTGGAGGTGTGATTGATGTGGGTCATGTATGTGGAGGTGTAAATTATGTGGGTCATGTGAGGGCGTAGATGATGTGGGTCATGTATGGAGGTGTGATTGATGTGGGTCATGTTCGTTGAGGTGTAAATGATGTGGGTCATGTATGTTGAGGTGTAAATGATGTGGGTCATGTGAGGGCGTAGATGATCTGGGTCATGTATGTTGATGAGTAAATGATGTGGGTCATGTATTTTGAGGTGTGATTGATGTGGGTCATGTATGTGGAGGTGTAAATGATTTGGGTCATGCATGTTGAGATGTGATTGATGTGGGTCATGTATGTGGAGGTGTGATTGATGTGGGTCATGTTTGTTGAGTGATTGATGTGGGTCATATATGTAGAGGTGTGATTGTTGTGGGTCATGAATGTGGAGGTGTAAATCATTTGGGTCATGTATGCGGAGGTGTGATTGATGTGGGTCATGTATGTGGAGGTGTAAATGATTTGGGTCATGTATGTTGAGGTGTGATTAATATGGGTCATGTATGTTGACTTGTGCTTGATGTGGGTCATGTATGTGGAGGTGTAAATGATGTGGGTCATGTATGTGGAGGTGTGATTGATGTGGGTCATGTATGTGTAGGTGTGATTGATGTGGGTCATGTATGTGGAGGTGTGATTGATGTGGGTCTTGTATGTGGAGGTCTAAATGATGTGGGCCATGTATGTTGAGGTGTAATTGATGTGGGACATGTATGTGGCGGTGCAAATGATGTGTTATGTATGGAGGTGTGATTGATGTGGGTCATGTATGTGGAGGTGTGATTGATATGGGTCATGTATGTTGAGTGATTGATGTGGGTCATGTATGTAGAGGTGTCATTGTTGTGGGTCATGAATGTGGAGGTGCATATGATCTGGGTCATGAATGTGGAGGTGTTATTGATGTGGGTCATGTATGAGGAGGTTTTATTTATGATGGTCATGTATGTGGAGGTGTGATTGAAGTGGGTCATGTATGTGGAGGTGTGATTGATGTGGGTCATCTATGTGGAGGTGTGATTGATGTGGGTCATGTATGTGGAGGTGTAAATTATGTGGGTCATGTGAGGGCGTAGATGATGTGGGTCATGTATGGAGGTGTGATTGATGTGGGTCATGTTCGTTGAGGTGTAAATGATGTGGGTCATGTATGTTGAGGTGTAAATGATGTGGGTCATGTGAGGGCGTAGATGATCTGGGTCATGTATGTTGATGAGTAAATGATGTGGGTCATGTATTTTGAGGAGTGATTGATGTGGGTCATGTATGTGGAGGTGTAAATGATTTGGGTCATGTATGTTGAGATGTGATTGATGTGGGTCATGTATGTGGAGGTGTGATTGATGTGGGTCATGTTTGTTGAGTGATTGATGTGGGTCATATATGTAGAGGTGTGATTGTTGTGGGTCATGAATGTGGAGGTGTAAATCATTTGGGTCATGTATGCGGAGGTGTGATTGATGTGGGTCATGTATGTGGAGGTGTAAATGATTTGGGTCATGTATGTTGAGGTGTGATTAATATGGGTCATGTATGTTGACTTGTGCTTGATGTGGGTCATGTATGTGGAGGTGTAAATGATGTGGGTCATGTATGTGGAGGTGTGATTGATGTGGGTCATGTATGTGTAGGTGTGATTGATGTGGGTCATGTATGTGGAGTTGTGATTGATGTGGGTCTTGTATGTGGAGGTCTAAATGATGTGGGCCATGTATGTTGAGGTGTAATTGATGTGGGACATGTATGTGGCGGTGCAAATGATGTGTTATGTATGGAGGTGTGATTGATGTGGGTCATGTATGTGGAGGTGTGATTGATATGGTTCATGTATATTGAGTGATTGATGTGGGTCATGTATGTAGAGGTGTCATTGTTGTGGGTCATGAATGTGGAGGTGTGATTGATGTGGGTCATGTATGTGGAGGTGTAAATGATTTGGGTCATGTATGTTGAGGTGTGATTAATATGGGTCATGTATGTTGAGGTGTGATTGATGTGGGTCATGTATGTTGAGGTGTGATTAATGTGGGTCATGTATTTTAATGTGTGAATGATGTGGGTCATGTATGTTGAGGTGTGATTGATGTGGGTCATGTATGTGGAGGTGTGATTGATGTGGGTCATGTATGATGATGAGTGATTGATGTGGGTCATGTTTGTTGAGGTGTGAATGATGTGGGTCATGTATGTGGAGGTGTAAATCATTTGGGTCATGTATGCGGAGGTGTGATTGATGTGGGTCATGTATGTTGAGCCATGATTGATGTGGGTCATGTATGTTGAGGTGTGAATGATGTGGGTCATGTATGTTGAGGTGTGAATGATGTGGGTCATGTATGTGGAGGTGTAAATGATGTGGGTCATGTATTTTGAGGTGTGATTGATGTGGGTCATGTATGTGGAGGTGTTAATGATGTGGGTCATGTATGGAGGTGTGATTGATGTGGTTCATATTTGTGGAGGTGTGAATGATGTGGGTCATATACGTGGAGGTGTGAATGATGTGGGTCATTTACGTGGAGGTGTAAATCATTTGGGTCATGTATGCGGAAGTGTGATTGATGTGGGTCATGTATGTGGAGGTGTAAATGATGTGGGTCATGTACGTTGAGGTGTGAATGATGTGGGTCATGTACGTTGAGGTGTGAATGATGTGGGTCATGTACGTTGAGGTGTAAATGATGTGGGTCATTTATGTTGAGGTGTGATTGTGGGACATGTATGTGGAGGTGTAAATGATATGTGTCATGTATGGAGGTGTGATTGATGTGGGTCATGTATAGAGGTGTGATTGATGTGGGTCATGTATGTGGAGGTGTAAATGCTGTGGGTCATGTATGTTGAGGTGCATATGATCTGGGTCATGAATGTGGAGGTGTTATTGATGTGGGTCATGTATGAGGAGGTTTTATTTATGATGGTCATGTATGTGGAGGTGTGATTGAAGTGGGTCATGTATGTGGAGGTGTGATTGATGTGGGTCATCTATGTGGAGGTGTGATTGATGTGGGTCATGTATGTGGAGGTGTAAATTATGTGGGTCATGTGAGGGCGTAGATGATGTGGGTCATGTATGGAGGTGTGATTGATGTGGGTCATGTTCGTTGAGGTGTAAATGATGTGGGTCATGTATGTTGAGGTGTAAATGATGTGGGTCATGTGAGGGCGTAGATGATCTGGGTCATGTATGTTGATGAGTAAATGATGTGGGTCATGTATTTTGAGGTGTGATTGATGTGGGTCATGTATGTGGAGGTGTAAATGATTTGGGTCATGTATGTTGAGATGTGATTGATGTGGGTCATGTATGTGGAGGTGTGATTGATGTGGGTCATGTTTGTTGAGTGATTGATGTGGGTCATATATGTAGAGGTGTGATTGTTGTGGGTCATGAATGTGGAGGTGTAAATCATTTGGGTCATGTATGCGGAGGTGTGATTGATGTGGGTCATGTATGTGGAGGTGTAAATGATTTGGG
Source organism: Taudactylus pleione (assembly GCA_031769625.1). NCBI lineage: Eukaryota > Metazoa > Chordata > Amphibia > Anura > Myobatrachidae > Taudactylus > Taudactylus pleione. The sequence continues at coordinate 2,697,925 of JAUIMM010000633.1, forward strand.
TCATGTATGTTGAGGTGTGATTAATATGGGTCATGTATGTTGAGGTGTGATTGATGTGGGTCATGTATGTGGAGGTGTGATTGATGTGGGTCATGTATGATGATGAGTGATTGATGTGGGTCATGTTTGTTGAGGTGTGAATGATGTGGGTCATGTATGTGGAGGTGTAAATCATTTGGGTCATGTATGCGGAGGTGTGATTGATGTGGGTCATGTATGTTGAGCCATGATTGATGTGGGTCATGTATGTTGAGGTGTGAATGATGTGGGTCATGTATGTTGAGGTGTGAATGATGTGGGTCATGTATGTGGAGGTGTAAATGATGTGGGTCATGTATTTTGAGGTGTGATTGATGTGGGTCATGTATGTGGAGGTGTTAATGATGTGGGTCATGTATGGAGGTGTGATTGATGTGGTTCATATTTGTGGAGGTGTGAATGATGTGGGTCATATACGTGGAGGTGTGAATGATGTGGGTCATTTACGTGGAGGTGTGAATGATGTGGGTCATTTACGTGGAGGTGTGAATGATGTGGGTCATGTACGTTGAGGTGTGAATGATGTGGGTCATGTACGTTGAGGTGTGAATGATTTGGGTCATGTACGTTGAGGTGTGAATGATGTGGGTCATGTACGTTGAGGTGTAAATGATGTGGGTCATTTATGTTGAGGTGTGATTGTGGGACATTTATATGTGGAGGTGTAAATGATATGTGTCATGTATGGAGGTGTGATTGATGTGGGTCATGTATAGAGGTGTGATTGATGTGGGTCATGTATGTGGAGGTGTAAATGCTGTGGGTCATGTATGTTGAGGTGCATATGATTTGGGTCATGAATGTGGAGGTGTTATTGATGTGGGTCATGTATGAGGAGGTTTTATTTATGATGGTCATGTATGTGGAGGTGTGATTGAAGTGGGTCATGTATGTGGAGGTGTGATTGATGTGGGTCATCTATGTGGAGGTGTGATTGATGTGGGTCATGTATGTGGAGGTGTAAATTATGTGGGTCATGTGAGGGCGTAGATGATGTGGGTCATGTATGGAGGTGTGATTGATGTGGGTCATGTTCGTTGAGGTGTAAATGATGTGGGTCATGTATGTTGAGGTGTAAATGATGTGGGTCATGTGAGGGCGTAGATGATCTGGGTCATGTATGTTGATGAGTAAATGATGTGGGTCATGTATTTTGAGGTGTGATTGATGTGGGTCATGTATGTGGAGGTGTAAATGATTTGGGTCATGTATGTTGAGATGTGATTGATGTGGGTCATGTATGTGGAGGTGTGATTGATGTGGGTCATGTTTGTTGAGTGATTGATGTGGGTCATATATGTAGAGGTGTGATTGTTGTGGGTCATGAATGTGGAGGTGTAAATCATTTGGGTCATGTATGCGGAGGTGTGATTGATGTGGGTCATGTATGTGGAGGTGTAAATGATTTGGGTCATGTATGTTGAGGTGTGATTAATATGGGTCATGTATGTTGACTTGTGCTTGATGTGGGTCATGTATGTGGAGGTGTAAATGATGTGGGTCATGTATGTGGAGGTGTGATTGATGTGGGTCATGTATGTGTAGGTGTGATTGATGTGGGTCATGTATGTGGAGGTGTGATTGATGTGGGTCTTGTATGTGGAGGTCTAAATGATGTGGGCCATGTATGTTGAGGTGTAATTGATGTGGGACATGTATGTGGCGGTGCAAATGATGTGTTATGTATGGAGGTGTGATTGATGTGGGTCATGTATGTGGAGGTGTGATTGATATGGGTCATGTATGTTGAGTGATTGATGTGGGTCATGTATGTAGAGGTGTCATTGTTGTGGGTCATGAATGTGGAGGTGCATATGATCTGGGTCATGAATGTGGAGGTGTTATTGATGTGGGTCATGTATGAGGAGGTTTTATTTATGATGGTCATGTAGGTGGAGGTGTGATTGAAGTGGGTCATGTATGTGGAGGTGTGATTGATGTGGGTCATCTATGTGGAGGTGTGATTGATGTGGGTCATGTATGTGGAGGTGTAAATTATGTGGGTCATGTGAGGGCGTAGATGATGTGGGTCATGTATGGAGGTGTGATTGATGTGGGTCATGTTCGTTGAGGTGTAAATGATGTGGGTCATGTATGTTGAGGTGTAAATGATGTGGGTCATGTGAGGGCGTAGATGATCTGGGTCATGTATGTTGATGAGTAAATGATGTGGGTCATGTATTTTGAGGTGTGATTGATGTGGGTCATGTATGTGGAGGTGTAAATGATTTGGGTCATGTATGTTGAGATGTGATTGATGTGGGTCATGTATGTGGAGGTGTGATTGATGTGGGTCATGTTTGTTGAGTGATTGATGTGGGTCATATATGTAGAGGTGTGATTGTTGTGGGTCATGAATGTGGAGGTGTAAATCATTTGGGTCATGTATGCGGAGGTGTGATTGATGTGGGTCATGTATGTGGAGGTGTAAATGATTTGGGTCATGTATGTTGAGGTGTGATTAATATGGGTCATGTATGTTGACTTGTGCTTGATGTGGGTCATGTATGTGGAGGTGTAAATGATGTGGGTCATGTATGTGGAGGTGTGATTGATGTGGGTCATGTATGTGTAGGTGTGATTGATGTGGGTCATGTATGTGGAGGTGTGATTGATGTGGGTCTTGTATGTGGAGGTCTAAATGATGTGGGCCATGTATGTTGAGGTGTAATTGATGTGGGACATGTATGTGGCGGTGCAAATGATGTGTTATGTATGGAGGTGTGATTGATGTGGGTCATGTATGTGGAGGTGTAAATGATTTGGGTCATGTATGTTGAGGTGTGATTAATATGGGTCATGTATGTTGAGGTGTGATTGATGTGGGTCATGTATGTTGAGGTGTGATTAATGTGGGTCATGTATTTTAATGTGTGAATGATGTGGGTCATGTATGTTGAGGTGTTATTGATGTGAGGCATGTATGTTGAGGTGTGATTGATGTGGGTCATGTATGTGGAGGTGTGATTGATGTGGGTCATGTATGATGATGAGTGATTGATGTGGGTCATGTTTGTTGAGGTGTGAATGATGTGGGTCATGTATGTGGAGGTGTAAATCATTTGGGTCATGTATGCGGAGGTGTGATTGATGTGGGTCATGTATGTTGAGCCATGATTGATGTGGGTCATGTATGTTGAGGTGTGAATGATGTGGGTCATGTATGTTGACTTGTGCTTGATGTGGGTCATGTATGTGGAGGTGTAAATGATGTGGGTCATGTATGTGGAGGTGTGATTGATGTGGGTCATGTATGTGGAGGTGTAAATGATTTGGGTCATGTATGTTGATGTGTGATTAATATGGGTCATGTATGTTGACTTGTGCTTGATGTGGGTCATGTATGTGGAGGTGTAAATGATGTGGGTCATGTATGTGGAGGTGTGATTGATGTGGGTCATGTATGTGGAGGTGTGATTGATGTGGGTCATGTATGTGGAGGTGTAAATGGTTTGGGTCATGTTTGTTGAGGTGTAAATGATGTGGGTCATGTATGTTGAGGTGTTATTGATGTGAGTCATGTATGTTGAGGTGTGATTGATGTGGGTCATGTATGTGGAGGTGTGATTGATGTGGGTCATGTATGTTGATGAGTGATTGATGTGGGTCATGTTTGTTGAGGTGTGATTGTTGTGGGTCATGAATGTGGAGGTGTAAATCATTTGGGTCATGTATGCGGAGGTGTGATTGATGTGGGTCATGTATGTTGAGCCATGATTCATGTGGCTCATGTATGTTGAGGTGTGAATGATGTGGGTCATGTATGTGGAGGTGTAAATGATGTGGGTCATGTATGTGGATGTGTGATTAATGTGGGCCATGTATGTGGAGGTGCAAATTATGTGGGTCATGTATGTGGAGGTTTAAATGATGTGGGTCATGTATGTGGAGTTGTGATTGATGTGGGTCATGTATGTGGAGGTGTGATTGATGTGGGTCATGTATGTGTAGGTGTGATTGATGTTGGTCATGTATGTGAAGGTGTAAATGGTTTGGGTCATGTATGTGGAGGTGTGATTGATGTGGGTCATGTATGTGGAGGTGTAAATGGTTTGGGTCATGTATGTTGAGGAGTGATTGATGTGGGTCATGTAAGTTGAGGTGTGATTGATGTGGGTCATGTATGTGGAGGTGTAAATGATTTGGGTCATGTATGTTGAGGTGTGATTAATATGGGTCATGTATGTTGACTTGTGCTTGATGTGGGTCATGTATGTGGAGGTGTAAATGATGTGGGTCATGTATGTGGAGGTGTGATTGATGTGGGTCATGTATGTGTAGGTGTGATTGATGTGGGTCATGTATGTGGAGGTGTGATTGATGTGGGTCTTGTATGTGGAGGTGTAAATTATGTGGGTCATGTATGTTGAGGTGTGATTGATGTGGGTCATGTATGTTGAGGTGTGATTGATGTGGGTCATGTATGTTGAGGTGTGATTAATGTGGGTCATGTATTTTAATGTGTAAATGATGTGGGTCATGTATGTTGAGGTGTTATTGATGTGAGTCATGTATGGTGAGGTGTGATTGATGTGGGTCATGTATGTGGAGGTGTGATTGATGTGGGTCAGGTATGATGATGAGTGATTGATGTGGGTCATGTTTGTTGAGGTGTGATTGTTGTGGGTCATGAATGTGGAGGTGTAAATCATTTGGGTCATGTATGCGGAGGTGTGATTGATGTGGGTCATGTATGTTGAGCCATGATTGATGTGGGTCATGTATGTTGAGGTGTGAATGATCTGGGTCATGTATGTGGAGGTGTAAATGATGTGGGTCATGTATGTGGATGTGTGATTAATGTGGGTCATGTATGTGGAGGTGCAAATTATGTGGGTCATGTATGTGGTGGTGCAAATTATGTGGGTCATGTATGTGGAGGTGTGATTGTTGTGGGTCATGTATGTGGAGGTGTAATTGATGTGGGACATGTATGTGGCGGTGTAAATGATGTGTCATGTATGGAGGTGTGATTGATGTGGGTCATGTATGTGGAGGTGTGATTGAAGTGGGTCATGTATGTAGAGGTGTGATTGTTGTGGGTCATGAATGTGGAGGTGTAAATCATTTGGGTCATGTATGCGGAGGTGTGATTGATGTGGGTCATGTATGTGGAGGTGTAAATGATTTGGGTCATGTATGTTGATGTGTGATTAATATGGGTCATGTATGTTGACTTGTGCTTGATGTGGGTCATGTATGTGGACGTGTAAATGATGTGGGTCATGTATGTGGAGGTGTGATTGATGTGGGTCATGTATGTGGAGGTGTGATTGATGTGGGTCATGTATGTGGAGGTGTAAATGGTTTGGGTCATGTTTGTTGAGGTGTAAATGATGTGGGTCATGTATGTTGAGGTGTTATTGATGTGAGTCATGTATGTTGAGGTGTGATTGATGTGGGTCATGTATGATGATGAGTGATTGATGTGGGTCATGTTTGTTGAGGTGTGATTGTTGTGGGTCATGAATGTGGAGGTGTAAATCATTTGGGTCATGTATGCGGAGGTGTGATTGATGTGGGTTATGTATGTTGAGCCATGATTCATGTGGGTCATGTATGTTGAGGTGTGAATGATGTGGGTCATGTATGTGGAGGTGTAAATGATGTGGGTCATGTATGTGGATGTGTGATTAATGTGGGCCATGTATGTGGAGGTGCAAATTATGTGGGTCATGTATGTGGAGGTTTAAATGATGTGGGTCATGTATGTGGAGGTGTGATTGATGTGGGTCATGTATGTGGAGGTGTGATTGATGTGGGTCATGTATGTGTAGGTGTGATTGATGTTGGTCATGTATGTGGAGGTGTAATTGGTTTGGGTCATGTATGTGGAGGTGTGATTGATGTGGGTCATGTATGTGGAGGTGTAAATGGTTTGGGTCATGTTTGTTGAGGTGAGATTGATGTGGGTCATGTATGTTGAGGTGTGATTGATGTGGGTCATGTATGTGGAGGTGTAAATGGTTTGGGTCATGTATGTTGAGGTGTGATTGATGTGGGTCATGTATGTTGAGGTGTGATTAATGTGGGTCATGTATTTTAATGTGTAAATGATGTGAGTCATGTATGTTGAGGTGTGATTGATGTGGGTCATGTATGTTGAGGTGTGATTGATGTGGGTCATGTATGCGGAGGTGTGATTGATGTGGGTCTTGTAGGTGGAGGTGTGATTGATGTGGGTCATGTATGTGGAGGTGTGATTGATGTGGGTCATGTATGATGATTGATTGATGTGGGTCATGTTTGTTGAGGTGTGATTGTTGTGGGTCATGTATGTGGAGGTGTGATTCATGTGGGTCATGTATGATGATTGATTGATGTGGGTCATGTTTGTTGAGGTGTGATTGTTGTGGGTCATGAATGTGGAGGTGTGAATGATGTGGGTCATGTATGTGGATGTGTGATTAATGTGGGTCATGTATGTGGAGGTGCAAATTATGTGGGTCATGTATGTGGATGTGTGATTAATATGGGTCATATATTGTTGACTTGTGCTTGATGTGGGTCATGTATGTGGAGGTGTAAATGATGTGGGTCATGTATGTGGAGGTGTGATTGATGTGGGTCATGTATGTGGAGGTGTGATTGATGTGGGTCATGTATGTTGAGGTGTGATTGATGTGGGTCATGTATGATGATGAGTGATTGATGTGGGTCATGTTTGTTGAGGTGTGATTGTTGTGGGTCATGAATGTGGAGGTGTAAATCATTTGGGTCATGTATGCGGAGGTGTGATTGATGTGGGTCATGTATGTTGAGCCATGATTCATGTGGGTCATGTATGTTGAGGTGTGAATGATGTGGGTCATGTATGTGGAGGTGTAAATGATGTGGGTCATGTATGTGGATGTGTGATTAATGTGGGCCATGTATGTGGAGGTGCAAATTATGTGGGTCATGTATGTGGAGGTTTAAATGATGTGGGTCATGTATGTGGAGGTGTGATTGATGTGGGTCATGTATGTGGAGGTGTGATTGATGTGGGTCATGTATGTGGAGGTGTAAATGGTTTGGGTCATGTTTGTTGAGGTGTGATTGATGTGGGTCATGTATGTTGTGGTGTGATTGATGTGGGTCATGTATGTGGAGGTGTAAATGGTTTGGTCATGTATGTTGAGGTGTGATTGATGTGGGTCATGTATGTTGAGGTGTGATTAATGTGGGTCATGTATTTTAATGTGTAAATGATGTGAGTCATGTATGTTGAGGTGTGATTGATGTGGGTCATGTATGTGGAGGTGTGATTGATGTGGGTCATGTATGATGATGAGTGATTGATGTGGGTCATGTTTGTTGAGGTGTGAATGATGTGGGTCATGTATGTGGAGGTGTAAATCATTTGGGTCATGTATGCGGAGGTGTGATTGATGTGGGTCATGTATGTTGAGCCATGATTGATGTGGGTCATGTATGTTGAGGTGTGAATGATGTGGGTCATGTATGTTGACTTGTGCTTGATGTGGGTCATGTATGTGGAGGTGTAAATGATGTGGGTCATGTATGTGGAGGTGTGATTGATGTGGGTCATGTATGTGGAGGTGTAAATGATTTGGGTCATGTATGTTGATGTGTGATTAATATGGGTCATGTATGTTGACTTGTGCTTGATGTGGGTCATGTATGTGGAGGTGTAAATGATGTGGGTCATGTATGTGGAGGTGTGATTGATGTGGGTCATGTATGTGGAGGTGTGATTGATGTGGGTCATGTATGTGGAGGTGTAAATGGTTTGGGTCATGTATGTTGAGGTGTGATTGATGTGGGTCATGTATGTGGAGGTGTGATTGATGTGGGTCATGTATGTTGATGAGTGATTGATGTGGGTCATGTTTGTTGAGGTGTGATTGTTGTGGGTCATGAATGTGGAGGTGTAAATCATTTGGGTCATGTATGCGGAGGTGTGATTGATGTGGGTCATGTATGTTGAGCCATGATTCATGTGGCTCATGTATGTTGAGGTGTGAATGATGTGGGTCATGTATGTGGAGGTGTAAATGATGTGGGTCATGTATGTGGATGTGTGATTAATGTGGGCCATGTATGTGGAGGTGCAAATTATGTGGGTCATGTATGTGGAGGTTTAAATGATGTGGGTCATGTATGTGGAGTTGTGATTGATGTGGGTCATGTATGTGGAGGTGTGATTGATGTGGGTCATGTATGTGTAGGTGTGATTGATGTTGGTCATGTATGTGAAGGTGTAAATGGTTTGGGTCATGTATGTGGAGGTGTGATTGATGTGGGTCATGTATGTGGAGGTGTAAATGGTTTGGGTCATGTATGTTGAGGAGTGATTGATGTGGGTCATGTAAGTTGAGGTGTGATTGATGTGGGTCATGTATGTGGAGGTGTAAATAATTTGGGTCATGTATGTTGAGGTGTGATTAATATGGGTCATGTATGTTGACTTGTGCTTGATGTGGGTCATGTATGTGGAGGTGTAAATGATGTGGGTCATGTATGTGGAGGTGTGATTGATGTGGGTCATGTATGTGTAGGTGTGATTGATGTGGGTCATGTATGTGGAGGTGTGATTGATGTGGGTCTTGTATGTGGAGGTGTAAATTATGTGGGTCATGTATGTTGAGGTGTGATTGATGTGGGTCATGTATGTTGAGGTGTGATTGATGTGGGTCATGTATGTGGAGGTGTGATTGATGTGGGTCTTGTATGTGGAGGTGTAAATTATGTGGGTCATGTATGTTGAGGTGTGATTGATGTGGGTCATGTATGTTGAGGTGTGATTGATGTGGGTCATGTATGTTGAGGTGTGATTGATGTGGGTCATGTATGTTGAGCCATGATTGATGTGGGTCATGTATGTTGAGGTGTGAATGATCTGGGTCATGTATGTGGAGGTGTAAATGATGTGGGTCATGTATGTGGATGTGTGATTAATGTGGGTCATGTATGTGGAGGTGCAAATTATGTGGGTCATGTATGTGGTGGTGCAAATTATGTGGGTCATGTATGTGGAGGTGTGATTGTTGTGGGTCATGTATGTGGAGGTGTGATTGATGTGGGTCATGTATGTGGAGGTGTGATTGAAGTGGGTCATGTATGTAGAGGTGTGATTGTTGTGGGTCATGAATGTGGAGGTGTAAATCATTTGGGTCATGTATGCGGAGGTGTGATTGATGTGGGTCATGTATGTGGAGGTGTAAATGATTTGGGTCATGTATGTTGATGTGTGATTAATATGGGTCATGTATGTTGACTTGTGCTTGATGTGGGTCATGTATGTGGACGTGTAAATGATGTGGGTCATGTATGTGGAGGTGTGATTGATGTGGGTCATGTATGTGGAGGTGTGATTGATGTGGGTCATGTATGTGTAGGTGTGATTGATGTGGGTCATGTATGTGGAGGTGTGATTGATGTGGGTCTTGTATGTGGAGGTGTAAATTATGTGGGTCATGTATGTTGAGGTGTGATTGATGTGGGTCATGTATGTTGAGGTGTGATTGATGTGGGTCATGTATGTGGAGGTGTGATTGATGTGGGTCTTGTATGTGGAGGTGTAAATTATGTGGGTCATGTATGTTGAGGTGTTATTGATGTGAGTCATGTATGTTGAGGTGTGATTGATGTGGGTCATGTATGATGATGAGTGATTGATGTGGGTCATGTTTGTTGAGGTGTGATTGTTGTGGGTCATGAATGTGGAGGTGTAAATCATTTGGGTCATGTATGCGGAGGTGTGATTGATGTGGGTTATGTATGTTGAGCCATGATTCATGTGGGTCATGTATGTTGAGGTGTGAATGATGTGGGTCATGTATGTGGAGGTGTAAATGATGTGGGTCATGTATGTGGATGTGTGATTAATGTGGGCCATGTATGTGGAGGTGCAAATTATGTGGGTCATGTATGTGGAGGTTTAAATGATGTGGGTCATGTATGTGGAGGTGTGATTGATGTGGGTCATGTATGTGGAGGTGTGATTGATGTGGGTCATGTATGTGTAGGTGTGATTGATGTTGGTCATGTATGTGGAGGTGTAATTGGTTTGGGTCATGTATGTGGAGGTGTGATTGATGTGGGTCATGTATGTGGAGGTGTAAATGGTTTGGGTCATGTTTGTTGAGGTGAGATTGATGTGGGTCATGTATGTTGAGGTGTGATTGATGTGGGTCATGTATGTGGAGGTGTAAATGGTTTGGGTCATGTATGTTGAGGTGTGATTGATGTGGGTCATGTATGTTGAGGTGTGATTAATGTGGGTCATGTATTTTAATGTGTAAATGATGTGGGTCATGTATGTGTAGGTGTGATTGATGTTGGTCATGTATGTGGAGGTGTAATTGGTTTGGGTCATGTATGTGGAGGTGTGATTGATGTGGGTCATGTATGTGGAGGTGTAAATGGTTTGGGTCATGTTTGTTGAGGTGAGATTGATGTGGGTCATGTATGTTGAGGTGTGATTGATGTGGGTCATGTATGCGGAGGTGTGATTGATGTGGGTCTTGTAGGTGGAGGTGTGATTGATGTGGGTCATGTATGTGGAGGTGTGATTGATGTGGGTCATGTATGATGATTGATTGATGTGGGTCATGTTTGTTGAGGTGTGATTGTTGTGGGTCATGTATGTGGAGGTGTGATTCATGTGGGTCATGTATGATGATTGATTGATGTGGGTCATGTTTGTTGAGGTGTGATTGTTGTGGGTCATGAATGTGGAGGTGTGAATGATGTGGGTCATGTATGTGGATGTGTGATTAATGTGGGTCATGTATGTGGAGGTGCAAATTATGTGGGTCATGTATGTGGATGTGTGATTAATATGGGTCATATATTGTTGACTTGTGCTTGATGTGGGTCATGTATGTGGAGGTGTAAATGATGTGGGTCATGTATGTGGAGGTGTGATTGATGTGGGTCATGTATGTGGAGGTGTGATTGATGTGGGTCATGTATGTTGAGGTGTGATTGATGTGGGTCATGTATGATGATGAGTGATTGATGTGGGTCATGTTTGTTGAGGTGTGATTGTTGTGGGTCTTGAATGTGGAGGTGTAAATCATTTGGGTCATGTATGCGGAGGTGTGATTGATGTGGGTCATGTATGTTGAGCCATGATTCATGTGGGTCATGTATGTTGAGGTGTGAATGATGTGGGTCATGTATGTGGAGGTGTAAATGATGTGGGTCATGTATGTGGATGTGTGATTAATGTGGGCCATGTATGTGGAGGTGCAAATTATGTGGGTCATGTATGTGGAGGTTTAAATGATGTGGGTCATGTATGTGGAGGTGTGATTGATGTGGGTCATGTATGTGGAGGTGTGATTGATGTGGGTCATGTATGTGGAGGTGTAAATGGTTTGGGTCATGTTTGTTGAGGTGTGATTGATGTGGGTCATGTATGTTGTGGTGTGATTGATGTGGGTCATGTATGTGGAGGTGTAAATGGTTTGGTCATGTATGTTGAGGTGTGATTGATGTGGGTCATGTATGTTGAGGTGTGATTAATGTGGGTCATGTATTTTAATGTGTAAATGATGTGGGTCTTGTATGTTGAGGTGTTATTGATGTGAGTCATGTATGTTGAGGTGTGATTGATGTGGGTCATGTATGTGGAGGTGTGATTGATGTGGGTCATGTATGATGATTGATTGATGTGGGTCATGTTTGTTGAGGTGTGATTGTTGTGGGTCATGTATGTGGAGGTGTGATTGATGTGGGTCATGTATGATGATTGATTGATGTGGGTCATGTTTGTTGAGGTGTGATTGTTGTGGGTCATGAATGTGGAGGTGTGAATGATGTGGGTCATGTATGTGGAGGTGTAAATGATGTGGGTCATGTATGTGGATGTGTGATTAATGTGGGTCATGTATGTGGAGGTGCAAATTATGTGGGTCATGTATGTGGAGGTGTGATTGATGTGGGTCATGTATGTGGAGGTGTAAATGATGTGGGTCATGTATGTGGATGTGTGATTAATGTGGGTCATGTATGTGGAGGTGCAAATTATGTGGGTCATGTATGTGGATGTGTGATTAATATGGGTCATATATTGTTGACTTGTGCTTGATGTGGGTCATGTATGTGGAGGTGTAAATGATGTGGGTCATGTATGTGGAGGTGTGATTGATGTGGGTCATGTATGATGATGAGTGATTGATGTGGGTCATGTTTGTTGTGGGTCATGAATGTGGAGGTGTAAATCATTTGGGTCATGTATGCGGAGGTGTGATTGATGTGGGTCATGTATGTTGAGCCATGATTCATGTGGGTCATGTATGTTGAGGTGTGAATGATGTGGGTCATGTATGTGGAGGTGTAAATGATGTGGGTCATGTATGTGGATGTGTGATTAATGTGGGCCATGTATGTGGAGGTGCAAATTATGTGGGTCATGTATGTGGAGGTTTAAATGATGTGGGTCATGTATGTGGAGGTGTGATTGATGTGGGTCATGTATGTGGAGGTGTAAATGGTTTGGGTCATGTTTGTTGAGGTGTGATTGATGTGGGTCATGTATGTTGTGGTGTGATTGATGTGGGTCATGTATGTAGAGGTGTAAATGGTTTGGGTCATGTATGTTGAGGTGTGATTGATGTGGGTCATGTATGTTGAGGTGTGATTAATGTGGGTCATGTATTTTAATGTGTAAATGATGTGGGTCATGTATGTTGAGGTGTTATTGATGTGACTCATGTATGTTGAGGTGTGATTGATGTGGGTCATGTATGTGGAGGTGTGATTGATGTGGGTCATGTATGATTGATTGATGTGGGTCATGTTTGTTGAGGTGTGATTGTTGTGGGTCATGTATGTGGAGGTGTGATTCATGTGGGTCATGTATGATGATTGATTGATGTGGGTCATGTTTGTTGAGGTGTGATTGTTGTGGGTCATGAATGTGGAGGTGTGAATGATGTGGGTCATGTATGTGGAGGTGTAAATGATGTGGGTCATGTATGTGGATGTGTGATTAATGTGGATCATGTATGTGGAGGTGCAAATTATGTGGGTCATGTATGTGGAGGTGTGATTGATGTGGGTCATGTATGTGGAGGTGTAAATCATTTGGGTCATGTATGCGGAGGTGTGATTGATGTGGGTCATGTATGTTGAGCCATGATTGATGTGGGTCATGTATGTTGAGGTGTGAATGATGTGGGTCATGTATGTTGAGGTGTGAATGATGTGGGTCATGTATGTGGAGGTGTAAATGATGTGGGTCATGTATGTGGATGTGTGATTAATGTGGGTCATGTATGTGGAGGTGCAAATTATGTGGGTCATGTATGTGGAGGTGCAAATTATGTGGGTCATGTATGTGGAGGTGTGATTGATGTGGGTCATGTATGTGGAGGTGTAATTGATGTGGGACATGTATGTGGCGGTGTAAATGATGTGTCATGTATGGAGGTGTGATTGATGTGGGTCATGTATGTGGAGGTGTGATTGATGTGGGTCATGTATGTTGATGAGTGATTGATGTGGGTCATGTATGTTGACTTGTGCTTGATGTGGGTCATGTATGTGGAGGTGTAAATGATGTGGGTCATGTATGTGGAGGTGTGATTGATGTGGGTCATGTATGTGGAGGTGTAAATGATTTGGGTCATGTATGTTGATGTGTGATTAATATGGGTCATGTATGTTGACTTGTGCTTGATGTGGGTCATGTATGTGGAGGTGTAAATGATGTGGGTCATGTATGTGGAGGTGTGATTGATGTGGGTCATGTATGTGGAGGTGTGATTGATGTGGGTCATGTATGTGGAGGTGTAAATGGTTTGGGTCATGTTTGTTGAGGTGTAAATGATGTGGGTCATGTATGTTGAGGTGTTATTGATGTGAGTCATGTATGTTGAGGTGTGATTGATGTGGGTCATGTATGTGGAGGTGTGATTGATGTGGGTCATGTATGTTGATGAGTGATTGATGTGGGTCATGTTTGTTGAGGTGTGATTGTTGTGGGTCATGAATGTGGAGGTGTAAATCATTTGGGTCATGTATGCGGAGGTGTGATTGATGTGGGTCATGTATGTTGAGCCATGATTCATGTGGCTCATGTATGTTGAGGTGTGAATGATGTGGGTCATGTATGTGGAGGTGTAAATGATGTGGGTCATGTATGTGGATGTGTGATTAATGTGGGCCATGTATGTGGAGGTGCAAATTATGTGGGTCATGTATGTGGAGGTTTAAATGATGTGGGTCATGTATGTGGAGTTGTGATTGATGTGGGTCATGTATGTGGAGGTGTGATTGATGTGGGTCATGTATGTGTAGGTGTGATTGATGTTGGTCATGTATGTGAAGGTGTAAATGGTTTGGGTCATGTATGTGGAGGTGTGATTGATGTGGGTCATGTATGTGGAGGTGTAAATGGTTTGGGTCATGTATGTTGAGGTGTGATTGATGTGGGTCATGTATGTTGAGGTGTGATTGATGTGGGTCATGTATGTGGAGGTGTAAATGATTTGGGTCATGTATGTTGAGGTGTGATTAATATGGGTCATGTATGTTGACTTGTGCTTGATGTGGGTCATGTATGTGGAGGTGTAAATGATGTGGGTCATGTATGTGGAGGTGTGATTGATGTGGGTCATGTATGTGTAGGTGTGATTGATGTGGGTCATGTATGTGGAGGTGTGATTGATGTGGGTCTTGTATGTGGAGGTGTAAATTATGTGGGTCATGTATGTTGAGGTGTGATTGATGTGGGTCATGTATGTTGAGGTGTGATTGATGTGGGTCATGTATGTTGAGGTGTGATTAATGTGGGTCATGTATTTTAATGTGTAAATGATGTGGGTCATGTATGTTGAGGTGTTATTGATGTGAGTCATGTATGTTGAGGTGTGATTGATGTGGGTCATGTATGTGGAGGTGTGATTGATGTGGGTCAGGTATGATGATGAGTGATTGATGTGGGTCATGTTTGTTGAGGTGTGATTGTTGTGGGTCATGAATGTGGAGGTGTAAATCATTTGGGTCAAGTATGCGGAGGTGTGATTGATGTGGGTCATGTATGTTGAGCCATGATTGATGTGGGTCATGTATGTTGAGGTGTGAATGATGTGGGTCATGTATGTGGAGGTGTAAATGATGTGGGTCATGTATGTGGATGTGTGATTAATGTGGGTCATGTATGTGGAGGTGCAAATTATGTGGGTCATGTATGTGGTGGTGCAAATTATGTGGGTCATGTATGTGGAGGTGTGATTGTTGTGGGTCATGTATGTGGAGGTGTAATTGATGTGGGACATGTATGTGGCGGTGTAAATGATGTGTCATGTATGGAGGTGTGATTGATGTGGGTCATGTATGTGGAGGTGTGATTGAAGTGGGTCATGTATGTAGAGGTGTGATTGTTGTGGGTCATGAATGTGGAGGTGTAAATCATTTGGGTCATGTATGCGGAGGTGTGATTGATGTGGGTCATGTATGTGGAGGTGTAAATGATTTGGGTCATGTATGTTGATGTGTGATTAATATGGGTCATGTATGTTGACTTGTGCTTGATGTGGGTCATGTATGTGGAGGTGTAAATGATGTGGGTCATGTATGTGGAGGTGTGATTGATGTGGGTCATGTATGTGGAGGTGTGATTGATGTGGGTCATGTATGTGGAGGTGTAAATGGTTTGGGTCATGTTTGTTGAGGTGTAAATGATGTGGGTCATGTATGTTGAGGTGTTATTGATGTGAGTCATGTATGTTGAGGTGTGATTGATGTGGGTCATGTATGATGATGAGTGATTGATGTGGGTCATGTTTGTTGAGGTGTGATTGTTGTGGGTCATGAATGTGGAGGTGTAAATCATTTGGGTCATGTATGCGGAGGTGTGATTGATGTGGGTTATGTATGTTGAGCCATGATTCATGTGGGTCATGTATGTTGAGGTGTGAATGATGTGGGTCATGTATGTGGAGGTGTAAATGATGTGGGTCATGTATGTGGATGTGTGATTAATGTGGGCCATGTATGTGGAGGTGCAAATTATGTGGGTCATGTATGTGGAGGTTTAAATGATGTGGGTCATGTATGTGGAGGTGTGATTGATGTGGGTCATGTATGTGGAGGTGTGATTGATGTGGGTCATGTATGTGTAGGTGTGATTGATGTTGGTCATGTATGTGGAGGTGTAATTGGTTTGGGTCATGTATGTGGAGGTGTGATTGATGTGGGTCATGTATGTGGAGGTGTAAATGGTTTGGGTCATGTTTGTTGAGGTGAGATTGATGTGGGTCATGTATGTTGAGGTGTGATTGATGTGGGTCATGTATGTGGAGGTGTAAATGGTTTGGGTCATGTATGTTGAGGTGTGATTGATGTGGGTCATGTATGTTGAGGTGTGATTAATGTGGGTCATGTATTTTAATGTGTAAATGATGTGAGTCATGTATGTTGAGGTGTGATTGATGTGGGTCATGTATGTTGAGGTGTGATTGATGTGGGTCATGTATGCGGAGGTGTGATTGATGTGGGTCTTGTAGGTGGAGGTGTGATTGATGTGGGTCATGTATGTGGAGGTGTGATTGATGTGGGTCATGTATGATGATTGATTGATGTGGGTCATGTTTGTTGAGGTGTGATTGTTGTGGGTCATGTATGTGGAGGTGTGATTCATGTGGGTCATGTATGATGATTGATTGATGTGGGTCATGTTTGTTGAGGTGTGATTGTTGTGGGTCATGAATGTGGAGGTGTGAATGATGTGGGTCATGTATGTGGAGGTGTAAATGATGTGGGTCATGTATGTGGATGTGTGATTAATGTGGGTCATGTATGTGGAGGTGCAAATTATGTGGGTCATGTATGTGGATGTGTGATTAATATGGGTCATATATTGTTGACTTGTGCTTGATGTGGGTCATGTATGTGGAGGTGTAAATGATGTGGGTCATGTATGTGGAGGTGTGATTGATGTGGGTCATGTATGTGGAGGTGTGATTGATGTGGGTCATGTATGTTGAGGTGTGATTGATGTGGGTCATGTATGATGATGAGTGATTGATGTGGGTCATGTTTGTTGAGGTGTGATTGTTGTGGGTCATGAATGTGGAGGTGTAAATCATTTGGGTCATGTATGCGGAGGTGTGATTGATGTGGGTCATGTATGTTGAGCCATGATTCATGTGGGTCATGTATGTTGAGGTGTGAATGATGTGGGTCATGTATGTGGAGGTGTAAATGATGTGGGTCATGTATGTGGATGTGTGATTAATGTGGGCCATGTATGTGGAGGTGCAAATTATGTGGGTCATGTATGTGGAGGTTTAAATGATGTGGGTCATGTATGTGGAGGTGTGATTGATGTGGGTCATGTATGTGGAGGTGTGATTGATGTGGGTCATGTATGTGGAGGTGTAAATGGTTTGGGTCATGTTTGTTGAGGTGTGATTGATGTGGGTCATGTATGTTGTGGTGTGATTGATGTGGGTCATGTATGTGGAGGTGTAAATGGTTTGGTCATGTATGTTGAGGTGTGATTGATGTGGGTCATGTATGTTGAGGTGTGATTAATGTGGGTCATGTATTTTAATGTGTAAATGATGTGGGTCTTGTATGTTGAGGTGTTATTGATGTGAGTCATGTATGTTGAGGTGTGATTGATGTGGGTCATGTATGTGGAGGTGTGATTGATGTGGGTCATGTATGATGATTGATTGATGTGGGTCATGTTTGTTGAGGTGTGATTGTTGTGGGTCATGTATGTGGAGGTGTGATTCATGTGGGTCATGTATGATGATTGATTGATGTGGGTCATGTTTGTTGAGGTGTGATTGTTGTGGGTCATGAATGTGGAGGTGTGAATGATGTGGGTCATGTATGTGGAGGTGTAAATGATGTGGGTCATGTATGTGGATGTGTGATTAATGTGGGTCATGTATGTGGAGGTGCAAATTATGTGGGTCATGTATGTGGAGGTGTGATTGATGTGGGTCATGTATGTGGAGGTGTAAATGATGTGGGTCATGTATGTGGATGTGTGATTAATGTGGGTCATGTATGTGGAGGTGCAAATTATGTGGGTCATGTATGTGGATGTGTGATTAATATGGGTCATATATTGTTGACTTGTGCTTGATGTGGGTCATGTATGTGGAGGTGTAAATGATGTGGGTCATGTATGTGGAGGTGTGATTGATGTGGGTCATGTATGATGATGAGTGATTGATGTGGGTCATGTTTGTTGTGGGTCATGAATGTGGAGGTGTAAATCATTTGGGTCATGTATGCGGAGGTGTGATTGATGTGGGTCATGTATGTTGAGCCATGATTCATGTGGGTCATGTATGTTGAGGTGTGAATGATGTGGGTCATGTATGTGGAGGTGTAAATGATGTGGGTCATGTATGTGGATGTGTGATTAATGTGGGCCATGTATGTGGAGGTGCAAATTATGTGGGTCATGTATGTGGAGGTTTAAATGATGTGGGTCATGTATGTGGAGGTGTGATTGATGTGGGTCATGTATGTGGAGGTGTAAATGGTTTGGGTCATGTATGTTGAGGTGTGATTGATGTGGGTCATGTATGTTGAGGTGTGATTAATGTGGGTCATGTATTTTAATGTGTAAATGATGTGGGTCATGTATGTTGAGGTGTTATTGATGTGAGTCATGTATGTTGAGGTGTGATTGATGTGGGTCATGTATGTGGAGGTGTGATTGATGTGGGTCATGTATGATTGATTGATGTGGGTCATGTTTGTTGAGGTGTGATTGTTGTGGGTCATGTATGTGGAGGTGTGATTCATGTGGGTCATGTATGATGATTGATTGATGTGGGTCATGTTTGTTGAGGTGTGATTGTTGTGGGTCATGAATGTGGAGGTGTGAATGATGTGGGTCATGTATGTGGAGGTGTAAATGATGTGGGTCATGTATGTGGATGTGTGATTAATGTGGATCATGTATGTGGAGGTGCAAATTATGTGGGTCATGTATGTGGAGGTGTGATTGATGTGGGTCATGTATGTGGAGGTGTAAATCATTTGGGTCATGTATGCGGAGGTGTGATTGATGTGGGTCATGTATGTTGAGCCATGATTGATGTGGGTCATGTATGTTGAGGTGTGAATGATGTGGGTCATGTATGTTGAGGTGTGAATGATGTGGGTCATGTATGTGGAGGTGTGATTAATGTGGGTCATGTATGTGGAGGTGCAAATTATGTGGGTCATGTATGCGGAGGTGTGATTGATGTGGGTCATGTATATAGAGGTGTAAATGATATGGGTCATGTATGTTGAGGTGTGATTGATGTGGGTCATGTATATGGAGGTGTGATTGATGTGGGTCATGTATTTTAATGTGTAAATGATGTGGGTCATGTAAGTTGAGGTGTAAATGATGTGGGTCATGTAAGTTGAGGTGTAAATGATGTGGGTCATGTAAGTTGAGGTGTGATTGATGTGGGTCATGTATGTTCAGGTGTGATTGATGTGGGTCATGTATGTTCAGGTGTGATGTGGGTCATGTATGTTGACTTGTGCTTGATGTGGGTCATGTATGTAGAGGTGTATATGATATGGGTCATGTATGTGGAGGTGTGATTCATGTGGGTCATGTATGTTGAGGTGTGATTGATGTGGGTCATGTATGTGGAGGTGTAAATGATATGGGTCATGTATTTTGAGGTGTGATTGATGTGGGTCATGTACATTGAGGTGTAAATGATGTGGGTCATGTATGTGGAGGTTTAAATGATGTGCCTCATGTAGTAGAGGTGTGATTGATGTGGGTCATCTATGAGGAAGTGTAAATGATGTGGGTCATGTATGTGGAGGTGTGATTGATGTGGGTCATCTATTAGGAAGTGTAAATGATGTGGGTTATGTATGTGGAGGTGTGATTGATGTGGGTCATGTATGTTCAGGTGAGCTTGATGTGGATCATGTACATTGAGGTGTAAATGATGTGGGTCATGTATGTGGAGGTGTAAATGATGTGGGTCATGTACGTTGAGGTGTAAATGATGTGGGTCATGTATGTGGAGGTGTAAATTATGTGGGTCATGTACATTGAGGTGTAAATGATGTGGGTCATGTACGTTGAGGTGTATATTATGTGGGTCATGTATGTGGAGGTGTGGTTGATGTGGGTCATGTATGTTCAGGTGAGGTTGATGTAGGTAATGTATGTGGAGGTGTAAATGATGTGGGTCATGTATGTGGAGGTGTGATTGATGTGAGTCATGTATGTGGAGGTGTAAATGATTTGGGTCATGTATGTTGAGGTGTGATTGATGTGGGACATGTATGTGGAGGTGTAAATGATGTGGGTCATGTATGTGGAGGTGTGATTGATGTGGGTCATGTATGTTTAGGTGTAAATGATGTGGGTCATGTATGTAGAGGTGTCATTGATGTGGGTCATGTATTTTAATGTGTAAATGATGTGGGTCATGTATGTTTAGCTGTAAATGATCTGGGTCATGTATGTTGATGAGTGATTGATGTGGGTCATGAAAGTGGAGGAGTAAATCATTTGGGTCATGTATGTTGAGGTGTGATTGATGTGGGTCATGTACGTGGAGGTGTAAATGATGTGGGTCATATACGTGGAGGTGTGAATGATGTGGGTCATATACGTGGAGGTGTGAATGATGTGGGTCATGTACGTGGAGGTGTGAATGATGTGGGTCATGTACGTTGAGGTGTAAATGATGTGGGTCATGTATGTGGAGGTGTAAATGATGTGGGTCATGTATGTGGAGGTGTAAATGATGTGGGTCATGTATGTGGAGGTGTAAATGATGTGGGTCATGTATGTGGAGGTGTAAATGATGTGGGTCATGTATTTTGAGGTGTGATTGATGTGGGTCATGTATGTGGAGGTGTTAATGATGTTGGTCATGTATGGAGGTGTAATTGATGTGGGTCATATATGTGGAGGTGTGAATGATGTGAGTCATATACGTGGAGGTTTGAATGATGTGGGTCATTTACGTGGAGGTGTAAATGATGTGGGTCATGTACGTTGAGGTGTAAATGATGTGGGTCATGTATGTTGAGGTGTAATTGATGTGGGTCATTTATGTTGAGGTGTGATTGTGGAACATGTATGTGGAGGTGTAAATGATATGTGTCATGTATGGAGGTGTGATTGATGTGGGTCATGTATAGAGGTGTGATTGATGTGGGTCATGTATGGAGGTGTGCTTGATGTGGGTCATGTATGTGGAGGTGTAAATGCTGTGGGTCATGTATGTTGAGGCGCATATGATCTGGGTCATGTATGTGGAGGTGTGATTGATGTGGGTCATGTATGTGGAGGTGTGATTGAAGTGGGTCATGTATATGGAGGTGTGATTGATGTGGGTCATGTATGGAGGTGTGATTGATGTGGATCATGTATTTGGAGGTGTAAATGATTTGGGTCATGTATGTTGAGGTGTGATTGATGTGTTATGTATGTTGAGGTGTTATTGATGTGGGACATGTATGTGGAGGTGTAAATGATGTGGGTCATGTATGTGGAGGTGTGATTGATGTGGGTCATGTATGTTTAGGTGTAAATGATGTGGGTCATGTATGTAGAGGTGTCATTGATGTGGGTCATGTATTTTAATGTGTAAATGATGTGGGTCATGCATGTTTAGCTGTAAATGATCTGGGTCATGTATGTTGATGAGTGATTGATGTGGGTCATGAAAGTGGAGGAGTAAATCATTTGGGTCATGTATGTTGAGGTGTGATTGATGTGGGTCATGTACGTGGAGGTGTAAATGATGTGGGTCATATACGTGGAGGTGTGAATGATGTGGGTCATATACGTGGAGGTGTGAATGATGTGGGTCATGTACGTGGAGGTGTGAATGATGTGGGTCATGTACGTTGAGGTGTAAATGATGTGGGTCATGTATGTGGAGGTGTAAATGATGTGGGTCATGTATGTGGAGGTGTAAATGATGTGGGTCATGTATGTGGAGGTGTAAATGATGTGGGTCATGTATGTGGAGGTGTAAATGATGTGGGTCATGTATTTTGAGGTGTGATTGATGTGGGTCATGTATGTGGAGGTGTTAATGATGTGGGTCATGTATGGAGGTGTAATTGATGTGGGTCATATATGTGGAGGTGTGAATGATGTGAGTCATATACGTGGAGGTTTGAATGATGTGGGTCATTTACGTGGAGGTGTAAATGATGTGGGTCATGTACATTGAGGTGTAAATGATGTGGGTCATGTATGTTGAGGTGTAATTGATGTGGGTCATTTATGTTGAGGTGTGATTGTGGGACATGTATGTGGAGGTGTAAATGATATGTGTCATGTATGGAGGTGTGATTGATGTGGGTCATGTATAGAGGTGTGATTGATGTGGGTCATGTATGGAGGTGTGCTTGATGTGGGTCATGTATGTGGAGGTGTAAATGCTGTGGGTCATGTATGTTGAGGTGCATATGATCTGGGTCATGTATGTGGAGGTGTGATTGATGTGGGTCATGTATGTGGAGGTGTGATTGAAGTGGGTCATGTATATGGAGGTGTGATTGATGTGGGTCATGTATGGAGGTGTGATTGATGTGGATCATGTATTTGGAGGTGTAAATGCTGTGGGTCATGTATGTTGAGGTGCATATTATCTGGGTCATGTATGTGGAGGTTTGATTGATGCTGGTCATGTATGTGGAGGTGTGATTGAAGTGGGTCATGTATGTGGAGGTGGGATTGAAGTGGGTCATGTATGTGGAGGTGTGATTGATGTGG
Source organism: Taudactylus pleione (assembly GCA_031769625.1). Classification (NCBI taxonomy): domain Eukaryota; kingdom Metazoa; phylum Chordata; class Amphibia; order Anura; family Myobatrachidae; genus Taudactylus; species Taudactylus pleione. The sequence goes on from JAUIMM010000633.1 coordinate 2,720,651, forward strand.
GTCATGTATGTGGAGGTGTGATTGATGTGGGTCATGTATGTGGAGGTGTAAATTATGTGGGTCATGTGAGGGCGTAGATGATGTGGGTCATGTATGGAGGTGTGATTGATGTGGGTCATGTTCGTTGAGGTGTAAATGATGTGGGTCATGTATGTTGAGGTGTAAATGATGTGGGTCATGTGAGGGCGTTAATGATGTGGGTCATGTATGTTGATGAGTAAATGATGTGGGTCATGTATATTGAGGTGTGATTGATGTGGGTCATGTATGTGGAGGTGTAAATGATTTGGGTCATGTATGTTGTGATGTGATTGATGTTGGTCATGTATGTGGAGGTGTGATTGATGTGGGTCATGTATGTTGATGAGTGATTGATGTGGGTCATGTATGTAGAGGTGTGATTGTTGTGGGTCATGAATGTGGGGGTGTAAATCATTTGGGTCATGTATGCGGAGGTGTGATTGATGTGGGTCATGTATGTTGACTTGTGCTTGATGTGGGTCATGTATGTGGAGGTGTGATTGATGTGGGTCATGTATGTGAAGGTGTGATTGATGTGGGTCATGTATGTGGAGGTGTGATTGATGTGGGTCATGTATGTGGAGGTGTAAATGATGTGGGCCATGTATGTTGAGGTGTAATTGATGTGGGACATGCATGTGGTGGTGTAAATGATGTGTCATGTATGGAGGTGTGATTGATGTGGGTCATGTATGTGGAGGTGTGATTGATGTGGGTCATGTATGTTGATGAGTGATTGATGTGGGTCATGTATGTAGAGGTGTGATTGTTGTGGGTCATGAATGTGGAGGTGTAAATCATTTGGGTCATGTATGCGGAGGTGTGATTGATGTGGGTCATGTATATGGAGGTGTAAATGATTTGGGTCATGTATGTTGAGGTGTGATTAATATGGGTCATGTATGTTGACTTGTGCTTGATGTGGGTCATGTATGTGGAGGTGTAAATGATGTGGGTCATGTATGTGGTGGTGTGATTGATGTGGGTCATGTATGTGTAGGTGTGATTGATGTGGGTCATGTATGTGGAGGTGTAAATGGTTTGGGTCATATATGTGGAGGTGTGATTGATGTGGGTCATGTATTTTAATATGTAAATGATGTGGGTCATGTATGTGGAGGTGTAAATGATGTGAGTCATATACAACTCAACATACATGATGTGGGTCATGTATGTGGAGGTGTGATTGATGTGGGTCATGTATGTTGAGGAGCGTATGATGTGGGTCATGTATGTGGAGGTGTGATTGATGTGGGTCATGTATGTTGAGGTGTAAATTATGTGGGTCATGTATGTGGAGGTGTGATTGATGTGGGTCATGTATGTTGAGGTGTAAATAATGTGGGTCATGTATGTGGAGGTGTGATTGATGTGGGTCATGTATGTGGAGGTGTAAATGATTTGGGTCATGTATGTGGAGGTGTGATTGATGTGGGACATGTATGTTGAGGCGTAAATGATGTGGGTCATTTATGTGGAGGTGTGATTGATGTGGCTCATGTATTTGAAGGTGTGAATGATGTGGGTCATTAATGTGGAGGTGTGAATGATGTGGGTCATGTATGAGGAGGTGTGAATGATGTGGGTCATGTATGGGGAGGTGTGAATGATGTGGGTCATGTATGGGGAGGTGTGAATGATGTGGGTCATGTATGTGGAGGTTTGTTTGTGGATCATGTATATTGAGGTGTAAATGATGTAGGTCATGTATGGAGGTCTGATTGATGTGGGTCATGTATATTGAGGTGTAAATTATGTGGGTCATGTAAGTTGAGGTTTAAATGATGTGGGTCATGTATGTTGAGGTGTGATTGATGTGGGTCATGTGTGTGGAGGTGTAAATGATGTGGGTCATGTATGGAGGTGTGATTGATGTGGGTCATGTATATAGAGGTGTGATTGTTGTGGGTCATGTATGTGGAGGTTTAAATGATGTGGGTCATGTATGTTGAGGTTTAAATGATGTGGGTCATGTATGTTGAGGAGCAAATGATGTGGGTCATGTATGTGGAGGTGTGATTGATGTGGGTCATGTATGTTGAGGTGTAAATTATGTGGGTCATGTATGTGGAGGTGTGATTGATGTGGGTCATGTATGTTGACGTGTAAATTATGTGGGTCATGTATGTGGAGGTGTGATTGATGTGGGTCATGTATGTGGAGGTGTAAATGATTTGGGTCATGTATGTGGAGGTGTGATTGATGTGGGACATGTATGAGGAGGTGTAAATGATGTGGGTCATGTATGTGGAGGTGAGATTGATGTGGGTCATGTATGTGGAGGTGTGATTGATGTGGGTCATGTATGTTGAGCCGTGATTGATGTGGGTCATGTATTTTAATTTGTAAATGATGTTGGTCATGTATGTTTAGGTGTAAATGATGTGGGTCATTTATGTGGAGGTGTGATTGATGTGGGTCATGTATTTTAATTTGTAAATGATGTTGGTCATGTAAGTTGAGGAGTAAACGATGTGGGTCATGTATGTGGAGGTGCGATTGATGTGGGTCATGTATGTGGAGGTGCGATTGATGTGGGTCATGTATGTGGAGGTGTGATTGATGTGGGTCATGTATGTTGATGAGTGATTGATGTGGGTCATGTATGTAGAGGTGTGATTGTTGTGGGTCATGAATGTGGGGGTGTAAATCATTTGGGTCATGTATGCGGAGGTGTGATTGATGTGGGTCATGTATGTTGACTTGTGCTTGATGTGGGTCATGTATGTGGAGGTGTGATTGATGTGGGTCATGTATGTGAAGGTGTGATTGATGTGGGTCATGTATGTGGAGGTGTGATTGATGTGGGTCATGTATGTGGAGGTGTAAATGATGTGGGCCATGTATGTTGAGGTGTAATTGATGTGGGACATGTATGTGGTGGTGTAAATGATGTGTCATGTATGGAGGTGTGATTGATGTGGGTCATGTATGTGGAGGTGTGATTGATGTGGGTCATGTATGTTGATGAGTGATTGATGTGGGTCATGTATGTAGAGGTGTGATTGTTGTGGGTCATGAATGTGGAGGTGTAAATCATTTGGGTCATGTATGCGGAGGTGTGATTGATGTGAGTCATGTATGTTGAGTTGTGATTGATGTGGGTCATGTATGTGGAGGTGTGATTGATGTGTGTCATGTATGATGATGAGTGATTGATGTGGGTCATGTTTGTTGAGGTGTGATTGTTGTGGGTCATGAATGTGGAGGTGTAAATCATTTGGGTCATGTATGCGGAGGTGTGATTGAGGTGGGTCATGTATGTTGAGCCATGATTGATGTGGGTCATGTATGTTGAGGTGTTAATGATGTGGGTCATGTATGTGGAGGTGTAAATGATGTGGGTCATGTATGTGGATGTGTGATTAATGTGGGTCATGTATGTGGAGGTGCAAATTATGTGGGTCATGTATGTAGAGGTTTAAATGATGTGGGTCATGTATGTGGAGGTGTGATTGATGTGGGTCATGTATGTGGAGATGTGATTGATGTTGGTCATGTATGTGGAGGTGTGATTGATGTGGGTCATGTATGTTCAGGTGAGGTTGATGTAGGTAATGTATGTGGAGGTGTAAATTATGTGGGTCATGTATGTTGAGGTGTAGATGATGTGGGTCATGTATGTTGAGTTGTATATGATGTGGGTCATGTATGTGGAGGTGTATATGATGTGGGTCATGTATGTGGAGGTGTATATCATATGGGTCATGTATGTTGAGGTGTGATTGATGTGAGTCATGTATGTGGAGGTGTGATTGATGTGGGTCATGTATGTGGAGGTGTAAATGATGTGGGTCATGTATGTTGAGGTGTGATTGATGTGGGTCATGTATATGGAGGTGTGATTGATGTGGGACATGTATTTTAATGTGTAAATTATGTGGGTCATGTAAGTTGAGGAGTAAACGATGTGGGTCATGTATGTGGAGGTGCGATTGATGTGGGTCATGTATGTGGAGGTTTAAATGATGTGGGTCATGTATGTTGAGGTGGAAATGATGTGGGTCATGTATGTTGAGGTGTGATTGATGTGGGTCATGAATGTGGAGGTGTGTTGAAGTGGGTCGTGTATGTGGAGGTGCGATTGATGTGGGTCATGTATGTGGAGGTGTGATTGATGTGGGTCATGTATGTGGAGGTGTAAATGATGTGGGTCATGTATGTTGAGGTGTGATTGATGTGGGTCATGTATATGGAGGTGTGATTGATGTGGGTCATGTATTTTAATGTGTAAATTATGTGGGTCATGTAAGTTGAGGTATAAATGATGCGGGTCATGTATGTGGAGTGTGATTGATGTGGGTCATGTATGTTGAGGTGTGATTGATGTGGGTCATGTATGTGGAGGTGTAAATGATGTGGGTCATGTATGTTGAGGTGTGATTGATGTGGGTCATGTATATGGAGGTGTGATTGATGTGGGTCATGTATGTGGAGGTGTAAATGATGTGGGTCATGTATGGTGAGGTGTGATTGATGTGGGTCATGTATATGGAGGTGTGATTTATGTGGGTCATGTATTTTAATGTGTAAATTATGTGGGTCATGTAAGTTGAGGTATAAATGATGTGGGTCATGTATGTGGAGTGTGATTGATGTGGGTCATGTATGTGGAGGTGCGATTGATGTGGGTCATGTATGTGGAGGTGTGATTGATGTGGGTCATGTATGTGGAGGTGTAAATGATGTGGGTCATGTATGTTGAGGTGTGATTGATGTGGGTCATGTATATGGAGGTGTGATTGATGTGGGTCATGTATTTTAATGTGTAAATTATGTGGGTCATGTAAGTTGAGGTATAAATGATGCGGGTCATGTATGTGGAGTGTGATTGATGTGGGTCATCTATGTGGAGGTGTGATTGATGTGGGTCATGTATGTGGAGGTGTGAATGCTGTGGGTCATGTATGTGGAGGTGTGAATGATGTGGGTCATGTATGTGGAGGTGTGAATGAAGTGGGTTATGTATGTGGAGGTGTGAATGATGTGGGTCCTGTATGTGGAGGTGTGATTGATGTGGGTCATGTATGTGGAGGTGTGATTGATGTGGGTCATGTATGTTGATGAGTGATTGATGTGGGTCATGTATGTAGAGGTGTGATTGTTGTGGGTCATGAATGTGGAGGTGTAAATCATTTGGGTCATGTATGCGGAGGTGTGATTGATGTGAGTCATGTATGTTGAGTTGTGATTGATGTGGGTCATCTATGAGGAAGTGTAAATAATGTGGGTCATGTATGTGGAGGTGTGATTGATGTGGGTCATGTATGTTTAGGTGTAAATGATGTGGGTCATGTATGTGGAGGTGTGATTGATGTGGGTCATGTATTTTAATGTGTAAATGATGTAGGTCATGTACGTTGAGGTGTAAATGATGTGGGTCATTTATGTGGAGGGGTAAATGATGTGGGTCATGTATTTTGAGGTGTGATTGATGTGGGTCATGTATGTGGAGGTGTAAATGATGTGGGTCATGTATGGAGGTGTGATTGATGTGGGTCATATATGTGGAGGTGTGAATGATGTGGGTCATGTATGTGGAGGTGTGATTGATGTGGGTCATATATGTGGAGGTGTGAATAATGTGGGTCATGTATAGAGGTGTGATTGATGTGGGTCATATATGTGGAGGTGTGAATGATGTGGGTCATATATGTGGAGGTGTTAATGATGTGGGCCATGTATAGAGGTGTGATTGATGTGGGTCATATATGTGGAGGTGTGAATGATGTGGGTCATTTATGTGGAGGTGTGAATGATGTGGGTAATGTATGTGGAGGTGTAAATGATGTGGGTCATGTACGTTGAGGTGTAAATGATGTGGGTCATGTATGTGGAGGTGTAAATGATGTGGGTCATGTACGTTGAGGTGTAAATTATGTGGGTCATGTATGTTTTGGTGTAAATGATATGTGTCATGTATGGAGGTGTGATTGATGTGGGTCATGTATGGAGGTGTGATTGATGTGGGTCATGTATCTTTAGGTTTAAATGATGTGGGTCATGTATGTGGAGGTGTGATTGATGTGGGTCATGTATGTGGAGGTGTAAATGCTGTGGGTCATGTATGTTGAGGTGCATATGATCTGGGTCATGTATGTGGAGGTGTGATTGATGTGCGTCATGTATGTGGAGGTGTGATTGATGCTGGTCATGAATGTGGAGGTGTGTTGAAGTGGGTCATGTATGTGGAGGTGTGATTGATGTGGGTCATGTATGTGGAGGTGTGATTGATGTGGGTCATGTAAGTGGAGGTGTAAATTATGTGGGTCATGTGAGGGCGTTGATGATGTGAGTCATGTATGGAGGTGTGATTGATGTGGGTCATGTTCGTTGAGGTGTAAATGATGTGGGTCATGAGGGTTGAGGTGTAAATGATGTGGGTCATGTGAGGGCGTAGATGATGTGGGTCATGTATGTTGATGAGTAAATGATGTGGGTCATGTATATTGAGGTGTGATTGATGTGGGTCATGTATGTGGAGGTGTAAATTATTTGGGTCATGTATGTTGAGGTGTGATTGATGTGGGTCATGTATGTTGATGTGTGATTGATGTGGGTCATGTATGTGGAGGTGTGATTGATGTGGGTCATGAATGTGGAGGTGTAAATCATTTGGGTCATGTATGTGGTGGTGTGATTGATGTGGATCATGTATTTGGAGGTGTAAATGATGTGGGTCATGTACGTTGAGGTGTAAATGATGTGGGTCATGTATGTGGAGGTGTAAATGATGTGGGTCATGTATGTTGAGGTGTGATTGATGTGGGTCATGTATGTGGAGGTGTAAATGATGTGGGTCATGTATTTTGAGGTGTGATTGATGTGTGTCATGTATGGAGGTGTGATTGATGTGGGTCATGTATCTTTAGGTTTAAATGATGTGGGTCATGTATGTGGAGGTGTGATTGATGTGGGTCATGTATGTGGAGGTTTAAATGATGTGGGTCATGTATGTTGAGGTGTAAATGATGTGGGTCATGTATGTTGAGGTGTAAATGATGTGGGTCATGTGAGGGCGTAGATGATGTGGGTCATGTATGTTGATGAGTAAATGATGTGGGTCATGTATATTGAGGTGTGATTGATGTGGGTCATGTATGTGGAGGTGTAAATGATGTGGGTCATGTATGTTGAGGTGTGATTGATGTGGGTCATGTATGTGGAGGTGTAAATGATGTGGGTCATGTATGTTGAGGTGTGATTGATGTGGGTCATGTATGTGGAGGTGTAAATGATGTGGGTCATGTATTTTGAGGTGTGATTGATGTGTGTCATGTATGGAGGTGTGATTGATGTGGGTCATGTATCTTTAGGTTTAAATGCTGTGGGTCATGTATGTGGAGGTGCACATGATCTGGGTCATGTATGTGGAGGTGTGATTTATGTGCGTCATGTATGTGGAGGTGTGATTGATGCTGGTCATGAATGTGGAGGTGTGATTGAAGTGGGTCTTGTATGTGGAGGTGTGATTGATGTGGGTCATGTATGTGGAGGTGTGATTGATGTGGGTCATGTATGTTGATGAGTAAATGATGTGGGTCATGTATATTGAGGTGTGATTGATGTGGGTCTTGTAGGTGGAGGTGTAAATGATTTGGGTCATGTATGTTGAGGTGTGATTGATGTGGGTCATGTATGTTGATGTGTGATTGATGTGGGTCATGTATGTGGAGGTGTGATTGATGTGGGTCATGAATGTGGAGGTGTAAATCATTTGGGTCATGTATGCGGAGGTGTGATTGATGTGGATCATGTATGTTGAGGTGTGATTAATATGGGTCATGTATGTTGACTTGTGCTTGATGTTGGTCATGTATGTGGAGGTGTAAATGATGTGGGTCATGTATGTGGAGGTGTGATTGATGTGGGTCATGTATGTGTAGGTGTGATGTGGGTCATGTATGTGGAGGTGTGATTGATGTGGGTCATGTATGTGGAGGTCTAAATGATGTGGGTCATGTGTGTTGAGGTGAAAATGATGTGGGCCATGTATGTTGAGGTGTAATTGATGTGGGACAAGTATGTGGTGGTGTAAATGATGTGGGTCATGTATGCTAAGAAGAGATTGATGTGGGTCTTGTATATTGAGGAGTGATTGATGTGGGTCATGTATGTTGAGATGTAAATGATGTGTGTCATGTATGTTGAGGTGTGAATGATGTGGGTCATGTATGTTGATGTGTAAATTATCTGGGTCATGTACGTTGAGATGTAAATTATGTGGGTCATGTATGTGGAGGTATGATTGATGTGGGTCATGTATGTGGAGGTGTAAATGATGTGGGTCATGTATGTGGAGGTGTAAATGATGTGGGTCATGTATATTGAGGTGGTGTAAATGATGTGGGTCATGTATGTGGAGGTTTAAATGATGTGGGTCATGTACTAGAGGTGTAAATGATGTGGGTCATGTATGTTGAGGAGCAAATGATGTGGGTCATGTATGTGGAGGTGTAAATGATGTGGGTCATGTATGTGGAGGTGTGATTGATGTGGGTCATCTATGAGGAAGTGTAAATGATGTGGGTCATCTCTGTGGAGGTTTGTTTGTGATTCATGTATGTGGAGGTGTGATTGATGTGGGTCATGTATATTGAGGTGTAAATGATGTGCGTCATGAATGGAGATGTGATTGATGTGGGTCATGTATATTGAGGGGTAAATTATGTGGGTCATGTATATTGAGGTGTAAATGATGTGGGTCATGTAAGTTGAGGTGTAAATGATCTGGATCATGTATGTTCAGGTGTGATTGATGTGGGTCATGTATGTTCATGTGTGATTAATGTGGGTCATGTATTTTCACATGTGCTTGATGTGGGTCATGTATGTGGAGGTGTGATTGATGTGGGACATGTATGTGGTGGTGTAAATGATGTGGGTCATGTATGCTAAGTAGAGATTGATGTGGGTCTTGTATATTGAGGAGTGATTGATGTGGGTTATGTATGTGGAGCTGTAAATGATGTGGGTCATGTATTTTGAGGTGTGATTGATGTGGGTCATGTATGTGGAGGTGTAAATGATGTGGGTCATGTATTTTGAGGTGTGATTGATGTGGGTCATGTACATTGAGGTGTAAATGATGTGGGTCATGTATGTGGAGGTGTGATTGATGTGGGTCATCTATGAGGAAGTGTAAATGATGTGGGTCATGTATGTGGAGGAGTGATTGATGTGGGTCATGTATATTTAGGTGTGATTGATGTAGGTCATGTACGTTGAGGTATAAATGATGTGGGTCATTTATGTGGAGGTGTAAATGATGTGGGTCATGTATGGAGGTGTGATTGATGTGGGTCATGTATGTGGAGGTGTAAATGATGTGGGTCATGTATGTGGAGGTGTGATTGAAGTGGGTCATGTATGTTGAGCCATGATTGATGTGGGTCATGTATGTTGAGCCATGATTGATGAGGGTCATGTATGGTGATGTCTAAATGATGTGGGTCTTGTATATTGAGGTGTGATTGATGTGGGTCATGTATGTTGAGGTGTAAATGATGTGGGTCATGTATGTTGATGTGGGTCATGTATTTCGAGGTGTAAATTATATGGGTCATGTATGTGGAGGTGTGAATGCTGTGGGTCATGTATGTGGGGGTGTGATTGATGTGGGTTATGTATTTTAATATGTAAATGATGTGGGTCATGTATGTGGAGGTGTAAATGATGTAGGTCATGTAGTGGAGGTGTGATTGATGTGTGTCATGTATATTGAGGTGTAAATGATGTGGGTCATGTATGTGGAGGTGTAAATGATGTGGGTCATGTAGTGGAGGTGTGATTGATGTGTGTCATGTATATTGAGGTGTAAATGATGTGGGTCATGTATGTGGTGGTTTAAATGATGTGGGTCATGTAATAGAGGTGTGATTGATGTGGGTCATCTATGGGGAAGTGTAAATGATGTGGGTCATGTATGTAGAGGTGTCAATGATGTGGGTCATGTATGTGGAGGTGTAAATGATGTGGGTCATGTATGTGGAGGTGTGATTGATGTGGGTCATGTATGTGGAGGTGTGATTGATGTGCATCATGTATGTTGAGGTGTTATTGATGTGGGTCATGTATGTTGAGGTGTGATTGATGTGGGTCATGTACGTGGAGGTGTGATTGATGTGGGTCATGTATGTTGATGAGTGATTGATGTGGGTCATGTATGTAGAGGTGTAAATGATGTGGGTCATGTGAGGGCGTAGATGATGTGGGTCATGTATGTGGAGGTGTGATTGATGTGGGTCATGTATGAGGAGGTGTAAATGATGTGGGTCACGTACGTTGAGGTGTAAATGATGTGGGTCAAGTATGTGGAGGTGTAGATGTTGTGGGTAATGTATGTTGATGTGGGTCTTGTATGTGGAGGTGTAAATGATGTGGGTCATGTGAGGGTGTAGATGATTTGGGTCATGTATGTTGAGGTGTGATTGATGTGGGTCATGTATGTTGATGAGTAATTAATGTGGGTCATGTATGTAGAGGTGTGATTGTTGTGGGTCATGAATGTGGAGGTTTAAATCATTTGCGTCATGTATGCGGAGGTGTGATTGATGCGGGTGATGTATTTTAATGAGTAAATGATGTGGGTCATGTATGTTGAGGTGTGATTGTTGTGGGTCATGTACGTTGAGGTGTAAATTATGTGGGTCATGTATGTTGAGGTGTAAATTATGTGGGTCATGTATGTTGATTTGGGTCATGTATATTGAATTGTAAATGATGTGGGTCATGTATGTAGAGGTGTGATTGATGTGGGTCATGAATGTGGAGGTCTAAATGATGTGGGTCATGTATGTTGAGGTGTAATTGATGTGGGACATGTATGTGGCGGTGTAAATGATATGTGTCATGTATGGAGGTGTGATTGATGTGGTTCATGTATGGAGGTGTGATTGATGTGGGTCATGTATGTGGAGGTGTAAATTATGTGGGTCATGTATGTGGAGGTGTGTTTGAAGTGGGTCATGTATGTTGAGCCGTGATTGATGTGGGTCATATATGTTGAGCCATGATTGATGAGGGTCATGTATGGTGATGTCTAAATGATGTGGGTCATGTATATTGAGGTGTGATTGATGTGGGTCATGTATGTTGAGGTGTAAATGATGTGGGTCATGTATGTTGATGTGGGTCATGTATTTCGAGGTGTAAATTATATAGGTCATGTATGTGGAGGTGTGAATGCTCTGGGTCATGTATGTGGGGGTGTGATTGATGTGGGTCATGTATTTTAATATGTAAATGATGTGGGTCATGTATGTGGAGGTGTAAATGATGTGGGTCATGTAGTGGAGGTGTGATTGATGTGTGTCATGTATATTGAGGTGTAAATGATGTGGGTCATGTATGTGGAGGTGTAAATGATGTGGGTCATGTAGTGGAGGTGTGATTGATGTGTGTCATGTATATTGAGGTGTAAATGATGTGGGTCATGTATGTGGAGGTTTAAATGATGTGAGTCATGTAGTAGAGGTGTGATTGATGTGGGTCATCTATGGGGAAGTGTAAATGATGTGGGTCATGTATGTAGAGGTGTCAATGATGTGGGTCATGTATGTGGAGGTGTAAATGATGTGGGTCATGTATGTGGAGGTGTGATTGATGTGGGTCATGTATGTGGAGGTGTGATTGATGTGCATCATGTATGTTGAGGTGTTATTGATGTGGGTCATGTATGTTGAGGTGTGATTGATGTGGGTCATGTACGTGGAGGTGTGATTGATGTGGGTCATGTATGTTGATGAGTGATTGATGTGGGTCATGTATGTAGAGGTGTAAATGATGTGGGTCATGTGAGGGCGTAGATGATGTGGGTCATGTATGTGGAGGTGTGATTGATGTGGGTCAGGTATGTTGATGAGTAATTGATGTGGGTCATGTATGAGGAGGTGTAAATGATGTGGGTCATGTACGTTGAGGTGTAAATGATGTGGGTCAAGTATGTGGAGGTGTAGATGTTGTGGGTAATGTATGTTGATGTGGGTCTTGTATGTTGAGGTGTAAATGATGTGGGTCATGTGAGGGTGTAGATGATTTGGGTCATGTATGTTGAGGTGTGATTGATGTGGGTCATGTATGTTGATGAGTAATTAATGTGGGTCATGTATGTAGAGGTGTGATTGTTGTGGGTCATGAATGTGGAGGTTTAAATCATTTGCGTCATGTATGCGGAGTTGTGATTGATGCGGGTGATGTATTTTAATGAGTAAATGATGTGGGTCATGTATGTTGAGGTGTGATTGTTGTGGGTCATGTACGTTGAGGTGTAAATTATGTGGGTCATGTATGTTGAGGTGTAAATTATGTGGGTCATGTATGTTGATTTGGGTCATGTATATTGAAGTGTAAATGATGTGGGTCATGTATGTAGAGGTGTGATTGATGTGGGTCATGAATGTGGAGGTCTAAATGATGTGGGTCATGTATGTTGAGGTGTAATTGATGTGGGACATGTATGTGGCGGTGTAAATGATATGTGTCATGTATGGAGGTGTGATTGATGTGGTTCATGTATGGAGGTGTGATTGATGTGGGTCATGTATGTGGAGGTGTAAATTATGTGGGTCATGTATGTGGAGGTGTGTTTGAAGTGGGTCATGTATGATGAGCCGTGATTGATGTGGGTCATATATGTTGAGCCATGATTGATGAGGGTCATGTATGGTGATGTCTAAATGATGTGGGTCATGTATATTGAGGTGTGATTGATGTGGGTCATGTATGTTGAGGTGTAAATGATGTGGGTCATGTATGTTGATGTGGGTCATGTATTTCGAGGTGTAAATTATATAGGTCATGTATGTGGAGGTGTGAATGCTGTGGGTCATGTAGTGGAGGTGTGATTGATGTGTGTCATGTATATTGAGGTGTAAATGATGTGGGTCATGTATGTGGAGGTGTAAATGATGTGGGTCATGTAGTGGAGGTGTGATTGATGTGTGTCATGTATATTGAGGTGTAAATGATGTGGGTCATGTATGTGGAGGTTTAAATGATGTGAGTCATGTAGTAGAGGTGTGATTGATGTGGGTCATCTATGGGGAAGTGTAAATGATGTGGGTCATGTATGTTGAGGTGTAAATGATATGGGTCATGTATGTGGAGGTGTGATTGATGTGGGTCATGTATGTGGAGGTGTGATTGATGTGGGTCATGTATGTGGAGGTGTTATTGATGTGGGTCATGTATGTGGAGGTGTGATTGATGTGGGTCATGTATGTGGAGGTGTGATTGATGTGGGTCATGTATGTTGATGAGTGATTGATGTGGGTCATGTATGTAGAGGTGTGATTGTTGTGGGTCATGTACGTGGAGGTGTGATTGATGTGTGTCATGTATATTGAGGTGTAAATGTTGTGGGTCATGTGTGTGGAGGTGTAGATGTTGTGGGTAATGTATGTTGATGTGGGTCATGTATATTGAGGTGTAAATTATGTGGGTCATGTATGTGGAGGTTCGTTTGTGGGTCATGTATATTGAGGTGTAAATGATGTGGGTCATGTATGGAGGTGTGATTGATGTGGGTCATGTATTTTGAGGTGTAATTGATGTGGGTCATGTACGTTGAGGTGTAATTGATGTGGGTCATGTACATTGAGGTGGTGTAAATGATGTGTGTCAGGTATATTGAGGTGTAAATGATGTGGGTCATGTAGTGGAGGTGTGATTGATGTGTGTCATGTATATTGAGGTGTAAATGATGTGGGTCATGTATGTGGAGGTTTAAATGATGTGGGTCATGTTGTAGAGGTGTGATTGATGTGGGTCATATATGTGGAGGTGTGAATGATGTGGGTCATATATGTGGAGGTGTGAATGATGTGGGTCATGTATGTGGAGGTGTAAATTATGTGGGTCATGTACGTTGAGGTGTAAATGATGTGGGTCATGTATGTGGAGGTGTAAATGATGTGGGTCATGTACGTTGAGGTGTAAATGATGTGGGTCATGTACGTTGAGGTGTAAATGATGTGGGTCATGTATGTTGAGGTGTGATTGATGTGGGACATGTATGTGGAGGTGTAAATGATATGTGTCATGTATGGAGTTGTGATTGATGTGGGTTATGTATGGAGGTGTGATTGATGTGGGTCATGTATCTTTAGGTTTAAATGATGTGGGTCATGTATGTGGAGGTGTGATTGATGTGTGTCATGTATGTGGAGGTGTAAATGCTGTGGGTCATGTATGTTGAGGTGCATATGATCTGGGTCATGTATGTGGAGGTGTGATTGATGTGGGTCATGTATGTGGAGGTGTGATTGATGCTGGTCATGAATGTGGAGGTGTGATTGAAGTGGGTCATGTATGTGGAGGTGTGATTGAAGTGGGTCATGTATGTGGAGGTGTGATTGATGTGGGTCATGTATGTGGAGGTGTAAATTATGTGGGTCATGTGAGGGCGTTGATGATGTGGGTCATGTATGGAGGTGTGATTGATGTGGGTCATGTTCGTTGAGGTGTAAATGATGTGGGTCATGTATGTTGAGGTGTAAATGATGTGGGTCATGTGAGGGCGTAGATGATGTGGGTCATGTATGTTGATCAGTAAATGATGTGGGTCATGTATATTGAGGTGTGATTGATGTGGGTCATGTATGTGGAGGTGTGATTGATGTGGGTCATGTATGTGGAGGTGTAAATGATTTGGGTCATGTATGTTGAGGTGTGATTGATGTGGGTCATGTATGTTGAGGTGTGATTGATGTGGGTCATGTATGTGGAGGTGTGATTGATGTGGGTCATGAATGTGGAGGTGTAAATGATTTGGGTCATGTATGTTGAGGTGTGATTAATATGGGTCATGTATGTTGACATGTGCTTGATGTGGGTCATGTATGTGGAGGTGTAAATGATGTGGGTCATGTATGTGGAGGTGTGATTGATGTGGGTCATGTATGTGTAGGTGTGATGTGGGTCATGTATGTGGAGCTGTGATTGATGTGGGTCATGTATGTGGAGGTCTAAATGATGTGGGTCATGTGTGTTGAGGTGAAAATGATGTGGGCCATGTATGTTGAGGTGTAATTGATGTGGGATATATATGTGGCGGTGTAAATGATGTGTCATGTATGGAGGTGTGATTGATGTGAGTCATGTATGTGGAGGTGTGATTTATGTGGGTCATGTATGTTGATGAGTGATTGATGTGGGTCATGTATGTGGAGGTTTAAATGATGTGGGTCATGTATGTTGAGGTGGAAATGATGTGGGTCATGTATGTTGAGGTGTGATTGATGTGGGTCATGTATGTGGAGGTGTAAATGATGTGGGTCATGTATGTGGAGGTGTGATTGATGTGGGTCATGTATGTGGAGGTGTGATTGATGTGGGTCATGTATGTGGAGGTGTGATTGATGTGCATCATGTATGTTGAGGTGTGATTGATGTGGGTCATGTATATGGAGGTGTGATTGATGTGGGTCATGTATTTTAATGTGTAAATGATGTGGGTCATGTATGTTTAGCTGTAAATTATCTGGGTCATGTATGTTGATGAGTGATTGATGTGGGTCATGAAAGTGGAGGAGTAAATCATTTGGGTCATGTATGTTGAGGTGTGATTGATGTGGGTCATGTATGTGGAGGTGTAAATGATGTGGGTCATGTATGGATGTGTGAATCATGTGGGTCATATACGTGGAGGTGTGAATGATGTGGGTCATATACGTGGAGGTGTGAATGATGTGGGTCATGTACGTGGAGGTGTGAATGATGTGGGTCATGTACGTTGAGGTGTAAATGATGTGGGTCATGTATGTGAAGGTGTAAATGATGTGGGTCATGTATTTTGAGGTGTGATTGATGTGGGTCATGTATGTGGAGGTGTTAATGATGTGGGTCATGTATGGAGGTGTAATTGATGTGGGTCATATATGTGGAGGTTTGAATGATGTGAGTCATATACGTGGAGGTGTGAATGATGTGGGTCATTTACGTGGAGGTGTAAATGATGTGGGTCATGTACGTTGAGGTGTAAATGATGTGGGTCATGTACGTTGAGGTGTAAATGATGTGGGTCATGTACCTTGAGGTGTAAATGATGTGGGTCATTTATGTTGAGGTGTGATTGTGGGACATGTATGTGGAGGTGTAAATGATATGTGTCTTGTATGGAGGTGTGATTGATGTGGGTCATGTATAGAGGTGTGCTTGATGTGGGTCATGTATGTGGAGGTGTAAATGCTGTGGGTCATGTATGTTGAGGTGCATATGATCTGTGTCATGTATGTGGAGGTATGATTGATGTGGGTCATGTATGTGGAGGTGTGATTGAAGTGGGTCATGTATGTGGAGGTGTGATTGATGTGGGTCATGTATGGAGGTGTGATTTATGTGGGTCATGTATGTGGAGGTGTAAATGCTGTGGGTCATGTATGTTGAGGTGCATATGATCTGGGTCTTGTATGTGGAGGTTTGATTGATGCTGGTCATGTATGTGGAGGTGTGATTGAAGTGGGTCATGTATGTGGAGGTGTGATTGATGTGGGTCATGTATGTGGAGGTGTGATTGATGTGGGTCATGTATGTGGAGGTGTGATTGAAGTGGGTCATGTATGTGGAGGTGTGATTGATGTGGGTCATGTATGTGGAGGTGTAAATTATGTGGGTCATGTGAGGGCGTAGATGATGTGGGTCATGTATGGAGGTGTGATTGATGTGGGTCATGTTCGTTGAGGTGTAAATGATGTGGGTCATGTATGTTGAGGTGTAAATGATGTGGGTCATGTGAGGGCGTAGATGATGTGGGTCATGTATGTTGATGAGTAAATGATGTGGGTCATGTATATTGAGGTGTGATTGATGTGGGTCATGTATGTGGAGGTGTAAATGATTTGGGTCATGTATGTTGTGATGTGATTGATGTGGGTCATGTATGTGGAGGTGTGATTGATGTGGGTCATGTATAGAGGTGTGATTGATGTGGGTCATGTATGGAGGTGTGCTTGATGTGGGTCATGTATGTGGAGGTGTAAATGCTGTGGGTCATGTATGTTGAGGTGCATATGATCTGGGTCATGTATGTGGAGGTGTGATTGATGTG
This sequence comes from Taudactylus pleione, assembly GCA_031769625.1. Lineage (NCBI taxonomy): Eukaryota > Metazoa > Chordata > Amphibia > Anura > Myobatrachidae > Taudactylus > Taudactylus pleione. Next base: position 2,737,719 of record JAUIMM010000633.1, read on the forward strand.
GGTCATGTATGTGGAGGTGTGATTGATGCTGGTCATGAATGTGGAGGTGTGATTGAAGTGGGTCATGTATGTGGAGGTGTGATTGAAGTGGGTCATGTATGTGGAGGTGTGATTAATGTGGGTCATGTATGTGGAGGTGTGATTGATGTGGGTCATGTATGTGGAGGTGTAAATTATGTGGGTCATGTGAGGGCGTTGATGACGTGGGTCATGTATGGAGGTGTGATTGATGTGGGTCATGTTCGTTGAGGTGTAAATGATGTGGGTCATGTATGTTGAGGTGTAAATGATGTGGGTCATGTGAGGGCGTAGATGATGTGGGTCATGTATGTTGATGAGTAAATGATGTGGGTCATTTATATTGAGGTGTGATTGATGTGGGTCATGTATGTGGAGGTGTAAATGATTTGGGTCATGTATGTTGAGGTGTGATTGATGAGGGTCATGTATGTTGAGGTGTGATTGATGTGGGTCATGTATGTGGAGGTGTGATTGATGTGGGTCATGAATGTGGAGGTGTAAATCATTTGGGTCATGTATGCGGAGGTGTGATTGATGTGGATCATGTGTGTGGAGGTGTAAATGATTTGGGTCATGTATGTTGAGGTGTGATTAATATGGGTCATGTATGTTGACATGTGCTTGATGTGGGTCATGTATGTGGAGGTCTAAATGATGTGGGTCATGTGTGTTGAGGTGAAAATGATGTGGGCCATGTATGTTGAGGTGTAATTGATGTGGGATATATATGTGGCGGTGTAAATGATGTGTCATGTATGGAGGTGTGATTGATGTGGGTCATGTATGTGGAGGTGTGATTGATGTGGGTCATGTATGTTGATGAGTGATTGATGTGGGTCATGTATGTGGAGGTTTAAATGATGTGGGTCATGTAGTAGAGGTGTGATTGATGTGGGTCATCTATGAGGAAGTGTAAATGATGTGGGTCATGTATGTTGAGGTGTAAATTATGTGGGTCATGTATGTGGAGGTGTGATTGATGTGGGTCATGTATGTTCAGGTGAGGTTGATTTGGGTCATGTATGTTGATGTGTAAATTATGTGGGTCATGTTTGTGGAGGTGTGATTGATGTGGGTCATGTTTGTGGAGGTGTAAATGGTTTGGGTCATGTATGTTGAGGTGTGATTGATGTGGGTCATGTATGTTGAGGTGTAAATGGTTTGGGTCATGTATGTGGAGGTGTGATTGATGTGGGTCATGTATTTTAATGTGTAGATGATGTGGGTCATGTATGTGGAGGTGTGATTGATGTGGGTCATGTATGATGATGAGTGATTGATGTGGGTCATGAATGTGGAGGTGTAAATCATTTGGGTCATGTATGCGGAGGTGTGATTGATGTGGGTCATGTAAGTTGAGCCATGATTGATGTGGGTCATGTATGTGGAGGTGTAAATGATGTGGGTCATGTATGTGGAGGTGTGATTAATGTGGGTCATGTATGTGGAGGTTTAAATGATGTGGGTCATGTATGTGGAGGTGTGATTGATGTGGGTCATGTTTGTTGAGGTGTGATTGTTGTGGGTCATGAATGTGGAGGTGTGAATGATGTGGGTCATGTATGTGGAGGTGCAAATTATGTGGGTCATGTATGTGGAGGTGCAAATGATGTGGGTCATGTATGTGGTGGTGTGATTGATGTGGGTCATGTATGTGGTGGTGTGATTGATGTGGGTCATGTATGTGGAGGTGTGATTGATGTGGGTCATGTATGTGGAGGTGTGATTGATGTGGGTCATGTATTTTAATATGTAAATGATGTGGGTCATGTAAAATGAGGTGTAAATGATCTGGGTCTTGTATGTTGAGCCATGATTGATGTGGGTCATGTATGTGGAGGTGTGATTGTTGTGGGTCATGAATGTGGAGGTGTGAATGATGTGGGTCATGTATGTGGAGGTGCAAATTATGTGGGTCATGTATGTGGAGGTGCAAATGATGTGGGTCATGTATGTGGAGGTGTGAATGATGTGGGTCATGTATGAGGAGGTGTGACTGATGTGGGTAATATATGTGGAGGTGTGAATGATGTGGGTCATATATGTGGAGGTGTGAATGATGTGGGTCATGTACGTTGAGGTGTAAATGATGTGGGTCATGTATATGGAGGTGTAAATGATGTGGGTCATGTATGTGGAGGTGTAGATGTTGTGGGTAATGTATGTTGATGTGGGTCATGTATATTGAGGTGTAAATGATGTGGGTCATGTGTGTTGAGGTGAAAATGATGTGGGTCATGTATGTGGAGGTGTAAATGATATGTGTCATGTATGGAGGTGTGATTGATGTGGGTCATGTATGGAGGTGTGATTGATGTGGGTCATGTATCTTTAAGTTTAAATGATGTGGGTCATGTATGTGGAGGTTTAAATGATGTGGGTCATGTATGTGGAGGTGTGATTTATATGGGTCATGTATGTTGAGTGATTGATGTGTGTCATGTACATTGAGGTGTAACTGATGTGGGTCATGTACATTGAGGTGTAACTGATGTGGGTCATGTATGTGGAGGTGTAGATGTTGTGGGTAATGTATGTTGATGTGGGTCATGTATATTGAGGTGTAAATTATGTGGGTCATGTATGTTGAGGTTTAAATGATGTGGGTCATGTATGTGGAGGTGTGATTTATATGGGTCATGTATGTTGAGTGATTGATGTGGGTCATCTACATTGAGGTGTAACTGATGTGGGTCATGTACGTTGAGGTGTAACTGATGTGGGTCATGTATGTTGAGGTGTAAATGATGTGGGTCATGTATGTGGAGGTGTGATTGATGTGGGTCATGTATGTGGAGGTGTAAATGATGTGGGTCATGTATGTTGAGGTGCATATGATCTGGGTCATGTATGTGGAGGTGTGATTGATGCTGGTCATGTATGTGGAGGTGTGATTGATGTGGGTCATGTATGTGGAAGTGTGATTGATGTGGGTCATGTATGTGGAGGTGTAAATGATGTGGGTCATGTGAGGGCGTAGATGATGTGGGTCATGTATGTGGAGGTGTGATTGATGTGGGTCATGTATGTGGAGGTGTGATTGATGTGGGTCATGTAAGTGGAGGTGTAAATGATGTGGGTCATGTGAGGGCGTAGATGATGTGGGTCATGTATGTGGAGGTGTGATTGATGTGGGTCATGTATGTTGATGAGTAATTGATGTGGGTCATGTATGTGGAGGTGTAAATGATGTGGGTCATGTATGTTGAGGTGTAAATTATGTGGGTCATGTATGTGGAGGTGTAGATGTTGTGGGTACTGTATGTTGATGTGGGTCATGTATGTGGAGGTGTAAATGATGTGGGTCATGTGAGGGCATAGATGATGTGGGTCATGTATGTTGCGTGTGATTGATGTGGGTCATGTATGTTGATGAGTAATTGATGTGGGTCATGTATGTAGAGGTGTGATTGTTGTGGGTCATGAATGTGGAGGTTTAAATCATTTGCGTCATGTATGCGGAGGTGTGATTGATGAGGGTCATGTATGTTGAGGTGTGATTGTTGTGGGTCATGTACGTTGAGGTGTAAATGATGTGGGTCATGTATGTTGAGGTGTAAATTAAGTGGGTCATGTATGTTGATTTGGGTCATGTATATTGAAGTGTAAATGATGTGGGTCATGTATGTAGAGGTGTGATTGATGTGGTTCATGAATGTGGAGGTCTAAATGATGTGGGTCATGTGTGTTGAGGTGAAAATGATGTGGGTCATGTGTGTTGAGGTGTAATTGATGTGGGACATGTATGTGGTGGTGTAAATGATGTGGGTCATGTATGGAGGTGTGATTGATGCGGGTCATGTATGTGGAGGTGTAAATGATGTGGGTCATGTATGTGGAGGTGTGATTGAAGTGGGTCATGTATGTTGAGCCATGATTGATGAGGGTCATGTATGGTGATGTCTAAATGATGTGGGTCATGTATATTGAGGTGTGATTGATGTGGGTCATGTATGTTGAGGTGTAAATGATGTGGGTCATGTATGTTGATGTGGGTCATGTATTTTTAGGTTTAAATGATGTGGGTCATGTAGTAGAGGTATGATTGATGTGGGTCACCTATGGGGAAGTGTAAATGATGTGGGTCATGTATGTTGAGGTGTAAATGATGTGGGTCATGTATGTGGAGGTGTAAATGATGTGGGTCATGTATGTGGAGTTGTGATTGATGTGGGTCATGTATGTGGAGGTGTGATTGATGTGGGTCATGTATGTTGAGGTGTTATTGATGTGGGTCATGTATGTTGAGGTGTGATTGATGTGGGTCATGTATGTAGAGGTGTGATTGTTGTGGGTCATGTACGTTGAGGTGTGATTGTTGTGGGTCATGTACGTTGAGGTGTAAATGATGTGGGTCATGTATGTGGAGGTGTAAATGTTGTGGGTCATGTATGTGGAGGTGTAGATGTTGTGGGTAATGTTTGTTGATGTGGGTCATGTATATTGAGGTGTAAATGAAGTGGGTCATGTATGTGGAGGTTTGTTTGTGGGTCATGTATATTGAGGTGTAAATGATGTGGGTCATGTATGGAGGTGTGATTGATGTGGGTCATGTATTTTGAGGTGTCATTGATGTGGGTCATGTACGTTGAGGTGTAATTGATGTGGGTCATGTATATTGAGGTGGTGTAAATGATGTGTGTCGGGTACATTGAGGAGTAAACGATGTGGGTCATGTATGTGGAGGTGTGATCGATGTGGGTCATGTATTTTAATGTATAAATGATGTGGGTCATGTATGTGGAGGAGTAAACAATGTGGGTAATGTATGTGGAGGTGTGATTGAGGTGGGTCATGTATCTGGAGGTGTAAATGATGTGGGTCATGTGAGGGCGTAGATGATGTGGGTCATGTATGGAGGTGTGAATGATGTGGGTCATGTATGTGGAGGTGTAAATGATGTGGGTCATGTGTGTTGAGGTGAAAATGATGTGGGTTATGTGGGTCATGTATGTGGAGGTGTGATTGATGTGGGTTATGTATGTGGAGGAGTGATTAATGTGGGTCCTGTATGTTGAGGAGTGATTTTGATGTGGGTCCTGTATGTTGAGGAGTGATTTAATGTGGGTCCTGTATGTTGAGGAGTGATTGATGTGGGTCATGTATGTTGAGGAGTGATTGATGTGGGTCATGTATGTTGAGGATTGATTGATGTGGGTCCTGTATGTTGAGGAGTGATTAATGTGGGTCCTGTATGGTGAGGAGTGATTGATGTGTGTCATGTATGGAGGTGTGATTGATGTGGGTCATGTATGGAGGTGTGATTGATGAGGGTCATGTATCTTTAGGTTTAAATGATGTGGGTCATGTATGTGGAGGTGTGATTGATGTGGGTCATGTATGTGGAGGTGTGATTTATATGGGTCATGTATGTTGAGTGATTGATGTGGGTCATGTATGTGGAGGTGTGATTGATGTGGGTCATGTATGTGGAGGTGTAAATGATGTGGGTCATGTATGTGGAGGTGTAAATGATGTGGGTCATGTATGTTGAGGTGCATATGATGTGGGTCATGTATGTTGAGGTGCATATGATCTGGGTCATGTATGTGGAAGTGTGATTGATGCTGGTCATGTTTGTGGAGGTGTGATTGAAGTGGGTCATGTATGTGGAGGTGTGATTGATGTGGGTCATGTATGTGGAGGTGTAAATGATGTGGGTCATGTGAGGGCGTAGATGATGTGGGTCATGTATGGAGGTGTGAATGATGTGGGTCATGTATGGAGGTGCAAATTATATGAGTCATGTATGTGGAGGTTTAAATGATGTGGGTCATGTATGTGGAGGTTTAAATGATGTGGGCCATGTATGTGGAGGTGTAAATGATGTGGTCATGTATGTGGAGGTGTAAATGATGTGTGTCATGTATGTTGAGGTGTGATTGATGTGGGTCATGTATGTGGAGGTGTGATTGATGTGGGTCATGTATGGAGGTGTGATTGATGTGGGTCATGTATGGAGGTGTGATTGATGTGGGTCATGTATCTTTAGGTTTAAATGATGTGGGTCATGTATGTGGAGGTGTGATTGATGTGGGTCATGTATGTGGAGGTGTGATTTATATGGGTCATGTATGTTGAGTGATTGATGTGGGTCATGTATGTGGAGGTGTGATTGATGTGGGTCATGTATGTGGAGGTGTGATTGATGTGGGTCATGTATGTTGAGCCGTGATTGATGTGGGCCATGTATGTTGAGCCGCAGTTGATGTGGGTCATGTATGTTAATGTGTAAATGATGTGGGTCATGTATGTTAATGTGTAAATTATGTGGGTCATGTATATTGAGGTGTGATTGATGAAGGTCATGTATGTTGAGGTGTAAATGATGTGGGTCATTTATGTGGAGGTGTGACTGATGTGGTCATGTATGTTGAGCATTGATTGATGTGGGTCATGTATGTTGAGCCGTGGTTGATGTGGGACATGTATGTGGAGGTGTGATTGATGTGGTTCATGTATATGGAGGTGTGATTGATGTGGGTCATGTATGTGGGGGTGTGATTGTTGTGGGTCATGTATGTGGAGGTGTTAATGATGTGGGTCATGTATGTTTAGGTGTGACTGATGTGGGTCATGTATGTTGAGCCTTGATTGATGTGGGTCATATATGTTGAGGTGTGATTGATGTGGGTCCTGTATGTTGAGATGTGATTGATGTGGGTCCTGTATGTTGAGGTGTGATTGATATGGGTCCTGTATGTTGAGATGTGATTGATGTGGGTCCTGTATGTTGAGGTGTGATTGATATGGGTCATGTATGTGGAGGTGTGATTGATGTGGGTCATGTTTGTGGAGGTGTGATTGATGTGGGTCATGTATGTGGAGGTGTGATTGATGTGGGTCATGTATGTGGAGGTGTGATTGATGTGGCTCATGTATGTGGAGGTGTGATTGATGTGAGTCATGTATATTGAGGTGTTAATGATGTGGGTCATGTATGTGGAGGTGTGATTGATGTGGGTCATGTATGGAGGTATGATTGATGTGGGTCATGTATGTTGAGCCGTGATTGATGTGGGTCATGTATATTGAGCCGTGATTGATGTGGGTCATGTATGGAGGTGTGATTGATGTGGGTCATGTATGTTGAGCCGTGATTGATGTGGGTCATGTATGTTGAGCCGTGGTTGATGTGGGTCATGTATTTCAATGTGTAAATGATGTGTGTCATGTATGTTGACCCACATCATTTACACCTCAACATACATGACACACATCATTTACACATTAAAATACATGACCCACATCAATCACGGCTCAACATACATGACCCACATCAATCACACCTCCATACATGACCCACATCAATCACACCTCCACATACATGACTCACATCATGTACACCTCAACATACATGACCCACATCAATCACACCTCAATATACATGACCCACATCATTTACCCCTCATGTATGTTGAGGAGTGATTGATGTGGGTCATGTATTTTAACGGGTATGTGATGTGGGTCATGTATATTGAGCTGTGATTGATGAAGGTCATGTATGTTGAGGTGTAAATGATGTGGGTCATTTATGTGGAGGTGTGATTGATGTGGGTCATGTATGTGGAGGTGTGAGTACTGTGGGTTTTGTTGAGGTGTGATTGATGTGGGTCATGTATGTTGAGCCGTGATTGATGTTGTACAGGTTGCAGTCACGATTTGTCTACCTCCAGAAATTTACCTGTTGATTACGCTGTTTTTCCGGCCTCATCAGGTGCTAGACGATTGGCACGCCTTAGGAGGTCATGTGCTCTCCATAACGCAATCTGATTGGGTATCCTCCTATTTGTACTCACTGGACCTTTGACGCCTCACCGACTATAGCATTCTTGTGAGTTCTCTTGGCTCAGCGGCACAAGCAGTATCCTGTTGAATCTGCTGGAAGGATCTCTGTTTCCGCGGTTTTGACTCCCAGCTGCCTCCGGCTCTTGTGGTTCTCCTATGGCTCCCTAGCTGCACCATCAACTCCCGTGCTGTGCTCCGGCTTCCTTGTTCCACCTACGCTTCCTAGCTGCACTGGCAGTGACGGCCCTCCAAACCGAATCAGTACTCTCGGCAGGTTAGTGGATGCTAATTTGTAAACAAACACGTACTCCAACCTATGTATTGTCCGTCAGGACTTTGGATACTAATTTGTACTAACCTGTACACCAACTTGAACTCAAACCAATGTATTGTCCGTTAGGACTTTGGACGCTAACTTGTACACAATCTTGTACATTAACCCGTTATCAAATGTACTATTTATCAGGACATTGTATCTTGTTCAGGGCTCAAGCCACAACATCTGCTCTCCAAGCCAAATCAATTGTCAAACTCTTCAGTAGGGGCCTCAAGCCTCTTTTTATACTCTTTTATAACCATTCCAGATCCGACAGAATCTTGAACGAGCATCGATAGTTTACCACCTTCTGTTATGAGTTTAGATCCAGATCTACTATCCACGATTTAGTCTCCATTCCTACTGTTGCTCACACCATTGAATCCTTTGCTCCTCCATGTGAATTGCTACTACCTTGAGTTGTAAGTCCAGGCGGCCGCCTAAGTACCGGTGAACGTATCCCAGTCCTAAGGGAACAATGGGCGGTTATTATTGGCCTTGCTAGTCTGGTTCTAGACTTTTCACATGGAGTAGGCATTGGCTATCATAACATGATGTAGGTGTAAATAATGTGGGTCATGTATTTTAAGCTGTAAATGATGTGGGACATGTATGTGGAGGTGTAAATGATGTGGGTCATGTATGTGGATGTGTGATTGATGTGGGTCATGTATGTGGAGTTTTAAATGATGTGGGTCATGTATGTGGAGGTGTGAATGATGTGGGCCATGTATGTGGAGGTGTTAATTATGTGGGACAGGTATGGGGAGGTGTAAATGATGTGGGACAGGTACAGTGAGGTGTAAATGGTGTGGGATAGGTATATGGAGGTGTAAATCATGAGGGACATGTATATGGGAGTGTAAATGATGTAGGACAGGTATGTGGAGGTGTAAATGATGTGGGACAGGTATGTGGAGGTGTAAATAATGTGGGACAGGTATGTGGAGGTGTAAATAATGTGGGACAGGTATGTGGAGGTGTAAATGATGTGGGACAGGTATGTGGAGGTGTAAATGATGTGGGACAGGTATGTGGAGGTGTAAATGATGTGGGACAGGTATGTGGAGGTGTAAATAATGTGGGACAGGTATGTGGAGGTGTAAATAATGTGGGACAGGTATGTGGAGGTGTAAATGATGTGGGACAGGTATGTGGAGGTGTAAATGATGTGGGACAGGTATGTGGAGGTGTAAATGATGTGGGACAGGTATGTGGAGGTGTATTAATGGGGAAAGGGTTTATGAAATTTGAAAATTGAACTTAAAATTGTTTGCTGAATTACACTTGCTGGCTGTTATGTTAAACCATTTGACCTTTTTTTTTACAGCCGCCTATACTTTGCTTATGGCCGCTATCAGCCTATTGCACTGTCGTGCTATATTATTGGTCACTTTTTGAAGGGTTCAGGATGATCTTTCACCAACTTCATCTAGTTTGCTTGATGTCTGAGACTTACCATTTCTAATTGAAATGGGGTTTTTTTCCATTTATTTTTTTCAGCAAACATTTTTAATTCATATAATACTTTAAGCCCAGGAGCTGACACTCAGTTAACATGTCCAGCATCTGACATGCTCTATGCATACACCAGGATCTTGCATGCAGGAGCTGACATTCAGTTTTTAAGTCGTTTAGATCGCTCCTTATTTTTGTCAATGTGTAATATATTATACAGTCATGTTTTCCTAGTCATTGAATAATAATTATAACATATTATAAACAACAGCGCTGCGTCTGTGAATCTGAGACTGCATAATGTCATGCCACGCCCTCAGTGGGGTAACCACACCCACTCATGTAGGGGATGTAGCCAGCCACTAAAGTAGCTAGAAATAATTATTGCTGCTGTTATAGCAGAGTCACCAACCCTTGTCCTTCTTCCTAGGTATCTCCGGAGAGGGACCGGCTGCTGGCAGAGGAGATCTCCTGCAGGAGCTTTTGCTCGAATCTCAGACATCATCCCACCCTTACCCCCACCCCAAGTAACGCCAGGAGAGGGTGAGGAGGAAGCCTGGGAGTCTATTGCTGTCCATACAACTGCACGTTTTCGTGCCGATTGCCCGATTTTGGACGAGTCTTACGATGAATCATGCATTTTTTGAGTAGGATATATGAATACCGTATTGTCGTTACCCCTAAATAATCGCAAGACGCTATTTAGCGTTACCTGTCGCACAATAAATAATTGCTTTCCAGCCCAACTGTGTTTCCAAAGCACAAAAAGTTCTTATTGCAACAAAAAGTAAGTTACACGCTTTGATCTATCACAATTAGTGCAAAGACAATTAAATACAAAAGGTACAGCTTGATACATACGCATGCGCACCTGTCCCAGTAAACAGTCGTCACTCCAGAGGTCTGTGGTCATCCAAGAAGAATGGCTACTGACTGAGACCGGGACACAGGTTATATACCCTAACAGATCATGATAACAACAATCGAGATAGACAAAGATAATTCCATTGGTTCTTGGTCTTTGTAGCACGCCGTAGTTCATAGGACATTCACTAGGGGTATGTCCCAATTCTCCACAGTCTCTTGAGATTACATTGTCTTTAATTGGTTTAAGACACTACATTCAGAGTATACATTCTAACCAGTAATTTCCTATGATCCATAACCATTGAACGCAAGATGCGACTTCCTCGCTAATAGTCTCGAATGTCTGGAAATAAACAGGGTGTCAGTATAGTACCAAACCTGCCATGTCCACCATGTTGTATACCTTAAATATCATATACATACATTTCACAACATAATTATATGCTACTAAAACCTCTAATATTACCTTTAATGTGAAGGAACCTTTTATGAGTGAGTGAATATTTATGATTATATGTAAGTCATACTTACCTACTTTGCTGGGCAGCTTTCCGGGAGCAGCAGGAGGGGACCTGCTGCTCTCCTCTTCGGGGGGCGGGGCCAGACGATAGACTGCATTAGGCCCCGCCCCCTTTACAAAAAACCCGTGATTCGCGGGTCCGTGGGGAGGGGGCGGGGCTAAATGACGCAATTTGCCTAATTTAGCCCCGCCCCTTCCCGACGGACCCGATCATTTCAGGTAAAATCTCCCCATCCTGCCCACTTCACTAGGAAGTGGGCGGGATGCGGGAGATATGCCTACTCTTCCGGGATCGCGGGGGGTTACACGAAAAATCGGGAGCCTCCCGCGATTCCCGGGAGAGTAGGCATGTATGATGTAAGTATGCGTTGTGCGTCTGCACGCAGTGTAAAAGGTGCGCTGTGTGCAGGGGTGTGTACAGCACAAACATGCGCTGTGTGTGTTTATATTTACAATAGCAACTGTGTATATGTGTGCACGCATTGTGGATACACATGCGATCGTTTAAGTGTATGTATATATATGTGCAAATGTGCATCAGTGTCATGGATTTACATATATACATATATTAATATATATATATATATATATTATTTTAATATAGCAGAATTGGGCACTCACCATTCAGTAGAAAGTCATTTATTTACTCGCAAAACATGTCACAGAGTCGACGTTTCGGTCCGAAAAGGACCTTTGTCAAGACCAAACTGCCACTGGCATATCAGAGACTTTGGATTGTAGGGCAGCCCTAATCGTAGAGCGATGGTTAGCCATGCGGTCCCTAAAGGGTCTTGTTGTCATACCGACGTAGTAGAGACCACACGGACACGTCAGAATATACACAACAAAGTCCAGGGTGCAATATAGTCTATGACTAATAGCTATGCTCTTCCCACTATGGGGATGAGGGAAATGAGTCCCAGTAGTCATTGACCGGCAGGTGATACAATCCGCGCATTTATAGCATCCAGGCCGACGAACTGACAGCCAATGTTGTTGTGGCTCCTTCGGTTGGTTCCACTGTGTGGAACGCATGCCACTTCCGGTTTGTGGTGCCGCGGCGGTATAGAGTCATTTTTGATGTGGTCTGTGAGCCACTGAGCCGTCTGTGGCAGCGCCGATTAGGTGTGCCGTGTGGTGAGTGGCCCAGGTGTCCTTGTTAAGAATCTTTTATGGACTGTATCCCTCCACTTCCGAAGTTGCTGGGGGCGGAGCTTGCTAATTGGCTGGATTGTATGGTGTGGCTATTTAAGTCAGCTGGGGGACAACTAGGTTAGGGGTTTACTGGATGGTAGCTGTGTGGTGGCAGTTTGGTCTTGACAAAGGTCCTTTTCGGACCAAAACGTCGACTCTGTGACATGTTTTGTGAGTAAATAAAAGACTTTCTACTGAATGGTGTGTGTGTGTGTATGTGTGTGTGTGTGTATATATGTATATATATGTGTGTGTGTGTGTGTATATATATATATATATATATATATATATCTTTATTCAGTAACTGGTATTATTGATATTACTTCTGTCTGAACTAAATTCAAAAATGACAGACAATGGAGTTGTTCTGATCAGAGATGGCCAGCAGGTATGCAAGCTTGAGGCCAAGATGGCAGATCAAGTTCATTTATCTGAGAATCAGTGTAGGGACTGGCTAGATGGGAATGACCGTGAAGCGGTGGCCAGCTTAACAAATTATTGCAATATTTTGGAACCAACATTCCCTATGTTCATAGGATTTACAGTTTGAAAAGCATGTGAGTGACGAGTTTGTATGATATTTTTTATGTAGATGGTGTGGTCACATACCAAGGGCAGCCCAGATGGTCGAGTGCCGTGGATTGAGCCTGTCGTTTATTTAAATTTTGTGGTCACACTTGCTAGGGCACCCTGTTTTTCAAATGTAAGACAAACTTTTTTCTTTTTCCAGGTGCTTATTAACTGATAGCCCTGGGTGTGGTCCTGTCTCTTTAAGGCAGGACCCAGTTTTCTGTTTAAAATGTATGCAAGCTTGAGGCCAAGATGGCAGATCAAGTTCATTTATCTGAGAATCAGTGTAGGGACTGGCTAGATGGGAATGACCGTGAAGCGGTGGCCAGCTTAACAAATTATTGCAATATTTTGGAACCAACATTCCCTATGTTCAAAGGAGTTGCAGTTTGAAAAGCATGTGAGTGCCGAGTTAGTATGATATTTTTTATATATATATATATCAGGGTTGCCTACCCTTAACATTCTCTTCCCGGGAGATGCCCGGGTAAGAGATGCAGCAGGGGGGCGACGGGGGCGGGGCTTGACAATTCGCGTCATTAAGCCCCACCCCCGCGCGGTAAAATCGCCGCTATTTGGCACAATTTACATAGGGGGCGGGGCCAAATGCTGTGATTCATGCAGAATCACAGCTTAAGCCCCGCCCCGCCCCCTTCATGGAGACCCGCGATTGCCGCGGGTATTCTCCTAATTCTGCCCACTTCACTAGGACAGAATGTGGTAGAAATGCCTATCCTTCCGGGGGTGCGGGGGGTTACCCGAAAAATCGTGAGCCTCCCGCAAAAACCGGGAGGGTAGGCATGTATGATATATATATATATATGATAGCTTTATTCGGTAACTGGTATTATTGATATTACTTCTGTCTGAACTAAATTCAAAAATGACAGACAATGGAGTTGTTCTGATCAGAGATGGCCAGCAGGTACTTGATGGAATCACAATGTAATCAAAGGCCTCTCCAGCCTATTTGGAAGGTAAATGCTAGTTCCTTTAGGCATACAATGATAGTCAGACTTAAAGACAATGGTTCATTCAAAACACTCATCTGCACCTCACAATATGTGTGTGTTTTTCAATTACTAGTCACAGACATGTCCACAGGACTTGTCTCCCAGCGCTGACCAAACCTTGCATTTTTAAATATATATGTCTTTAAATACATATGTGTATCCGTGCTCATTTATTATGTAAAGACTTTAACAGTGTGCAGTAACATGGCAGATGTATACAATGCTAAATAGCGCCATACACAATGATATTATACTGACTACGCCAGATGCCGTCGTGCAGACAACGCAAACATGGCGTCTTCAGATAATTTCAAAGATCTGATCTCAGCCAATCATCTAGCTTCGACAGATACGATCCGATGCGTGCTCCCGCAGCTCCTAAATCGGATCGTATGATCAGATGTGCAGCCCATATTTTCCATCGTATCATGTGCAGATCGTACCATGTATTTTGTGCAGGCTATGCATTGTGCGTCCATTCATGTCATTTCAGTGCCTTTTCCCTGATGAGCGCGTGAGGCACACGATCGACCATATGACAGATCGTGTGCCAAGAGAAACTACAAATCGTGCTGCAGGGAGCTCCTTGGAGTCGTGAGGTGAATCTTATCCAGGGCTGGATTAATAATGGAGCTACAGCTCCAGGCCCATCATCACAATAGGCCCACACAGAAGGATCTGCTGTGTATGCTTCTATAGAAAAGATTTTTTTCCGCTCCACAGCAGCCTGCCAGTTGCCATCCAAGGCCCCACCCCCCCGGCCGCGCACCCACCTCCCACCCGCAGCACTAGTGGCTTAAAAGCCAAAAGTAAAAATATGATGGCGGCATATAGAGGGCTTTAGTAGCCCTCCAAGCACCACTATGCACCCTCAGTCACTCGGCGCCACGTGACGCACTGCGAATTACATCACATGTAGGTGCTGCCCGCCACCATCGCACCGGCAGGCTAAAGGGGGCAAGCAGCCCAGCTATGTCCACCAGCACAGGCAGCAGGCCTGAGGTGAGCTGCTGCTTGTCATTACTGCTGGCCAGGCTGCTGCTGTATTATAGTGTACATTATATACATAACGCAGAGTCAGCTATGAAAGTTTAAGATTTATATATAAACACATTCCGAGTATACCCCAAATATTTATAATATATACACACATTTATACTTTTTATGTATGTGTGTGTGTGTGCGCACACAGTCTGTGTGTGTATGTATGTGTGTATATATATATATATATATATATTATATATACATACATATATATATATATATATACACACACACGCACTATAAATATATATGTATTCTGTGTGTGTGCGTATATAATTCATACATATGTAATGTGTATATATGTATTTTTATGTATGCGTATCTATATACAAATATGTATGCATATCTATATATACATACATACAGTATATAGAGAGCATGTTTGATTTTGGATGTCTGAAACAATGGCAAATAAAAGTGCAATATTTGAATGAGATAGGAAGGGGCAGGTGCAAGATTAAAATTTTTGTCAGGTTACATACAACATAATAATTATAAAGCAAAATACCGACACTGGGCCAACAATGGTGATAACAATCGCACTCTTTGTTTACAGCTTAGGCCTGTATTCAATTCGAAGCGAAAACCCGAGATCCGCAAAAAAGTATCGCCGATTGCAACTTTTCACCAGGCGGAAAATTGTCTCCTTATTTAATTGCAAACCCTTTTCGCGTACGCGAAAACGCAATGCATTGTACTAGGTGAAAAAGATTTGCCTATATAGATGAAGAAAAAAAATGCAAAATCGCTATTTTGTGGTGCAAAGGTGGGGAAACCATTCAGTACCCTTGGGACAGCCCCCCAATTAATAACTGCGTAAAAAAAATGAGGAACACCCCAAAAAAGCACTTTGAAAAAAGGGGTAAAAAAGTGCAAAGTGGGGGTACAAACTTAACACGTAGCGAAACAGACTTTTGGGGGGTCTGCAAGTAGGGGTGAGGTGTTTTTTTGATTGCAGGTGTTTGCTGCAGATGTTTTTTACGTTTCTTATAACTTCAATTTAGCAACTTTTAAATATGCTAGCACCCATTTTCAGGTACCCCAAATTTGACACGACTACTTATTTTTGCCCCAAAATACTGATTTATGCAATTCTCCATCACTTGTGCAAAGACGCTAATTAGAGGCAATTGTGCGAATTTAAGTACCCCCAAACTGTTTTATTAGGGCTAATTGGGCACTACTAAATTGATCCCCAATGTTTCAGCATCTTTTTGGGGGGTGTCAGGCTGTTTTTCCTGATTCAGACACCACTTTTCGCCTGTTCTGACTTTGCGTGTCTCAGTTTTTGCATCTTTTGGAATTGAATAAGGCGAATCGCGGGTACACGCGCAATAAGTTTCCGTGGCTAAAATACGCGATGTAAGCAGAAATAATTGAATATGGGCCTTGTAGTGTGGATGGTCGATATCGCCTAAATCACGTTAGCCCTAAGACGTCATCATGTGCGATGAAGTAGCACCATGGTAGGTCTGGTGTGGGTATTAAGTATTATGTCTGTATGCATCCTGCCGAAAATTTGGATCTTGCAACAGTATCTATCTATCTATCTATCTATCTATCTATCTATCTATCTATCTATCGCAGTCCGCATGGGGACTACGATCTGACCACTATGTACCAAATTCCAAAAAGTGTACCTTTTAACAGTTTGGCCCCATACTTATGGAGCCATTTTTGCAATCACAGTTTATTAAATATTAATATTGAATAAAAATAATATATGTAATGTGCATATTAAGTAATATGCAGATTACATATATTTTAGTTTTATTTAATATTTATTTATTATGTTTTCATGTTCTGCACCTTTCACTTTGTTCAAAGGTAAATATTGGAAAACTAGCAATGTTTAGGTATATTTCTGTTAAAGCACCTTATTAATACAAATTGTTGCATTTTAATAATAAACCAGAGTTTGTGTGTGATTATATATATATATATATATATATATATATATATATATGTGTGTGTGTGTGTGTGTGTATATATATACACAATTTTTTTTTTATATATATATATATATATATATATATATATATATATATATATATATATATATATGACAGATGGTGTATACTTCATATATTGCTAGCCACACTCCATGGTACAGACCACACCCCCACATCACTGGTCACACCCCCATATCAGTAATCACACCTTCTGCCGAAGCACGCAATAGGCCCTTCATAAATTTCAGCTCCAGGCCCACAAGGGCCTTAATCTGGCACTGATCTTATCTGATGCTGGTCACGCAGGTCTATGGCCAACATAATGTTTACATACTATGCAACAAAGTCTATGGACATTACTAGCCTCACATTTTGGAAGGAACAGCTCCCTCTTGGGAACAGGCCTAGTACTACACCTACAAGAGCATGGCTTGGATCTCCTTTGTGATATACTGGAATGAGGGAAAGAGTATTCATTATGTCCATAGGCAAACGCAGGGGGGGTTCCGTCTGCCTGGAAACCCCCCTCCCCAGCCAACACCATGACCACAATAGAAATAGTAATATAATAGAATGTTACTAGTGCTACATGTTGTTCTCATTATCACAAATTAAATGATTAGCACCAACTGTGGCTCTTTTAAAATCTGTCAGCCAGTAATAAATAACCTGTGCACCAACTAGGAGATGTTGAAAACATGCACTGTTAGGGGTGCACTGCTATAGACCATCTATAGGGCTAGTTATTAATACTGTATAATAATACACTATCCAGTGCATAAGGAGACCGATATGTACATATATGCCCTGGGCAGTGCTAAGTTCTTCTGTTGTTCCCCCAGACTCCCAAACTTGCTCCCATGCTCTAGAATGGTGCCCACATCTGACATAAAACCATTTAGCTCAGGCAGGATGGCCCTACTGCCGCATCTAATGGCTTACTGTGATCGCTGGTCCTGTATGTGCTGGAATTATGACACACAATACACTATGTATGACACATATAATGGGTTACTGTGATCGCTGGTCCTGTATATGCTGGAATTATGACACATAATACACTATGTATGACACATATAATGGGTTACTGTGATCGCTGGTCCTGTATGTGCTGGAATTATGACACACAATACACTATGTATGACACATATATTGGGTTACTGTGATCGCTGGTCCTATGTAGGCTGGAATTATGACACATAATACACTATGTATGACACATATAATGGGTTACTGTGATCGCTGGTACTGTATATGCTGGAATTATAACACACAATACACTATGTATGACACATATAATGGGTTACTGTGATCACTGGTCCTGTATATGCTGGAATTATGACACATAATACACATTGTATGATGCATATTAAAGCTGGATAAGTGATAATTCTGCCCTCTTCATGGACCAGCCACACTCACTCTAAAATCAAGCATTTGGAAACCCCCCTCTAGAAATCCTGCGTTTGCCACTGATATCTGTATCCCTAGGTCTGATGTCATATCCCACATCGTTATAGGGAACAGTGCGTAAAAATCCTGGTGAACACGTGCGCCCTTATCATTAAAGTGATGTTTGATCCTGATAATATGAGGAAGTGTGTTACCACCATGGTCATGTAATTGGCTAATACACTGAGGTGGGTGTAGCTATGTAGGAGTGGGGGCACCAGCGCTATGTATTACTGAGAATTATAGAAATTAGCAGGAAAAGTGCCAGCAGTGAGCTCAGGTCTCCGCGGCCTCTGGGAGGTTTATCTCTGTTCTGGTGACTGTAATGTGTGACCAAATCATTTCCCACACTGTACCTCCCCAGCCTCAGCACCATACACCAGCGCCCCCTAGCGGTGATGTACGAGTACTGTACTTATGTTACCTGTCACCTGTGTGTGATAGTAAAATGTCTGTAAGAAAAAGCAGTGTGGTCTAAAGGAAAGCATTTATTGTAATAAAAAATGTATACAAATGTTTTCAGGGGGTAGGTAGGAAGGGGGGTGTGGAGTTAATATCTTATGAGGTGCAGGATGACAGGATCAGGTTGGTGACACAGAAATGGTCTTCTTCAACTGAAAGAACTGCGGAGAGAGAGAGCAGGGATCAGTGCCAATATGTCATAGATCACAGTAAGAACAGTAATATTTTACACACTAATACTGCTAGCCAGTTACTGGCTGTACACCAACATTAGAATAATGGGGACCGTGTCTGCAGCGCTAATTAGACTTTTGCAGGAGGTTTCTGTAATATTAACTACATTAGGCTGATGCTACAAAGCCAGAGTCACAATAGGGTGACATCACACGCTGCAGCCACGGTGACATCATTCCCATTAGTCTGACTGTTAGGAAGCCAGAGACACAATAGAGTGACATCACACGCTGCAGCCACGATTACATCATTCCCATTAGTCTGACTGTTAGGAAGCCAGACACACAATAGGGTGACATCACACTGCAGCCACGATTACATCATTCCCATTAGTCTGACTGTTAGGAAGCCAGAGACACAATAGGGTGACATCACACGCTGCAGCTACGGTGACATCATTCCCATTAGTCTGACTGTTAGGAAACCAGACACACAATAGGGTGACATCACACTGCAGCCACGGTGACATCATTCCCATTAGTCTGACTGTTAGGAAACCAGACACACAATAGGGTGACATCACACGCTGCAGCCACGGTGACATCATTCCCATTAGTCTGACTGTTAGGAAGCCAGAGACACAATAGGATGACATCACACGCTGCAGCCACGGTGACATCATTCCCATTAGTCTGTCTGTGAGGAAGCCTGAGACACAATAGGGTGACATCACACGCTGCAGCCACGGTGACATCATTCCCATTAGTCTGACTGTTAGGAAGCCAGAGACACAATAGGGTGACATCATTCCCATTAGTCTGTTAGGAATCCAGAGATACAATAGGCCGACATCACACGCTGCAGCCACGGTGACATCATTCCCATTAGTCTGACGGTTAGGAATCCAGAGATACAATAGGGCAACATCACACGCTGCAGCCACGGTGACATCATTCCCATTAGTCTGACTGTTAGGAAGCCAGAGACACAATAGGATGACATCACACGCTGCAGCCACGGTGACATCATACCCATTATTCTGACTGTTAGGAAGCCAGAGACACAACAGGATGACATCACACGCTGCAGCCACGGTGACATTATTGTCATTAGTATGACTGTTAGGAAGCCAGAGACACAATAGGGCGACATCACACGCTGCAGCCACGGTGACATCATTCCCATTAGTCTGACTGTTAGGAAGCCAGAGACACAATAGGATGACATCATTCCCATTAGTCTGTTAGGAATCCAGAGATACAATAGGGCGACATCACACGCTGCAGCCACGGTGACATCATTCCCATTAGTCTGACGGTTAGGAATCCAGTGACACAATAGGGTGACATCACACACTGCCGCCACGATTACATCATTCCCATTAGTCTGACTGTTAGGAAGCCAGAGACACAATAGGGTGACATCACACGCTGCAGCTACGGTGACATCATTCCCATTAGTCTGACTGTTAGGAAACCAGACACACAGTAGAGTGACATCACACTGCAGCCACGGTGACATCATTCCCATTAGTCTGACTGTTAGGAAACCAGACACACAATAGGGTGACATCACACTGCCGCCACGGTGACATCATTCCCATTAGTCTGACTGTTAGGAAGCCAGAGACACAATAGGATGACATCACACGCTGCAGCCACGGTGACATCATTCCCATTAGTCTGTCTGTGAGGAAGCCTGAGACACAATAGGGTGACATCACACGCTGCAGCCACGGTGACATCATTCCCATTAGTCTGACTGTTAGGAAACCAGACACACAATAGGGTGACATCACACGCTGCAGCCACGGTGACATCATTCCCATTAGTCTGACTGTTAGGAAGCCAGAGACACAATAGGATGACATCACACGCTGCAGCCACGGTGACATCATTCCCATTAGTCTGTCTGTGAGGAAGCCTGAGACACAATAGGGTGACATCACACGCTGCAGCCACGGTGACATCATTCCCATTAGTCTGACTGTTAGGAAGCCAGAGACACAATAGGATGACATCATTCCCATTAGTCTGTTAGGAATCCAGAGATACAATAGGGCGACATCACACGCTGCAGCCACGGTGACATCATTCCCATTAGTCTGACGGTTAGGAATCCAGTGACACAATAGGGTGACATCACACACTGCCGCCACGATTACATCATTCCCATTAGTCTGACTGTTAGGAAGCCAGAGACACAATAGGGTGACATCACACGCTGCAGCTACGGTGACATCATTCCCATTAGTCTGACTGTTAGGAAACCAGACACACAGTAGAGTGACATCACACTGCAGCCACGGTGACATCATTCCCATTAGTCTGACTGTTAGGAAACCAGACACACAATAGGGTGACATCACACTGCCGCCACGGTGACATCATTCCCATTAGTCTGACTGTTAGGAAGCCAGAGACACAATAGGATGACATCACACGCTGCAGCCACGGTGACATCATTCCCATTAGTCTGTCTGTGAGGAAGCCTGAGACACAATAGGGTGACATCACACGCTGCAGCCACGGTGACATCATTCCCATTAGTCTGACTGTTAGGAAACCAGACACACAATAGGGTGACATCACACGCTGCAGCCACGGTGACATCATTCCCATTAGTCTGACTGTTAGGAAGCCAGAGACACAATAGGATGACATCACACGCTGCAGCCACGGTGACATCATTCCCATTAGTCTGTCTGTGAGGAAGCCTGAGACACAATAGGGTGACATCACACGCTGCAGCCACGGTGACATCATTCCCATTAGTCTGACTGTTAGGAAGCCAGAGACACAATAGGGTGACATCATTCCCATTAGTCTGTTAGGAATCCAGAGATACAATAGGGCGACATCACACGCTGCAGCCACGGTGACATAATTCCCATTAGTCTGACGGTTAGGAATCCAGAGATACAATAGGGCAACATCACACGCTGCAGCCACGGTAACATCATTCCCATTAGTCTGACTGTTAGGAAGCCAGAGACACAATAGGATGACATCACACGCTGCAGCCACGGTAACATCATACCCATTATTCTGACTGTTAGGAAGCCAGAGACACAACAGGATGACATCACACGCTGCAGCCACGGTGACATTATTGTCATTAGTATGACTGTTAGGAAGCCAGAGACACAATAGGGCGACATCACACGCTGCAGCCTCGGTGACATCATTCCCATTAGTCTGACTGTTAGGAAGCCAGAGACACAATAGGATGACATCATTCCCATTAGTCTGTTAGGAATCCAGAGATACAATAGGGCGACATCACACGCTGCAGCCACGGTGACATCATTCCCATTAGTCTGACTGTTAGGAAGCCAGAGACACAATAGGATGACATCACACACTGCAGCCACGGTGACATCATTCCCATTAGTCTGTCTGTGAGGAAGCCTGAGACACAATAGGGTGACATCACACGCTGCAGCCACGGTGACATCATTCCCATTAGTCTGACTGTTAGGAAGCCAGAGACACAATAGGGTGACATCATTCCCATTAGTCTGTTAGGAATCCAGAGATACAATAGGGCGACATCACACGCTGCAGCCACGGTGACATCATTCCCATTAGTCTGACGGTTAGGAATCCAGAGATACAATAGGGCAACATCACACGCTGCAGCCACGGTAACATCATTCCCATTAGTCTGACTGTTAGGAAGCCAGAGACACAATAGGATGACATCACACGCTGCAGCCACGGTGACATCATACCCATTATTCTGACTGTTAGGAAGCCAGAGACACAACAGGATGACATCACACGCTGCAGCCACGGTGACATTATTGTCATTAGTATGACTGTTAGGAAGCCAGAGACACAATAGGGCGACATCATTCCCATTAGTCTGACTGTTAGGAAGCCAGAGACACAATAGGATGACATCATTCCCATTAGTCTGTTAGGAATCCAGAGATACAATAGGGCGACATCACACGCTGCAGCCACGATTACATCATTCCCATTAGTCTGACTGTTAGGAAGCCAGAGACACAATAGGATGACATCACACTGCAGCCACGGTGACATCATTCCCATTAGTCTGACTGTTAGGAAACCAGACACACAATAGGGTGACATCACACTGCAGCCACGGTGACATCATTCCCATTAGTCTGACTGTTAGGAAGCCAGAGACACAATAGGATGACATCACACGCTGCAGCCACGGTGACATCATTCCCATTAGTCTGTCTGTGAGGAAGCCTGAGACACAATAGGGTGACATCACACGCTGCAGCCACGGTGACATCATTCCCATTAGTCTGACTGTTAGGAAGCCAGAGACACAATAGGGTGACATCATTCCCATTAGTCTGACTGTTAGGAAGCCAGAAACACAATAGGGTGACATCACACGCTGCAGCCACGGTGACATCATTCCCATTAGTCTGACTGTTAGGAAGCCAGAGACACAATAGGGTGACATCACACTGCAGCCACGGTGACATCATTCCCATTAGTCTGTTAGGAATCCAGAGATACAATAGGCCGACATCACACGCTGCAGCCACGGTGACATCATTCCCATTAGTCTGACGGTTAGGAATCCAGAGATACAATAGGGCAACATCACACGCTGCAGCCACGGTGACATCATTCCCATTAGTCTGACTGTTAGGAAGCCAGAGACACAATAGGATGACATCACACGCTGCAGCCACGGTGACATCATACCCATTATTCTGACTGTTAGGAAGCCAGAGACACAACAGGATGACATCACACGCTGCAGCCACGGTGACATTATTGTCATTAGTATGACTGTTAGGAAGCCAGAGACACAATAGGGCGACATCACACGCTGCAGCCACAGTGACATCATTCCCATTAGTCTGACTGTTAGGAAGCCAGAGACACAATAGGATGACATCATTCCCATTAGTCTGTTAGGAATCCAGAGATACAATAGGGCGACATCACACGCTGCAGCCACGGTGACATCATTCCCATTAGTCTGACGGTTAGGAATCCAGAGATACAATAGGGCAACATCACACGCTGCAGACACGGTGACATCATTCCCATTAGTCTGACTGTTAGGAAGCCAGAGACACAATAGGATGACATCACACGCTGCAGCCACGGTGACATCATACCCATTATTCTGACTGTTAGGAAGCCAGAGACACAACAGGATGACATCACACGCTGCAGCCACGGTGACATCATTCTCATTAGCATGACTGTTAGGAAGCCAGAGACACAATAGGGCGACATCACACGCTGCAGCCACGGTGACATCATTCCCATTAGTCTGACTGTTAGGAAGCCAGAGACACAATAGGGTGACATCATTCCCATTAGTCTGTTAGGAATCCAGAGATACAATAGGGTGACATCACACGCTGCAGCCACGGTGACATCATTCCCATTAGTCTGACTGTTAGGAAGCCAGAGACACAATAGGATGACATCACATGCTGCAGCCACGGTGACATCATTCACATTAGTCTGACTGTTAGGAAGCCAGAGACACAACAGGATGACATCACACGCTGCAGCCACGGTGACATCATTCCCATTAGTCTGTCTGTGAGGAAGCCTGAGACACAATAGGACGACATCACACGCTGCAGCCACGGTGACATCATTCCCATTAGTCTGACTGTTAGGAAGCCAGAGACACAATAGGGTGACATCATTCCCATTAGTCTGGCTGTTAGGAAGCCAGAAACACAATAGGGTGACATCACACGCTGCAGCCACGGTGACATTATTGTCATTAGTATGACTGTTAGGAAGCCAGAGACACAATAGGGCGACATCACACGCTGCAGCCACGGTGACATCATTCCCATTAGTCTGACTGTTAGGAAGCCAGAGACACAATAGGGTGACATCATTCCCATTAGTCTGTTAGGAATCCAGAGATACAATAGGGCGACATCACATGCTGCAGCCACGGTGACATCATTCCCATTAGTCTGACTGTTAGGAATCCAGAGATAAAATAGGGCAACATCACACGCTGCAGCCACGGTGACATCATTCCCATTAGTCTGACTGTTAGGAAGCCAGAGACACAATAGGATGACATCACACGCTGCAGCCACGGTGACATCATTCCCATTATTCTGACTGTTAGGAAGCCAGAGACACAACAGGATGACATCACACGCTGCAGCCACGGTGACATCATTCCCATTAGTCTGTCTGTGAGGAAGCCTGAGACACAATAGGGTGACATCACACACTGCAGCCACGGTGACATCATTCCCATTAGTCTGACTGTTAGGAAGCCAGAGACACAACAGGATGACATCACACGCTGCAGCCACGGTGACATCATTCCCATTAGTCTGTCTGTGAGGAAGCCTGAGACACAATAGGACGACATCACACGCTGCAGCCACGGTGACATCATTCCCATTAGTCTGACTGTTAGGAAGCCAGAGACACAATAGGGTGACATCATTCCCATTAGTCTGACTGTTAGGAAGCCAGAAACACAATAGGGTGACATCACACGCTGCAGCCACGGTGACATTATTGTCATTAGTATGACTGTTAGGAAGCCAGAGACACAATAGGGCGACATCACACGCTGCAGCCACGGTGACATCATTCCCATTAGTCTGACTGTTAGGAAGCCAGAGACACAATAGGGTGACATCATTCCCATTAGTCTGTTAGGAATCCAGAGATACAATAGGGCGACATCACATGCTGCAGCCACGGTGACATCATTCCCATTAGTCTGACTGTTAGGAAGCCAGAGATACAATAGGGCAACATCACACGCTGCAGCCACGGTGACATCATTCCCATTAGTCTGACTGTTAGGAAGCCAGAGACACAATAGGATGACATCACACGCTGCAGCCACGGTGACATCATTCCCATTATTCTGACTGTTAGGAAGCCAGAGACACAACAGGATGACATCACACGCTGCAGCCACAGTGACATCATTCCCATTAGTCTGTCTGTGAGGAAGCCTGAGACACAATAGGGTGACATCACACACTGCAGCCACGGTGACATCATTCCCATTAGTCTGACTGTTAGGAAGCCAGAGACACAATAGGGTGACATCACACGCTGCAGCCACGGTGACATCATTCCCATTAGTCTGACTGTTAGGAAGCCAGAGACACAATAGGATGACATCACACGCTGCAGCCACGGTGACATCATACCCATTATTCTGTATGCACTGGGCGGCTATCGGCACATCATTACTCCTTGCAGCGTGTTATCACATAGGCCCCAGTGTGTCAGTATCAGCAGGGAGGCCAGAAATAAAAACACACCTTGTATTTATTTCATGTTATACACAGAATCATTGCAGGTAAAGCTGACACTTACTGGGGGTTTTATACCTGGTTTACCAAATCCCTTTTAATACTGTTGGAGGACAAGTGGTTTCACTAGTCGTTTAGAAACCAGCAATTCCACTAATACCGCTTTAATACCGAAATTTCGGGTCTTACCCAGAGGTTGGAACAGACCTGGAATTTCCCCGACGCCGACCCAGGATATTCCCGAGTTGGCGTCGTTCACACCGGAGCCGGGTCTGCAGAGACCCGGCTTTTCCGGCGTTGAAGTGGACGCTTGGAGATTATGTCATCTCCAAGCACCACTGAAGCCGGCCAATCGGCAGGCATGCGGCACGATCCAGGTCACCCTGACCCGGATCGCGCCGTTTACACTGCAGGGTTTCACGGGTTATTCCCGTGTTAAACCCTGCAAGTTACCTGGGTTGGATTGCTGGGTCACTCGACCCGGCGATCCAACCTTCTCCCCTTTTACACCAAGGAGCTACCCGGGTTAACCCTGCAATAACCCGGGTTTTAGCTCTGGTATAAAAGGGGTATTACTAACCAAACTACTCTCAGACAGGGTATCCTGAGAGCCTCTCCTCTCAGACAGGGTATCCTGAGAGCCTCTCCTCTCAGACAGGGTATCCTGAGAGCCTCTCCTGTTACTGGTGCTCAAGTGTTATTTTATTTCATAATCAGTGGCGTAACTAGGGCAGGGCGAGCGGGGTGCGTGCCCTGGGCGCCGTTGGACCGGTACCGGCCCGCCCGCCCTAGTTAGCCAGTGTAGCGCCGACCGCAATGAGTGCGGTCAGCGCTACACATTTACACAGGACCGGCGCTAGGCTTCCAGCGCCGGTCCTGTGCTGCACGCCTGAGCCCGTTCCCTCCCCCTGAGCGCTTGCCCAATATCGCCAGGAGGCGGGCTCAGGCTGTGCATAACACTGCTGGCGGCGATGCGTGTGTTAAACAGCAGCCAATGAGAGTCAGATAGACTCTCACTGACTGCTGCAGCACCCACTGCAAGAGCCGGACTTCCGTCCGGCTCCTGCAGTGGTTAATGGGACTGACGTCATGACGTCTGTCCCATAATGCTGAGCGCGCCAGCCCGGGCGGGAGCGGCGTCGCGAGCAGGAGCAGGACCAGGAGCAGAGATTCAGGTAAGTATATTTTTATATATATATATATATATATATATATATATATATATTTTTTTTTTAAACCTATCTGCACAACGGGGGAGGGGGGTGGCTACTACTGGGGGGACCTCTACTGGGGGAGGGGTGGCTACTACTGGGAGGACCTCTACTGGGGGAGGGGTGGCTACTACTGGGGGCGCCATTGGGAGGACCTACTCTACTGGGGACTACTACTTGGGGGGGAACTACCACTGGGGGCATTATAAAAGTGGCCTACTACAAGAGGCACGGCACTGGGGGGACCACTACTGGGGGCAATAATAGGAAGGGCCACTACAGGGGGCACTGGATAGGGGGGGATCACTACAGGGTGCCTGCATAAGGGGATCACTACTGGGAAAACTGCATGGGGGGGGACTACTGCTGGGGGCACTATATAAAGGGCACTGCATAGGGGGGGGACTACTACTGGGGGCACCATATAAGGGGATACCGCTACTGGGCGCACTGCATTGTGGGGACTGCTACTGGGGGCACTGCATAAGGGGGAACACTACGTGGGGCACTGCATTTGGGGGGGCCACTACTGGGGGTACTGAGTAAGGGGAACTAATTGGGGGCTGTATAAGGGGCACTACTACTATGGGCCTGCATAAGAGGGACCACAACTGCATGCTGGGGGTACTGTATAAGGGGTACTACTGGGGTTAAGGTGCATATGGATAGGAATGTTCAGCGTAAAAATAAAGGGGTGTGTCATGTTGACACGCCCCATTTTTAAGTGACCACGCCCATTTTTTTCGCGCACATCTCGGGATGTTGGGGGGCTCCCTTTTCAAATTTGCCCTGGGCTCCAAATACCCTAGTTACGCCACTGTTCATAATGCCTAATTCCTCCGGAACCTTACTGCAAAGACAG
Source organism: Taudactylus pleione (assembly GCA_031769625.1). NCBI lineage: Eukaryota > Metazoa > Chordata > Amphibia > Anura > Myobatrachidae > Taudactylus > Taudactylus pleione. The sequence goes on from JAUIMM010000633.1 coordinate 2,765,890, forward strand.
CACTTCATGCCGCGCAAATTTATGGCAACAATGTAACGTTAGAGGAACTGGTGACAGATCTGCTCTCTGTAGGTTCTGTGGGCAGCATTACTGCCTTGCAGCACCTAGGTCCTGAGTTCAGTTCCCACCATGGCCCTAACTGTGTTTAGTAACCTGCTGCGGAATATGTGTCCGCTATATAATTAACTGGTGATAAAAAATAAATACTGTGCACAACATTATAATTCACTTAAGTTGGTACATATTATGTAATAATCAGGCCGAACAGCCATCCAATAATTTCAGAGTGTGGACCCAGCAGCACCCGGCGCTGATTATCGTTGCACACACAGCCCCCTCTGCATCGGAGCCCTGTTGCCAGCTGGTTGGAAACAAGGTTGTAAGGAGGGGTTCAGGGTGTGCCATGGCAGACAGCAGTGCCGAGGGGCGGCCTAAACCCTAAATCTGCCCCTAAATAGAACCAGATACGATCAAAGAGATTGTGAGGTGGTATGAGGTCTATGGGGTCTATTTACTAAGCAGTGTTACTAGACAGGAGCTGATTGGCTGGTACCTTATCACTTTCTACTCTAACTGCCATCTCACAGGCTGTGTTTGAAAAATGACAGTTGGGAGCGGATTAGCTGGCACCTTATCACTTTCTTATGGCTTTTCACTCTGTCTCCTAACACTGCTTAGTAAATAGACCCCTATGTCTCTGTGTGGAGGGATTGCGCTGAGTTCAGCCCTGATACAGTCCGAGGTCTACTCAGCCAGAGGCCTGCTCACTGCATGCTACCATATTTCTTAGAAAGACCGTCCCACATTATTATGAGCGCATGAACTTCCCATCCCATGGCAAACGTGTTTATTTTGTTTTCCTTTTTTCCCCTTTAACTTTCCTTGAACAAAGTGGAATAATAACTAATAACTAGTATCATTGAAAAGTATGTTTTTTGTAAACATTCTAAAGAGTGGAGGCGTTGTCCGTAGCAACCAATCAGGTTCTAGCTATCATTTTATAGACTGTACTTGATAAATGCTACCTAGAAGTTGATTGGTTGCTATGGGCAACGCCTCCACTTCTCCACTCTTAGAAAGTTTGATACATCTCCCCCATATATAAGCAACAGGCTGCTGCTCCCTGTGAGATGAGAGGCTGAGGTACGTGACTGTGTGTCACCTCTCACATCTCAGGCTCTCAGAGAGGCATTCTTCTGTAACACACATGTGATCCTGCTGCTGCTGCTAGTGCTAGTGCTGTCTGTCTGCCTGTTTGCTCAGGGCCTGCTGAGAGATTAATAAAGTTGAAAAAAAAAAAATTTGAGGGCAGAATTCACGTCTGTAAAAATGAGGGACCAATAGGAGAGCGCGTTCTGGCTATGGGCGTGGCTTCGCTTTGCCAGCTTCTACAATGGCGGATCGCCTGACGCAGCTTCAGGATGCGCTGAATTCGGTGAGTGTGTCCCCGGGTCCCGCCGGTCTCCTGCTCCGGGGCAGCTGTATGGTGGCGGCTCCCTGTATATGTAGGGGAAATACTGGCGTTATGCTGGGTTCCTACGTTCTGTACGTACAGCTTCACCCTGTTGGGTGGTATAGAGTTCTCTGTATCCAGTTCCCCAACATACCAGACACCTTTCATCTCCCTTGTACTTGTCCCGTGCCTCATCTCCCATATACGTGCCTTGCCCTGTGCCTCGCATCTCACATATAAGTACCTCGTCTCTTCCTTATGTGTCTTGTGCCTCACGCCTCCCTTGTATGTGTTATGGTGCCTCACGCCTCCCTTGTACGTGTTTTGTCTCCCGTGCCACACACACCCTTGACCTTTGCGCTGTGCCTAACATGTATATTGTGCCTTGCACCCTGGAGATTCTGGTAATTGGTGACATGACCACATCACGCGGTTGCGGCAGATTAATGCTGCCATGGTTGAGCTTATTTCTCCTTTGCGCTAGGGTCCTGGAAGTCCACCTAGAGAAGAAACTTGTCCCCTCGCGCACGCTTTGCTTGCCACGCTTTGGCACAGTGGCTCGCTACGCTCGCCACAAGATTTTCTCCCCTCTATGGGCTCGATTCAGTTGCCCGCGATGTAAATAGCGCCGGGAGATAGATCCCAGAACTATTCAATTGTGCGCGGTGTTTAGTCGGAGAATGGCCATTCTCGCGACTAAACACCCTGTTTAAGGCACGAGAACGGGCATTCCCCGACCTAACTTCCCGGCGCGATGCTGTTATCCAGGCGCGACGGGCAGAAAACAGCCTTGCGCCGGGACTGTTGTCGGATTTCTGCTCGCATCCCCAGAGGAGTGCGAGAAGAAATCCTTAGTCAGGGTTAGCTGCGCGGTGTATTGAATAGCTCTGGGAGCTGATTCCCGGAGCTATTCACTTCGCGCAGAATAGCATCGAGCCCTATGTCTATTTCCCCCCTCTATGTCCATGTGGATGGTAGGGAATGCCGTCGGACAGTAGCTGATGACGTCCGGGTCCTCTCCGCAAAGGAAATCTAGACTCTACCATGCTTGCCACATCCCAAAGGGTCTCTATTGTATTGAGACCCAGTGACTGTGCAGGCCATTGGAATACACTGATGTTGAGATGACGTGTGCTGTATGACAGAGGTTCCCAAACTTGGTCCTGAAAGGAACCCTAACAGTTCCAGGTTTTAAGGCTATCTGCTTGACCACAGGTGACTTAATTAGTACCTCAATTTTTTGATTTATCCTTCTGTGCTCAACCATGGATATCCTTAAAACCTGGACTGTTAGGGTGCCTTTGAGGACCGAGTTCGGGAACCTCTGTTCTAATACTTCCAGGAAAATAGTGTACCATGTTATTACATTGGTGGGTAATTGGTCTGAATGAGATCCGCGGCCACTGGGTTCCAGCTTATGTGCCCTCCTCTGTGCAGTGCAGGGAAGTCACATAGCACATGGGAGGAGGTGGGGGGAGTGCAGTTTATTCTGCAGTGGGTGCTCTCCCTCCTTCTCCTGCAGGCTCTGTCTGTGAAGGTTAGTAATGTAGACTTGCATTGAGTGGGGACACTTATTTTAGGCGGGGCTTATTTTGTCTCACTTTTGCCTTTAGAAATATTGGGAGGTATGTTAATGAGGATTGGAGGTCTAAGTGGCATGTGGGAAGGTGTGGGGGAGGCATGGATGGCTGTTGATAAATTACCCATTGTTGTCCATCAGTGGTTAATATCGATGACCGTAAACCATTAATGGGGAACAATCAGTGGTCGTCCCTGCTGTGGGGAATATCAAGTGTCAGGGTTTAGCTGCCCACTGAGGTAGAGCTAAGCCCTTTGCTGCTGTGTCGAATATATAAAAACCCATCGTCGCCTGGCAGCCATCGATTGTGGAGAACCATCGGCTCTCCACCATCGACAGCAAACAATCGATGATGGTTAATGGCCATCCTTAATGTGGAGTAAGGGGTGAGAGGTCTGAGTGCATGTGGGATCTGGTGATTAGTTGGGGAATTCTATGGCAAGTTGGGCTCTAGTGTGCGTGGGGGAGGGGGCACTTTGTTGTAAGTGGGGAGTCCAACGGCATGTGGTAGAATTTTGTAGCAAGTAAGGGACATTTGGGGAATCTTGGGATGAGTGAAGTGGGGGTGCCGAGGATTTTTTATTGGGCTGGTTTCTCATTCTTGATATTAAGTTCTTGCTGGGACAGTTAGTAGGAACATCCAGGGGTGCCTGGGCTGGAATATGGAGGAAAGAGGACACTGGGTGGGAACTTGGAGTAGACTGGGTGAGAACATGGAGGGGGGAGACTGGGCGGGAACATGGTGGCTCCCTGTTGGTAAAAGTTAAAGGGAGACGAGCGGTCCTACTCACCGCAAAAGCCACAAGACATACCACCATGTCGAAGAGAGAGAAGGTTGCGAGCAGGACTAACACCCACCGCCCAACATCAGGGTGTTACTGCCGCATTCGTTCCCCACAATAGTCACCATCTCTCTGTCACCTCTATAATACTAGTACAGTATATGTACTGTGTGCCTAATATTTTGGATCTATGTCACACACGTTGCACCTCTGGTTATAGCTATTATTATAGCTGTATAATATCTGAGTGCCCTGCTGCAGCTTCTCTGCCCTGTGTCATCCTACATGTTCTGTGCGCCTGGTATTGTTCTCCCAGCAACTATATAAGACCTCCACCATCTGCACCTTATCACCCAGGACACTATATTCATGAGAAATGTAACGAGCTGGTCTTGTACAGCCTGAAGGTCACCCTATAACCACCAGATTTTAAATGTCACTACTTATAAATGGCGGACAGGTGGAGCAGGTTATCATGAAACGCATCAGAGTGCGGTATAGTGTGCAGAGTATAGCGGCAGTATACAGAGACTGGAATATCGCAGTGTGATATCGCCGAGAGATATTTACTTACAGTGATCTCCTTGTTCTCCTTCCTATGTGCAGCTGGCAGATCAGTTCTGTAACGCCATCGGCGTACTCCAGCAATGTGCGCCCCCTGCGTCTTTCAACACCATCCAGACCAGCGTAAACAAGGACCAGCCCTCAAACCCCACAGAAGGTAGGTGGAGGGAAATGTTAAAAGTGTAATCCAGGTAATAAAAAATATATATCACTATTTATTAACCACTTACATTTATTCCCCTAGCCCAGGCCTGGCAAACCTGTGGCTCTCCAGCTGTTGTGAAACTACAAGTCCCAGCATATCCTCTCACTGATCAGCTGGTAAAGCATGCTGGGACTTGGAGTTTAACAGCTAGAGAGCCACAAATTGGCCAGGCCTGCTCTAGTCCCCGGTCCACCCCTTCTCTAGCTGTGGGCACTATGAACAGTCAGTAAAGCAATATGTATAAGGCCTGCTAAGTGACATTTCCCAGAAGTCTCTTCTCCTAAACATATATGGTGTATTTGCATGATATGACTATGGTGTAGTTTATAAACTCTGATAACTTATTGTGTCATTGATACTAGTTTTGTATGACACATTTTGGGTTTCCTTTGCTACCGAAGTTCAAGGATTGCGGAAATAATCCAGTTTCATGAAGTCAGTTTTGGTAAATAATATTTTAAGTTGTAGTTGTCTATATTTTGTCATTGGTCAGAGTATGCCCAGCTGTTTGCTGCCCTCATCGCCCGCACAGCGAAGGACATTGATGTCCTCATCGACTCTCTGCCCAGTGAGGAATCTACGGCTGCGTTACAGGTGAGGTGTGCGGCTGGCATACGCTCTGGGAGCTGCAATGTGCCACTCCTTCTCCTTCCACCCTTTCCCCTTATCCTATATTATGCCATGGAAAAGAGGTGGGAACTATTTTTTATATTAGGGCAGGGATAAGCACCGAGCAGCACTCCACTCGCTCTGAAACTTATATGTCCCAGCATGCCCTGCCTCTGTTTTAGCATGCGCTAACGGCAAATTTATTGCACGGACCTCGTTCCAGCCTCTGTTTTAGCATGCGCTAACGGCAAATCTATTGCACGGTGTCACAGACCTCGTTCCAAGATACTCCAATCTCTAGCCGCTATCCGTTATCTTGTCAAGATCGGCACTCACTTCAGCCTGCATGGCGTGGGTTTGACACTAGAGTTAAAAAAAAAAAAAAAAACTGGTCTGTCTACAGAAGTGATTACACTCCCCAGTATCTCTCCCACTCACTGTTATTGTCCAGGTTCTGCCACCATGAAAGTTGTTTGAGGAGCGACAATCTCCAAGTAGGAAGTTTCTGATCTCCCTACGCAGTTCCAGTTATGTCCCAGGTATCATTGCCCAAATAATACCCTGTAGTACAGATGTGTAGCATAGATTAGCTGAATTCCAATGCAAAATGGATCCATTAAGAATCAGAGACCAGTTCTAGTAAATGAAGTTTAATAGGCGAAAGATACAATGCTTAAAAGTATATACACTGAAATGCCAATAGTCATGAAATAGAAGTATGTAAGGGGGGATGTAGTCAGCATCCCAGCGTGCGGGATGCCGACTGTCTTAATACCAGCGCTAGGGTTAGGCACCGGGGAGGGTTAGGATTAGGGTGCGGGGAGTGGGAGGTTACTTTTAGGCACTAGGGGGGAGGTTTAGGGTAGGGTTTAGAAAACTCACTATTGAGTCCTATGGGTGTCGGGATTCTAGCTGTCAGTATTCTGATTAGCGGCATCCCGACAGCCAGGATATCATACCCAGCTAGTATGTAATTCTAGGTGGTGTCACTGTACTGTGACATCTTGGAAATACCAGGACCTGCATCATTTTTAATCTGACATCTCGTGAGCCCGTGGTAACAGACGAGGGTCACTGGCTCAGATCACATCCACACTCAATGCAGGAGGTACTAGACACATATCCAGGAGGTCAGCGCAGCGTTCTTTAGCTTCCATGAGATATGGGAGCAGAAGACCCACCAGTGCCCCTGTTAATACTATGACACCAGACACAGAACCTCACCTGGGCTTGTGACATCACTAATTGAACCCTGGAGGACTGGCAACGTGTGGCGTGGTCCAATGTGTCACAGTTCCAGTTGTTTCGGGCTGATGGTAGGGTTTGGTTGGTGCAGACCTGGTGATGCCATGAACCCTAGTTGTCATCAAGGCACTGTGCAGAGGCTGGTGCTGGTTCCATAATCGGTGTGGGGTGTATTCACGTGGCATGGGTTGGATCCCCTGGTTCACCTGAACACTTCGTTGACCGGTAACCACTACGTTGAATTGCTTGCTGACCATTTGCAGCCCCTCACGGACTTCATGTACCCCCACAACGATGGAATATTCCTGAAGGATAATGCACCGTGTCATCGGTCCCAAGTTGTCCATAATTGGTTCGAGGAGCATTCCAGAGAATACCGATTAATGGTGTGGCCACCACATTCTCCTGATGTGAAACCAATCGAGCATTTATAGGACATGGTGCAGAGGTCCATCTGCACCTACAAATATTAGGGAGCTGTGAGAAGCTATCCAGGCGGCATGGTCAACATTTCTTCAAGGTCTTTCATCCACTTGTGGAATCAATGCCACGTCGCTGTACTTCGCCAAGCTAGAGGGGGTCCTACCCGATACTAGGAATCTATCCCATTACTTTTGGCACTTCGGTGAACAAAAACACAATTAAAAATGACATACAAAGATGGTCTTGGGCAAAAAAATTTAGAAACGAAAAGGAAATAAATAACCGTCTCACTTACATGAATCTGTTTGCAGGGATAATCCAGAATATGGAGCAATTCCCCATGTCCGAATTGCACAAAGTTTGAGTTCTACATGGTATATTATGCCTACCTAGGTTGTAATGCAGCGCCCAATTTTGCTGTCCTACTGGCCTGTGTAGATGCTAGTTAGGTTTTGGAATTTTGTCCAGATCATGCTTAAACCAACTGTCTGAAGAGAGGAAAAGTTCAAACACCTTCTATGTCTGCAGGGGTACATCAAATAATACAGCATCTCATTACCAACAAAGACAGGAGATGTGAACATAATATTATATAGAACAGAGGTTTTTCATCATTCTAATATGACCTCATTTATTCCTTCTTCCTAAATGGGATTTTTTGATGGCTGTATGGGTCTTTGGTAAAGGGTCAGCGTCTGTGACATTTCACAGATCTTCAAGGAATTTGGGGAGTAGATTAACAGGTCACGTGAACATTGACAGATTAGTTCTACACAAAACTTTGACCTTCCCATATACCATTACCTATTCCCTGATCTGAGCAGCTCCCTACATCTGCCTGACTCCTTGTCAGGGGAGAGAAACAATGCATTTCTACTTCAGGGTCCATAGGGGGTCCACAGGGTTGACCTTGGGGTATAGGTTGGGAACCAAATCCGGGCACCACGCAGTTAAAGCTTTTAGCTCCCAGGATGCACTGGGTCCACTCTCCCTATAACCCCACCCCCAAGCCAGAGGCACCTCAGTTTAAGTTGGTGCCCGGCCGGAGTCGGGTCACCGTTAGCGCAGGGGGAGCTGATTAGCAGCCCCTAAGCTTATTTTATTTTTTTAGGGACAAAGTTTTTTCCATGGACTTTGGACTCTTCAGAGCGGCAGCGTCGGACTGTCCATAGGACGTCTAAGCTGCCGCTCCGTCACCCCACTGGCGCTGAGACGCCAGTACAGATCTGGGGATCTCAGCGGGACCCCAGAGTCTGTACTAGCCGGACTCTGCGGGCGCCCAGGACTGCTGCCGGATCCACGGGGAGCAGGTAAGGTCGCGGATCACCGCTTGCGGTGATCCGCGCATTTCAAATGCAGTCCTGTGCCTCCGGTCTCAGGGGACAGACCGGAGGCGCCGGCAGTGGCGGCGGGCCCCCCATACCCCGTGTGTCCACTAGACCACCAGGGACTTAACGATCGGTGCAGGGAGCCGGCGTCCCGGGGGTTAATAGCCGGCCAGGGGAGGCAGCCTTCCCTGTTACAGCGGCTCCTCCCCTCAGCTCAGCGCGCCTTTCAGTATCCATAGTCTGGCGTCGCTGAGCTGCTTCCTCCGCGGGCCACGCTTCCTCTGAGGTCTCCAGCGGCCATTTTATCTCTGTGGTGCAGCAGAAATCTCTGGAGATGGCAGTGAGTCCAGTCCCCCTGCGTACCTCACCATCAGGTCAGTGTACACAGCGCTGTAGCCTTCCCAGACACTGAATCTGGGCAGTTGAATGCAGTGTAATAGTGCAGTATATTATATGACATGTTTATGTATATATGTATATATCTGCATTGTATGTGACTTATGCTAGTGCTGACTGTACTTTATTCTCTCACCTGTCAGTGTATATCTATCCCTTTTCTTTATCTGCCCTAATACAGCTGTACTTAGGGTGGTTCTGAGACCTCACATTTATATACTTGTTAATATTTGTGTGGTTTGTCACATACTGTTGCGTGCTGCACGTTGCCATATTTTAGATGGAACTGTGTGTTGCATACGCTGAAAATGGGTCCCTGCAGCTAATTTTTGGCATCAGTCAGGACCAGTATAGTGCTGCTTAATATTTCCGCCAAGATTGGTCAGATATGTCTGACCAGGAGATAGAGCGTTATACTGCACCCATTTTTACTATCCTGCAAGTCATGTGCTGCAGGTGTTAGTGCGGAGGATTTGACTCATAAAGGGTTCTGTATGTGGCGTCATCTGGTGCCGGCCTCTTTCACGACCCCCTTGGGCGGTTTGTTTTCTCGGGATCCTCTCAATTGCGGATCGCCGGGCGGGCCCCATTGTTGTACCTCACTTGGGGTTACTTCACCATACTGCCCTTTTCATCTCAGGGTATCTCGCAGCTTCTTGCACTCTTCCCCTGTGACACAGACTACCGCTCCCTGCAGGGGTTTTTCGCAGTATATGAATTCCCCCTGGTGCCACAATAGTCTGTCATTCCCCTTGCAGGGATTACCACAACAGCCACCCTGGGTGGATGTCGTTTTCTACGAAACGCTAATTGGCGTGGTTGACGCCCTGTGGTTACTTCCCAGTTGGCTCTGCCGTGAACTGGGTACTGTTCGGGGCTCTTTCCCTCTTACACGGGGGGAAGCCTATTTCAGGTATTATTATCCCTGCTTTAGGGCTGGTAGCAGGTCCATTCTGGTTAGAGTGAATGTTGACCTGCACCTGTATCATACACCCTCAGTATTGCGTGCCTTCGGGTTACCTGTTGCTGACTAGCGGGTGGATCGCATAGCGGGACTCTGGCTGTTGCCAGATAGGAGGTGTTACAACAGTGTTTGGCCTCCTGTCCCAAATTCCCTGAGGGTCATCACGAGCCCCTCCTGGGGGGGATGGGCGTGTTACTCGTCTGATTACAGACGTTACTACGCCTCCCATTCCTGCGTGGTCGGATTCTTCGGATCCGTAGGTGGTAACTCTGCCTGAAATCAGTATACTTGCTTTCAGGAGTTGTTACCCATCCTACCATGGCTATAGCATGGTTGGTTAATACTATTGCATATTGGGTTGATGCATTTGTAACGTTTTTTCCCCTCCAACACGTCGGGGGTTCAAATGTATTTGGTCGCTCATGTAATATATGCAGTTGTCATAGGTGGACATGCCTATATTGGATACCAGTCTCCTAACTTTCAGAGTTCCGGCTGCGACTGTATCCTCCGTAATACCCTATGGCTGTGCTCTGGGAATGCAGAGGTGCAGATACCATCTTTAGGGTTGATATTGTTTGGTCCTGACCTTGACAAGATTGTAGTAACATTGGCAGTATTACTAACGACAAGTTTACCGCTTTCAGCTATGCCCACTACAAGGCCTCAGACTAAGTCTGTTAAGTCTTTTTTGTCCTCTGGGTCAGCCTAAAGGTCTGTTTCTTCGTAGACTGTCGGCATCTACAAGGGCCGACATATCCAGTACCGAGCAGGCCTGGACTGCCAGCCGATCCTGCTTCTGAACCTACGGATATCTCTTCAGTCTGACGGGACAGGCCTACAACTGGGAGATACCGATTTTCTCAGTTCGCCCGGTATTAGTGTCAAGTTGCCGCGGCTACGTGGGTAGGAGGGTACGCCCTCTTTACAAGGGCCTTACAGATCCAGAAAGCTATGCAGTTGTTGCGGTAATCGGAGCTAATTGGGCCATCCCCACTATCTCAGTGAGGGACTGGTTGTTCTGTTTTCTTTCTGGTGCGGTGGCTGAATGGTCCTCTTTGGCCTGTTCTCTGTCTCAATTCCCTGAACCAGTTCCTAAAGCTACCTGGGCTCAGGAGGAAATCCCTATGCTCCATCATACGATGTTTGGAACCTGGGGACTTTAGGGTATCACTGGATATACAGGACGCGTGCCTACGGGTACTTACAGAGACCTTTCCTCAGCATGGGCTGAGGTTTGCTGTATCACAGCAACACTTACAATTTTTCGGGCTCTGCCTGTTGGGACTGTCCTCAGCCCCACAGGGGTTTACCAGCGTTTTGGATTTTCTGACAGTTCTTCTGTTCAGTATATCCCAATGCTCCTGTACCTGGACGGCCTCCTGCTCTTAGCGGGATCACCGGGGTACTTTACGGCCAGGTCAGGATGACTGTGGCTTCTTCAGGGTGCAGACGTTTAATCAACGGGGAAAAAGTCCTCCCTGCATCCCTCTCTGGGTATTCTTCATCTAGGATCCCTGCTGGATTCTCAGAATCTGAGAATTCTTCTGGCGTAAGACGGAATCTCCTCTCTTCCATTAGGAGTACATGGTTGTCTGCGCAGTCGACAGATGTCTTTACACTCTGGGATGCATGGTGGAATGGGCTCAGTTCCATTCCAGGCCTTTCCATAATTGGCTCATCTTCAGATGGAATGAGTTTTTTCTGTCGGATAACTGTTCAAACGATGATGCTCTCTCCGGAGGCAAGTCGGTCCCTGTCCGGGTGGCTATGGCCATCTCGTCCAGGGTTTTCTTTGCTAGGGACAGTGTCTGGACCGAATCCTTTTCAGTGCAGTTGGACGTCTGTCGATTCCACCCTGTCAATTAACTTACTCTGGCATAACTCTTGTTTCCCGGTGAACCTGAAAAGGTTCAGTCCGACAGGGTCAGGACAGTGGCTTCCTTTTTAGCAACACTGTTCGTTGGGTGGCAATGACAGGTATGTCACATATTCGGACATAGTCCGAGGGTCTCCTCCCGACCATCTCGGCAGCGTTCATTTCAGGAGCTCTCCATTGGGAAGCGGGAGTCCTCAGCCGTCACGACGTGCATCCCGGGGACTAGTCTCTTCCCCAAGAGAGGTTTCATCTCCTGGTGAGCAGGGGGGGCCGCCCTGAGGTGACCCTCATGGCCTTCTGACTTTATCACACTATGGTGTTACAGTTCAGCTCTGGGGATTCTGAAGCAAACTTCAGCGACTTTGTCGGTGAAGTGGTCCTTCCACTTTGTGTACCTGTGTTCTCCGGTCTCCCTTCTTCCTCGAGGTCTTTGGAAGTGTTTTCAATCGAGACGGAGATGCTTTCCTGCTGGTGGCTCCTGATTGCCCCAGATGTCAGGGGTACTTGGATCTTCGGAGTCTCTACATCGATACTCCATCCCTGATGCTTCACTGCCCAGACCTGTTGTCTCAGGGTCCTTGGTTTTGCCTTGGACCTGGGTCGTTTGTCTTTGACTGTGTCCTTACAGTGGTCTTACGGCTTCCCTGGCTTTGTCATCGTTGGAATGATTAGAGCACATGGATCAGCTTTTGCTGGGACCTACCACAAACTGTGGCAGCCATAAATCTTATGGTATTGTACCTGTCGATACAATCCTCCAGTGTCCAGGATTTCCAGATATTCTGGCATTCCTTCCGGCTGGCTTGGGTTTCACACGTGGCCTGGTCTTCCTGACAGTGCGGATCTCTACACTGTCAGTATGGTTAAGATATGGAATTGCTTCACTCTGGTATCCAGTTCATCCTTTGGAGTGTTTTCTTGATTATGCCTCCATTTGTCCTCCCTAGGGACTCCTTGGGAGTAAGTAGTGGTTCTTCGTTACCTCCGGGGACAGTCAATGGAACCGCTGGTTGTGATAGCCATTACATGGTCTATTGCTTAGGCTCTCTCTTTCTCTCAGGGTGTTTATATCAACCAGGAGAGTGTCTGAATTGGGAGCGTTCTCATGTGGCTCCCTCTTCTGGAGGGCATCATGTCTGGGTGGGAGTTGCTCTCGCCCTGTGTTTCTTCTTAGTGGTTTTCAGGTTCCATATTATTCTGGAACTTATGGTACGGCCATTCTGTCCCCAGTCCTCTCGGCTGGTGTGGCCTCATTGACTGTGGTCTGGCCTCTTTGGATTTATGTGATCCGTTCAGGTTCCTTACGGAAATCGGACTCCTTATTGGTGGTCTGAGATTTCTGGTTTTCACAGGAAAGGATGGCCGGCCTATAACCAAATGTTGGCTTGGATGGCCTCGTAGGTCTTCCTCAGGGGCCTACCCATGGGTAGGCCTTCCTGTTGTTGATGCTTGTTTTTTCTCGGGCCATGTGACCCTCGTGTGCGGCTCGCTGTGGCGCCTCGGCTGTTTTGCCTTACTAGGTGGCCACGTGGTCTTCTGTCCACACCTTTTTAAGGTTCTAGGCATTGGTTTCCTTTGCCTCTCAGGATGCTTCCTTTTTGGCGACGGATTCTCCTCTCAGCACAGGAGCGTCCCCACCCTTGGTTGAACTGCTTTGGGACATCCCCAAGGTCAACCCTGTGGACCCCCTATGGACCCTGAAGTAGAAAACAAGAGATATGGTAAGAACTTACCTTTGTTATCTCTGTTTCTACGAAGTCCATAGGGTCCACAGGGCGCCCGCCCTGACGCACCTGGCTTCATATGGGCTGTGTGGCTGGTCACCGGTTTTCCGTCTCCCATTTCGGTGAGTATGGTTATTGAGTGTTCCAGTTTTCTCTCTCTTTTTCTCTCCTCCTCCGGCCTTTGGCTACTTACAAACTGAGGTGCCTCTGGCTTGGGGGTGGGGTTATAGGGAGAGTGGACCCAGTGCATCCTGGGAGCTAAAAGCTTTAACTGCGTGGTGCCCGGATTTGGTTCCCAACCTATACCCCAAGGTCAACCCTGTGGACCCTATGGACTTCGTAGAAACAGAGATAACAAAGGTAAGTTCTTACCATATCTCTTGTTTTTAAAAGTCGTCTTGTGGCATTCCCATGTGATATGATAATTCCTAACACAGGGCATGCTGGGAATTGTAGTTAAACAGTAGCTGAAGTATTGAACAATGCCATATGTACTGGTGGATATCTAAATTTACCAAGAACATCACCTTAGGGCTCGGACATTAGGGAAGATGGACACTTAACCAGATTTACAAGTCAAACTCCACAGTTGTCGGAAATAAGTTATTTTTTTCCCCATTTTGTTTTGCTTTTAACGGAAAATAGATACAATTAATGGTAATAAACCAGAAATACCTGGGGAAAAAACAGACAGAACTGTTCTGTGCGATTGAAGTACAATATTAAAGCCGCTATCTCACATAGAATGTACCTATTGCACATACATTTTATATAACTCTTTGGAGGGCAAACCTGTGTGGCTGCCGCAGGATCCCCGCTCTAAGTGAGTGTCAGGCAGGGGGGCAGGATGTCACAGAGCTGACACAAAACACATGGGGACATAGGTGTAATAGTCTGCGATTTGCTGGTCCCCATGTGATTTCAGCAAAATAGCTGCGAGATTTAAAGCGGCAAATAGCTTTAAAGCAAAAAAACAACTTTGTTTTGCTTTTAAAACTAATTGGCACATTAAATCTATCAGCTATTGCCGAAATCACCCTGGTACTAACAAATCGCAGCCTTATTGCATGTGGGCCACGGTCTGACTGCTAGATGCGCACAGTCTGTTTTCTACACCAGCTTTCAGACTGTCGGCATTTCATGTGAAGGGAGAAGGAGAGGAGGATGTCGCTGCACAAAGCCGACACAAAACACATTACGTCCCTCTGCCGACCCATGACATGCTGACAGTCTGAGAGGCCCATGACATGCTGACAGTCTGAGAGGCCCATGACATGCTGACAGTCTGAGAGACCGTGTCTGTATAGCAAATGCTGGAAGAGGATGTCACGGAGAAAATGGAGCTCAGAGGGGCATTCCGTAGTCTTTTGCTCGCTACGGGGCCCATTTATCAAAAAATGTTGTTTGCAGTGCGATGTTGGGCGCGATATTAGCGATGATAGCCCCAGGCTGTATCAAATAGCATTTGCAGGGACTGGGGCTCCGAAAGGAGACTGTCCCTGTGATGTGCTCAGAGTGAAGTGACTGCTTCAGCGGTCTCTTCACTCCTGCGCATTGCGCAGTCCACCGATCACGCATGCGCGGCGGCCTTTGCCAGAGAGGGTTCACATTCCGGAGCTTGCTAAATCTGAGGGAATCCCATCCACTTCCCCCATAGAAACCTATGGGGGTTGCAGTTGCTATGGGAAATGGAGGGACAGCAGCAGGTAGCGGGAGATATCTGCCGCGATCCCTCCTTAGTTCATCTGGGGGGCCGCTAAATATTTGCGGTTATCTCTCAAAGGGGTGTTTTTGGGGGAATATGCCGCAAATATTTCATGATAAATAGGCCCCTACATCATTTGTTATGGTAATCACAAGGCGCTAAAAAATCCGTACAATTATCATTAATAGCGGCCGCTGTAGAAGAGACCCTTAAAGCATTTCAGCATATTTTCCAGGTTTAAAAACACCAGTGCACAGTCTATAGCAATCTATTTAGCCCTAGTAAAAATGACTATGAAAAGGCCCCCATACATCAGCAATTGATTGCAAATTGCACGATTGCTGCAATCAGTTGTTGATGTATGGGGGCCTAAACACCATGTGATGTATTCATTTATAAGTTTGTATTTTTTCCTATTCCTATCTGTGGATGATAATGGCAGCACCAGATATGAGCTGCACATACACTACTGGTATTCATGCTTTGCCTGTCTGTGTGTTTGAAGGCTGCCAGTCTGTACCAACTGGAAGAGGAGAACCACGCAGCCGCTACCCGCCTGGAGGAGACTGTCTACAGGGGGGACATGCTCCTGGAAAAGATACAGACTGCGCTCGCTGACATTGCTCAATCTCAACTGAAGACGAGAAGCATAATCCACACACAGGCCCCTCCCGACAGCTAGCACTAGGGGGCGATGTTACACCTGGATACAGCCTCTGAGTGCTTACTAAACCATTGGACAGCGATGTGAAGGAATTGTTTACTGGCCTGATATTACTGTGGGTTTCGGGCGGGGGGGGGGGGGGTCTTTGCTTGATATGCTCTTCAGTTGGTCTTTGTGCAAGCTGTCTGAGAAAGCAGCTTCCATTAAACAGATCTGCCCTCTCCGTCCTCTGATCAGTCTGCGTCTGGTGGAAATTTCCTTTGTCGATCTCCTGGGCCTAATTCGTGGGAAAAGCCGCGATGAGTTCTTGTTGCAGAAACCGAGCTGTTATTCCCTATAGTTCCAGAGTTTCCGGCAATTGCAGCGTCCGCTGCCCCACGTGGATTTCTGCGCCAGCCGCACGGCAGCTGTTCCTGTCCGAGGATTTTTGCTAATAAATCTGTTAATGTTGTTAAGTATTATGACTTTTATTGTTTTCTTCCTAATCATTATGTTGTAGTCTAGAAATTATTATTATTCTTTCTAATTACGCTGTGATTCATCCAGGGCTTATTATTAATACATTAGGTCACAGAAATGCCATCGCAGGTGACTCGGCCGTTTCCTGGTAATGAGCTCACCAGTGAAGTTGCTGTGTTTACAGCTGATTAAATCACGAGTGTCCTTGTGTCGTATCATGAAGGCTCCAGAGTGTGGGCTCTTCTGCAAGTAATTGTATTTCTTCATCAGGTTCCATAGGGCTCCACAGGAAGACATTGGGTGTAGGTGGGACCGGACACCAACAGCAAAGCTTTTCAATCCCAAGATGCTCCGGTCCTCCCCCCGGCCCCGTGTATTAGTGCAGTCTTACCTCCGGTCTCAGGAGACAGAAAGGAGGCACTGATGTGGACACTGGCTCGCCCACTACTCCACTAGACCACCGGGGCATTAACATGCTGGCGCAGAGGCATATTATTAAGGCCTGGGGACCCGGTGGTTAACGTCAGCCAGGGGATAAGGCGCTCTCCCTGCAGCCCCTCCCCCAGGTCTGGGCGCCATTCCACTGCGTTCCTGGTGTTTCCTGGGCTGCTCCTCCCTCACCCTCCGCCCCCTCAGAGACACGCGGCAGCCATTTTAAGCAGTCTCCGAAAATCGCTAGGTCCAGTCTCCCTGTATATCTCTCTCCCAAGGGCCAGGTTATATACACAGCGTTATGTTACCAGCCACTGCGGTTTGTGTAGTTGATATTAGTGCCCATTGCAGACATGTAATGTTCTTTTCTGGTTTGTATGTGACTTGTGTTAGCGCTAATCTCTGTTTTTGTATACTGTCAGTTATAACTATCCCTTTCTTCTGCTACACCCTGTCATACTAAGGTATAGAGAGTCATTGTACCTCACACTTGTGAGGGCTATCACATACATCATACCGCGTTGCACACTACCTTGTGCCATATCGAACGTGTTTGCACGATCCCTGGTGTCATTTGAAGCGCTGTTGCACACTACCTTGTGCCGTATATAGCGCTGTTGCTGCAGGGGGGCCACCAGTAGTGCAGTTGCACACTATATTGTTATATATATATATATATATATATATATATATATATAGTGCTGTTGCACATTACCTTGTGCCATTATATAGTGCTGTTGCATATTACATGGTGCCATATATAGTGCTGTTGCATATTACATGATGCCATATATAGCGTTGTTGCATTCTACATGGTGCCATATATAGCGCAGTTGCATATTATATTGGGTCATATATAGCGCGTTTGCACACTACATTGTGCCATATTTCACATACTGCAGGCTGTTCACTGCACTGTATCATTACTATGGCGGGCAGAGGAAAGTATAACAGACAGCCTCAGGATCCTGCCCCTGTTCTGTTGTCCTGTAACTCCTGCTCAGCCGGCCTAACCCCAGAGGACCTCATTCAGGAAGGGCTTTGCACTAATTGTTACAGCCCCAGGTCCCTCAGCCCCGGTGTCTCTCCCTCAGGACCCACCCTGGACGGCCTTTTAACAGAGGCTGGCAGAAAAAAAGAGAATGGTCCCTGTAGTGGCTCGACCTATGGGATGGTCACAGCAGGTACTCCCTGCAAATCCTTTGCCTCCCCCATGAGTAGACGTGCTGTCTACCTCAGTACAGAGTCTGGCTACTACCTCTACAGCCTCGCAGCAACTGCTACACAGGGAAAAGCCTTTACCTACGTGCTGTGTTCTCCTCCCAGTCCATTCAGTTATCTGATTCTGACATCATATCTTTGGAGGCAGAAAATGCAGGCCCCTCTCACTCTGACTCTGTCTGCGGAGAAGAGGAGCCCCCCTCTAAGCTAGATGCTCTTGTCAGAGCTGTAAAATCCATTTTGCAATTAGAAGAGGATGAACCCGCTCCTAAGAAAAGAATGCACTTTGTAAACGACAAAAGGTAGTTTTACCAGAGTTCCCTCATTCAGACCAGCTATCTGATCACATAAGTGAAGCATGGAATATATATATTGTGATATTCAGTGTTCTTAGTGCTTCTGCTTTCCCCCCCTTCTGAAGCATGGAATATGCCTGGTAAAAGGTTTCAAATTCCCAAACTGTTCAATTCCTTTTACCTTCTTCAAGCTATTTATTTATTTTTTATTTCAGAAAGGAACATTGGAAAGTGGCACAAAAGTTGCATACTTTCTTCAACAGTGGTACAAATAACATTGTATAATAGAAAAATAAAGTCATATATATAATCAAGACAAACATCACTCCTCAAAACAGAAAAAAAAAGTGAGAGAAACATAATAAAACCAGAGATCGAAATTGATAGTCGCGGCTGGCGGTATGCAGTCGGGAAGCTGGCGGACCTAATCCCGACAGTCGGCTTCCTGACTGTCATATCCCGGCAAGGGTCTAAAGACTGTCGTCGATATGCCGACACCTGTCATTAGACATACGCCGGGAGCCCGGCATCCCGATCGAAAGGATGCCAAGCGCGGATAGCCAGGGGGTTGGGAGTTGGGCTAGGTTTAGGGTTCCCGGGGGGGGACTTAGGGTTAGGCACTTAGAGGGGGGATTAGGGTTAGGTACTGGTGGGGAAGGTTAGGGTTAGGGGGTAGAAATAGGTTAGTATATACTTACCTGGGGACGATCAGGATTCCAACTGCCGGGCAAGGGTCCGGCAGTGATTCATACCAATTCCGCGGCTGGCACATCAGCCAAGTAAGATCCAAGGAATCCTTGTCTACATAGCAACTGGTGCATCCCCAAGTAACAATCTGGTCTCGTACCAACTTGTGGAGTGACAACATTTATGTAATTGATTTTTGAGGTCCCCTGATAAAGAATCAACAAACCCCTCCCAGATGGGAAAGAAATGTTCAGTACGCTCTTCTTTGTGTATTGAGGCCTCCAACCAGTCCTTGTGGAATACGTGAAACATTTTTGCTTTGAACAATTGTATGGATGGGGGTTCCCCGTGAATTTACTGATGCAATATACGCTTACGGGCCACCGCAGATATTATATGCATCAACCTCTTACTTCCCTGCACCATTTTGGTTCCAGCTATTGATTGCACTAAATGGGAAGTTCCCCCGGGGTGGATTCTCATGTAACTCGTTTGGTTAAAAATGCCACGTTACCCATTCACACTGCTACTTCCTTGAAGGAGACTACAGATAGATGAATAGAAGCTTGTCATAAATCTATGTTGTCTCTTACAGGAGCTATTACTTGAGAGTTGGGCAGAGGCCCTAGAAGAAACCCCCTGATGCTTCAAGGGAGCAACTCTCCTATGTATCTCACATTAGGGATGCAGCCTCCTACTTAGGTGAAGCAGCTTTGGATACGGCTCTCCTGGCCACCAGGGTATCTGCCTCTTCGGTAGTGGCCTGCCATATCGTTTGGCTCTGTTCCTGGAAAGCAGATTCAGACTCAAAACGGGCTCTGGTGTCTCTCCTTTATTCGGGAGACATCCTATTTGGTCCAGAGCTAGATACAATTGTGACTACTTTGTAGTTTCCTAGACTGCTTTCCTGCCCTCTACCTATAATACAAAACCTAGGAAGTCATCCTTTCGTTCCTTTCGCCCTCAAGGCAAAGCCAAGGGTCAATCCTTTCCACGGCAACAGACATCAGCCAAGGCATCCAAGCCTAGGGCCAAACAGGCCTGGGCTACTAGATGTCCACCTACCAAGCCTGCATCCTGACGGGGCGGGCCTCTCCCTGGGGGCTTCCAGGGTGGGAGGCCGACTTCAATTCACCCAAGTTTTGCATCAACCATGTCAGATAACCTGGGTAAGAGCAGTGCTCTCCCATGGATACGCCCTCTCCTTCCTGAGGCAACCCCCCCCCCCAGCAGTTCTTTTGCAAAGGACCTCCATCAGACTTAACCAAGGCCCTGCTGCTCCAGAAAGCCATTCAGTCCTTACTGAATTCAGGAGTAATCGGGTCCCCTCACAATGGGGCAAGGGCTATTATTCTACCCTTTTCTTGGTTCAGAAGCCCAATTGGTCTCATCTGCCTATCCCTCAATCTTGAATCTGAACAAGTGTTTCAGGGTGCCCAAGCTTCATATGGAATCTCTCTGTTCTATTATCCTAGCTATGGAGTCTGGAGATTTTTTGGCATCCCTGGACATTCAGGATGCTTACCTACATGTACCTATAGCGCTTTCTCATCAACAATCTCTCCGGTTTGCTATACTACAGCAACATTACCAATTTCAGGCTCTGCCATTTGGCCTCTAAACGGCCCCTCGGGTCTTTACCAAGATCATGGCAGTTATGGTGGCCTCTCTTCATCGTCAAGGGATCAGACTGCTCCCATACTTCCACAGATACTCTTCAATGCCATCTGCAGGTAACCATTACCTTGCTACAAATGCATGGTTGGCTGATCAACTGGAAAAAGTCTTCCTTGACACCCTCTCAAAGGATGGTACATTTGGGAGCCCTCCTGGACTCTCGAGTTCAGAGAATCTTCCTTGTGGCAGACAAGATTTAAGCACTACAGTACAGACTACGCACACTGCTTCACAATCGCAGTGTGTCAATTCACTCTGCAATGCAGGCCTTGGGATCAATGGTGTCCACCTTCAACATGGTGGAGTTTGCCCAGTTTCACTCCAGGCCCCTACAACACCTGATCCTCTCCAGGTGGAACGTGCTACATCATCTGCTCAAATCCCAGACGATGAGCCTCCCCCAGAGGTTCACCTGTCCCTAGACTGGTGGCTACAGACTCCCCATTTGAACCAGGGTCGCCCCTTTTGGATCCCGGACTGGGCTCTCCTCACCACGAACGCAAACCTCCGAGGGTGGGGCGCAATAACCGGCCAATTCTCCTTCCAGGGCCGATGGTCCCCAGTTGAGGCAATGTGGCCAATCAACATCCTGGAACTTCGAGCCATCTATATAGCTCTCACTCTGGCTCAGAATATTCTGCAAACAGGCCAGTACAAGTACAGTCTGACGCCACTGCTGTGGCCTACCTCAATCATCAAGGGGGCACTCAAAGTCAATCAGCAATGACAGAAGTGTCCCGCATTCTCACATGGGCCGAACGCAATCTCCCAGCCATCGCCACAGTGTTCATCACAGGGATTCTCAATTGGGAAGCTGATTTCCTCAGCCGTCACGACGTGCATGTAGGAGAATGGTCTCTACATCCAGAAGTCTTTCAGCTTCTGGTGGACAAATGGGGTCTTCCAGAAGTGGATCTCATGGCCTCAAGACACAACAACAAACTTCCAGTTTATGGAGCAAGAACAAAGGACCCTGACGTGGCCTTCATAGATGCTTTGTTGGTGACATGGACCTTCCAGTTGGCATATCTCTTCCCTCCAATATCCCTGCTTCCTCGGGTGCTTCGGATATTCAGACAGGAGGAAGACACTGTCCTGTTAATAGCTCCGGCTTGGCCCAGACATCATTGGTACTCTCTATAGATTTTCCTCTTCAACTTCCTCTACGAGTAGACCTGTTGTCTCAGGGTCCATGTCTACATCCGAACCAAGCCAGTCTGTCTTTAACGACTTGATTCTTGAGACATCTCTCCTAATGGCTAAGGGATTTTCCAGCTCTGTGGTCCAGACCATGCTCAGAGCACATAAACTTGCCTTAGCCAGGATTTACCACAGAATTTGGCATTCATATTTCCAATGATGTGCTCCACGAAACTATGACCCTCAGGTCTTTAAAGTTTCTCGAATTCTTGCCTTTCATCAGCCTGGACTGGATCTAGGCCTCCGCCTAGCATCTCTCAAAGTGCAAGTTTCTGCTTTGTCTATCTCGTTTCAGTGCAAGATTGCTTCTATACCGGATGTCCACCTTCATGCAAGGTGTTTTACGGATACAACCTCCCTTTGTTCCTCCTGTGGCTGCATGGGATTTGTCAGTGGTGCTCAAAGCACTTCAGGAACATCCATTTGAACCTCTGGATCGGTGGATATCTAATGGCTCACTACGAAGACTGTTTCTTCTGGCTATAGCATCTACACGTAGGGTATCGGATATAGGGGCACGTCACGCCACTCCCCCTTTTTGATATTTAATCAGGATAGGGCTGTTCTTCGAACACGCCCAGGCTTCCTTCTTAAGGTGGTTTCTCGCTCCACCTGAATGCAGAAATTGTGGTTCCGGCCTTCAATTCACCAGACCTCGCGGCAGGTGAGGCATCTTCGGATGTGGTCCGTGCTCTAAAGATCTACGTGGACTGTACTACTTCCATCTTGAAATCGGACTCCCTCTTTGTCCTATATGGATTCCACAAGAAGGGATGGCCAGCTAACAAACAGACTCTGGCCAGATGGATTCGCATGACTATCTCACAGGTTTACACGCAGACGGGCCTTCCTGTGCCGACTACGGTCTCTGTGCGCACAAGCACTCCAGCGCTCGCATCCAAAAGGGGCGGCTGTCGATGTTCATCGACAGCTGCCCCGTTTGGAAGGCGGGGAAGGGGGGTGGCTGAGCAAACTGAGGCATTCCTGCAGGAACGCCTGCCGTTTGTGGGCGGCCCTACTGACATCACTCGTGATGTCAGTAGGTGGACTTCCTGCTCTATTAGAGCAGGAAGTCAACTGGGGCTTGGGGAAACTAGACCCTACCGCAAGGGTCTCGTCGCAAGCCCGATGGTCGCGATGGTATTGACCATCGCGACCATCACCTGGCAGCTATGCGAGCGGCCAAGAGGCTGCAACTAAAAAAAACAGCGCCCGCCCTGATTCAGAGCGAGTGCTCGCTTTTTGCGAGCGCCTCTGAATCAGGCCCTCTGCTCATTCTACTCGCTCTGTGGGTCTCTCGTGGGAAGCCCGGCGTGGTGCCTCAGCTGAACAGCTATGCAAGGTGGCCACCTGGTCTTCTGTCCACACCTTTCTTAGGTTTTATGCCTTTGATACATTTGTCTCTCACGATGCTTCCTTCGGGCGTAGGGTTCTCCTATCAGTGCAGAAGCATTCCCGCCCTTGAAACACTGCTTTGGGACATCCCCAGTGTCTCCCTGTGGAGTCCTATGGACCCTGAAGAAGAAAAGGAGAGTTGTGGTAAAACCTACCCTTGTTAACTCTTTTTCTTTGAACTACATAGGGTCCACAGGGCACCTGCCCTGACGCTCCTAGCTTCTATGGGTTTTCTTCTCCTGGTCACTTGTTTCCTTCTCTGTGTGAGAGTGTGATTCTTCAGTGTCCTGCTCCTGCCTTGGACTTGTTAACAAAATTGAAGTGCCCTCAGGCTGTGAGCGGGATATAGGGGGAAGGACCGGAGTATCCTGGGAATTAAAAGCTTTGCTGTTGGTGTCCGGTTCTCCAGGTCCCACCTACAGCCAATGTCTCCTTGTGGACCCTATGAACTTCGAAGAAATCGAGTTAACAAAGGTACGTTTTACCATAACTCATTTTCTCACAATTTTCCAGTTTCCGAGGCTTCATTGGTTCAACTCAGAATAGCATAAGGTCTGTCTATCACAGTAAACAACATTCCCCCTCCCGTTACATCTGAGGGTCTCTTTTAGCAGCTTACAGTTGCATATTTTAAATAGACATTTTTATTTTATTGGTGGGAGAAAGAAAGGATGAGGGAAAACATGCAAAATATATAGTAATTACAAGCACCCTTAGTTCTTTTGTACAATCAATCTGTATTTGAGGGGGAGGGTTCCTTTTTAAGTTTGAGCTACCTGGGTACAAATATTTGTGTAATTATCATGTCTCTTCCTTGCACTTAAGCTTTGCTCTGATTAATCAGTTGCTCAATGCATGCTGCTGTGTGACGGCTTTTTCCTCTGAAAGTTCATCTTGGTCAGTAATCTTATTAATGGATAACTTGATTAAACCTATTTTACCTCCTGGACTGGATTGTGGATTACATTTTTCACAAAACAAATAAGAGGTAACAGAACCCATGGCTGAGAGCTCCTGGCCGGGCGAGACGGATTGACGAACTGGTTTAAGACTGTATTAAACACCCATTTATCACTTTCATGTTGGTGGATAGATTAATAATACCCCTGTGAAAGGGTCAACCCGGGACTTCGACCTTGATTTTTACCAGGGTCGGAGAAAAAAATACCCGTGTTGAGCAGCAAATTACTGGGTAAAAGTGCTTTACCCGGTAATTTTCTTTTCTGTGTGAAAGGGGGTACAAAGTGGGACCAGCAAAAAAAAAAACTGTGCTTCAAATGCCGGATAAAAGCCAGGTGTTTTGCTATTTTCTGTGTGAAAGGTGTATAATGTGGGTGCAAGTGCTCTCGGTATTTAACTTCAGTTCCACTTTCATATTATATATTGCTGCTTGTAAGTGACCTGAGCCAGGTTGCTGGCTGCGGCTGTGTGCGCTATGGGAAATGTGTACGTGCGCTGGCGTAAAGATCCTTTTATTAAGTCTTTAGTTTCTTTTGTGTATTTCAGGAAACACAAGTGTCTGATTACTAAAGGATACGGCACCTTCTGCCGGTGCGCCAGCTTTCTGTCCTTTGAGTGGCAGCTAATCTAGTACCACAGAGTAAGATCTTTGCTGCGTCCTCTGCTGCCCCCTGGACGACCAATATCCCGCTGTTCTCGGTTGCAGATTTTGCCTGCTGGACACAATGACACTTTTAGATCACTCTACACACAGACCTACATCCGTCAGCCATAACATTAAAACCACTGACAGGTGAAGTGAATAACATTGTATTATCTTGTTATAATGATACTTGTCAAGGGCTGGGAGATATTAGGCAGGAAGTGAACGCTCAGTTCTTGAAGTTGATGTGTTGGAAGCAGGAAAAATGGGTAAGCGTAAGGTTCTGAGCGACTTTGACAAGGAACAAATTGTGATGGTTGGGGGACTGGGTGAGAGCATCTCCAAAACGGTAGGTCTTGTGGGGGGGTTCCCATTCTACAGCCTTTAGTACCTGCCAAACGTGGTCCAAGGAAGGACAACTGGCAACAGGGTCACGGGCGCCCAAGGCTCATTGATTCTTGTGGGTAGAAATAGCTAGCCCGTCTGGTCCTATCCCACAGAACAGCTACTGTAGCACTAATTGCTAAAAAGGTTAATGCTGGCTGTGAAAGGTGAGGGAACACACAGTACAGCCGCAGACCGGTCAGAGAGCCCATGCTGACACCTGTCCACTGCCGAAAGCACCTACAATGGGCCCGTGAGCGGTAGAACACAACCATGGAGCAATGGAAGTCGGCGGCCTGGTCTGATGAATCACGTTTTCTTTGACATCATGTGGACGGTCGGGTGTGTGTGCGTCGTTTACAGCAGCTTACAGGACTTATAGGATCTGCTGCTAATGTCTTGGTGCCAGATACCACAGGACACACCAGAGGACTTATGGAGTCCATGCCTCGATGGGTCAGAACTGTTTTGGTAGAATGAGGGGAACCTACACAATATTAGGCAGGTGGTGTTTAATGTTCTAGCTGCTGGGTGTATATAGTAGATCTTTCCATCTGAAGCCAGCGTCTGGGCTTCTGTACAGTCTGTCACTGCAGTCGTTTCTATAGTGCTATACAGACAACTACTTGGCACAAAGTCCTTATATCTAAGCAGATTAAATATAACGCTACAGACCTCTCCCCCGGCCCTAATACAGCCTGCAGACAGCAGTGACGCCTATTCTGATAAGGTGACATGTTCCAGAATGTAACCTTATAGATAAGGCTGTTGCTAGAAGTGTCTGAGCTCAGTCTGCACCCTTATATAGAAGTACCAGGACTGGACCAGGCTGGAATTGTTGCCTCCAAATAACTCATTTGGAGGCAATATTTCAATGATCTGAAAAAAGTACTTGTTGCTGCATGAGGCCTCATATGGGCTTAGTGGGTTTGTATTTTAGTATACAGCGTATGTAGACTGAAATAATATGAATGAGTCTGTTTGCTCTCTGAGAGCCTGAGTGCATCAGTGACCGGTGAGCTGAGAGGCTGCAATCGTTCATTCATGAACATTGCTGTGTACAGGGAACATTTCCTGCAACTTGTAACGCACGTATCCCTGGAAGACCTCTCATTGGCTTTTATATGTCAGCCTGTAACTGAAGATCATGTTTTCTAATGCTGGAAAGATATTTTTTGAAGGGGCTTTCAAACAAACGCTCCGTTCATGTCTGGTCTCCCCTGGGACCCCCGCTGTGTATCAGAGGAACTTGTATCCCTGCAGTACCAATCAACAGAACCATTATGAACCATTGGCAGAAATGTATAAATATGGCCGATTTATTGTCGATTCTGCCATGTGAATAGAAGCTAATTATTTATTTTAGGGGACAAAAGGGGGATACAGGTTTTGTCTTTAGTATAAAAATGTTGCTTTAAATCCTGCAATATCAGAAATATAGGTACTTTTACAAACTTTGGCCCTTTTACATCCCACCCCTCCATGGTATGATACTTACCCATTACATCTTAACATATGTACAATCTGTCAGCAATAAGGATGAGAAGCTTTGTATCAAAACACAATTATATGTATATATAATATATTCACATGAGATGAGACCTAGATAGAGTTTATGAAGGGACAACTCCTCCCGTGGCCTGTATGCTGAGCCGAGTAGATGCACTCCTAATGAGCTCTTGCCCAAAGCCTGATTAAATTCACCTTTTATGGTCCTGGTTGTGACCCAAAAAGCGAATAACATACAGTCTACACATACTAGAGACTGCTGGGCCGCCTGAGACCTGGACTGTGAGCTTGGATAGGACCCACTGGCCCTCTGCAATCTGAGGCCTACTCGCGCCAGGAAGCCGGGAGCTCAATTAGAGGTGTGACCGGCTGGACCTCTTCACCGCTGACCGCGATTAGAGGCAGTTCCCCCTCTCCTTCCTGCAGCCCTTTGGAAGTCTTCAAGAGCCGCGGCCCGGCTGGCGGACTACGCGAACGTGCCTTTTACAGGTACTGATTCCCTCATCACTGGGACGCTATCTGGGGTTTCCTTGGGCATCCCTATCCAGGTTGCCCTGTCTGACTGGGCTCCCGCAACCCCACTCCCCTCCTGACCGAGCCCGGTGACTGTCTCCCGAGACCCGGGACTCCATGGCCTACCTCTCTGATAGACGACGCGGCCTCCAGTCACTGCTCCTGCAGAGGGGCCTGTGATGTCATCGTTCCAGCCGTGCAGGACTCCCTTGTACTCGGGCGGATCTCTGACTGCTGCCCGCTGCCCCCGCTGACCTCTGTGGCTTCTCCCCTGCTAGCGGAGGTTTCTTGTGACGAATGGGGAGCTCCTGAAGCCCTTAAAAAGTACCGGGAATCGCGGGAGTCGGCAATTTTGATTTTGGCAGCCGGCTGGATCTTCACAACCAGTGCCTGCAACAACAGTGATTCCAGCAGGGAAGGTACTGTGCCCCGGTCTGTCACTCCCACGAAGGCCATTGCTCTGATGGCTCCCTCCTGCTGGTGACTACTGGGCGGTCGGCTGGTCCACCGCTCCGGCGACTCCTTTCTGCACACCTGCTGCTGGTGCTCTGATTCCCCTGGAGCAGCATCCGAATGAGTCTAACCTCGCTGGGAGCTCATCTTTAAGGTCAGTGGCCACTGGTCTCTCCGGGGACTTTGCAGCCTTCCCCGTTACCGGAAGCCCCTGCCTGGACTTCATCACTGGGCCTGCATTCAAAGTGTATTTTACATTTATTCCGCTGATGCTTAACCTGCCTTGATGTCTATATGATGTGATCATCCTGTCTGAACCCCGGGACCTGGTGGCCCTTTACATGTTCCAACAATAACCAACACACTGCAGCTTATCATTACATCTTCAGTTGCTCGATTGAACCGGAAAACAGTTGATTACAAATGAGTTAACGGGAACTACCAGTCGCTTCAGTTTTCTCAAGCTTGACCCATCTGCATCATGTCTCAAAAGCCCAAAAAAGCAATGCAGAACTCATCTACTAACTTTTTTGGCTCTAAGAGTAAATCTACTCCGTTGTCGTCTGATCATCCGGACGCTTCCAGCTTGTCACCGTCAAGAGAGGCTGAAACTGTAATTGATCCACAAATACAAGCGGTTATGGTCAATCTTTTGGAGGGCGTCAAAACCGCATTTGCTCAGGAACTTGCCAAGGCGGTCAACGACTTTAAATCGGAACTCTCATCTCTAGGCTCCAGGACGGACGCCCTGGAATCAAAAACGGACGATCTCTGTCGTTCCCAGATAACTCTGGATAAGGAACTCTCTCGGCTTCATGCTGAATTGGAACCCCTTAAGGAAAAACAAGAGGACGCAGAAAATCGCTCCTGCCGCAATAATCTGAAAATACGTAATGTATCTGAATCCGTCTCTGCCTCGGACTTGGAGTCCTTCCTAGACGGTTTTTTTTCATCACATTCTCCCTGATCTTTCAGCAGCGGACTGCCTAATGGATAGAGCTCACAGAGCCAACCGAGCCAACCCCCTCGCGATATCATTGTCCGATTACATTATTATCGTGCCAAAGATCAAATACTTCGGGCAACTAGAGATATGTCCGTCATTTCTTACCAGGATATGGACATTCAATTATTTCAAGATCTGGCCCCGTCTACTATTCAGAAACAACAAGATTTACAACCTGTTACTAAAATCCTGAGACAACATAATATTAGATATCGCTGGGGCTTCCCCTTTCAGCTACAAGTATTCACAG
Organism: Taudactylus pleione; assembly: GCA_031769625.1. Lineage (NCBI taxonomy): Eukaryota > Metazoa > Chordata > Amphibia > Anura > Myobatrachidae > Taudactylus > Taudactylus pleione. The sequence continues at coordinate 2,794,495 of JAUIMM010000633.1, forward strand.
CTAACTCTTCGTTTTCCGTGACATCCCTTGAACAGGGTCAGGATTTACTTTCAAAACTGAACATTCTCCCTGAATCAACGTCCCCTAGACCTTCATCACCCAAGCCTCAGCGTTCTCATCCTCCGGCTCCAGAATGGTCTACGGTCACGAGAGGTCAGGACCGCGTTACTGCTCAGACATGAATCTCCCATTATCTCTCTTTGACCACTTCAGTTGTTTCCACCTGAGCCTCCCCCGTGACTATACATTACGGTCTCTGGCTCGACGGCTGGAATTCCATTTCACTATTTGAAAATATTTTTCTTAGGTTGTGACCTACTGCTACTAGCTAGGTCACACATATTCTCATTAGCTCGTTTTCTGGTTCTCATTAATATGTCTTTGTTTTCCGCAGGTTTTACTTAGAGCGTATGTTCTTGCGAACGCATTTTACATATGTAATATCGTGTATTTAATTCTTTCTGCAAAGCGTTTTTTTTTTTTTATATATTTACTAAAGGCCCTGGGTCCCCTTTTGGGGTTTCCTAATCGTATATGCCTATGGCCTACCCCCCATGCTCCCTGTATTTTTTGTACAGCCTGTACATTTATTCACATATTATACATTTATTTGTTTTGAACCCCTTCTGGGTTCCTGTGTTTAAGGGTTGTCGCCCGTATGGGCTATTTTTTCTCTTCTTCTTTCCCCTTATTCTTTCTCTTTTTTTCGTGGCTTCTCTTTTCTTGTTCCTCTTCCATTTTCCATACTGCCTGTCTTTGGGAACAAAGTTCCTTAATATTTGTGGCCCTCACAATGTTTTTTTTTTTGCAGATATTTTCTTTTTGGTACCATGGCCTTGAAGTTATTGTCAATTAATGTCAATGGCCTCAACTCGCCACGTAAGCGTACTGTCACCTTGAGCGCCTGCAGGAGGGAAAATGCTGATGTTGTGTTCCTTCAGGAAACCCATCTTACAGGTACTCACACTCAATTGCAGGGAAAGCAGTTCTCTCAAACGTTTTTTGCCTCGGCGGATTGCAAGAAACGGGGTGTTGCGATACTTATTCACAACAAGATCTCTTTCCTGCACTCTTCCACATTTTCAGACCCCGAGGGTCGTTTCCTTGTAGTTGTTGGTACATTACGCTCCACTATAGTCACTTTGGTTTCGGTTTATGCTCCGAACCAGGGACAGGGTTCCTTTTTCTCTAAATTGTTTAGATGCATTGAGCGACGAGTTCAGGGTCATCTTATAATAGCCGGAATTTTAATGTTACACTTGACCCAGCCCTTGATCAATCCCCATCACCAATCAATAAAGCTAATATTTCTCCTTGCAAGGACGCTCGGACTTTATCTTCCTTGCTTAAACAATATAATTTATATGATTCTTGGCGCCTTAAAAACTCGTCAGAAAGTGATTATACTTATTATTCGGGCCCGCACCACACATATTCGCGCATCAACATGATGTTTATATCCCACTCGCTGATTCCTGAGACTTCTCAAGCCGGGATTACCCCCCTCTCCTGGACAGACCACGGTGGAGTCTTTGTTACCCTTGATTTTTTACAACTTTGCCCTCGCCCCCGTGGATGGCGTCTCGATGATGCGCTTTTAATTAATCCATCTACTTTTACCACCATTAAACAGGCCATATCTATTTTACGTTCAATCCATCTACCGATATAGCACCTGGGATCATATGGGAAGCCCATAAAGCGACCATTCGTGGTGAACTCATTAGCTCTGCCTCAATGGCCCGCAAACGTGCCGCTGCTGAGATATCCTCTTTAGAACAACAATTACCTACACTTCTTGACGCCCATAAGCTCAACCCCACTAGTGACTTATTACTTCAGATTGACTCTATCCGAGGCCAGCTAAATACCTTGCTCTCTCAGAAAGCTGCCTCTAGCCTACAAAAACTTCAGCAGCGTTTCTACGACAAAGCTGACGAGGCTGACTCACTTTTGTCTAGAAAATTACAAAAGAAACGCGCACTGAATGTAATTGATAAAATCCATTCTCAGAGCTATGATTCCGTTACTTATGACCCCTTAGAAATTGTCGAAGAATTTAGACAGTTCTATACCTCACTATATAATCTCCCGACCCCTCCTCAGGACCCCCCTCCCCGGTGTGCTGACCTGGAGACATATCTAGCCGACACCCCTCTCCCTAAACTGTCCCTGTCCCATCTTTCCTCTTTAAATGCTGACATTACGCAGGACGAAGTGCGCGCAGCCATTAAATCCATCAAAGGTTCCTCTGCCCCTGGCCACCGACGGTTTCTCGGCTCAGTACTATAAAAATTTGCCAAAAGTTTAGTTCCCCATCTAACAGATTTCTTTAACAAGGTATTAGATGGTGCCCCATTTGACTCCGCAACGACACAAGCAAATATTGTGGTGATACCAAAACCCGGGAAAGACCCCTCACTTTGCTCTAGTTACCGCCCTATCTCTTTACTCAATGTAGATCTAAAACTTTACGCTAAAATACTGGCTACTAGATTGTATCCCCTTCTGCCATCCCTAATACATCCTGACCGGGTGGGGTTTGTCCTTGGGCGTCAGGCCCCTGACTATATTAGGAGGACTATCGACTTAATACACACCATCCATGAAGGTAAAACTCCTTCATTACTGATGTCATTGGATGCCAAGAAGGCCTTTGACCGAATCTCATGGCCTTTCATGTTTGGTGTCCTTGGGTCGATGGGCCTCTCTGGCAAATTTCCGCAGGGTCTCTCGGCTTTATATCACTCTCCCCCAGCTACCGTTTCCGCTAATGGCACCACATCTACCCCATTCAATATATCCAATGGCACCCGCCAGGCCTCTCACCACTTATTTTCGCCCTTATAATAGAACCCCTAGCTGCCAGAATCCGTACTAATTCAGGTATATCTGGAGTGTTAGTTGGATCCACGGAGCACAAACTGGCCTTATATGCGGACGACATTCTGTTGTCCATCTCGGACCCGCTTACCTCGCTCTCCCCTACTTTGACTTTTATATCCCCAAAGTGACAAAGTCTCTCTGGAACATCTCTTCCCATTTAAATGGCATCGCCAAAAAATCAAATATTTGGGTATTTTTATAACCAAACGGTAACATCAACTTTTTCAGGCCAATTTCCCCCGCATTATTTCCCCAATCAAAATAGACCTGGCTTCGTTGACCCATAATTTCATCTCCTGGATAGGTCGTATTAATACAATTAAAATGAATATCTTGCCTAGACTCCTTTACCTTTTCCAGTCCCTCCCTATACATGTCCCCCCTTATGTTTTAAAATTTCTCCAATCCCAGACAACAAAATTTATTTGGTCGGGAAACGTCCACGAGTACGTCTCCGAATTCTTCAGAGATCGTCTCAGGCTTGAGGTCTAGGTATCCCTAATTATAAGCATTACTATTTCTCTGCTCAACTCGCTCAGTGTATTTTATGGAATAGATCTGATAGAATTTGGGTTCAGATTGAGGCGGAGGCCATAGGACTGCTTTCTCCTGCTTCCCTCCTTTGGCTTCCTAGAGCCCATCGCCCTAAAAGAGTCCGTGACCACCTTATTATCGCTCATTCGCTGTCAATATGGGACACAGTCACCCGTAAACTTAGCCTCTCTCCTTCTCCCACCCCAATCATCCCACTATTTAACTCCTCAGAGTTTCCTCCTGGCATGACTCTTATAGCTTTTCTTCCCTGGCAAACGGCTGGTATCAGATATCTCAATGATTTGACCCGTGACTCCTCCTTTCCCTCATTTGCCGAACTCCAGTCTAAATTTCATATTCCATCAAAATATTTTTTTCAATATTTGCAATTACGGAATTTTCATAACATAAACACCGCATTGTTCATCGTTCTCCGGCTCCTACTGAGATGCTGTGTCTTCGCCACTCCTCCACTGCTGGCCTAATATCGGCTCTATATTTAGAACTCTCTACACCTTTAGACTCCACACGTGGCCAACGCGAAGCAGCCTGGGAATGGGACCTGGGTGAAACCCTGAGCCCTGATGATCGGAGGGAGATTGGGGAGAGAGCCGCCTTCAGTTCCATATGCGTCAGAATAAAAGAGAACGTCTATAAAATTCTTTACAGATGGTATTTGGTCCCCTCCCGGCTAAAAAAGATGTTCCCTGACGCATCCGATAGATGTTGGCGTGGGTGCTTATCAGAAGGCACGTACTTCCACATTTGGTGGAGCTGTCCAAAACTCACTCATTTTTGGCTAAATATTAAGAATTTGATCATCTCAATTATTCATCTCCCAATCACTCTAGACCCCAAATTCTTTCTTCTACCCCTACCTTTTCCGGCTGCCACTTATCATCAAAACAAATTAATCAGGCACATCCTCTCGGCTGCTACCTGTCAGCTTGCAGCGGATTGGAAACAGTTAATGCCTCCCTCCCTTCAATCAGTCATTAACAGGGTCTGGTCGGTCCAGCGTTTGGAATACATGACCAGTATCTTTAACCACTCTTGCAAGACATTGGATAAGATGTGGGCCCCTTGGTTGTCTTCATTCAATGCTAGTCCCCCATTCACTTAATCTTCTCTTTCTTTCTCCCCCTTTTACTCTTCTCCTTTGACAGTACTAGCCACGCTGTCTCCTTTTTTCTTCTTATCTTCTGCTCTCTTTGCTGATCTCTATATTTTTATAATTATTTTTCTTTTAAAAATTTAAAATTGTATCCCACAGTTTTGTTCTTAACGCTGAATTATGTTCTTGTGTATTCATATTGCTATGCTCAGTGAAGTTTGTCTGTCTTTTTGTAGACATATTTCGATGCATTTTGTGTGGATCTTTAATAAATATATATTTTTTTAAAAAGACTGTAAGCTCCACTGGGGCGGGACCTGACGTGGATGAATTCTAAGTAATATGTAGGCACTACACAATAATTGTTACATAGGTTCCTGTGATGTCCTGGCTTACTCTTCCAATAGCCTTGATGGGATTTCCCTGGTTATCACCAAGTAGGCAGCTGGTGAGTAGCTGGCTTGGATAAACAGAACTACTACTCCCACCAGGCACCCTCGATCTTGCCTGCTATTCACTGACTGTCAACCCTGCAATAATAGATAATTCCTGCCAACTGCACCTTCACCAGAACCTGGAACCGCTCATAATTATTGGACATATTATTTATGTTTTTAAATATATTGCAAGATATATATATATTTTTTTGTAACGCTTAAATTAGGGTTAAAGCAGAGTTGAACATTCGCCCGTTGGTTTGCGCTCTCGTACTTGCTAAATGAGCACACGCCGATGTGAGAACGCAGAGTCATCTCATCTACATTTAACACAGAAGAGGATTGGAAGTGGGGTTCTAACATTTCTGAATTTCAGAGAGGGGTGAAGGGTCTACTTGTTCCCAAATGGAAGCTATAAACGATTTGCCTGAGACTAGTTTTGTGGAGTGTTTAGAAAGAGTTTGGGGAGGATGAGAAAGAGGACTATCCACAGATATTTGGGGATTGGGGCTTTCATCGTGGACATGAGATTCTACCGATTTTTTTTCCCCACAAAATAGGATCATCTAGGGGCACAACCCCCAAATGTGGAGAAAGTTCCCCTTTTTCCGCCGTTCCTTCCTTTATTTGGAAATCTGCAAACGCTAAAAAATTTTGCGGAATTCAGCTTCTTATTTATTAATAAACTGTCCTTTAATGAACTACGTATTGTTTGAATATAAACTAAACTATTAGTGCATGTCTGGGTTGTTTTTATTATTACCTATTTCCTATATTGTGCATACCATAGGTATTCAGCATTCTCCCTCTGACATATAGATTATACGGTGTCGCACAGCTTGGAGAGAACCGCATGCCAGCCTCCTGTTAGGGAAGAGTTGCAGGAGGGAAATCTGTATAAAATATCCATTTTACACGTATTCGCAGATGCACAGACTTTTACCATACGTGTATTCATTTTGTGACTTTACTTCCACTAAAACAAAGAGTTACTGTAAGTTTTTTTTTTTTCCCCCCAACATAAACTTTTCTCCTCCCTGTCAGTGTAAAGTAAACGTCTACTGCATGTATTTATTGATTGCAGTCTCTGTAGCCTTTCATGATTGGTCTTCGCCTAACAGAGCAGTCCTTAGCTGGATGGGAACGCGTCACAATCCCCAGAGGCTCCAACTTGCGGTGGGGCTGAGACCGGGAGTTCTCGGAGGAAAATTAAGAAGCCTGTCTGACTCACATCAGCCAAGAACACTTGTGTCATTGTGTAATAATACAGCAGGCGTGATCTCCTCTTACGGTATTACTGAGTGAGGTCATACTATGAAAATATCTCTGAATGAGAGAACGCCCCTCTCCCCCCCCTCCTCTGCCCCAGGCTGTCTGCTCGGCCCCCCCAGCCCCTGGCAGTGTTTACAATGGCAAGAAAATTATGTCCCTCTTCTTGTCAAACATTTACTTACTTCACTTAGGGAGATGGATGAGAAATCTCTGTGGGGCTCAATATTGTGATTAATGCCCAAAGCCTTATGTTTTGGAACTGGTTTCAAAGCAATTTATCATCGCCCCCAGGCCAGGACAGCTGCTTACCGATGAAGTCCTAAAAGCAGTATAGTACTAATTACAGGGGTGAACGGTTATGCTGGCAGGTTCTGACCTAGCAGTGTTATTGTTCATGCGATTCCAGCGATATCTGTAGGAGATAGAGGGAACTAAGTTGACCCCACTTTGCGTTCCAGACCCTCTTGCCATAGGTAAGTTCGATTGGCGTTAATGGGGATCATTTGTAAACCGGAAACAAATGCACCTTGTCCCACGTCATAAATGTTCATCCACGTGTCATTTTGTGGGCTGTGAGATAGAAGCCCATGTCTGTAAACATGTAGGAGACGCATCAAAGTACTGCCTACACCTTGACCTCGCTTTTAATGAGACCTTGATTTGCACGCCTGCAACCAACATTATTGTGGAACATTAAAATAAAAGTCATTCTTTTGTTTTGTAGGATAATGCGTGTTACCCATACCCATTTTTTACTGCATTATTTATAGTGAGGGCCTTAGAAGCCCTCTTTACTATAACCCTAATCAGGGCTGCCGAGAGCTGACCGGGGCCCTTCTGGGGAAAGAATTAAAAGATACTGCAAAGGGGGACATTTGTTCCCACTCAGCAGCTGACCTGGGACCCTCCAATAAACCCGGGCATTGATAATCAGTACCCACCCCCTCTCAGCACCCCAGAACCTAATGGGCAAATTGCAAATACAGTCATGGCATGAAGGCAGGACAATTGTGTAGGACATCATCAGCACGTTCTTTGTGTCTTTGTTTAGCCCGGTCACAAAAAATAGACAAAAAGAAGATATTGTCGGAACAAGCCCTAAAAATTAACTGTTTCCAGACTGAAGCATGCCACCACATCAAATGCTGGCCACACCGAGGACGATGGATACGTAGTGGCAAACATGGACAAGACCTGGCTCTTCTGAACATAGGCCAGGCATCCAGATCTCTTCCGGTGATGTTTCATCTACTCAAATGTATTTGGCAATGTGTTCTCCAACAATCTGGGAATGTTCTGGGATAAATGTGCTGCGATACATCTCATGGTGTCTAAGTAAGGACAAGAGAAGATGGAATAAAGTCAGAGTATGTGCCCACTATTTATTCATTACGTAAGGTATGTGCAGCCATTCGGTGGTTGTTGCTGCAATTCATCGTCATCTACTCATTGACCGTTTCCTATAAAGCTTCTAGCTGACCCCGCGGTAGAAGTGGCTGGTGGCCCGGTGCAGGGGTGTCTCTGCTAAGGAGAATACGGAAGTAGAAATTGACCTCCACCCAGGTAAAGTGCACCTATCCTGGAGTTGCAGGTCTGACCAGTGGTTGGGTGTGTACAGTGTGCCCCTATTTGTAGGACTCATGCGGAAATCTGTGAATGCTGAAAATCCGGACGTCTACATGTGGAATCCCATCTCGCCCTCTGTTTTTTCTTTTGCAGCCGAAGCCGTCCTCATTACTACGTGGACTTGCACCTACTCCATGCTGGGTGCAAAGGTGCCGCATTTCCGTCCGCACGCTGCAAACGAGAATACTGTAGCTCTCCCCCATATGGAACTGTTCTGTAAAATCGCTTGGACGCTGCCCGGTTACCTGAAATTGTGGTCCGTTGACCAGTCGCACTAGCGATCTCCGATTGGGAAGATTTTCGTTCTTTGGTGCATGCGCTTTACGCTGAAATCCGCGAGATCCGTGCGCATTCCCACTTGCGTCTCGCTCAGAATCAGGCCTCATATGTATTTTACTCATTTGATCCTCAATGAATGAAAATGTGGAGTAGAGGGCCGGTTCTGCTGTTTATGTCATTTGTCGGCCCCTCTCGCCTTTCATATAAGACAGACATTTTGTGATGTGACAGGGGGTAACTTCTAGAGGAAGGAGCGTGCAACTGGGGACAAGGATGACTGGAATACTGTTTCCTCGGCCGGACAACATGATCTGTTCCAAGTACAGTTTTATATTGCTCGCAATAGGGGCGACCTATCAGACTGTTCTCGTCCGTAAGACTCTACTCACTCTATTTAGCTATTTTCATAATATGAGCGAGAATAAACTGCATGTTTTGTTTCTGGGCCACCCAAATGTCTCAGGCGATGGGTAAAGTGTATGATATTTGGCATCTCTATAAGGCAGGGGGGTATATTTACTAAAGTGAGAATTTTTAGAAGTGGAGTTATTGCCCATAGCAACCAATAATATTCTAGCTATTATCTTCTAGAAGGTTCTAGTTAAATAATAAGTAGAATCTGTTTGGTTGTCATGGGCAACCACTCCACTTCTAAAACCCTGCACCTTAGTAAATATACCCCTGGTAATCTATCCCAGGTCTAGAACGAGACAAGCCTGGGAGCATCAGGCTGCTCTGTGATTCCCTATAACAGGCCTGGCCAACCTGAGGCTCTCCAGCTGTTGTGAAACTACAAGTCCCAGCATGCCCTGCCACAGTTTTGCCCTATAATATAACACTGTCCCCCCAGCATAAAGCAAAATGAACCTTTTTAATGATTATAAGGATAAATGTAGTTATTTTATATAGATGTTGGAGACGGAGCTTTGTGGCCACGGGGTGTAAAAAAAAAGATGGCGTACACCAAAGCTGCCTGCGGTGGAAAACAAAGTTCATCGCAGGGATTGCCCAAAATCTGGTCATGAAGGGGTTAAATGCTGTACATGTTCAACCGCTAAACACAGTCAAACAGTATTAGGTATAAATAAGGCGTTTTTGTTTAGGCAAGGTAAAGTGATCCTTAAAAAAATGCATCTTGCTTGCTATACTGTTATTACTAAGGGGTCTATTTACTAAGCAGTGTTAGGAGACAGAGTGAAAAGTGATAAGGTGCCAGCCAATCAGCTCCCAACTGTCATTTTTCAAACACAGCCTGTGAGATGACAGTTAGGAGCTGATTGGCTGACACCTTATCACTTCCTTATCACTTTTCCGTCTGTCTCCTAACACTGCTTAGTAAATAGACCCCTATGTGATGATTCCTTATGAGAGGAAATATATGTAACTAATTCCGGGCAATTAGGATTTTCTCTTAACATTTCCATAGATTTATTGAGGAGTGGAGCATATGTCTGAATAATTCCTATATATGTTTTACAGCAGACGTCCTTTAATCAGAAAGGAATTCAGTGCTGGATATTGGGGCGGAACGCTGCTCTATTCTCTATTCTCACAGTGTCTTAAAAAGAGGAAAAATTTTCCTGTTGTCTCAATCTGATCAGTTGTCACAGACAGAGAACGCGAGCTCACAACGTCTGGGACTGCGGGAAATGTACTCTGTTTTAAACTAAGGTGTAGATGTACTAAGCCCTGGGGGTTTTTTTGTTTTCTTTTTTTTCTGCGCAATTCAGTTAAATCCCTTTTTCTTTTTTTTTTTGCCGTGCAACAAAAAAAAATGGGATTTGACCAAAAACGCATAGACCTATGTGTGTTCGTGCCCGCGAACGAGAAAACGAGGTCATTATCGGGGATTATTTTTGATTTTTTTTACCTATCTCAAGTGAATAAAAAAAAAATGCCACGTGCGGATGACATAAGACTGGCCCAGCAAAAAAAAGCGATAAGTTAACTCTTACCGGACCAGTATCACACTGGGGGGGTAGATTTACTAAAGCTTCTAGAAATGAGAAAGTAGTGATGCCCATTCCAACCTAACAGATTATAGCTATCATTTCTCTATTGCGTCCTGGAGAATGATAGACAGGATCTGATTGGGTGATATGGGTAACACCACTACTTGTCTGCTTTAGAAGCTTTAGTAAATCTATCCCTAAACCTCCTCACCATCCCCCGCACGAGAGCAGATCTGGGCTGTGATAGGTCACCACCTGTGCAATGAATGAAATAGGTCACTTTACGTCCTCCCTATACATTTGTATTGGGAAATAATTTGGGCGTGAAACATTTTTTTTTTTTTTGCTTGAGATTAGGAATTGAATGAGAAGAAGCTAGAAATATCTGATGTTTCTGTGTGCAGTTATCAGTGGGGAATTGGAAACCCCCAAAAATTCTCCATGAGGAAGTAACGTCACTATTGGAATATTGGTTCAGCTTCCACGATGAGGTACTGTATTACGGTGCACATCACTGCTCATATTAACATTAGACCTTATAGGGCAACATAAATACACTCAGTACAGCAGAGAACAGCCCATCGTTCTCTGTGACTCATTATATCCCTCAAACGTTTAGGGTGGGTAGTGGGGTGTTGCCTTTTTCCCATTAATGACCTGCAGAGGCCTAGTGTAAAAATAACCCACTTAAAAGAGTTGACAAAACAAACTCTCCTCTCTGAATGGCCGCCTTCCAGCGGTGTCACAGATACAGTGGCTCCTAAATTAGTCGCAGCAGCCCACACCTCCCGGCTACAGTGCAAACACCGATATACTGTAAGTGGGATTTTCCATAGTTACATTTACATTGAACAGGAAGCTTCTGTTTGCAGGAGACAGTCTGTTTGCTCTTTATGTTGGGTGTGAAGTGATTTCGATAACTATAGCATACACCTAAATACACAAAGCAAAGTCTTCTGCGGAATTTAAATGATTTGCTTCTAAAGCTGGGGACACACTGACACATACACTGGCCGATCAATTGATCGGCCAATGTGTACCCGCGATATGTCCTCCCCCAGCAGCTCCTGGCCTCCCCTATCTCTTCCCTGGCCCTTCCCCATGAGGTCATGGCCCTTTTTCAGGTGGACTATCTTATGTCCCTATTTAAAAAATGGGGAGGGGGGGAGCGCCAATGCTCTCTCTGGCACAGGGCACCAAAAAGTCTAGTTTCGGCTCTGGTGACTTACTAGACTAATAGCAATAATAACCAGCGCACTGACCCTAACAACAACCTATGTGGTCAGCTATACCGTGCAACTAAAGTGGTGGTAGATGTCATGTACTAAGTGGCAATCAATAAGACAGTAGCAGACAATGAACACAGGAACACAGCAAAGCCTATAATGGTGGCTTGACTATTGGAGAACCTATTTGCAGGGTGGACCTTGAAGGTACCTTTGCCAGTGACTATTGGGGTCTCAGTAAAGGGTTAATTTGCCTTTCCTTATCTTAGGCCTGCTAGGCCAGCACCCACGCCTCCCCGCTGTCTAGGGGGTGACAGGGCCCTAATACCCAGTCCATGTATATTGCAGGAGAACCTCCTACTGTGCCCTGGCCTAAAACCTTTACTATGCAAAGGAGGCCTAATGCCTGCTGCACAATGAGTGTACCTTCTGTGGTAAAGTGGACCCTAATTGGGGTGAGACCTAATGTATTTTTTGTTGGTGATAGAGTGGAGAAAAATGGTGAGAGGCCCCTGGGGCTGCACCAATATGGCCGCCAGGCCTAATGCAAGTGACCGGGTGTGGCCTCTAGGGACTACCCCAGTGTTTAGAGGTGCCCCCCAAGTATAAAAGAAAATGCAAAAGAGGTTTTTCCTGATCCAAACACCTTTGTCACTAACCCAGTAAATGCAGGGAAATGTGTCAGCTCTTGTCCCTTTCCTGCGGTGCCTCACCATGCAGCTCCATATTTGCCTTCTGATGAAACTCTGTATATCACGGTGAAACGTGACTGCAAGCTCTTCTGGTATATTCCCCTACATTATGCATCTCCAGTTTACCATACAGACAGCCCACAGTCTCAACAAACATTCCGCTTCCACCTGATGGTTACAATCAGCGGAGGGTACACACGGTCAGATTTTCTGTAAGATATGAACGATAACGATTGTAAAAATCGTTACATCGTTCATATCGTTGACATGTTTGGCATGGATTGACGAACGATGTGCCTGCCCGCATGTCAGATAACAATATCTGAAATCGACTGTTTGCAGTCAGATTTGGACGATATCATTCATTTAAATGCTGTCAGCAATTGTTCATCGTTATCGATGATCTAGCAAATCTGACCGTGTGTATGCACCATTAGAGTCTGGTGTGTGACAATACAGTAGATCCACAAGTCCCAAAAACCATCCATTTTGACATTAAATAAAGCAGCAGAGAAGGTACATCCATAGGGTAGTCCTCTGTTTTGTTGGACCAATCCCTTATGAATACCCTTAAATCGCTAGAGAGAAATAATCGCTGTCCAGACAATAATTGTGTTTCCAACGCACAAAAGTTCTCATTGTAATAAAAGAAAGTTACACGCTTGCATCTAGCACAATTAGCGCAAAGACAATAAAATACAGAATACGATACAGCCCAATACATATGCGTGCGCACTGGTCCCAGTATACAGTCATCAATCCAGAACCCTGTGGTCATCCAAGAACAATGGCTGTATACTATAACCAGTAAGCAGGCTATATACCCTCCCAGAACAAAGAAACTAGTTAACAGGTTTCCATTGGATCTTGCTCGTGGACATTCTGGTATGATGCAGGTCATTGGACAGTTCATACAGCATCACTAGGGGGATGTCCCAGTTCCTCAGATGTTGCTTTGTGTGGTTTTCCCGCCGAAGAACTGGTTTAAACTAATAAAAAAACACTTCATACATTTTCACATTCTAACCACTATTTTCATATTGTTCATATCTTGCGAACGCGTGATGCGATTTCCTTGCGGGTCGAACTGGAAATCTGCAAACAAACAGTGCTTTAGAATGGTACCAAAGATGATATGTTTACTAGCTTATGTACCTTAAATATCGTATACTTTACATTTCCCAACATAAGTATTCGCTAATATAACCTCTAATATTAAGCCTTTGATGTGGAAGAACCTTTTCATAAGTTTCGGTATATGTAAGTGTGAGCAAATTGCGTATAGTCGCTAATATGCGTGATGCGTTTATGTGTAGAGTGCTTTTGATATACAGCGCAACTGTGCGCTGTGCGTCTTGTATATTATATGTATGATTTAATGTGTGTATGGGGTATGGTAGGACTTTTAACAATATGCGGTAGCAATGCAGTCGCACGATGCTAATAATAGCATAGTAGCATCGCACGCAATGGTTTCATGCTGACGACGCAAGATGGCGTCATCAGGGGCAACATAAGATGGCGTCGCCCGAAATTAATTTAAGATCTGGTCTCAGCCAATCATCCGGCTTCGACACCCTGTAGCAGTGCAATGTTCTTTCAAATGCACCGTTACAAAAAGCACAATACTAGGCGCACTCTAATGTACCGAAACATGCGAAATCACGAAACTGAACACTTATTTATCCTGTCCCTCCAAAAAGGTGGTGAGCGCCTTTGATTGTCCTCTATACATTTTCCCTGTCACATATAGGATGTTATGCAATGTAGGTAATATCTGTCATCATTGCCACCCAACCCCCCCCCCCTGCTGCTCTCTCCAGCTAATTAATTTCTATTCACCACTCCACCTCACCCCCTGCTGTGCCATAACCTGTGCCACAGGGCATGTTCATGGCTAAACCCAGCTACAGGTGACGCAGGCTGTGGAGAAAAATACTTTTTCTTTTATAAGCCCATTGTTATCCCTAACTGTTCCTTACCTCGGGGTCCTGTGGGTTAAATCACCGGTCGGGTTTGACAACAGTGAGGTGGTGTAGGAAGCAGCAGGTGTAGCAGGCTACAGTTACCAATCAGGAAATAACTGGGCGCCCGGCCATTGTATGATGTGACAATGAGGCTCCATTCAAATGCAGTGCTCAGCTTTTCTCCTCTGCGATGCAGATAACTTTGTAGGGGGAAATATATCAAGGCGTGGAGAGATAAAGTACAAACCAATCAGCTCCTGTCATTTTTCAAACACAGCCTGTAAAATGAAAGTACCAGATTGGTTGGTACTTTTATCTCTCTCCACTTTATCTCTCTCCAAGCTTTGATAAACTTCCCCCACTTTGCCACCTAAGCAACAGCCTGAGGCCTATCATGAGGATCTCGTCCTAGCCGTGGTGTATTGGTCTGCCTTCGCTTCCTGCATTACCCTTTATGCTTTATGTCCCAATTAAACTAAGAACTATACATAGCAAAACTATTCTATTGTGCAGTGATTAGCTGACTAGTGTACAATAAATTGTTTGTGCGGTCGTACGACCGTTACATGACCTGTGCGTTTCACCATTACTGGATGAATGATACAGGCTGCTGGCAATCACCAGGTATTAGGCCGAGGCTTAATGTAATTATCCCAGGGACAGTCAGAGGTGAGGACATTCTGTATGTGTCTGAACGTACAGGAGGAAGCAGATGACTGTGCAGACAGTATGCTATTTCCCAGAGGCTGGCAGGTGACAGAGCAGCAGGGCGGCCATGTTGGCCTGGCGCCAGGAGCTCATTGCCTCTGGAGCTCTCCCATTAGGTGACATCACAGGCAGAGGAAGCGGGCAGAGGCTTCTGGCACACAGTTTTATTACTAAGCAGTTCTGAACACACTTTGATAAGAATCCATTGCTGTAATCTCCGGCGTGGCCTTATCTCAGCAGACAGGAAGGGGCCGTTACTTTATTGCTTGAGGAAATAGAAAATCGAGATTATTAGTTGGAAAAGATTATTATTTTATTACTGGTAATAATCAGCAGTGAAGCAGTGGGAGTGTGGGTCACAGCAATTATAATACTGTATGGAACTATTTATTTATTGGTTCAATATACAATATATTATATATATATATTAGGGGTGAGCGGGTTCGGATTTCTGAAATCCGAACCCCCCCGAGCCCCCCCCGATCCGAGTCCGATCCGAGTCAGGCTCGACTTTTCCCGCCTGACTCGGATCTGAAATCGAGGCAAAACGTCATCATCCCGCCTTCCGAGTCTCGCGGGTTTTGGATCCTATATAAGGTACCCGCGTCGGCGCCATTTTCTCACTCGGCTGTGGACAGTGAAGAGGGAGGGTGGGAGTTAGGGCTGTGTAGTGTAGTGTAGTGTAGTGCTGCTGTTGTCCACTACTTCAAAGTCCATAGGGGCTGGCTGTGTTGTGCTGTGCTGCTGTTGTTAATAGGGGCTGTGTCCACTACTTCAAAGTCCATAGGGGCTGGCTGGACTGTGTTGTGCAGTCAGTTCTCCATAGGGGCTGTGTCCACTCCAAAGTCCTGTGCAGTGTCCCAGTCCTAAAGGAGTGCTGTAGTGTTGTCCAGGGGGTGCTCTGTCCATCAGGGGTGCTCCCCCCAAGTGCTAAAAAAATAATATATTTTCTGTGTTTGTGAATTGTGTGCGCAGTAGCCGCACGTGCATCAACAAAGTAGTGCCAAGCGTGCGCCTGTGTCATAAGTAAAGGGCCGGCTGGCTTGACCGTTAAAGGGTGCTGTAACCCCCGAAAGTACACTCCAGTCCAAACCAAAAAAAAATTATTTTCTGTGTTTGTGAATTGTGTGCGCAGTAGCCGCACGTGCATCAACAAAGTAGTGCCAAGCGTGCGCCTGTGTCATAAGTAAAGGGCCGGCTGGCTTGACCGTTAAGGGTGCTGTAACCCCCGAAAGTACACTCCAGTCCAAACCAAAAAAAAAATTATTTTCTGTGTTTGTGAATTGTGTGCGCAGTAGCCGCACGTGCATCAACAAAGTAGTGCCAAGCGTGCGCCTGTGTCATAAGTAAAGGGCCGGCTGGCTTGACCGTTAAGGGTGCTGTAACCCCCGAAAGTACACTCCAGTCCAAACCAAAAAAAAATTTATTTTCTGTGTTTGTGAATTGTGTGCGCAGTAGCCGCACGTGCATCAACAAAGTAGTGCCAAGCGTGCGCCTGTGTCATAAGTAAAGGGCCGGCTGGCTTGACCGTTAAGGGTGCTGTAACCCCCGAAAGTACACTCCAGTCCAAACCAAAAAAAAAATATTTTCTGTGTTTGTGAATTGTGTGCGCAGTAGCCGCACGTGCATCAACAAAGTAGTGCCAAGCGTGCGCCTGTGTCATAAGTGAAGGGCCGGCTGGCTTGACCGTTAAAGGGTGCTGTAACCCCCAAAGTACACTCCAGTCCAAACCAAAAAAAAAATTATTTTCTGTGTTTGTGAATTGTGTGCGCAGTAGCCGCACGTGCATCAACAAAGTAGTGCCAAACGTGTGCCTGTGTCATAAGTAAAGGGCCGGCTGGCTTGACCGTTAAGGGTGCTGTAACCCCCGAAAGTACACTCCAGTCCAAACCAAAAAAAAAATTATTTTCTGTGTTTGTGAATTGTGTGCGCAGTAGCCGCACGTGCATCAACAAAGTAGTGCCAAGCGTGCGCCTGTGTCATAAGTAAAGGGCCGGCTGGCTTGACCGTTAAGGGTGCTGTAACCCCCAAAAGTACACTCCAGTCCAAACCAAAAAAAAAATTATTTTCTGTGTTTGTGAATTGTGTGTGCAGTAGCCGCACGTGCATCAACAAAGTAGTGCCAAGCGTGCGCCTGTGTCATAAGTAAAGGGCCGGCTGGCTTGACCGTTAAGGGTGCTGTAACCCCCGAAAGTACACTCCAGTCCAAACCTAAAAAAAAAATATTTTCTGTGTTTGTGAATTGTGTGCGCAGTAGCCGCACGTGCATCAACAAAGTAGTGCCAAGCGTGCGCCTGTGTCATAAGTAAAGGGCCGGCTGGCTTGACCGTTAAAGGGTGCTGTAACCCCCGAAAGTACACTCCAGTCCAAACCAAAAAAAAATTATTTTCTGTGTTTGTGAATTGTGTGCGCAGTAGCCGCACGTGCATCAACAAAGTAGTGCCAAGCGTGCGCCTGTGTCATAAGTAAAGGGCCGGCTGGCTTGACTGTTAAGGGTGCTGTAACCCCCGAAAGTACACTCCAGTCCAAACCTAAAAAAAAATTATTTTCTGTGTTTGTGAATTGTGTGCGCAGTAGCCGCACGTGCATCAACAAAGTAGTGCCAAGCGTGCGCCTGTGTCATAAGTAAAGGGCCGGCTGGCTTGACCGTTAAGGGTGCTGTAACCCCCGAAAGTACACTCCAGTCCAAACCAAAAAAAAAATTATTTTCTGTGTTTGTGAATTGTGTGCACTGTGGCTGCACGTGCATCAACAAAGGAGCAGCGCCAAGCGTGCGCCTGTGTCCCATAAGTAAAGAGCCGGCTGGCTCATTTCTTAAAGGGTGGTGTAACCCACAAAGTGCACTACTCTCCAGCAAAAATAAAATAATATTTTCTGTGTTTGTGTGCGCTTTAGCCGCACGTATATATATCAATATAACATAAATGGAGGACCAAACTTTCTCCGATAAAAATAAAATAGGGAAAGATCAAGAACCTCTTCCTCCTAGTGCTGTTGCTGCTGCTGGGAGTTGTTCATCATCCCAGAGAGGAAGTAGGAACATCACTACTTTTACTAAACAATTGACCCTCCAACAGTCCCTAGCGATGAGGATGAAGTACGACAGCAGTCATCCTGAAGCAAAACGTATAACTGAGGCCTTGACTGCTATGTTGGTGTTAGACGTGCGTCCGGTATCCGACATTAGTGCAGTGGGATTTAGACAATTGATGGAGGTAGTGTGTCCTCGATTCCAAATCCCGTCTAGATTGACACCCTCAAAGTGTGCTACACAAACAATTAAAATATTGTTCTTTTTTTTTCTGTCTTTGTGAATTGTGTGGGCTGTAGCCGCACCTGCATCCTTAAAGCAGCAGCGACAAGCGTGCGTCTGTCTGTTAAAGGGTGGTGACACCCTCAAAGTGTGCTACACAAACAATTAAAATATTGTTCTTTTTTTTTGGGTCTTTGTGAAATGTGTGGGCTGTAGCCGCACCTGCATCCTTAAAGCAGCAGCGACAAGCGTGCGTCTGTCTGTTAAAGGGTGGTGTAACTCTCAAAGTGTTCCAAAAAATAAAAAACTATTTTTTTTATGTGTTTGTGACTTGTGTGCGATGTAGCCACACTTGCATCCTCAAAGCAGCAGCGACAAGCGTGCGTCTGTCTGTTAAAGGGTGGTGACACCCTCAAAGTGTGCTACACAAACAATTAAAATATTGTTCTTTTTTTTTTGGTCTTTGTGAAATGTGTGGGCTGTAGCCGCACCTGCATCCTTAAAGCAGCAGCGACAAGCGTGCGTCTGTCTGTTAAAGGGTGGTGACACCCTCAAAGTGTGCTACACAAACAATTATAATATTGTTCTTTTTTCTGTCTTTGTGAATTGTGTGGGCTGTAGCCGCACCTGCATCCTTAAAGCAGCAGCGACAAGCGTGCGTCTGTCTGTTAAAGGGTGGTGACACCCTCAAAGTGTGCTACACAAACAATTAAAATATTGTTCTTTTTTCTGTCTTTGTGAATTGTGTGGGCTGTAGCCGCACCTGCATCCTTAAAGCAGCAGCGACAAGCGTGCGTCTGTCTGTTAAAGGGTGGTGACACCCTCAAAGTGTGCTACACAAACAATAAAAATATTCTTCTTCTTTTTTCTGTCTATGTGAATTGTGTGGGCTGTAGCCGCACCTGCATCCTTAAAGCAGCAGCGACAAGCGTGCGTCTGTCTGTTAAAGGGTGGTGACACCCTCAAAGTGTTCTACACAAACAATTAAAATATTGTTCTTTTTTTTTCGGTCTTTGTGAAATGTGTGGGCTGTAGCCGCACCTGCATCCTTAAAGCAGCAGCGACAAGCGTGCGTCTGTCTGTTAAAGGGTGGTGTAACTCTCAAAGTGTTCCAAAAAATAAAAAACTATTTTTTTAATGTGTTTGTGACTTGTGTGCGATGTAGCCACACTTGCATCCTCAAAGCAGCAGCGACAAGCGTGCGTCTGTCTGTTAAAGGGTGGTGACACCCTCAAAGTGTGCTACTGAAACAATTAAAATATTGTTCTTTTTTTTTCTGTCTATGTGAATTGTGTGGGCTGTAGCCGCACCTGCATCCTTAAAGCAGCAGCGACAAGCGTGCGTCTGTCTGTTAAAGGGTGGTGACACCTCAAAGTGTTCTACACAAACAATTAAAATATTGTTCTTTTTTTTTTGGTCTTTGTGAAATGTGTGGGCTGTAGCCGCACCTGCATCCTTAAAGCAGCAGCGACAAACGTGCGTCTGTCTGTTAAAGGGTGGTGACACCTCAAAGTGCTCTACACAAACAATTAAAATATTCTTCTTCTTTTTTCTGTCTTTGTGAATTGTGTGGGCTGTAGCCGCACTTGCATCCTCAAAGCAGCAGCGACAAGCGTGCGTCTGTCTGCTAAAGGGTGGTGTAACCCTCAAAGTGTGCTCCACAAGCAATAAAAATATTCTTTTTTTTTTTCTGTCTTTGTGAATTGTGTGGGCTGTAGCCGCACTTGAATCCTCAAAGCAGCAGCGACAAGCGTGCGTCTGTCTGTTAAAGGATTACATCGGTGACAGCATCCAATTAGGCATGTCAGACAGTCCGTACCTGTACTGGCAGGAAAAAGAAGCAATTTGGAGGTCCCTGTACAAACTGGCTCTATTTTACCTGAGTTGCCCCCCCTCCAGTGTGTACTCCGAAAGAGTGTTTAGTGCAGCCGGGAACCTTGTCAGCGAAAGGCGTAGGAGGTTGCTTCCACAAAATGTGGAGAAGATGATGTTCATAAAATGAATTATCAACTCTTCCAGGGAGACCAGCCTCCAGAACGTACAGAGGGACCTGTGGTTCCAGCAGGGACGAATTAATACTCTGTGAGGATGAGGATGTACACACTGAAGAGGGTGAGGAATCGGTGGATGAGGAGGATGAGGATGACATCTTGCCTCCGTAGAGCCAGTTTGTGCAGGGACACATTAATTGCCAGCTTGTTTTGTGGGGGCCCAAACGAACCAATCATTTCAGCCACAGTTGTGTGGCAGACCCTGGCGCTGAAATGATTGATTTGTTAAAGTGTGCATGTCCTGTTTATACAACATAAGGGTGGGTGGGAGGGCCCAAGGACAATTCCATCTTGCACTTCTTTTTTTTCTTTGCATTATGTACAGTTTGGGGCCTAGTTTTTCTAACTGCCATCCTGTCTGCCACTGCAGTGTCACTCCTAGATGGGTCACGTGTTTGTGCCGCCCACTCGTGTCGCTTAGCATAGTCATCCAGCTACCTCGGTGCAACCTTTTGGACATGAAAACACTATTGTGAGGTGTGAGGTGTTCAGAATAGACTGGAAATGAGTGGAAATTAAGGTTATTGAGGTTAATAATAGCATAGGAGCAGAGAAACCAACAAATTCTGTGATTTTAGCTGTTTTTATGCTTTTTTTAAAAAAAATACAGATCCAAAACACAAAACCCAGAACCCAAAACACGGAAGGGTGGTTTTGGCAAAACCAATCCAGATCCAAAACACGAAGAAAGATCCAGATCCAAAACCAAAACACAAAACACGAAAAGTGGCCGGTGCACACCCCTAATATATATATATATATATATAATAATAATATTGAGTGGAACATACGGTAGATCAATATATAATGTATAATATTGTGTGGTACATGTTGCTGGTGCTCGGTATCCCGGCGGTCAAAATGCTGACGCCGGCCTCCCGACATGGTAAGTATACCGACACCTGTCGGTTGGTATGCTAACCCTCCCCCTTTCCCTACCTCTAACCCTCCCTTCCCGGAGCCTAAATCAAACCCCCCCCCCAATGCCTGAACTTAACCTATGCCTCCCCGCACCCTAGACCTAACCCTCCCCCCCTTAGTGCCTGTGCCTAACCCTCCCCCTAATGCCTAACCCTCTCCCTAACCCAAATACTTACTTTCAGGATGCCAGCAACAGATTTCTGACAGGATTCAGGCGCCATTATTCTAAGTGCCGGCATCCCCCACGCCGGGATATTAACCGCATCCCGTGTGGAACATATATAAATGTATAATATTGTGTGGATCATATAAAATGTATAATATTGCATTTACCAATGAGCCCCAATGGGCAACCTGTGCTGCGTGCACCTAACAGACCCCCCCCTCCTAATAACACACACCTACCTCTGATGTATCTTCTGTTGCTTAGCTTTGTAGGTTCTATGACACCTGCACCTCAACTTGTCTATTATTGTTAATATAATAGTAATAATATTAGGGGTGTGCACCGGCCACTTTTCGTGTTTTGGTTTTGGATCTGGATCTTTCTTCGTGTTTTGGATCTGGATTGGTTTTGCCAAAACCACCCTTCCGTGTTTTGGGTTCTGGGTTTTGTGTTTTGGATCTGTATTTTTTTGAAAAAAAGCATAAAAACAGCTAAAATCACAGAATGTGTTGGTTTTTCTGCTCCTATGCTATTATTAACCTCAATAACCTTAATTTCCACTCATTTCCAGTCTATTCTGAACACCTCACACCTCACAATAGTGTTTTTATGTGCAAAAGGCTGCACCGAGGTAGCTGGATGACTATGCTAAGCGACACGAGTGGGCGGCACAAACACGTGACCCATCTAGGAGTGACACTGCAGTGGCAGACAGGATGGCAGTTTGAAAAACTAGGCCCCAAACTGTACATAATGCAAAGAAAAAAAAGAGGTGCAAGATGGAATTGTCCTTGGGCCCTCCCACCCACCCTTATATTGTATAAACAGGACATGCACACTTTAACAAAGCAATCATTTCAGCACCAGGGTCTGCCACACGACTGTGGCTGAAATGATTGGTTCGTTTGGGCCCCCACAAAACAAGCTGGCAATTAATGTGTCCCTGCACAAACTGGCTCTACGGAGGCAAGATGTCGTCCTCATCCTCATCATCCACCGATTCCTCACCCTCTTCAGTGTTGTGTACATCCTCATCCTCACAGAGTATTAACTCGTCCCCACTGGAATCCACCACCACAGGTCCCTCTGTACGTTCTGGAGGCTGGTTTCCCTGGAAGAGTTGATCATTCATTTTGATGAACATCATCTCCACATTTTGTGGAAGCAACCTCCTACGCCTTTCGCTGACAAGGTTCCCGGCTGCACTAAACACTCTTTCGGAGTACACACTGGAGGGGGGGCAACTCAGGTAAAATAGAGCCAGTTTGTACAGGGGCCTCCAAATTGCCTCTTTTTCCTGCCAGTACAGGTATGGACTGTCTGGCATGCCTACTTGGATGCTGTCACCGATGTAATCCTCCACCATTCTGTCAATGGTGACAGTATCATATGTAGTGACAGTAGACATGTCAGAAATTGTTGCCAGGTCCTTCAGTCCGGACCAGATGTCCAATCTTGGTCCTGCCTGCCCTGCATCACTGCCAGCGGGTTGCTTAGGATACCTAAGTTTTTTTCCTGGCAGCCCCAGTTGTGGGAGAAAATGAAGAAGGAGCTGTTGACGTGTCACGTTCCGCTTCAGCTGACAGTGTGTTCACCAGCAGGTCTTTGTACCTCTGCAGGCTTGTGTCGGCCGGAAAGAGAGACACCACATAGGCTTTAAACCTAGGATCGAGCACGGTGGCCAAAATGTAGTGGTCTGATTTCAACAGATTGACCACCCTGGAATCCTGGCAAAGCGAATGAAGGGCTTCATCCACAAGTCCCACATTCCGAGCGGAATCGCTCCGTCTTAGCTCCTCCTTCACTTTCTCCAGCTGCTTCTGCAAAAGCCTGATGTGGGGAATGACCTGACTCAAGCTGGCAGTGTCTGAACTGACTTCACGTGTGGCAAGTTCGAAGGGCTGGAGAACCTTGCACAACACGGAAATCATTCTCCACTGCGCTTGAGTCAGGTGCATACCCCCTCCTTTGCCTATGTCATAGGTGGATGTATAGGCTTGTATGGCCTTTTGCTGCTCCTCCATCCTCTGAAGCATATAGAGGGTTGAGTTCCACCGCGTCACAACCTCTTGCTTCAGGTGATGGCGGGGCAGGTTCAAGAGTGTTTGCTGGCGCTCCAGTCTTCGGCACGCAGTCGCTGAATGGCGAAAGTGGCCAGAAATTTTTCGGGCCACCCAAAGCATCTCCTGCACGCCCCTGTCGCTTTTCAGAAAATTCTGCACCACCAAGTTTATTGTGTGAGCAAAACATGGGACGTGCTGGAATTTGCCCAGATGTAATGCCCGCACAATATTGGTGGCGTTGTCAGATATCACAAATCCCCAGGAGAGTCTAAGTGGGGTAAGCCACTGGGCGATGATTTCCCTCAGTTTCTCTAAGAGGTTGTCGGCGGTGTGCCTCTTACTGAAACCGATGATACACAGAGTAGCCTGCCTTGGAACGAGCTGGCGTTTCTGCGATGCTGCCTCTGGTGACGCTGCTGCTGTTGCTGCGTAAGGTGATACATCTACCCAGTGGGCTGTCACAGTCATATAGTCCTTAGTCTGCCCTGTTCCACTTGTCCACATGTCCGTGGTTAAGTGGACATTGGGTACAACGGCATTTTTCAGGACACTGAGGACCCTTTTTCTAACGTTTCTGTACAGTCTCGGTATCGCCTGCCTAGTGAAGTGGAATCTAGACGGGATTTGGAACCGGGGACACACTACCTCCATCAATTGTCTAAATCCCACTGCACTAATGGCGGATACCGGACGCACGTCTAACACCAACATAGAAGTCAAGGCCTCAGTTATACGTTTTGCTTCAGGATGACTGCTGTCGTACTTCATCCTCCTCGCTAAGGACTGTTGGAGGGTCAATTGTTTAGTAAAAGTAGTGGTGTTCCTACTTCCTCTCTGGGATGATGAACGACTCCCAGCAGCAGCAACAGCAGCAGTGGCAGCAGGAGGCGTAGCAATGCAGGATCCTCCGGAGGAATCCCGGATAGGAGAGTCAGTCATGCCAGTGACATGGCCTGCAGGACTACTTCCGATCCTGACTAAGGAGGAAATTGACGAGGAGGGAGTTGACGGTGTGGTTTGCAGGCGCTTGGATACAACAGGACAACAGGATTTAGGTGTCCCTGGACTGCTTACGGTCTTAGCCAAAGTTTCTGAACTTGACAGTAACTTTTTATGAACGCGCTGCAGGTGCCGTATAAGGGAGGATGTTCCTAGGTGGTTGACGTCCCTACCCCTACTTATTTCACCTTTACATATGGTGCATATGGCAAGACAGTTGTTGTCCGGATTTGGATAGAAATATTGCCAGACCAAAGAGGTGGAATGTTTGGTCTTCTGCCCAGGCATGACCGTGATGGGATTTTTCATCCCACGGACAACAACTGTCTCCCCCGGAGCCTGATTTAAACAAACCACATCACCATCAGAATCCTCCTCGCCAACTTCCTCCTCAGCACCAGCTACACCAGTATCCTCATCCTATTGTACTTCAACAGTGACATCTTCAATTTGCATATCAGCAAGTGCACTGTGGGTGCTCCTTTCAGCACTTGCAGGGGGCGTGCAAATGGTGGAAAGAGCCACCTCTTCCCGTCCAGTGCTGGGAAGGTCAGGCATCGCAACCACCACCACTCCTTGGGGATTTGTGATATCTTCTTAGAACGCACAGTTCTTCGCTGTGCTTTTGCCAGCTTAACTCGTTTGATTTTTTTAGTGGGAGGAGGGCTTCCATCGTCATGTGAAGCTGAACCACTAGTCATGAACATAGGGAAAGACCTTAGCCATTCCTTGCCACTCCGTGTCGTAAATGGCATATTGGCAAGTTTACGTTTCTCTTC
Source organism: Taudactylus pleione (assembly GCA_031769625.1). Taxonomy (NCBI): domain Eukaryota; kingdom Metazoa; phylum Chordata; class Amphibia; order Anura; family Myobatrachidae; genus Taudactylus; species Taudactylus pleione. The sequence continues at coordinate 2,819,420 of JAUIMM010000633.1, forward strand.
AGATGATTTAAATGTTTTTTTCAAGGTCATTTTCCTGAACTTTGCCATTTGGGATTGTATGTGCCCTCTACAATGACATTGGGCATCGGCCTTGGCAGACGACGTTGATGGCATTTTATCGTCTATGTCATGACTAGTGGCAGCAGCTTCAGCACTAGGAGGAAGTGGTTCTTGATCTTTCTCTATTTTATTTTTATCGGAGAAAGTTTGGTCCTCCATTTATGTTATATCGATTTGATATATACGTGCGGCTAAACACAGAAAATATTTTTTTATTTTTGCTGGAGAGTAGTGCACTTTGTGGGTTACACCACCCTTTAAGAAATGAGCCAGCCGGCTCTTTACTTATGGGACACAGGCGCACGCTTGGCGCTGCTCCTTTGTTGATGCACGTGTGGCTGCTGCGCACACAATTCACAAACACAGAAAAATATTTTGTTATTTGGTTTGGAGTGTACTTTGGGGATTACAGCACCCTTTAACGGTCAAGCCAGCCGGCCCTTTACTTATGACACAGGCGCACGCTTGGCACTACTTTGTTGATGCACGTGCGGCTACTGCGCACACAATTCACAAACACAGAAAATATTTTGTTATTTGGTTTGGAGTGTACTTTGGGGGTTACAGCACCCTTTAACGGTCAAGCCAGCTGGCCCTTTACTTATGACACAGGCGCACGCTTGGCACTACTTTGTTGATGCACGTGCGGCTACTGCGCACACAATTCACAAACACAGAAAATATTTTGTTATTTGGTTTGGTGTGTACTTTGGGGGTTACAGCACCCTTTAACGGTCAAGCCAGCCGGCCCTTTACTTATGACACAGGCGCACGCTTGGCACTACTTTGTTGATGCACGTGCGGCTACTGCGCACACAATTCACAAACAAAGAAAATATTTTTTTTAATTTGGTTTGGAGTGTACTTTGGGGGTTACAGCACCCTTTAATGGTCAAGCCAGCCGGCCCTTTACTTATGACACAGGCGCACGCTTGGCACTACTTTGTTGATGCACGTGCGGCTACTGCGCACACAATTCACAAACACAGAAAATATTTTGTTATTTGGTTTGGAGTGTACTTTGGGGGTTACAGCACCCTTTAACGGTCAAGCCAGCCGGCCCTTTAATTATGACACAGGCGCACGCTTGGCACTACTTTGTTGATGCACGTGCGGCTACTGCGCACACAATTCACAAACACAGAAAATATTTTGTTATTTGGTTTGGAGTGTACTTTGGGGGTTACAGCACCCTTTAACGGTCAAGCCAGCCGGCCCTTTACTTATGACACACGCGCACGCTTGGCACTACTTTGTTGATGCACGTGCGGCTACTGCGCACACAATTCACAAACACAGAAAAAATATTTTGTTATTTGGTTTGGAGTGTACTTTGGGGGTTACAGCACCCTTTAACGGTCAAGCCAGCCGGCCCTTTACTTATGACACAGGCGCACGCTTGGCACTACTTTGTTGATGCACGTGCGGCTACTGCGCACACAATTCACAAACACAGAAAATATTTTGTTATTTGGTTTGGTGTGTACTTTGGGGGTTACAGCACCCTTTAACGGTCAAGCCAGCCGGCCCTTTACTTATGACACAGGCGCACGCTTGGCACTACTTTGTTGATGCACGTGCGGCTACTGCGCACACAATTCACAAACAAAGAAAATATTTTTTTTTATTTGGTTTGGAGTGTACTTTGGGGGTTACAGCACCCTTTAATGGTCAAGCCAGCCGGCCCTTTACTTATGACACAGGCGCACGCTTGGCACTACTTTGTTGATGCACGTGCGGCTACTGCGCACACAATTCACAAACACAGAAAATATTTTGTTATTTGGTTTGGAGTGTACTTTGGGGGTTACAGCACCCTTTAACGGTCAAGCCAGCCGGCCCTTTAATTATGACACAGGCGCACGCTTGGCACTACTTTGTTGATGCACGTGCGGCTACTGCGCACACAATTCACAAACACAGAAAATATTTTGTTATTTGGTTTGGAGTGTACTTTGGGGGTTACAGCACCCTTTAACGGTCAAGCCAGCCGGCCCTTTACTTATGACACACGCGCACGCTTGGCACTACTTTGTTGATGCACGTGCGGCTACTGCGCACACAATTCACAAACACAGAAAAAATATTTTGTTATTTGGTTTGGAGTGTACTTTGGGGGTTACAGCACCCTTTAACGGTCAAGCCAGCCGGCCCTTTACTTATGACACAGGCGCACGCTTGGCACTACTTTGTTGATGCACGTGCGGCTACTGCGCACACAATTCACAAACACAGAAAATATTTTGTTATTTGGTTTGGAGTGTACTTTGGGGGTTACAGCACCCTTTAACGGTCAAGCCAGCCGGCCCTTTACTTATGACACAGGCGCACGCTTGGCACTACTTTGTTGATGCACGTGCGGCTACTGCTCACACAATTCACAAACACAGAAAAAATATTATTTTTTTAGCACTTGGGGGGAGCACCCCTGATGGACAGAGCACCCCCTGGACAACACTACAGCACCCCTTTAGGACTGGGACACTGCACAGGACTTTGGAGTGGACACAGCCCCTATGGAGAACTGACTGCACAACACAGTCCAGCCAGCCCCTATGGACTTTGAAGTAGTGGACACAGCCCCTATGGACAACAGCAGCACAGCACAGCACAACACTACTCTGCACTACACTACACTACACAGCCCAGCCAGCCCTAACTCCCACCCTCCCTCTTCACTGTCCACCGCCGAGTGAGAAAATGGCGCCGACGCGGGTACCTTATATAGGATCCAAAACCTGCGAGACCCGGAAGGCGGGATGATGACGTTTTGCCTCGATTTCAGATCCGAGTCAGGCGGGAATAGTCGAGCCTGACTCGGATCTACCTCGGATCGGGGGGGCTCTGGGGGGTTCGGATTTCAGAAATCCGAACCCGCTCACACCTAAATAATATGAACCCAGCACATGTAGGGTCACCTCAGCTGGCCTTCATCCAGTCGCTGACCCCTGTTATAAGTTATACTTACCTGTGTGGATAAGGAAGGGGGGGGTAATTTTCCACTGTTTGACCCATTATAGCTGCTGATACTTGTCTGTATTATGGGCCTGATTCAGAGCCGTTCGCTATTTGTGGTCGTTCGTTCAAAAACAAGGGGTGGCTATTCAAATGATCCGTTCGCAAATTGCAGTCTGTTCCCACCTCTAAGTCTGAACGAGCGAGCAAAACATACGCTCGTTTATTTGATAAAAACGCCCCCTGGCCGCACGCACCATACGTCATGTCCGCTATTTATTAGATTAATCGAGTACATCGTACAGCGTATGAACTGCTCGCTATTCTTATGGTTGGTGTTTTCAACCGCTATTTTGCGAGCAGTTCTGAGTTAAAAAAAAACAAATGACATGGTCAATGACGCTGCTGTATTAATTATGCACTCCCTTAAAACGCCCGTTTTGACCTTTAAGCACGCCTGCGTTCGGATCTCCACTCCCCGTTTTCAAGCACCTTCCCCTGTTACCACCCACATACGCCTCATTCTGTCACTCAAAATAGCAGGCCCTCGCTATATTGCGTACCAACGATTTTCGGCCGCACTGACTGGTTCGCTCGGAACGAGCGTACTGCCGCTAGCGAGTGGCTCTGAATGAGGGCCTATGTCCCTATATGTGTTTTGCTGTGTGGAAACCTTGTGGTATCATACAAATAATATAACAATAGTAATTATACATGACTGAGTGGCTCAGTTGGCGTGAAAAGTGTGGTACTTTCGCGTGAGCTAAAAACTCCACTCCTCATTGAAGAGGTTTCAAAATGTAACAGTCAAGGTACCCAGCGGAGGCAGCCATTTTGCTGCTGCATCAATATTCGTGATAATGCAGCCTATCTATTCACCAGTGACATCAATGAGGCACAGGGGCAATGACGTCACTGGCTCCTAGTAAATTGACACATTTAATTGCTGTGGATATTGGCTCATTCTAGGAATGGACAACGGAAGCCGGCATGAAATGGTTGCCGGGCTTCCGACATCATATCCAGCGATGCGATGGCAGCTAGCCATCGCATCGCAACCATTAGATAGTATAACCATGGCCATGGTTATAGTAACATCTGAAAAGGGGGCGGAGTCTCATTGAAAGGTTGCGGAGCCTCACAGCTCCCCCCGAACTTGTCACTGTGGGGGCGTGCCCAGCACTCTCCGAGATGCTGGGCTACCCCCAGGCTCCCCTTACACAGAATAGATGCCGCATGCACACAGCCTCTGTTCTCCTGTGCTCCCCTCCAAAGCCAGCCATCAGATGGGCATCTGAAAGCTGCATCTGATGGCTGGCAACCATCAAATTCCCGGTATGCGATGGAAAGAATGCTTCCATCGAATAGGAAACATCGATGATTGCTAACCATCGCTTCTGATGTCCATCAATAGTTCATTCCAGTTGTCGCTGTGTACAACACAGACATGCACCTTCAGGGTGTGGCGGTTGTGGTTACAGATGAAGTTGTTGGAATAATAATATTCCTTTGCACCTTGCTTGGTAAATACCGGCCTGAAGAGCCACTAGTCAGCACTAAAATCCTCAGCTCACTTCAAGAACATTACTCAGTAATTATTATCTGTGAGTGAGATGAGGTGTCTTAATTATGCCGAATAATTACACCCTGACCAACCGTCATAATATGATAACGACTCCTAATAACTCAGTATGCTCACTACAAACGTGTCATTTATGTGTGTAAATTATATGATGACTCGTACTTGAATTTTTGAGTCTATTAGTCGGTCGTTATTAACCTGATCCCTGACGTGGATGAATCAGCATCTATGCTGCCTTACAATACAAATTTACTTCATACTCTACAAACAATTCTTTCCCCTGTGCTGGCACTGATGGCACTGCAATGAAGGGATGTAATAACAACAGTGTAATTAGCATCCGCCACCAAGATTGATGGGTCTGTTGTTTAATTGGCAAAGTGCATTGATATGTTGAGAATGTGATCTTACTCCAGGATCCTGACAGAACTTAAGATGGTTTATGGCACAGGTTCTCAACCTCAGTCTTTAGAACCTCAAACAGTGCATGTTTTCCAGGTCTCCTCACAGAAACTCAAGTGACATAATTAACTCCACCTGTGGATCTTTTAAATTGTGTCAGTGAGTAATGAATACACCTGTGCACCTGCTGGGAGAACTGGAAAATGTGAACTGTTTGGGGTCCTGAGGACCGAGTTTGAGAACCACTGGTGTATGCTGTATGTATAATTATTATGTAATTTTCCTTTCATCCATTATGGCTGCCGAGAAGCTCCCTGCGGTGTTCTCCAATGGATCTCCAGGCAGGAAGTCTAGAGCACTTTTGCAGAAACTACCACACGTATAAGAGCCGTCCCCCAAATAGATCATTGATACATCCCACCGATAGATAATTTCTTATTGCCGTGTTATGCAGGGATAAGAAATCATGTTTATAGAGGACAGATGCTGGGAAAGATTCATCGGCCCTCAGTGATGTCACTGGCTCGCAGCGCATTATAGGCTGAATTCTGGTGAATACCGGTCAACACAAAAATGGCTGCATTCACTGTGTATAGGCGACAGCTATACTAAGACCCCATACAGTCTGGCCTTAAGGCTAATGGTGCCAAATCAAAGCTGCATGCAAGTCCATTTTTCAGACGCATTTTGCAAGTATTGGCATCTTTTCCATACCGGAGCGCATGCATGATCTGCTGGCGATTTAGAACCACATGCGTCAGAGTTGGGTGGCAACAGGACACTCGCAGGCAGGCTAAGTTTACAGTGGCCATGTTGTCGGTACTGCGAGGCATTCTGAGCTTTGGCGTGCGCAGAGACCCGCCTGTTTTCAGACGCATCTCTTGCATTAATTACAGAGCTGGTGCAAGTCCATAACCGCACAGATGTACACGACTCTGCCCACGGACGACTATTTGCATTTATTTGCGTGCTCGCAGTGGGGTTGGAATTGCGGCTGACTTGCGTGTGACGCTGAATCAGCCCCATTGCATTTACAAACATTGTTGTTTTTTTACAATAGTAAAAGCTTGTAAACGTGGATAGAGATGGAACCTGTTGATTCCAATGTCTCCATACCCACTAGCTCCATCCTGCACCTGCGGTCGTAGGCGAAGACAGCGGCAGTATCACTGTCTTTTGGACGCGGCTTGCTCCATACACCCGCCTCCACCGCAAGAAAGCAGAAGGGGTTAATAGCATGTCCTCGTAGTCACCAAATATAAATTGCTATAACCCAGCAGATAACTCCCGTGTTCAGCCTTTCTATATGGCAGTGCATGCTTGAACTCAGGGCCGTAGCTAGGGTAGTGCGGCCGGTGCCATCGCACAGGGCACCACAGATCAGGGGGCGCTGTTTGGGCCTGTCAATTTCTGTTTATTATCATTCGCACTTGTAGCTTCCTCTAATTTCATCCCCAGCATCTACTGGCCTCCACTATCTCTTCCCTGGCCCTTCCCCATGAGTCCATTCCCCTTTTTTGGGTGCATTATGGAACTCATTCAGAGCCGGTCGCACAGAGCGTGCGGTCGGTCTGAATGAGGGGAGGACGTCTTGAATTTTCAAGACGTCCTTCTTTGCGGTGGTAAGGCTGTGGGTTAACACCCACAGCCTTACGACCGCCTAAGGTGATGGTCGCGATGGTCAAGACCATCGCGACCATCGGGGCTTACGACGAGACCCTAAGGTAGGGTCTCCCTTGTCGTAAGCCCCGGAGAGCTTCTGGCTCTGTCTGAGCAGGAAGCTCTCCACTGACATCACTAGTGATGTCAGTGGGGCCGCCCCCAAACGGTAGGCGTTCCCATGGGAACGCCTCCGTTTGGGCTGCCACCCCCCCGGCCCGCCTTCCAAACGGGGCGAGCTGTCAATCAACATCGACAGCTCGCCCCCTTTGCATCGAGACCCGCTACGACCGGCGCTGTCGTTCGTAGCGGGTCTCACGCATGCGCACGATGGCGCCGTCGTGCGCATGCTCTGTGGGGGGCCATCGACCCGGTCCGAGCGCATCGGCGCTAACGACCGGGTCTGAATGACCCCCAATATCCCTTTGAAAAATGAGGGGGGCGCCAATGCTCTTTCTGGCACAGGGCTCCAAAAAGTCTAGTTACGGCTCTGCTTGGACTTCTAGTTCTCCAGCAGCTGGAAGACCACAAGTTCCTACATTTGTGTTAGAAAATGACCGACATTTTTTTTTTTAAACGTTCTTTTTTTTTTTTTTGTAATGGGAAAGGTCAACATCAGACGGCTCTGTTTAAACATTAGACAATGCGCGGGCGTGGCCGCCGTGCCAACTTGTTTTACAAGAGAAAACCTGCTTGGGCGAGTCTTGCACTGTGAGGATAAAGTGATAAATGACAGCAGTCTGCCTCTAAGTACACAGGACATAGCTGATTTCTCAGGCAGCATGAACAGCGAAAACATGTCATGTTCTACAAATACCTCATTTTTTTTTTTTCATCATCTGTCAACCTCCTGACTGAGGACAATATATTTTCGGTTGTCAAACTACAAGTACACGGGCTATTATCAGAAATGATACCACATAAAGGGCTCTGGGCCTGATTGCGATGGCAGCTCCGTAATCGCACGTAGGTCTGCTGGGAGAATATGCTAATGAATGCTATCGCGATGCCGTTGCACTGCCAGCATAGAAACGGCCACTGCCTCTCACTACCGCTATCAAATCCGTAATACCTTGCAGTGTTGCGTATACATCGGTAACATCGAGTACCATCGACCCCTCACGCACAATTACAGCAGCCCTGACCTTACTTAGAAATTGCTAACCTTGTCGCTCGCAGCAAGCGCTCAAGCTGCGTATGCGGTCGGAATGGCTAATTTATGCACGCCGACGCAACGGCGTTCAAAAGGACAGGCACGCCTAAGTTTCTCCACCCATTCCCCCGTCACCACCCCCAGACGCTGACTACCTGTCACCCACTCTGCGATAGCGTACCGTACTCTGCGTAATCGCAATGCGATCGCAGCGTAGCCTGCACAGTACGCAACATTCGGCCAACTCCGTGCGCTGTTGCCGTTGCAATCCTTAATGAATCAGGCCCTCTATTCAGCAATCACATTTCTACTTACATAATGCGGTAATGAGCGTGTAATATGAACAGTCTTCCCATCAGGAACTGTTTATATTACATGTGAAAGTTTTATGTGTCTGAAGCTTTTTATTACATTGTTTGGCGTGCGTTTAGAAATGCACTTCTCCGTCGATGTGCAATATGGAGGTAAGAGATAGTCACCTCTGAGCGTTGTGGTGTGAATATGGCTGCATGCATAGGGGCCCATTTATCAAAGTGTATTTGAGGTAAAGTCCCCGAAAAACACTGGGGGTTTACCTGAAATACTAAGTATCCCCTGTATGTAGGAAGGAGGGGACCGCAGCAGGTATCTGCTGTGATCCCTTCATTGCCGCTGACAGCCGCCTTCCCCATAGGTTTCTATGGGGGATGCGATGCTGCCAAATTTAGCAATATCCAGAATGCGATGCATTACAGATATTGGCCCCCGCAGCTAACGCCATCTGAAAATGACGTCAGCCGCTGTAGCCTATGGGCTACACCGCGCAATATTAGCCGGCGGAGGGATCTGCCGGAACCCTTCGCCACCTATGGTGGATGTGCATGTGCAGTCCCCTGCACTGGCTGGCAGCTCTCCGGAGACATCGCAAGAACGGGATCCTTTTGGAGCCCATGTCCCTGCATGCATGGGCGCTGAGAGGGGGGGAGCGGGTACAGTTTACCCGGGTCCGGGCTTGCTAGAGGGGCCCAGCGTCGCCCCCTCCTCCCTCACGGCAGCTCAGCACATAGCTGCAGCAGCCGAAGCAGTCTTTTATGGCTGGGGGGGGAGCGATCACACTGATTGCGCCCCCCCTGCTTAGCACCGGGCTGGGAGGCTTACAGCACTCCCCTCCCCAGATTTATTCTTTATTTTTTTTGTCAAGGGGGCGTGGCTCCATCTACAGCTAATAGGCCACGCCCCCTCCTTTACCTGGGCCTGGCCGGGCTCTCTACGGCCCTGCCTGCATGTCCCGGATGATACAACAGGCCGATAGGATCGCATTTTGCAATGCGATGAGGGGCGTTACTGGTATGCCCTGATCGCATTGCACAAGTGATCACTGATAAGTGGGCCCCATAGTGAGAAAGGCCCACACAACTGCCCCCTCTCATTACAATAATCTCTCCCTGACAGAGGAAATCTAATTTACAAAACAAGGCGCATAGGTGCATAGGACGCCCTGAGGCCCACAAGCTCTCCCCCGTAGCCTGTGCAAAATTCCAGTCCTCTGTAAGTGCCAAATCTCCACACGCTTTAGTGAAAATCTGGTCCTTCTGCTTTATAAGTAACCCCAGGGCCGGAAGCCATTTTGTGGGCTGATCCAATATTAATAAGAGTGTAGCCTGTGGATTCAGCAGGAAGCAGTAACATCATGGACCTGTAGACTATGAATTCACTAGTCTAGAATGATATCTCAGATACATAAGGAACTAGGCAACAGTGACATCAATGAGACACTTCATGGCCATTGGTTCAGGGCAAAGTACTAAGCTGTACACTTGCACAAGGTCTGACCTTACTCAGAAATTGCTAATCTCATTGCACGCAGTGAAAGCCCAAGCTACGTATGGCATCGCAGTGGATAATTTATGCACATCCCTGTAACAGCGTTCAAAGTCAAAGGCACTGGCACACCTGCGTTTCTCCGACCACTCCCCCCGTCACCATCCCCAAACGGCACTTCCTGTTAATCACTCTGCGATGGGCTTGCGTAGTCACTGCGATCCCGATCGCAGCGGACCCGTCTCGCACTGCGATGCATACAAATGCGCAGACCGCAACGATCGCCCGATTGCGTGCCGAATCGCAGTTGCGATCGCTGCTGAATCAGGCCCTAAGGCATGAGAATATTGGTCCAGCCCACAAAATGGCTGCCTCAACACTGTGGTCGAACTGTACACAAATGAATGAAAAGAATAAAATACTTATACACATAGAAACATAGACATAGAAACATAGAATTTGACGGCAGATAAGAACCACTTGGCCCATCTAGTCTGCCCCATTTGTAAACATATTGTTACCTCAACCCTTATTGATCCTTACTTCTTCTGAAGGATATCCTTATGTCTATCCCATGTATGTTTAAATTGCTCATGTATAAATACAACTGTATGCAAGCTTCATCATCTGAGCCTTTTCTTCTTTGTGTTAAAGTAGTTATAACGATTATTGAGACAAGTTAAAGGCCACACAAGGAGGAACCCATCCAAACCATGTTCAATCCACCCATATTATATCAATTTATAAATAGGCCCCTCCCCTCTCCCAGCAGGCCACACCCCTTTTGATTGCATGTAATTGAATCTATCCCACCAAAAATTGGGCTGCTGGCAGGTATGAGATCTGACTCTGGGTATAGAAGAAATAAGGTGTGGGGGGGGGGGGTTCCCTGGAGTTTGTCTCAGTGGCTACTAGCAAAGACCACTTAACCTAATGTATAATCTGCACTATATCATAGAGCTACTAATAACATACACTATAACATTTGCAAAAAGTTATCTATTCAGCACTGAGACTGAAAATACGTGAGATAAGGATTTCAACACGAGGGAGACATCTGTCCTGCCACACACCAGACTTCCTGTGAGACCACAGAAAGGATTGAAGTAAATCTCGTGAAACTAAAATGTCTAGACATGGTGGATGGTAAAGAGTTATACAGCAAGCTTCCACACTCCATACTAACCATCAGCAGACCCGGAATTTGCGGGAGAACTTTAGGTGCCAGTGGCCAAAGGTTGTGGGTGTCCTCCAGGAAAGGCCTACAGGGGTAAACAAGCATGGCATCATTCTGTCTGAGTAGATCAGTGGCATGGTCTAATTTTTCCTGATATGTCAATCAGGAATGTTGGGAATTTTAGGATGTATGTGTAAATTGTCATGTGGTCAAGTTCTCAGCAGAACCGGGACCACAGATCGCGCCTGCACTTCTTCGCTTCAAGTTAACATTGACTTCATGAGGATTCCACAAAACAATATCCAGATGACAGCACCCTTACCCTTCATTGCATAATATTTTAGGATGAGGAGCATCTTAGGCTATTCAATGTCACAGGGACCACGGGTGCCATGTTCAGATCACATACCACAAGGTCATACATACCATGCCCGACCCACATACCATGGAGTCACAGATGCTGAGCCCAACCATCTAAGGTTCTGTTGGCCACCAAAAGGGGTTAACACCCCAACGGGAAGACATCTTTCCCCAATAATCCCTTCACACAGTCCCCATGGGGAGCTGCTGCCAATGTATGGAAGGAACCACCCGAAAGCCCCCACCCCTAAATCATCATGAATGGAAGTTGGACATCTCTTCTGCCCCGAAAGTGTACTGTTGCTGAAGGGACTAAACACCAGGTAGCTGATGGCAACACAAGCTGCTCTCCCATATTGCCATTACAAGGGAAATCACTGTAAAATAGTGTTCAAAGTTCAAACCTTGTCTCAAAGTATAGCAGAAGATATGACATTGGATAGCCTGGACCAGCCCATTCTTTCCTTATGGTGTAAGTATGAATGGTGCCACAAAACATTATTCATGCAGAATTATTACAGACTCAGTTGTCATTCATGTAGAGATGGTGGATGGCTGTCACAAATTGGGGTCTTAGCCTCACTTACGATTGCCCAGCGCTGTCACATCATTGTGCTCCGCACATCTTCAGTGGCAACCCAGCTCTACCCAGCACATGGACAAACAAAAAAGCTGGCGGCATGGGCGTGGCCATGTTGAATTTCCCTATGTGACTTCCCAGTCCAATCCCTGTACTGTAGCTGCGGTCACATGATCCTGGCAGCCTATGGACTTCCACCTATTTAAACTCCTACAGTAGAAGAGCACATTGCCAAAGCAACGTCTTCCTGAGAAAGTTCCTGGTCCCCAGGCTTCAGTCATTTCTCTGCTGATCCTATTTTGCTATAGTGCTTCTGTGTCTGACCATCTACAGTTGTGCTGCCTGTCATCTGTATCCTGCTGAGCGGGATATCTACTAGCGATCCGATGTCTGCAATCCTCAGCAGTCTGCTGCTATCCTGCCTTCCTGGCCTGCATCTGCTGTTCCCATCTCTTGTGGTTCTTCCAGGAGGTTCCCTACCATCAAGTATATCTGGACTCCCGCTCCGTCCCTCTGGCTGTTAACCATAGGTCGGTAATGGGGTTTAGTTTCTTTTGTTCTGAGTTTCAACACTTGGGCTGTTCCTGAGTATCACGGTCCTAGACTCCAGGTTGGATACTAAGCACCTCTGAGTTTCTCCGGCCGTGTTATTTCCCAGTAGTGGGTTCCAATCTTTAGCTCCTCAGTTAGAGGGTGGGGTTCCTTTGCGAACGGTTCCAGGCCCTCCCGGCTGGGATTCCAGTTCTGTATCCTTGTACAGGCTTCAGTCCAGAGTTCCACCCTGTGCGTTTTGGGTTTGCCACGGACGTCCGAGCTTGTCAGCTATAGTACATATCTGCTCCATGAGCAGACCACTCATCAAGTCTCCTAGTTGCACCCACACTCCTGCTTCAGCTGGTCCCAAGACGGATCTAAAAACTGGGAGTCTTGTGCCATTGGCGAGTGGAATGCGCAAGGTGAAAATGTGCAAGTTACGCCTTGCTGACGGATGCAGTGAGAGATGAGATGGGTATGGCAGGGTCAGATACCTCCAGTCTATTACTTGCTTCCTGTCTCTGGGTACTGATTCAGAATCGCACGCAATGCCGATAATGACGCAGTTGCGGTTTTTTTTCTCTTTTGTGCATGCGTGAAAATCCCTAAAAACTCTTGCGGCGCATGTGTCCCACGATGTGAACGTACAAAGGCAATGTTGCAATCAAGTCATACGGTATCAGTAATGTCTTGGAAAAGTTCTGGGTGGTGAATGGGAGGTGGCTTAATAGACGTACGGAGATGGTCTGGCTTATGGGCGTGATATGGGAGTGTCGTTGGCGTGTTGCTGAGGTGTTTGTGCACTCAGACGCTCAATCGTTCACTCTGGAGGACGTACCCAGACGGAAAATCTGCACCTTCCATAGGGCTGGTGCACGTTTTGGTGGTGCACCCAATGTTGGCACCTACAGGTTGTATAACAGCGTCTGCGGACGCTGAATTTGGGCATCTCAGTCCTTGAACATTCAAAGAAACAGATGTACACCAGGGAAGGGCTCTGTAGCGGCATTTGCATAAAGTCACAGACGGGCGACCGCCAAAAGACGAATCTGGCCTTTCATGTAGGTTAACAAACGGCGCCCATCCCTATATTACAATAGAAACTTTTTCACCACTGCGAAATCACCCAAGGGAAAGCTCCATAAAGAATGATCCAGACAAACGATCAAACCACTATGTTTAAGATCATGGAGGTTACCCCGAGACTTCACACCCTAAACTGACTCAGTCATGCATGCACGCAGGGCCTGATTCAGTGCGGATCGCAGCTACTGTCAAAGTCAAATAGTTGGGTATGATCGCTTTACAATTATTATCTGACGATATAGTCATCTATAGTCCGATGGCGTGTTATTAGGACGCTACTTTGCGTCGGTGCAATCCAATGCGCACAAATGCGAACGCACACATGTATTCACATACACAGATGCACAAATGCGAATCACACACACAGACGCACATATGCGAACGCATACATATAAAATTATAGATAATAATCTGAGTTATTAAAGGTATTGTTAGCTAATAATTAAGATGTAAAATGTACTTAAAAGAGATCTAAGGTTCAGAATATAGTGGACATGTCATGTTTGGTATCATACTAAATCCCTGTTTATTTGCAGACATCCGTTTCTATAGGCAAAGAAGTCGCATCATGCGTCCGCTAGTTATGGATGATAGGGAGTTATTGAATAGAATGTTATTACTAGTATGCAGTGTTGTAGCCAGTTTTAACCAGTTCTTCGGCGGGAAGCTACACAATGTGACCGTTGGAGGATTGAGCCATACCCCTGATGACACCGTATGAACTGACCAATGACCAGATTGACCAGAAGCAAGAACCAATGAAAACCTGTCAATTTGTCCCTTTGTTATCTCTGGAACTTGTACCTAGCGTTCCCGCTAGGCTGTTTCAGCGGGGCGCGGCGCCCTGCCCTCCAGAAGGAGGGCAAAAAGCTCCCTGCCCTAACAGCCGGCGGAAGCCGTCTTCACCCGCGGGTCGCAGTGTCCCGCGGGTGAAGAAATGTGCGGTGACCCGGTCACCGCTGGAGAATAGACGCTGGGCGCATGCGCCCGGCATCTATTCTCCCTGTCTGCAGGGCTTGGGGGCTGCCCGGCGTGTCCGTAAGTGCCGGGCACGCCCCCAAGAGTGCCGAAAAGGGGACGCGTGTTATAGACACGCCCCCTTTTTGATGACCACGCGCCCTTCTCGGTCGCCGAAGGCGCGCGCAGAAACGTGCCCTCTCTAGCTCCGGCGCCCTGCCTCACACCGGAGCTAGAGTGAACACTATGTACCGTATATAGGCTTGTCTACTGGCTTCAGTGTACAGACATCTTCTTTGCGACCGCAGACTTCTGGATTGATGACTGTATACTGGGACCAGTGCGCATGCGTATGTATCGGCTGTACCTATTGTTCATTTTCTTGCTTTTTACTGTAATTGTTAAACTTACATCTTGTTACCCCTTTTTACATAAAATAACTTTTGTGCTTTGGAACCACACGATTAGACTGGAAAGCAATTCTTTCTAAAGCGACTTGCACCGCCAATTAGCGACTGAACGGCATTCATACTACGATTACGCACGCAATGCAGCTGCGAGAATATGCTAATATCTGCCACCGCTCAGCCAGCATAGAGATGCCCACTACCGCTTTCTCACATCCGTAATACCGTGCAGTCCTGCGTATACATCGGTAACATCGGCCCATCACGCACAATTACAGCAGCTCTGACCTGTCTCAGAAATTGCTAGTCTCGTCGCCCGCAGTGAGTACTGAAGCTGCGTAGGCAATCGCAGTGGCTAATTTCTGACACCCATGCAACGGCGTTCCGACGGACAGGCACGCCTGCGTTTCTGCAACCACTCCCCCGTCACCACCTCCAAACGCTCACTGTCTGTCACTCACTCTGCGATGGATTCCTGTCTGCGTGAGTGATCGCAGTGCGATCGTCGCACACGCGCAATGTGGTGCATGTGCAGTACACTACAATCGGACGATCTGCATACGCGGTTGCAATTGCGATCCATGAAGAGTCAGGCCCTTAGTCTCCCATCGTCCATAATGTACAAAGGATACCAATACGTAATGCGTGTAGATTTTTAGACATGAATAGTTTCACTTCCCCATGGACCAGATGAGAACAGCCGCCCTTGATGCTCTACATGATAACGTCAATGTAAATGTTATCAACAAACCCACTTCCCCTGTTATAAATAATGAATTCACGGATACAGTACATACAGTATTTCACATCTGTATGCAAAACAATCTACCAGCTATGACATACACACAGTATCCTATCAGCTCAGCTACAAAACACCATGTAGTAGATATGGTTGCTAAGGGCAACATCTCCACTTCTAAAAACTCTCACTTTAATAAATATACCCCTGACATATACAGAGTATTAACTGCGAGAAGCTCAGCACTAGCCACAATATTCAGGTCAGGTACCCACTAACGTTCGTGTCAAAAACATAAACTTAAACCGCAAGTGAATCCACATAATAATGCTATGCATCTGCACATATCTTTGATATTGGTATTTTTCTTGTTGATTTCTGAGGCTGGCCGGTGGGCGTTGGTGTAATCTACTGTAAAAGTAAGATGATAGCATTTTTATATGTGACGCTTCTAGTTCCAGCTAGGAATGTCATAGTTAAGGGTAGAGATGTGTGCCGACCCTCGTGTTTTGGTTTTGGATTTGGATCCCCCCTGGTTTTGGATAGAGATGAGCGGGTTCGGTTCCCAGAGAACAGAACCCACCCGAATTTAGCATATCCGAGTCGGATCCAAGAAGGCTCGGCGGTACCTGCCTAACTTGGTTCTCGAAACCGAGGCAAAACCACAGAGACAGAAATCTCGCGGTTCGCAAGCTTTCGTCTCTATGATCAATGTAGTATATAAGGGACCACGCGATGGACGCCATTTCCACTCCGGCTGTGGATGCTGAACAGGGAGGGTGGGTAGTGTAGGGCTGGGAGAGGTGCCAGTGCTATCTGCTGTGTCCTGGGCTGGTGACTGCTGATCCATTCTGGTCTCTGGTCACGGTGCTGTCACTATCACTGTGCTGTCTGTGCTGATCCATTCTGGTCTCTGGTCACGGTGCTGTCACTATCACTGTGCTGTCTGTGCTGATCCATTCTGGTCTCTGGTCACTGTGCTGTCTGGTGATCCATCTGGGCTGTCTGCTGTGTCCTGGGCTTGTGCTGTGTCCATCTCTGGGCCCAAGTTCTGGACTCCAAAAAAATAAAAAATAAATAAATAAAAGTGTCTTTTCATATTTTTCTGTGTGTGGGTGGGTTTTCAGCTTAACCGCAGTAGTGCACAAGATCCAGCCAGCAATGCAAGTTGTAACCTTGTGCTGCCTGATCCAGTCGTTCTTAAAAAAAAAAAAAAAAATTAAAGTGTCATTTTTTTTCTTGTTTGTGTGCGTGGGTGTTAGGCTGAACCACAGTAGTGCACAAGATCCAGCGACTCCAGTCGTGTTCAATTAAAAACTATACAAGTGTCACTGTCTTATATATTTTTTTCTTCTGTGTGTGCGTGGGTGTTAGGCTTAACTACAGTAGCGCACAAGAGTCAGCCAGCAACGCAAGTTGCAACCTTGTGCTGCCCGACTCCAGTCGTGATCAATCGTTACTCTGGGGCCAAGTTCTTCTGGAGCTGACAAAAAATATAAATCATCATTTGTCGTTTTTTCTAATATTTTTGTGTGTGCGCACAACTGCACGTGTGTGAATTTTGTAACTGCACCTTGGCTACACTATTGGTGCTTGTGACACTGCTTCTAGACTGCAGAAAAAATATGGAGGGCTGTCACATGACAGGAGAGCAAGGCCAAGAACCACATGTTGTAGCTGCCGGCAGCAGTGCAAGGCCATCAACTTCCTCGAACTCTAGGAAGGCCCATGCCCCAGGGCTTAAGTCACGCCATCGATATGGTAAAGCAGGTTTTACTGAAATTAAGAAAAAAAAATTGAAAGGATATTTGACTTTAGATAAACAAAAAATTGGCAATATGCCATTCACTACACAAAGTGTCAAGGAAAGGATAGTGCCTTGGCCTTCTTACTTTATGAAGAAGACCGCTGATTCTGATAGCCCTTCTGCTTGTAGTAGTAGTGGTGGTGGTCCAATTAAAAATGTGAAAGTTGTTAAGACAGCTCCGGAAAAACTGTGCGCCCTGAGAAATCGAAATCACAAATCCCAGAGGAGAGTACAAGTGTGTTCGCGGTTGCCATTTGTGAGCCCGACCTAAATACTAGTGTACTGGAGGATCCTCCAAGTTCCAACATTTGTGTGCCCTCTGTAAATGTGGGGAAGGGCAGTCAACATCTTGCACACGTAGTCATTGAGGATGCTTCTGTGGAATTGCACATGGAGGAGGAGGATATTTTGGTGGATGAAGGCGCTAAGGATGATGAGGATGTTGATGATGAAGATATTTTTGATGAGGATGTTGATGCCGAGGATGTCCTTTGTGTAAGTAAGGCAACAGTTGTTGCCCATGGTTTGAAAAAGCCAAAGCCCATTGTTGTCATGCCGGGACAAAGGACAAAAAAATCTACTTCTCACGTGTGGAATTATTTCCATCCCGATCCGGACAACAGTTGTCAAGCCATATGTGCCCGTTGCCATGCAAGAGTGAGTAGAGGGAGGGACCAAAACCACCTAGGAACCTCCTCCTTTTTACGTCACTTGGAGCGCATTCATCAAATATCAAAGAATTTGTCGCCAAATTCCAAAACTCAAAACGTAACAAGTCCAGTGTCACATACCTGCTCCCTCTCTGTGGGATCCAAGCGCCTTCGATCTCCACCACCAACACCTGCATGATCACCTACATCCTCATTCGTGATCGGAAGTAATTTAAAAAAACAATTGACTATTAAACAGTCCTTTGATAGAGAAAGTAAGTATAACAGCTGTCACCCAGTCACAGCGGATCACTGACGCCATGACAGCTGTGCTAGTAGTAGATGGTGAAATAATAAAAAATGAGGATGATATTGTGGAGGAAGTGCAAAAGGAGGATGAGGGGGAAATTTGTGTCCTATCTGACGTTAATGTGGATGTTGATGATAAGGATGTGGTTTGCGTAAATCAGTCACCAGTGGCAGCAGTTCTTGCTAATGATAAAAAGAAAGCCAGAAAAGCAACGTCTTGGGTGTGAAATTATTTTAATCTAAATTCTGACAACAGTTGTGAAGGCATCTGTTCCATTTGTAAAGCCAAAGTTAGCAGAGGAAGGGACGTTAACCATCTAGGCACCTCCTCCCTGTTACGTCATTTGCAGCGAGTTCATGCAATTTGTTTAACAAAATTATAATTTGTAAATTAATAACAAGCAATCCAGTATCAACTACCAGCAGATTGGACCATAACATGCAATCTCCACCACCAACACCCTCATCATCAACCTCCTCCTTAATAATTGAAGGTAGTCCTTCCAAAAAATGTTTTGTGGGGCCCAAACAAACTAGGGGTGAGCGGGTTCGGATTTCTGAAATCCGAACCCCCCCGAGCCCCCCCGATCCGAGTCAGGCTCGACTTTTCCCGCCTGACTCGGATCTGAAATCGAGGCAAAACGTCATCATCCCGCCTTCCGAGTCTCGCGGGTTTTGGATCCTATATAAGGTACCCGCGTCGGCGCCATTTTCTCACTCGGCTGTGGACAGTGAAGAGGGAGGGTGGGAGTTAGGGCTGTGTAGTGTAGTGTAGTGTAGTGCTGCTGTTGTCCACTACTTCAAAGTCCATAGGGGCTGGCTGTGTTGTGCTGTGCTGCTGTTGTTAATAGGGGCTGTGTCCACTACTTCAAAGTCCATAGGGGCTGGCTGGACTGTGTTGTGCAGTCAGTTCTCCATAGGGGCTGTGTCCACTCCAAAGTCCTGTGCAGTGTCCCAGTCCTAAAGGGGTGCTGTAGTGTTGTCCAGGGGGTGCTCTGTCCATCAGGGCTGCTCCCCCCAAGTGCTAAAAAAATAATATATTTTCTGTGTTTGTGAATTGTGTGCGCAGTAGCCGCACGTGCATCAACAAAGTAGTGCCAAGCGTGCGCCTGTGTCATAAGTAAAGGGCCAGCTGGCTTGACCGTTAAAGGGTGCTGTAACCCCCAAAGTACACTCCAGTCCAAACCAAAAAAATAATAATTTTCTGTGTTTGTGAATTGTGTGCGCAGTAGCCGCACGTGCATCAACAAAGTAGTGCCAAGCGTGCGCCTGTGTCATAAGTAAAGGGCCGGCTGGCTTGACCGTTAAAGGGTGCTGTAACCCCCGAAAGTACACTCCAGTCCAAACCAAAAAAAATATTATTTTCTGTGTTTGTGAATTGTGTGCGCAGTAGCTGCACGTGCATCAACAAAGTAGTGCCAAGCGTGCGCCTGTGTCATAAGTAAAGGGCCGGCTGGCTTGACCGTTAAGGGTGCTGTAACCCCCGAAAGTACACTCCAGTCCAAACCAAAAAAATAATAATTTTCTGTGTTTGTGAATTGTGTGCGCAGTAGCCGCACGTGCATCAACAAAGTAGTGCCAAGCGTGCGCCTGTGTCATAAGTAAAGGGCCGGCTGGCTTGACCGTTAAAGGGTGCTGTAACCCCCAAAGTACACTCCAGTCCAAACCAAAAAAAAAATTATTTTCTGTGTTTGTGAATTGTGTGCGCAGTAGCCGCACGTGCATCAACAAAGTAGTGCCAAGCGTGCGCCTGTGTCATAAGTAAAGGGCCGGCTGGCTTGACCGTTAAAGGGTGCTGTAACCCCCAAAGTACACTCCAGTCCAAACCAAAAAAATAATTATTTTCTGTGTTTGTGAATTGTGTGCGCAGTAGCCGCACGTGCATCAACAAAGTAGTGCCAAGCGTGCGCCTGTGTCATAAGTAAAGGGCCAGCTGGCTTGACCGTTAAAGGGTGCTGTAACCCCCAAAGTACACTCCAGTCCAAACCAAAAAAATAATTATTTTCTGTGTTTGTGAATTGTGTGCGCAGTAGCCGCACGTGCATCAACAAAGTAGTGCCAAGCGTGCGCCTGTGTCATTAGTAAAGGGCTGGCTGGCTTGACCGTTAAGGGTGCTGTAACCCCCGAAAGTACACTCCAGTCCAAACCAAAAAAAAAATTATTTTCTGTGTTTAGCCGCACGTATATATCAAATTGATATAACATAAATGGAGGACCAAACTTTCTCCGATAAAAATAAAATAGAGAAAGATCAAGAACCACTTCCTCCTAGTGCTGAAGCTGCTGCCACTAGTCATGACATAGACGATAACATGCCATCAACGTCGTCTGCCAAGGCCGATGCCCAATGTCATAGTAGAGGGCACATACAATCCCAAATGGCAAAGTTCAGGAAAATGACCTTGAAAAAGACATTTAAATCAGCTGAAGAGAAACGTAAACTTGCCAATATGCCATTTACGACACGGAGTGGCAAGGAACGGCTAAGGTCGATCCCTAGTATGTTCATGACTAGTGGTTCAGCTTCACATGACGATGGAAGCCCTCCTCCCACTAAAAAAATCAAAAGAGTTAAGCTGGCAAAAGCACAGCGAAGAACTGTGTTTCTAAGAAGATATCACAAATCCCCAAGGAGAGTCCAAGTGTGGTGGTGGTTGCGATGCCTGACCTTCCCAGCACTGGACGGGAAGAGGTGGCTCTTTCCACCATTTGCACACCCCCTGCAAGTGCTGAAAGGAGCACCCACAGTCCACTTGCTGATATGCAAATTGAAGATGTCACTGTTGAAGTACAACAGGATGAGGATACTGGTGTAGCTGGCGCTGAGGAGGAAGTTGGCGAGGAGGATTCTGATGGTGATGTGGTTTGTTTAAATCAGGCTCCGGGGGAGACAGTTGTTGTCCGTGGGATGAAAAAGCCCATCACGGTCATGCCTGGGCAGAAGACCAAACATTCCACCTCTTTGGTCTGGCAATATTTCTATCCAAATCCGGACAACAACTGTCTTGCCATATGTACCATATGTAAAGGTGAAATAAGTAGGGGTAGGGACGTCAACCACCTAGGAACATCCTCCCTTATACGGCACCTGCAGCGCGTTCATAAAAAGTTACTGTCAAGTTCAGAAACTTTGGCTAAGACCGTAAGCAGTCCAGGGACACCTAAATCCTGTTGTCCTGTTGTATCCAAGCGCCTGCAAACCACACCGTCAACTCCCTCCTCGTCAATTTCCTCCTTAGTCAGGATCGGAAGTAGTCCTGCAGGCCATGTCACTGGCATGACTGACTCTCCTATCCGGGATTCCTCCGGAGGATCCTGCATTGCTACGCCTACTGCTGCCGCTGCTGCTGTTGCTGCTGCTGGGAGTCGTTCATCATCCCAGAGAGGAAGTAGGAACACCACTACTTTTACTAAACAATTGACCCTCCAACAGTCCTTAGCGAGGAGGATGAAGTACGACAGCAGTCATCCTGAAGCAAAACGTATAACTGAGGCCTTGACTGCTATGTTGGTGTTAGACGTGCGTCCGGTATCCGCCATTAGTGCAGTGGGATTTAGACAATTGATGGAGGTAGTGTGTCCCCGGTTCCAAATCGCGTCTAGATTCCACTTCACTAGGCAGGCGATACCGAGACTGTACAGAAACGTCAGAAAAAGTGTCCTCAGTGTCCTGAAAAATGCCGTTGTACACAATGTCCACTTAACCACGGACATGTGGACAAGTGGAACAGGGCAGACTAAGGACTATATGACTGTGACAGCCCACTGGGTAGATGTATCACCTTACGCAGCAACAGCAGCAGCGTCACCAGTAGCAGCATCTCAGAAACGCCAGCTCGTTACAAGGCAGGCTACGCTGTGTATCACCGGTTTCAGTAAGAGGCACACCGCCGACAACCTCTTAGAGAAACTGAGGGAAATCATCGCCCAGTGGCTTACCCCACTTAGACTCTCCTGGGGATTTGTGATATCTGACAACGCCACCAATATTGTGCGGGCATTACATCTGGGCAAATTCCAGCACGTCCCATGTTTTGCTCACACAATAAACTTGGTTGTGCAGAATTTTCTGAAAAGCGACAGGGGCGTGCAGGAGACGCTTTGGGTGGCCCGAAAAATTTCTGGCCACTTTCGCCATTCAGCGACTGCGTGCCGAAGACTGGAGCGCCAGCAAACACTCTTGAACCTGCCCCGCCATCACCTGAAGCAAGAGGTTGTGACGCGGTGGAACTCAACCCTCCTTATGCTTCAGAGGATGGAGGAGCAGCAAAAGGCCATACAAGCCTATACATCCACCTATGACATAGGCAAAGGAGGGGGTATGCACCTGACTCAAGCGCAGTGGAGAATGATTTCCGTGTTGTGCAAGGTTCTCCAGCCCTTCGAACTTGCCACACGTGAAGTCAGTTCAGACACTGCCAGCTTGAGTCAGGTCATTCCCCTCATCAGGCTTTTGCAGAAGCAGCTGGAGAAAGTGAAGGAGGAGCTAAGACGGAGCGATTCCGCTCGGCATGTGGGACTTGTGGATGAAGCCCTTCATTCGCTTTGCCAGGATTCCAGGGTGGTCAATCTGTTGAAATCAGACCACTACATTTTGGCCACCATCCTCGATCCTAGGTTTAAAGCCTATGTGGTGTCTCTCTTTCCGGCCGACACAAGCCTGCAGAGGTGCAAAGACCTGCTGGTGAACACACTGTCAGCTGAAGCGGAACGTGACACGTCAACGGCTCCTTCTTCATTTTCTCCCGCAACTGGGGCTGCCAGGAAAAAACTTAGGTATCCTAAGCAACCCGCTGGCGGTGATGCAGGGCAGGCAGGACCAAGTTTGGACATCTGGTCCGGACTGAAGGACCTGGCAACAATTTCTGACATGTCTACTGTCACTGCATATGATACTGTCACCATTGACAGAATGGTGGAGGATTACATTGGTGACAGCATCCAAGTAGGCATGTCAGACAGTCCATACCTGTACTGGCAGGAAAAAGAGGCAATTTGGAGGCCCCTGTACAAACTGGCTCTATTTTACCTGAGTTGCCCCACCTCCAGTGTGTACTCCGAAAGAGTGTTTAGTGCAGCCGGGAACCTTGTCAGCGAAAGGCGTAGGAGGTTGCTTCCACAGAATGTGGAGAAGATGATGTTCATCAAAATTAATTATCAGCTCTTCCAGGGAGACCAGCCTCCAGAAGGTACAGAGGGACCTGTGGTGGTGGATTCAAGTGGGGACGAGTTAATACTTTGTGAGGATGAGGATGTACACACTGAAGAGGGTGAGGAATCGGTGGATGAGGAGGATGAGGATGACATCTTGCCTCCGTAGAGCCAGTTTGTGCAGGGACACATTAATTGCCAGCTTGTTTTGTGGGGGCCCAAATGAACCAATCATTTCAGCCACAGTTGTGTGGCAGACCCTGGCGCTGAAATAATTGATTTGTTAAAGTGCGCATGTCCTGTTTATACAACAAGGGTGGGTGGGAGGGCCCAAGGACAATTCCATCTTGCACCTCTTTTTTTTCTTTGCATTATGTACAGTTTGGGGCCTTGTTTTTCTAACTGCCATCCTGTCTGCCACTGCAGTGTCACTCCTAGATGGGTCACGTGTTTGTGCCGCCCACTCGTGTCGCTTAGCATAGTCATCCAGCTACCTCGGTGCAACCTTTTGGACATAAAAACACTATTGTGAGGTGTGAGGTGTTCAGAACAGACTGGAAATGAGTGGAAATTAAGGTTATTGAGGTTAATAATAGCATAGGAGCAGAAAAACCTACAAATTCTGTGATTTTAGCTGTTTTTATGCTTTTTTTCAAAAAAATACAGATACAAAACCCAGAACCCAAAACACGGAAGGGTGGTTTTGGCAAAACCAATCCAGATCCAAAACACGAAGAAAGATCCAGATCCAAAACCAAAACACAAAACACGAAAAGTGGCCGGTGCACACCCCTAAAACAAACCAAGGAGTTCAGCCACGAAAGTGTCAGTCCTAGTGGCTAAAGTGCTTGGTTTGTTAAACTGTGCATGTCTTTTTTAATATCCCACATAAGAGTGGGTGGGAGGGACAATTCCATCTTGCACCTCTTTCCTTTACATTTGGCACAATTTGGGGCATTGCCGACTGACATTATTATAGTTTATTAAACTGCCATCCTGTCTGCCACTGCTGTGTGGTAATGTCTCATAGATGTCTGATATTTTTTTAAACTGCCGTGTGTTTGTGTCGCTGCTCTGTCGCTTACTTTAGCCAGCCAGCTCGCTGCAGCCTTTGGCCTATATTGGTGAAAAATAGTGAAATCAATACTGTGAGCTGTGAGGTGGTTAAAAATGCCTAGAAATGCCTGAAAATCATTGTTATTAAGGTTAATAATACTGTAGGAACAAAAACAGGCCCAAATTATGTGGTTTTAGCTGTATTTATGACTTTTTAAGAAAAAATCCAGATCCAAAACCAAAACACGAAAACAAAACATGGAGGAAAAAAATCCAAAACCAGATTCAGATCCAAAACCAGGGGAGATCCTGATCCAAAACCAAAACACGGCGGTCGGCGCACATCTCTAGTTTTGGATCTGGATTGGTTTTGCCAAAACCCAACCTCCGTGTTTTGTTTTCATGTTTTGGTTTTGGATCTGGATTTTATCTTAAAGAATCATAAACACAGCTAAAATCACATAAAATGGGCCTGTTTTTGTTCCTACAGTATAATTAACCTCAATAACATTTATTTCCAGTAATTTCCAATCAATTTTGACCACCTCACAATATTATTTGCTTCATCTACTTAAGGCCAAAAGGTTGCATCCAGCTAGCTGGCTGACTAAGCTAAGTGACACAGTGGGTGGCACTAGTATGTGGCAGTTCAGTTTCTATTTTCCAACACGGATACAGTGTGTTATACAGTGTGTGCTGGATACACCAATAGTGCACTTACTGTGACAGCAGTGTAGGCAGAGCGGGGTTGCTGACGGTGTTCTCAGTACATGGAATGGCAGTGCTGCGGTGCTGGCAGTGTCCTCAGTGAAGGGTACCGGTGATGTCGGCAGTGTGGGGGTCCCAGCGGTGTCTTAGTGCAGGTTTGCTGGCTGTGTCGGCCGTGCGGGGGTGCCAGCTGTGTCTTTAGTGCAGGTTTGCTGGCTATGTTGGCAGTGAGGGGTTTCCTGGCAGTGTCCTCTGTACATGGAATGGCAGTGTTCTCAGTTAAGGGTGCCGGCGGTGTTGGCAGAGCGAGGATGCCAGCAGTGTCCTCAGTGCAGGTTTGCTGACTGTGTCGGCAGTGCAGGGGTGTTCTCAGTGCAGGGTGCCGGTGGTGTCGGGAGAGCGGGGGTGCCAGCGGTGTCCTCAGTGCATGTGTGCTGACAGTGTCGGCAGTGCAGGGGTGCTGGTGGTGTCGGCAGTGTGGGGGTTGCTGACGGTGTCCTCAGTACGTTGGGCAGCAGTGCAGGAGTGTCTGCAGCGGTGGTGTTGGCAGCGGGGGGATGCTGCCAGTGGGGGTGCCGGCGGTGCCAGGCAGCGGGGGATGGCGGACGCCATTTTCTTTTTCTCCTTTGTGCTGTTTTCAATGGGCTTAACGCTGATTGGCTGAGAGCCGTGACAGACAGCTCTCAGCCAATCAGCGTTAAGCCCGCTCAAACAAAACCTCGCAACTCGACAGCGGGGTCGCAAGGTTTTGCCTCAGGTGAGGGATCGGGGGCAGGCAGGGAGATCCGATCCGAGCCGGAACCCCTAAAATCTCTGAGATCCAAACCCGCTCATCTCTAGTTAAGGGTGGTGGTTAAAAGGTTGTGGCAAAAGGTATTCACCGGCTCCCGACAAGAGGCCGATATGCTGAATGGTAGTAATGAGGTCCGTGTGTTCAGGAACACGGGAGCACAGGAGTGTGTGTACAGGAACACGGAAGCGCAGGAGTGTGTGTACAAGGACACGCCAGCTCAGGAGTGTGTGCACAGGAATACGGCAGCACAGGAACACGGGTGCACAGGAGCGTGTGCACGGGAACACGGGAGCACAGCAGCGTGTGCACAGGAACACGGGAGCACAGGAGCGTGTGTACAGGAACACGGGATCACAGCAGCATGTGTACAGGAACTCAGAAGCAAGGCTGAACACAGCAGAGTTTGGGATGGCCTTTTAGTATGATCTAAAGCTGCTGATATGTAGCTACAATTCATAAATCCAAGATTGAGCAGCAGTACAAGGACGTTACAATCCGCTCCCCACACAGGGGATAAATCAGTTATATGCAATGTTGGCTATGTGCTTTAAAAGCAGCAGCAGCAACATCTCCTCTGCCAAAATGTGAAACGTGTCAGCGGTCATACGTCCCATGTTTCTGGTGAGTTCTTCAGCGGCCACTCGTCCCATGTTTCCGGTGATTTCTTCAGCGGCCACCCGCCCCATGTTTCCGGTGATTTCTTCAGTGGCCACCCGTCCCATGTTTCCGGTGATTTCTTCAGTGGCCATACGTCCCATGTTTCTGGTGAGTTCTTCAGCGGCCACCCGTCCCATGTTTCCGGTGATTTCTTTAGTGGCCACCCGTCCCATGTTTCTGGTGAGTTCTTCAGTGGCCATCCATCCCATGTCTCTGGTGATTTCTTCAGCAGCCACCCGTCCCATGTTTCCGGTGATTTCTTCAGTGGCCATACGTCCCATGTTTCTGGTGATTTCTTCAGTGGTCAGACGTCCCATGTTTCCGGTGAGTTCTTCAGTGGCCACCCATCCCATGTTTCCGGTGATTTCTTCAGCGGCCACCCGTCCCATGTTTCTGGTAAATCTTTAGTGGCCATACATCCCATGTTTCTGGTGATTTCTTCAGTTGCCACCCGTCCCATGTTTCTGGTGATTTCTTCAGTGGCCACCAGTCCCATGTTTCTGGTGATTTCTTCAGTGGCCATACGTCCCATGTTTCTGGTGATTTCTTCAGTGGTCAGACGTCCCATGTTTCCGGTGAGTTCTTCAGTGGCCACCCGTCCCATGTTTCTGGTGATTTCTTCAGTGGCCACCAGTCCCATGTTTCTGGTGATTTCTTCAGTGGCCACCCGTCCCATGTTTCCAGTGATTTCTTCAAGGGCCATACGTCTCATGTTTCCGGTGATTTCATCAGTGGCCACACGTCCCATGTTTCCGGTGAGTTCTTCAGCGGCCACCCGTCCCATGTTTCCGGTGATTTCTTCAGTGGCCACCCGTCCCATGTTTCTGGTGATTACTTCGGAAATATAGAGGTGGTGCCATTTTTTCGAAGGAATCACCAGAAATATGGAGCATGTGCAGAGAATAGAAACATAGAATTTTACGGCATATGAGAACCACTTGCCCCATCTAGTATGCTCCTTTTATTAATCTTATGGTAACCTCATCCCTATTTGACCTAGTAGTGAAGACTCTGCTACTGACCAGCTCAGAGGGATATGATGTGGGAAAGTACCAGTTGCAGGTAGGCTCTCATTACTTACTGGCCATGAATCTGACAGCATTACAAATGGCACTACATGGTCCCTAGGAGGAGATGGCACCACGCATTGGCTTTGGCTGAGCACACAGGAAATGCTGCAAGTGGGAAACTCATCGCTTCGGAGGTGGGCTATGTATTATCACATAGAGACTAAATAGATCAGACACATTTCTACTAGCGAGATAATGTACACCTAACACAATACCCGCTGCGGTTCCTAAGGGATCAAGAATTGCACAATGGTGGACAATGAGACACTTCAGGCTTACACTGTGACAGAGCCATAGCAACCCCACAAGGTGTCCCTGGCGATGCCAACAAGCGGGGGCATTGAGGATATGTGGAGCCAAGTACAGGGGAGGGGGTCAGGCATAGAGGTACCCTTCCAACATTATACTGTTTGTGTGCTTGAGTGTGGTGATGCCCCCACCAACTTTATTGATAGCAGGGGCGTATTTATAATGGGTGCAGGGTGTGCAGTGTACATGGGCCCCTGGGTCGAGGGGGGCCCACACCGCACACCCTGCACCCATATTATACTTACCACTCCGGAGTCCCACGTCAGAGCCTGGAAAATGGCTGGAAAATGGCCGCCATTTTCCCGGGGGTTTTGCGCATGCGCAGTATAGAAAACACTGTGAAAATGGCTGCCGTGCCATTTTCCTGGTGACCTTCGCATGCGCTGTAGTCTGTGCCCAGAGTCTAGCGCTGTGCTCAGTGCGCTGCCAGAGAGAGAGAAGGGGGCCCTGTGCAGAGACTGCACATGAGCCCCTGCTTCTCTTGAAATACCCCTGAGTGGGAGGTTGGGACCTGCAGTGTGTTTTGGTGCCATAATAAATCTCTCTCTGTTTACCACTGTGGGTGGAATTCGTGGGGAATAGGGGGCAACTAACGCCATATTCTCCATAGAGACTTAGTACCTCATTCATAGTCGGTCGTTGTGGCCGCACGGTCGTACGCCACCGATGTTCGCTAAACTGCGCATGCATAAAATTCGCAATGCGCGTGCGCAAACTAGCTATTACGATCAGAAATTGCTCTCTCCTTCAACTTGGCCAGGTCATTAGTTTGAGTGACAGGATGAGGCGTTTGTGGGTGGTAACAGGGGAAGGTGCTTGTGAACGGGGGTGTGGAGATCCGAACGCAGGCGTGCCTGACTATGCAAACGGCGTTTTATGGGAGTGCATAATTAACTAAGTAGTGTCATGGCACACGTGACATGGGAGGTTTTTACACTGACTTGATCGTAGTGCTTATGAGAGGGTATGGTCAGCGTTAAGCTCTACGACCAGCTCCGATGGTTCTCGATGAACTCGATTAATCCTTATATGGCCAGAGATGACGTGTAATGGGAACGAGAAGGGGGCGTATTTTTAGTCTTACGGCCGCATCCTCCCCTCGCTTTTCCAGCTAACGATCCCATCTTAACGACGCAACTTGCGAGCGCTTCATTTGCATATCTCGCCCCTTTTACCTTACGACCGTGCGGCCGCAACAACCGACTCTGAATGAGGTCCCTAGTGCTGAGTGATGTCTTTCTGGTTGATGTATCAAGAGTGGAGAAACGGACCAGTGGAGGAGTCGCCCAAAGCAACCAATCAGCTTTTACCTAACATTTTATAGAATGTACTTGATAAATGCTAACTCAAACCTGATTGGGTGCTATGGGCAACTTCTCCACTTTTCATTGTTTTATACAACAACCCAATTTGTTTAGAGGAAGTTATATTCATTTATTTATTTTAACTTTAGAACTATACAGTCAGGGGCATTTTAAGAGAGGAGGGGACCTGTGTGCATTCTCCGTGCAGGGCCCCCTCCTCTCTCACCGGCGGCCGGCAGCCGACTGACGCCGAGTGTGACTCCGAGTGTGCCCGGAGTCTACTGCGCATGCGCAGAAGGCGGGAAAAATGGCCACGGTGGCCATTTTCCGGTGTTCTGTGCAGCGCAGACACCTGACACGGGACCACGGACAGGTGAGTTTTAAATTATATGGGTGCAGGGTGTGTGCGGTGCGGGACCCCCCTGGACCCTACACCAGTGGTTCCCAAACTGTGTGCCGTGGCACCCTGGGACACTTGCAGGGGTGCCTCAGGATGGTAGTCCAGCACCAAATCAAATTATTTATGGTCAATGTAATGTAAATATGTCAACAAACAGAAGGGCAAACCAGTCCACCACCACGTAACTGAGGGTGACAGGTAAGCACAATTTACTTCACTTTACTATTTTACTGGATTTCTCAATTTCTCAATAACAAACTTAAACGTAGGGGTGCCGTGAAAACAATGCCAATACTCTAGGGCGCCGTAATTCAAAAATGTTTGGGAACCACTGCCCTGCACCCATTATAGATACGCCCCTGTATACAGTTATGCAGAATAATATATATTTTTTTGGAATTATCTTCCATTTCTTAAAGTACATAAAGACTTTAGCAGCCGTCTTAAGCTGCCCATCCACTAGGCAATTAAACCTAGCGATTGAGCGATAACGACTGTCGTTATCGTTCAATCGCTTGGTAATCACCCGCAAATCGTGCAGTTTAATGTCTTTAATGCACGCGCATTGCTGGTCGTATTGGACATCTTTCATCGGCCAAACAAGCTGGTCAACCTGAAGATAACGTCAGGTTCAGTATGTTGCCAGAAGATTGATGAGCCTGCACCGAACGACTGCTCGTTCAGTGCAGGCTCATCCCAGACATAGAAACGGCTGCACGATTACAATGTGGTAATTGTGCTGTTGTTTCTATGTTGTGTAGTGGATGGGCAGCTTTAATGTGACCGGCGATTACCCACAATGTCCCCTGTTTGTGAAGTGGTTCTACAGGGGTAAGATGAGAATTGTCCAACAGGGTCTATGGCCCTCATTCAGAGCCGTACGCTCTGAGCAGAGCGCACGCTCTGAATGAGGGCCGGCCTCCATGAAAATGGAGCGTCCTCCTGGACGCTCGTATAGCTGTGGGTCACCACCCACAGGCTATACGAGCGTGCAGTTTGATGGCCGCGATGGTCGTGACCATCGCGACCATCGAAACTGCGAGCCGGAGCCTGCGGTTGAGGTTTTCAACCGCAAGCTCAGGAGTGATTTTGGCTCTATCAGAGCCAAAATCACTCCCACTGACATCACTAGTGATGTCAGTGGGCCGGCTTCTGACGGGAGGCGTTCCCTTGGGAACGCCCCCGTCAGGGAGGCACGCCTACCAAAGGGGGCGTGCTGTCAATCAACATCGACAGCACGCCCCCTTTGATCAGACACAACGAGCGAAGGACTTTCCTTCGCTCGTCGCGTCTGGCGCATGCGCACGACGGAGCTCCCTCCGTCGTGCGCATGCTCAGTCCAGAACATCGACCCACTTGCGAGCGGACAGCCGCTCGCGAGTGGGTCTGAATCAGGCCCTATGTCTGTCTCCACCTCTAGTGTTTGTGTGACTGGCAGCAGTGATGTAATGTGTGACTGGCAGCAGTGATGTAATGTTTGACCGGCGGCAGTGATGTAATGTGTGACCGGCGGCAGTGATGTAATGTGTGACCGGCGGCAATGATGTAATGTGTGACCGGCGGCAGTGTGACCGGCGGCAGTGATGTAATGTGTGACCGGCGGCAGTGATGTAACGTGTGACCGGCGGCAGTGATGTAACGTGTGACTGGTGGCAGTGATGTAATGTGTGACCGGCGGCAGTGATGTAACGTGTGACCGGCGGCAGTGATATAACGTGTGACCGGCGGCAGTGATGTAATGTGTGACTGGTGGCAGTGATGTAACGTGTGATCGGTGGCAGTGATGTAACGCGTGACCGGCGGCAGTGATATAACGCGTGACCGGCGGTAGTGATATAACGCGTGACTGGCGGCAGTGATGTAATGTGTGACTGGCGGCAGTGAAATAATGTGTGACCGGCGGCAGTGATGTAATGTGTGACCGGCGGTAGTGATGTAATGTGTGACCGGCGGCAGTGATGTAATGTGTGACCGGCGGCAGTGATTTAATGTGTGACCGGCGGCAGTGATGTAATGTGTGACCGGCGGCAGTGATGTAACGTGTGACTGGCGGCAGTGATATAACGTGTGACCGGCGGCAGTGATATATCGTTTGACCGGCGGCAGTGATGTAATGTGTGACCGGCGGCAGTGATATAATGTGTGACCGGCGGCAGTGATGTAATGTGTGACCGGCGGCAGTGATGTAATGTGTGACCGGCGGCAGTGATGTAATGTGTGACCGGCGGCAGTGATGTAATGTGTGACCGGCGGCAGTGATGTAATGTGTGACCGGCGGCAGTGATGTAATGTGTGACCGGCGGCAGTGATGTAATGTGTGACCGGCGGCAGTGATGTAATGTGTGACCGGCGGCAGTGATGTAATGTGTGACTGGCGGCAGTGATGTAATGTGTGACTGGCGGCAGTGATGTAATGTGTGACTGGCGGCAGTGATGTAACGTGTGACTGGTGGCAGTGATGTAACGTGTGACCGGCGGCAGTGATGTAATGTGTGACCGGCAGCAGTGTGACTGGCGGCAGTGATGTAATGTGTGACCGGCGGCAGTGATATAATGTGTGACTGGCGGCAGTGATATAATGTGTGACTGGCGGCAGTGATATAATGTGTGACTGGCGGCAGTGATATAATGTGTGACTGGCGGCAGTGATGTAATGTGTGACCGGCGGCAGTGATGTAATGTGTGACTGGTGGCAGTGATGTAATGTGTGACTGGCAGCAGTGATGTAATGTGTGACTGGCAGCAGTGATGTAATGTGTGACCGGCGGCAGTGATATAATGTGTGACTGGCGGCAGTGATATAATGTGTGACTGGCAGCAGTGATATAATGTGTGACTGGCGGTAGTGATATAACACGTGACTGGCGGCAGTGATGTAATGTGTGACTGGCGGCAGTGAAATAATGTGTGACCGGGGGCAGTGATGTAATGTGTGACCGGCGGTAGTGATGTAATGTGTGACCGGCGGCAGTGATGTAATGTGTGATCGGCGGCACTGATTTAATGTGTGACCGGCGGCAGTGATGTAATGTGTGACCGGCGGCAGTGATGTGATGTGTGACTGGCGGTAGTGATGTATATAATGTGTGACTGGCGGTAGTGATGTAATGTGTGACTGGCGGTAGTGATGTAATGTGTGACTGGCGGCAGTGATGTAATGTGTGACTGGCGGCAGTGATGTAATGTGTGACTGGCGGCAGTGATATAATGTGTGACTGGCGGCAGTGATATAATGTGTGACCGGCGGTAGTGATGTAATGTGTGACTGGAGGCAGTGATATAAAGCATCGGGTCCTATCGGAGTTCTTCTCCTATGGCCAAGTATAACCTAAGGTAACAATGGACGGACAAGGACTTGGCTAAGAAGAGGTCCCAGCCTTTAATTTCCTGAGCCCCGGTCATTAGTACTAATTTACACTTCTGTCCAATCTGTGGGCCTGATTCAGCAAGAATCGCCGATGTGATCACACAAGCAGATGGGCGATTGTGGCGTACTGCGCATGTGTATGCATCGCAGTACGCGCACGCCTCACTGTGATCAGGACTGCGATCGCGGTGACAATGCAGAGTGATAGACAGGAAGCACCGTTTTGGGGGAAATGATGGGGGGGTGGTCGGCGAAATTCAGGCGTGCCAGAGCGTTTGAACGCCGTTGCAGGTGCGTGCATATAATAGCCACTGCGATGGCATACGCAGCCCGAGTGCTCACTGCGTACAGGAAAGCTAGCAATTTATTAGTGAGGTCTGACCTGCTGTAAATGCGCAAGTGGCCCCGATGTACTTCGATGTTACCGATGTTTTGGCGGGATTGCAAGGTACGACAGATGTGCGAGAGGGGAAGTGGGCGTCTGCATGTTGTTTGGGCGAGTGCATTGCGATTGCACATATTAGCATACTTTCACAGCAGACCTGCGTACGCAATTGCAGCCGCCATCGCATTAGCGATCCTTGCTGAACCAGGCGCTGTGTTCCGATGCTAAGTGAGAGATTCCGTCCAGGCACTTTTATTCCTTATGTGGCAAATATCTATAAATTACCAGTTATGTGTTTTTAGCCCTCATAATCCTACAAATCGTTAGTGAATAATCACCAATCTTTTGAACTTGCGCTAAGTAGACGAGGGAGCCAGGGACGTGTGCCCAGATCTTGTTTACTCAAAAGTGTAGGGAGGTATTATGGGGCTAAGGTTACACCAGGTGTTGTTGCATTATGAGCTTTGTCTCAGACTCTACAGTAATAACTTCATACTGGACACCACCCATCAAACACAGCAAACTGTAACATAAGAGGTTCTTTTATATAATGCACCCTGGGGGTTACTTACTAACAACGTGCCAACATTCACTAACAGAAAACAACTGATTTGATATTTGCTTTAACTACTGTATGTTACTTGCACTAAAGTGAGCAGAGCTAACTGACCATTTCTTTGTATGGATTTCTGCACATATTTAGCAAATAAAAACCACAGCATACATGCCTACCGGATCCCGCCAAGTGCCCATGGTTCCCATAGCGCAGAGTAAGGTGGGGCCATGTTATTGCAAAACATGTCACTGCGCTGCCCCTGCACTCGCCACTTGGACCTCCCCACGGTGATCTATGGTTAAGAGACCTCAAAGTCGGCAATTATGGCCCATAGCTCAATAATAATAGACTGTCCAGGTGGTCTCTGGGCCTGATTCAGACCCGCTCGCGAGCGCTATGCACTCGCAAGCGGGTCGATGGTGGCCCAGTGCGCATGTGCACAACAGCTGGCTCCGTTGTGCGCATGCGCAAGACCCAGATAGCGACGGGCAATCCGTCGCTCCGGTCTCGTACCAAAGGGGGCGTGCTATCGATGTTTGGTGGGCGGGCCGGGGGAGTGGCTGCCCAGACGGAGGCGTTCCAATGTGAACGTCTCCGTTTGGGGGCGGCCCCACTGATATCACGAGTGATGTCAGTGGGAGAGATTTCGGCTCTGTGAGACCCTACCACAAGGGTCTCGTCGCAAGCCCGATGCTCTTGACTATCGCGACCATCTTCCTGGCCGCTCGCTATAGCTGTGGGTGGTCACCCATAGCTATGCGAGCGGCCAGGAGGCCGCTCTAAAAAACAAG
Organism: Taudactylus pleione; assembly: GCA_031769625.1. Lineage (NCBI taxonomy): Eukaryota > Metazoa > Chordata > Amphibia > Anura > Myobatrachidae > Taudactylus > Taudactylus pleione. The sequence goes on from JAUIMM010000633.1 coordinate 2,854,184, forward strand.
AAGGCCGGCCCTGATTCAGAGCGAGCGCTCTGTCAGAGCATCCGGCTCTGAATCAGGGCCTCTGTCTGATCGCAGTCAGCAACATGACTGGTTAGAAGATGGCCGCACCACACACACAATGATTTAAAAGGATCATTATTCACACTGTGGGCCTGATTCAGAGCCGGACGCTCTTTGAGAGCGCTCACTCTGAATCAGGGCATCCCTGTTTTTTCTTAAAGACGGCCTCCTGGCCGCTCGCTAAGCTGTGGGTGACCACCAACAGCTTTAGCGAGCGGCCAGATAATGGTTGTGATGGTCACGATCATCGCGACCATCGGGGCTTGCGACAAGACCCTTGTGGTAGTGTCTCGTTCCCGCAAGCCCCAGTGAGCTTTCGGCTCTAATAGAGCCAGAAGCTCACCACTGACATCACTCTTGATGTCAGTGGGGCCGCCCCCAAACGACAGACGTTCTTTCAGGAACGCCTCCGTTTGGTCAGCCACCAACTCTGCCCGCCTCCAAAATGGGGCAAATGGTCAATCACAATCGACAGCTGCCCCGTTTTGGTGTGAGACCCTTAGCAACGGAGCACCCATCGCTGGACAGGTCTTGCGCATGCGCAGTGGGGGACTATAGATCCACTTGCGAGCACTGTGCGCTTGCGAGTGGGTCTGAATTAGGCCCTGTGCTCTATATAAACCAATTGCTCCATTTCACCCCAGACGTCCCAGCTGTGCCAAATTGTAGGAAGACAGTCCACCGCTTGGGGCGTTGGGAAGCATGTCTCCACTTAGCGTGGTGCCTCTGGTTCATGCAGTAATTCAAGGTAGAGATGGCCATTGACCATCGATGATGCACAATCATCGATGGTTTATGGCCAATGTCGAATGCTTTTGCCATCAATGGGGGAAAACCAGATGGTTTCCCTCCATCGATGGTAAAGCATAACCAAATGTTTTTTTTTTGCAAGGTGTCGGGACAGAGCATAGCTCCGCACCCAACACCTGCGAAGCCCTTCCCCCAGGTTCTGATTGGCCCACGGGCCAGTCAGTTAAAGAACAGGGATGACCATCGGCTTTCCCCAAGCTCTCCCCTCATGGTGAATAATTGCCATGCGCAGTAATGCTCCTTACACAGTATGTCTTACACAGTAATGCCCTTTATAACACATTATGCCACACACAGTAATGCCCTGTATAACACAATATGACACATGCAGTAATGCCCAGTATAACACATTATGCCACACGCAGTAATGCCCAGTATAACACATTATGCCACACGCAGTAATGCCCTGTATAACACATTATGCCACACACAGTAATGCCCAGTATAACACATTATGCCACAAGCAGTAATGCTGTGTATAACAAATTATGCTACATACAGTAATGCCCTTTATAATACATTATCCCCAATTCAAATTACACCACACAGTAGTCCCTTATTCATGTTACGACACTCAGTAGTGCCCCTTTTACACAATGCCCAAATTAGTGCCTCTTATAAACAATGCCCACAGTAGTAGTTCCCTTTATACAATGCCCACAGCAGTGGTGCCCCTTATACAATGCCCACAGCAGTGGTGCCCCTTATACAATGCCCACAGCAGTGGTTCCCCTTACACAATGCCCCCGGGAGTGGTGCCCCCTATGCAGTGCCCCCATTAGTAGTGCCCCCAGTGGTTATGCCCGGAGTGGTAATTCCCCCTATAGTAGAGCCCCCAGTAGTAATGCCCCCAGTGATAGTGCCCCCAGTGCTAATGCTCCCTATAGTAATGCCCCCAGTGGAAATGCCCCCTATAGTAGTGACCACAGTAGTAATGCCTCCATTAGTAGTGCCCCCAGTGGTAATGCCCCTATAGTAGTGCCCCCTATAGTAGTACACCCAGTAGTAATGCCCCTATTAGTAGTGCCCCCTATAGTAGTACCCCCAGTAGTAATGCCCCCATTAGTAGTGTCCCCTATAGTAATGCCCCCAGAGCTAGTGTCTGTATAAAAAAAAAATACAAACACAATACTTACAATAATAATAATAATTTTATTTATATAGCGCTTTTCTCCTAAAGGACTCAAAGTGTTTTACATTTACAGTACAAAATACAAAATAAGCTTAAACAAGGGACATTAGTGAAATGCTTGGGTGAAGCCCCACTGCTGTGCCCGCTGCCGTCCAGTCTGACCTCTCCTCAAATCTATGGGAGAGACGTCATGATATCATGACATCTCTCCCACAGTGCTCTCTGCGGGAGCCGGAATCTGGAGCTCAGGAGTGAGCTCCAGCTTTCCAGCAGCCACTGCGGAGAAGGGGCCGGTCGCCCTCTGGTAACTAATCTCAGCGGGCGCCCGGCAAATGGAGCCTCCCTGCGACAGCTAGCGGGAGGGAGGGTACGGGGACCGGCCCAGTTTTTTTTTTCTGGGGACTTTTTTTTTTTGGGGGGGGGGGACTCAGCAGCGCCCTTAGGGGCCAACGCTTCGGGCGACGGCCCTGTTAGCCAGTCCCTAGAACCATCCCTGATTACAGTGATAAGCACAGTCCTCCATGGACCTCTGCTTTGTCTGTGAGTAGTGAAAGGGTTAACAAGAACCGTGTTTTTCTTGCGTGTCTCATGGGTGTGTTTGTGCGCTCTCTCTTAAATATGTTATGAGGCTAATTTCAAGGGCATTTTTGAAATAGTTTAGGTAAACAAGTCTGTGATACTGCTGGAGGGAAAGACCAGAATGAGAAGAGACACAAAAGGGGGAACATACAAAATCTCCAGAGGCCGCTGGAATCACCATCTCCATGACAAATTAAATAATTCACTATTACATCTTTTCTCTCCTGCTCGGCCCTTGGTTGCATAAATCACAATTGAAGCACAGTGCACATTTTGGGCCTGATTCAGAGCCGCTCGCAAAAAGCGAGCGCTTGCTCTGAATAAGGGCGAGCGCTCTTTTTTTTAGGTTGCGGCCTCCTGGCCGCTCGCATAGCTGTGGGTGACCATCGCGACCATCAGGCTTGCGACGAGATCCTTACAGTAGGGTCTTGCGGCCGCAAGCCCCTGTGGACTTCCTGCTCTAATAGAGCAGGAAGTCCACCTACTGACATCACGAGTGATGTCAGTAGGGCCGCCCACAAATGGCAGGCGTTCCTGCAGGAACGCTTCCATTTGCCCAGCCAGCCCGCCTTCCAAACAGGGCGAGCTGTTGATCAACATCGACAGCCGCCTCTTTTGGATGCGAGCGCCGAAGCGAGTGCATTTTGCGCTCGCTCTGGGGCTCGCACACGTGCAGTGTGCACGCCGCACGTGCGCACTGGCCCACCATCAACCCGCTTGCGAGCGCTATGCACTTGCGAGCGGGTCTGAATAAGGCCCTTTGTCCCCAGAGCTGACACTCTCACATTAGTATTGCTGCATCTCTCTCTACAGCCACATCGCTACCATTTCCCCTGCGTCATCAGTGTAATAGAATTGTATTATGATCATGTACAGTGGTCAGGTCATGTTGGGGGTGTAGTGTCCTATGTCTGTATACATTGTAATAGATGTGTATTATGGTCATGTACAGTGGTCAGGACATGTTGGGGGTGTAGTGTCCTATGTCTGTATACAGTGTAATAGACGTGTATTATGGTCATGTACAGCGGTCAGGTCATGTTGGGGGTGTAGTGTCCTATGTCTGTATACATTGTAATAGATGTGTATTATGGTCATGTACAGTGGTCAGGTAATGTTGGGGGTGTAGTGTCCTATGTCTGTATACATTGTAATAGATGTGTATTATGGTCATGTACAGTGGTCAGGACATGTTGGGGGTGTAGTGTCCTATGTCTGTATACAGTGTAATAAATGTGTATTATGGTCATGTACAGTGGTCAGGACATGTTGGGGGTGTAGTGTCCTATGTCTGTATATAGTGTAATAGATGTGTATTATGATCATGTACAGTGGTCAGGACATGTTGGGGTGTAGTGTCCTATGTCTGTATAGAGTGTAATAGATGTGTATTATGATCATGTACAGTGCTCAGGTCATGTTGGGGGTGTAGTGTCCTATGTCTGTATAGAGTGTAATAGATGTGTATTATGATCATGTACAGTGGTCAGGACATGTTGGGGGTGTAGTGTCCTATGTCTGTATAGAGTGTAATAGATGTATATTATGATCATGTACAGTGGTCAGGTCATGTTGGGGGTGTAGTGTCCTATGTCTGTATAGAGTGTAATAGATGTGTATTATGGTCATGTACAGTGGTCAGGACATGTTGGGGGTGTAGTGTCCTATGTCTGTATACAGTGTAATAGATGTGTATTATGATCATGTACAGTGGTCAGGTCATGTTGGGGGTGTAGTGTCCTATGTCTGTATACAGTGTAATAGATGTGTATTATGGTCACGTACAGTGGTCAGGACATGTTGGGGGTGTAGTGTCCTATGTCTGTATACAGTGTAATAGATGTGTATTATGGTCACGTACAGTGGTCAGGTCATGTTGGGGGTGTAGTGTCCTATGTCTGTATACAGTGTAATAGAATTGTATTATGGTCATGGTTAGTGGTTAGACTGTGTTATGCATCTAGTTTATGACCAGTCACTGATCACCAGCGTTTATTAGCAGTTGCACTATAACAGGTGTAACTGATAACCCTACTAACAGGCGCATTTACTCATAACTGCTGATGTGCCTGAGCCACGGTTGCGGTAACTCGCCCTTACTGAACTTAGGATACGTGACAAAGGACCTGATTCAGAGCCGCTCGCAAGCGGCCCGATGGTATGCATACACGCATGCGCACGCTTCCTTCTGCGCATGCACAAACTACTCTGTGTGATCGCAGCCCGCTCGCTGGCCCAGCAAAGACAGCCCAGTGAAATGAGTGACAGGAGAGGCCATTTGTGGGTGGTAACAGGGGCAGGACACTGGAAACGGGGGATTGGAGGTGCAAACGCAGGCGTGCCTCGGTGTTTCAACGCCGTTTTTAAGGCGTGCATAATTAACAGGCAGCGTCACAGTACATGTCACATGCCTGATTTTTACACTGTGCTTGCAGTAGGGTAAGGCAACCACAAGCGCTGCGATCGCATCCGATGGTGCTCGATGTACCAATGTTTTAAAACACTTCCTGGAGATGACGTGCGCTAGTGGGCGTCTCTATAAACGCTAGTGGGTGTCTGCATACACAGAGCTATCACTCGCACCGCCAAAGTGGGTGTGCTTATGCCTTGGCGAGCAAGCGCTTCCCATTACGTCACTTTGACAAATTTGCATACGCTGGAGGATGCGAACGATCGCATCGAGCGAGCGGCTCTGAATCAGGTCCAATACCCCTTAGCACCCCAGTTACGGCTGTAGGGATTGGTATATGCATAACGCGAGTGTATGAGCTTTTAGACCATGCGCAAAGTGAAATCGTGCAAGATACGCTACGCAAACTCTTATTCTGCATCAGTATTTTATACAGTTGCTTTCTCCGCACTGCTGATATGATCACTTTTTTTTAGCTGTATCACGGAAAGCATTCTGTAACAAAGATTTGTGAATACGTTTCAAAAGGACGGCTATGCTATTTATTACATTAAACTTTTCTAATTGTGTTTTTATGCTGCTGACAGGAAGGGTAATTCCAGAAGGAATCGGTATGTTATACCCTCGGACCTAAGCCCGGCGGATGAAATACCCCTCCCCCTAACCCTAACTCTCCCTTAGTGGTGCCTAACCCTAACCTCCCTCCAGGCTTGCCTAAACCTAACCCCTCTTCCCCGCACCCTAAACCTAACTCTCCCGGGGGGGTGCCTAACCCTAACCTCCCCCCAGGGGTGCCTGACGCTAACCCCCCTTCCCCTAGCCTAACCCTCCTGGGGGGGAGCTTAACCCTAAGTTCCCCCGGTGGTCCCTAAACCTAACCCTCCCCCCCCTGCAGCTAACAGCTCCCAACGCCCGGCTTACCTACATTCGTTATGCGGGCGTCGGGATTTCGGCATGGGGCTGATAGGCGTCGAAATTTAGATGCTTATCTTTAGTCCCATGCCGGGCTTTCACTGTCGGGCTTCCTGACTACATCCCTTCCAGAAAACAGGACATTTACCCCCCTTACTCAGAGAGTACCTGGTCCTGGGCTGCTTCGCTGTACATAATTAGCTTTGTAATTTATGGTAAAATATAATCACTGTACAGCGTGTTGGAAGGAGACAATGAACAGGCTGGAAACATTTTCTGCTGAGACTGGTTCCACTATTTAATTTCTTCAGGGGGAAATAGCTTTACTCTTTGAACTTTTAGCTGTAATTTGGCTACACCCATAGTAAACACCATCAGGGCAGTTATCACCATATAGTATTTGCGGTTCGACATCCCAGCTGGGCGGCTGTTTAACAACACTCCCTGCGTTTACTCTTCGCTTATTGACCATCTGCTTTTCTCACAGGTGTTACACATTGGTGTCATGTTTGCTATGTTACATTCAAGCATGGCATTTACTGTAACATGTGTAACAAAATATATATTAAGCAAGTAACTTCCATTACAACTCCCATGCCATTCTCCTCATATAGCGCCAGATTTGATGGTTATCCAGTCACTACCCTTAATTTGTCTTTTGTGGTGTCACTGCCCTTACCCTGTCCTTTGTGGCTGTCACTGCCCTTACCGTGTCCTTTGTGGCTGTCACTGCCCTTACCCTGACTTTCCTTACCCTGTCCTTTGTGGCTGTCACTGCCCTTACCCTGTCCTTTGTGGCTGTCACTGCCCTTACCCTGACTTTCCTTACCCTGTCCTTTGTGGCTGTCACTGCCCTTACCCTGACTTTCCTTACCCTGTCCTTAGTGGCGTCCCTGCCCTTACCCTGTCCTTTGTGGCTGTCCCTGCCCTTACCCTGACTTCCCTTACCCTCTTTTGTGGTGTCCCTGCCCTTACCATGACTTCCCTTACCCTCTCCTTTGTGGTGTCCCTGCCCTTACCCTGACTTTCCTTACCCTGTCCTTTGTGGCTGTCACTGCCCTTACCCTGACTTCCCTTACCCTGTCCTTTGTGCTGTCACTGCCCTTACCCTGACTTTCCTTACCTTGTCCTTTGTGGCTGTCACTGCCGTTACCCTGACTTCCCTTACCCTGTCCTTTGTGCTGTCCCTGCCCTTACCCTGACTTTCCTTACCCTGTCCTTTGTGCTGTCCCTGCCCTTACCCTGACATTCCATACCCTGTCGTTTGTGGCTGTCACTGCCTTTACCCTGACTTTCTTATTCTGACTTTCCTTACCCTGTCCTTTGTGGTGTCCTTGCTCTTACCCTGTCCTTTGTGGAGTCCCTGCCCTTACCCTGACTTTCCTTACCCGGTCCTTTGTAGCCATTACTACCCTTACCCTGTCCTTTGTGGAGTCCCTGCCCTTATCCTGACTTTCCTGTGTCCTTTGTAGCCATCACTGCCCTTACCCTGTCCTTTGTAGCCATCACTGCCCTTATCCTGTCTTTTGAAGCTGCCACTGCCCTTACCCTATCCTTTGTGGCTGTCCTTTATAGCAGTCTTTGCCCTTACCCTGTCCTTCCTTAAACTGTCCTTTGTAGCTGTCGCTGCCCTTACCATGTCCTTTGTGGCCGTCGCTGCCCTTACCCTGTCCTTTGTAGCTGTCTCAGCACTTACCCTGTCCTTTGTGGCATCACTGTCCTTACTCTGTACTTTGTGTTTGTCACTTCCCTTGCCCTGTCCTTCCTTATCCTGTCCTTTGTAGCCATCACTGCCCTTACACTGTCATTCCTTACCCTGTCCTTTGTAGCCGTCACTGCCTTACCCTGTCCTTCCTTACTCTGTCCTTCATAGCCGTCACTGCGTTTACCCTGTCGTTCCTTACGCTGTCCCTTGTAGCCATCACTGCACTTACCCTGTCCTTCTTTGCCCTGTCCTTTGTAGCTGTCGCTGCCCTTACCCTATCCTTTGTGGCCATCGCTGCACTTACCATGTCCATTGTGGCCGTCGCTGCCCTTTCCCTGTACTTTGTGTCCATCGCTGCCCTTACCCTGTCTTTTGCAGCCGTCACTGCCCTTACCATGTCCTTTGTGGCTGTCCTTTATAGCAGTCTTTGCCCTTACCCTGTCCTTCCTTAAACTGTCCTTTGTAGCTGTCGCTGCCCTTACCCTGTCCTTTGTGGCCATCGCTGCCCTTACCCTGTCCTTTGTAGCTGTCTCAGCACTTACCCTGTCCTTTGTGGAGTCCCTGCCCTTACCCTGACTTTCCTTACCCTGTCCTTTGTAGCCATTACTACCCTTACCCTGTCCTTTGTGGAGTCCCTGCCCTTACCCTGACTTTCCTGTGTCCTTTGTAGCCATCACTGCCCTTACCCTGTCCTTTGTAGCCATCACTGCCCTTACCCTGTCTTTTGTAGCTGCCACTGCCCTTACCCTATCCTTTGTGGCTGTCCTTTATAGCAGTCTTTGCCCTTACCCTGTCCTTCCTTAAACAGTCCTTTGTAGCTGTCGCTGCCCTTACCATGTCCTTTGTGGCCGTCGCTGCCCTTACCCTGTCCTTTGTAACTGTCTCAGCACTTACCCTGTCCTTTGTGGCATCACTGTCCTTACTCTGTACTTTGTGTCTGTCACTTCCCTTGCCCTGTCCTTCCTTATCCTGTCCTTTGTAGCCATCACTGCCCTTACACTGTCATTCCTTACCCTGTCCTTTGTAGCCGTCACTGCCTTACCCTGTCCTTCTTTGCCCTGTCCTTTGTAGCTGTCGCTGCCCTTACTCTATCCTTTGTGGCCATCGCTGCACTTACCATGTCCTTTGTGGCCGTCGCTGCCCTTACCCTGTACTTTGTGTCCATCGCTGCCCTTACCCTGTCTTTTGTAGCCGTCACTGCCCTTACCCTGTCCTTTGTGGCTGTCGCTGCCCTTACCCTGTCCTTTGTGGCGTTACTGTCCTTACCCAGTACTTTGTGGCCGTCGCTGCCCTTACCATGTCATTTGTAGCTGTTGCTGCCCTTATCCGGTCCTTTGTGGCATTGCTGCCCTTACCCTGTCCTTTGTGTCTGTCGCTGCCCTTACCATGTGCTTTGTGGCTGTCGCTGCCCTTACCCTGTCCTTTGTAGCTGTCGCTGCCCTTACCCTGTCCTTTGTGGCTGTCGCTGCCCTTACTGTCCTTTGTGTCATCACTGTCCTTTGTAGCGGTTGCTGCCCTTACCATGTCCTTTGTGTTGTCACTATCCTTACCCTGTTTTTTTGTAGCTGTCGCTGCCCTTACCCTGTCCTTTGCTGTCGCTGCCCTTACCCTGTCCTTTGTGGCTGTCACTGCTCTTACCCTGTCCTTTGCTGTCGCTACCCTTACCCTGTCTTTTGTGGCGTCACTGTCCTTACCCTGTCTTTTGTGGCCGTCGCTGCCCATACCCTGTCTTTTGTGGCTGTCGCTGCCTTTACCCTGTCCTTTGTGTCCGTTGCTGCCCTTACCCTGTCCTTTTTGGGGTTACTGTCCTTACCCTGTCTTTTGTAGCCATTGCTGACTATACCCTGTCCTTTGTGGCCGTCGCTGCCCTTACCCTGTCCTTTGTGGCTGTCCCTGCCCTTACCCTGTCCTTTGTAGCCGTCGCTGCCCTTACCCTGTCCTTTGTAGCCGTCGCTGCCCTTACCCTGTCCTTTGTGGCCGTCACTGCCCTTACCCTGTCCTTTGTGGCCGTCGCTGCCCTTACCCTGTCATTTGTGGCTGTCGCTGCCCTTACCCTGTCATTTGTGGCTGTCGCTGCCCTTACCCTGTCCTTTGTGGCTGTTGCTGCCCTTACCCTGTCCTTTGTGGCTGTTGCTGCCCTTACCCTGTCCTTTGTATCCGTCGCTGCCCTTACCCTGTCATTTGTGGCTGTTGCTGCCCTTACCCTGTCATTTGTGGCTGTTGCTGCCCTTACCCTGTCATTTGTACCCATCGCTGCTCTTACCATGTCCTTTGTGGCGTCACTATCCTTACCCTGTTTTTTACCCTTACCCTGTCCTTTGTGACCGTAGCTGCCCTTACCATGTCCTTTGTAGCTGTTGCTGCCCTTACCCTGTCTTTTGTGGCGTCGCTGTCCTTATGGTTTTTCTATTGTCTGGAGGACTACTACTCCCAGCACAATTCACTTGTGCATTATAGTGACAGTCTACTCTGCTGACAGACTGCATTGATCACTTACATCAGATATATGAAATGGAGTAAATATCAGTCAAAACTCCAATATATATATATATATATATATATATATATATATAGAAAACACATATGTAATAACATACAATTACTGACAACACTTGTCTTTTGAATATCAATTAAAAAATGTTTGTGCACTCAACATAGCTGCAATAGTTCTCCTCAATATAATGATTCAAATGTGTCCCTTTACCAGTATTCAAGCTGGCTCAATATATGTCCCTAGAGCGCTATTTTCATCTTGTATAGTGCACTCCAAGGTGTACAGACAAGGTCACAGATCATTAAACCTGCAGCGGCAACGGCAAATTGAAGTTGCTGGGGATAATCCAAATATTCACCAAGTGCTAGCCGGGCATTTCCCTGCTGACAAGTCCATATGTAAATGAGTTGATCCCTCACTGTCAGCACAGTAAGGGTGGGATGTACTAAACATCGCTTCCAAGGTTGAAACGCCTCTCTTCGGGTACATACCGCGGTATGTACTTAAAAATGTGATTTACATCGAAAAGGACAGCTCTCCCGATAAGAGCTGTCCTTTGCGATGCCCTCGGACAGAGGGACCCTTTCGGGTTTAACACCTAGAAGTCCCTCTGGCGTCCTTCAGCGCAAGGGGTGACCTCTCAGGGTAAGCATTCCGATAAGAAGCCCATAGGCTTCTATTGGGTAAAGCCACCCGAAGCACCGTAATGCAGTGCATGCTTAGTACATATGGAAAATGCAGTAAAACCCCCATTTCCCCTTTAGTACATCCCGAACTAAGTGCATTCTGGATGTGCCGACTGAAGACAGGTTTGTACGGAGCTCACAGAGCGATCAGAAACCAACAGGAAAGAGCTTGCCGGTCATGCAGCGGTAAAATCCTATATAGCGCGAATGCTGACACCATCGGGGGTACTTACAATTGGGGTCATGACGCGTTTTGCCTGTTATCAGAAGAGGCTTTTTCAAAGAATCTTTTTTAAAAAGCCTCTCGTTATAACAGGCAAAACGCGTCAGAGACCCCGATTGTGAGTACCCCCGCTGGTGATGTCAGCATTCACATTCTAGGCAAGTATGGATTTACTAAGATCCAGAATGCTAAGCATTGTGGAGTTTGGTCCCCACAGCTTACTCCATCTGAAGGCCGCCGCATTGTGCCTATGAGCTGCACATCACAAAAATGACTGGGAGAGGGTCCCGGAGAAGCCCTCCACAGCAATGTCTGCTGCTCATGCGCGGTCCGTCAGGCGCAGGAGTCTGACACAGGAGTGAAGAGACAGCTTTAAGCCATACTTACCGACATTCTACATTCTCTCGCCAGGTCAGTGCAGCAGGGGGGGTGCGGGCGGCTTAAGTGGGCGGTGCGATCGCGTCATTGAGGCTCCGCCCCTTGCTATATAATAAAGCAGGGGGCAGGCTACAATGACGTGATTCAGCGCGAATCGTGATATCGGCCTCCGAACTGCCCACTTTCGCGAGCGGGCGGCTGGAAGCCATCCCGGGGGACTTGCCTACTCTTGCAGTGTGTCGGGAGCAGCACCTGATTTTCTGGAGGCTCCCGGCAGTCCTGGGAGAGTAGGGAAGTAACCTTTAAGCCCATTGCAGGGACCTGTCCCTGTGGGTGCGATTTCATACATTCCTGCGCTATCACATCCTCACCGCGATCATGGGGTGCTAATAGGATTGGTGATAAATGGGCCCCTATATAAGGAGGATCTCTGCAGAAGGCATTAGCAAAGGCAGCCAGCAGAAAACGTAATTTGGGTGAATAATTTGATTAATTATTGCTGGATATGTATATAAGGCAGAGTGAGGGGAAAAGACCTGTCTGCCAGTGAGGGTGAGCCTCATGCTGTGACAAGTCTGTCTTATAGCACAGATGTGTGTGAACACCTTCAGTTATAAGAATTTTGTAGTTCAGTAGTAGTAGCAGGAGCCAGGACTCAGCAGAGAAGTGATATCAGGATCAGGACATCAGAGGTGGAGTTACTAAGGACTGTCCTCGTATTTGACCACCACCCACCGAAGCTGAAATAATTGTTGCAGTGAGTTTGGTCCACCAAAACATGGCCGCTCGACTACAATGCAGAACCGCGATGCGGGGGACAGTTGTGTGGAGCAGACGGACCCTCTAGCGGGAGGCGGAGCGAGTGGGTGATGTCAGTGTGTGGGGGGCGTGTCCCTGTACAGGATCCTGCTGCGGGTGTGACAGGGGGCGTGTCTCTCGGCAGGGACAGGTGCGCAGATCTCGCGAGTGGTGGAGATCTGGGAGCTGGGCAGGAGGAGGAGGACGGCTCAGTCCTCCGAGCTCTGGGGACCGGTGCGAGGTGACACATCCCGGGGAGAGGAGAAGGAGAGGTGAGCCGCTCATACTACGGGTGTAGGTGTGCCTGAGCTGCCATAAAGCCCTGTACTGCTCTCTACTACTATATACCATCTGTACATGAGCCTGTACTCTCTGTATGTATCTTACTATACTGACCTGCGATACCCTACCAATACTAATATATATTACTCACCTCTCCTATCACCTATATGTATATAGTATTATTATATATCACTACTGTACTCTATATACATCACTATACTGACCTGTAATATCCTACCAATACTAATATACATCACTGACCTCTCCTATCACCTATATGTATATAGTATTATTATATATCACTACTGTACTCTATATACATCACTATACTGACCTGTAATACCCTACCAATACTAATATATATTACTCACCTCTCCTATCACCTATATGTATATAGTATTATTATATATCACTACTGTACTCTATATACATCACTATACTGACCTGTAATACCCTACCAATACTAATATATATTACTCACCTCTCCTATCACCTATATGTATATAGTATTATTATATATCACTACTGTACTCTATATACATCACTATACTGACCTGTAATATCCTACCAATACTAATATACATCACTGACCTCTCCTATCACCTATATGTATATAGTATTATTATATATCACTACTGTACACTATATACATCACTATACTGACCTGTAATATCCTACCAATACTAATATATATTACTCACCTCTCCTATCACCTATATGTATATAGTATTATTATATATCACTACTGTACTCTATATACATCACTATACTGACCTGTAATATCCTACCAATACTAATATACATCACTGACCTCTCCTATTACTTATATGTATATATTATTATTGTATATCACTACTGTACACTATATACATCACTATACTGACCTGTAATATCCTACCAATACTAATATACATCACTGACCTCTCCTATTACTTATATGTATATATTATTATTGTATATCACTACTGTACACTATATACATCACTATACTGACCTGCGATACCCTACCAATACTAATATATATTACTCACCTCTCCTATCACCTATATGTATATAGTATTATTATATATCACTACTGTACACTATATACATCACTATACTGACCTGTAATATCCTACCAATACTAATATACATCACTGTCCTCTCCTATCACTTATATGTATATAGTATTATTATATATCATTACTGTACTCTATATACATCACTATACTGAACTGTAATATCCTACCAATACTAATATACATCACTGACCTCTCCTATCACTTATATGTATATAGTATTATTGTATATCACTACTGTATTCCTATATACATCACTATACTGACCTGTAATATCCTACCAATACTAATATACATCACTGACCTCTCCTATTACTTATATGTATATAGTATTATTGTATATCACTACTGTACACTATATACATCACTATACTGACCTGTAATATCCTACCAATACTAATATACATCACTGACCTCACCTATCATTTATATGTATATAGTATTATTGTATATCACTACTGTACTCTATATACATCACTATACTGACCTGTAATATCCTACCAATACTAATATACATCACTGTCCTCTCCTATCACTTATATGTATATAGTATTATTGTATATCACTACTGTACACTATATACATCACTATACTGACCTGTAATATCCTACCAATACTAATATACATCACTGTCCTCTCCTATCACTTATATGTATATATTATTATTGTATATCACTACTGTACACTATATACATCACTATACTGACCTGTAATATCCTACCAATACTAATATACATCACTGACCTCTCCTATTACTTATATGTATATAGTATTATTGGTGATCGGTAATGTTTAGCACTCCTGCTGCTGTGGGACTATACATCCAAGGCAGGTCCTGTTACAGTTTTGCTGTTAGGGCATATTAAAATATGTGGCAGGGCATTCTGGAATGTGTAGTTCTACAGTAGCTTGAGTGCCACACGCCTACCGTTACTCTATGTGCATCACTACAAAACTTTGGATTTAATTGTGCAGTACTGTAAGTGTTTTTTTATATTGTCTTCAGCCAGTAAAGCGCTGCTTTGAAATATTTAATATGTAAAACGTAGGCACGTGATTCATTATTTAGTATGTTTCGGACCGGACTTAACAGATAGGCGTTATGTGCCATGTAATAAAATGCTCCCATCATTACACTGCTTAGCAGCGCTCCTCGCATTGGCTGATGGGGGTAGCGCTCATTCATCGTGTCCGCGAGCAGCTGATTTCTCAATTTGTTTTTTTAACTGGTGTTTTGGAGCTTTCTGAGAACAGGGAACAAGATTATATACCTGTTTTTAATGACTGGTCACTACTGTATTATTATGTTATTATTATTTATTTATATGGCGCCACATGTGTTCCGCAGCGCCTTACAAAGTACATAAACAAATAGGTTGAGATTACAGTGACTTACAGTACAGTACAATACATTACAGGACATGGATAATATACATTGCTACATTCGCGACCATAACACCCAGATAAGCAACAATGCAAAGCAACCAAGTGTTAGGTGCCCTGGTAGACAGTAAGAAGCAGATGTAAGGAGAAGCACAAAAGGGTAGAGGGCCCTGCTCATAAGAGCTTACATTCGAAAGTTCTACTGTATACATTAGACAGTTATTATATTGGGTGTTGGTGAATATATATATATATATATATATATATATATATAGCGTTCCCGCTAGGCTGCTTTAGCGGGGCGCGGCGCCCTGCCCTCCTTCTGGAGGTCAAAAAGCACCCTGCCCTCCAGGAGGAGGGCAAAAAGCGTCCTGCCCTTACAGCCTGCGGGAGCCGTTCTCACCCGCGGGACGCAGTGTCCCGCGGGTGGACAAACATGCGGTGATCCGGTCACCGCCGGAGAATAGACGCCGGGCGCATGCGCCCGGCATCTATTCTCCCTTTCTGCAGTGCTTGGGGGCTGCCCGGCATGTCCGTAAGCGCCGGGCACGCCCCCAAGTATGACGAAAAGGGGACGCGTCTTATAGACACGCCCCCTTTTCATAACCACGCCCCCTTTTCGGACGCGCACAAGATTGCCCTCTCTAGCTCCGGCGGCCCTGCCTGCCGCCGGAGCTAGAGGGAACACTATATATATATGTGTGTGTGTGTGTGTGTGTGTGTGTGTGTGTGTGTGTGTATATATGTATGTATATATATATATATATATATATATATATATATATTTATATATATATATATATATATATGTGTGTGTGTATATGTATGTACTCGGCAATGTGTATATTATATGTTGGCCTTCATTACTGTCCTCAGTGATTATATACTGTATGACAGTATATATTCATACTGCTACACTATTCAATGCATATAAGCCGTACTAAACCGTTACATGCTGCCCTGTATATAATATGATGTACTGTAGGATTATTACACTGAGCTATAATTATTCAGCACTGTTCATGATTCGCTATTAGGTCATATTTGCTACTTATTGAGCTGCCTTAGTTCATTATGTTTAATAGAAATGTGTTACAGTTTGAGATATTTCATTGCATTAGATGTTTATCTGAATCACTGTTTTACTTTGTTGTGTGATATGTATGAGTATTATATAATATGTAGATGTCCCTGTATTATATAATATCTGCCATCACGGTATGAATGTGTTAAAACCTGAAACCATGCTCACGCCTTACATTCTGCACAATGCCAAAAGAAAAGCAGGTAAGTAGTGTTAACTCTAGCACCCTGCACCTGTCACACCCCGTGCAGTTCTTCTCTCCTGCCTGGGGTGTCGCTCTCTGCTCTGGTGCTTCTAGCACACTCTGGTCTGTATCTGAGCACTTTGTTGCATCAGCTGAGTGTGCTAGAAGCACCAGAGCAGAGGGCGACACCCCAGGCAGGAAAGAGGAACTGCGCGGGGTGTGACAGGTGCAGGGTGCTAGAATGAAGACCAGATAAGTACAGCAGGCCTGCTCCAGGGAGCTTGCAATCTACCGTCCGTAGTAGCAATCACTCATTCATAGTAATCCAATATCTGGTTCACGTGATGGATAAACGTCGGGTGAACAGTCTCCAGTTGATCATGTTGTGGACTGGAAGCGGAACTTATATATAAAGTCACTTAACAGGGCACTGGGCCACCAAATGTGACCAGTGCTTCAGTGTCTGGAACTGTGCAGGAAGGATACAGTATCATTGTTCCACGTGACAGTCTCGCTACTGACGCCAGGTTCGTGTCAGCCGAAAACGCTGTCTCCTGGCGTCGTTCCAGAATATGTCGTAAATGCTGGACTGGGTGTGAGACCTGGAGATGGGCATGGTCTACAGAGAACATCCATGTCCTACTCATCAAACCATTGGCCGACCAGGTATGCAGGAGAAAGACTCGTCGTGGTAGCTGTTCCTCCTGCCAGGACAGAAATGCGCCAACATGGGACAGATTTGATAACTGTACCGTTAAGTAACAATTACCATTGAGCTTGGCTTCTAAGAGAACGACCATACCGATACCATGCCAGGCAAATGCGCCAACAGCACCATAAACAAGCCCTGGTGACTGCAGTTCCGTTGGGACTTCACGTGCATTTGTCTGTTCAATGTGGTGAAGGATAATTCATCTGACCATACCATCTTCCCCCAGGTCTCAGTAGACCCATAAACCAGCCTGGTTTTGCCTTTTAAATGATTGCCCCTAAAAAACATCAGCCAGACTTGCCGGGAACTCGCTGATCAAATTTACCACGTCATCTTGGTCCCTGAAATCCCTGTTGAACACAACCCAGCAATTACTCCTTTCATCTTCCAAAGCCACTTAGGTCCTCCTCTCACCGCCATGTTCCCTTTAATCACAGGCGACAACAGCGGCATATTCATACGTCACCCTGACCATGTGCGGGATAAGTCTGCTTAGTTGACGTACGAGCCTCACCTCTATGGTAGTCCCCTTTGCTTTCAGTTTACTTGGTGTCATCTGTTCAACCAGGTATTTATTTTATTTTTGTCTGCGGAATATCATTTACAGAACAATTATTTTAAGGGGACTTTTATGGCTAAGTCACCGCTTGTGTTCTGGGTTTTCATCTCTGATTGTGGATTATCCATCATTATTAAGTAGGGAAACCTGTCGTTTAAATCCCCCTTTTATCAGCTGCTGCTTATGGCTCCTACAGTGCTGCCGTTCAGTAGTCTTCATTCCAGCACCCTGCATCTGTCACTCCTCGTGCAGTTCCTCTTTCCTGCCTGGGGTGTCGCTCTCTGCTCTGGTGCTTCTAACACACTCCGCTGATGCAACAAACGGCTGAGAATCAGCCATTTGTGTGGTAGTATCACCAGAGCGCAGAGCGACACCCCAGGCAGGAAAGAGTAGCTGCACGGGCTGTGACAGGTGCAGGGTGCTAGAATGATCACTAGTTCGGCTGTAAGAAAGCACTGGAGGCTGTATACAATATTACTCAGCTTCTAATTCCTTGTATCTCAGTCAAGTAAAAGACAATTATCCTTTTTATATAATATATTTCTGCACCAGCAGTCACTGTAAGGTTGGGGATCCTGCCCTGAGAGCCTTCCCAGTGTGCTGTGAGACCCTCAGATAAAGCATTGGGGGGGGGGGGGCTAGGGGTTGCTCTACACCAGGAGTCTTCAACATTGGCCCTCCAGCTGCTGTGGAACTACACATCCCAGCATGCACTGCCATAGTTTTAGCATGCTGTTATGTGCATGCTGGGATGTGTAGTTCCACAGCAGCTGGAGGGCCAAGGTTGAAGACCCCTGCACCAAACAGGTGACTTTTAAAGGACCAGTCCTACGTGTCCTGGGCCGGACGTTTACTGTGGGTTTTCTTGTTTAAGACATCTAGAAGGACAGTCGGCATATTTGTATTTCAAAGGACAGAATTCTTTTTTTTTTTTTTTTTATTTCACTGAAAATATTAATTAGTGAGTCATGTAATTTGTTGTACGTTTAATGTCGGCAAGGTCCAATCTGCGTTATATATATTGCGCCCACCACGGCAAGTTTTCTGAGCAGCATTGTGAGTGACGGCTAGCTCGAGAGATAGATATATCTATCTAGCTATTTATTTATTTATTTGTACAAACGCTGTAACCAGTCACACCATAAAGGTGACCGCTGGTTTTATTATTTCTTAGTATAATTGTGCATACACACGGTCAGATTTTTCCTTCAGATATGAACGATAACGATTTAAAAATCGTTCAGTCGTTCATATCTGAAGGAAAATCGTTCATATCTGACATGCCTGAACGATGGACGATCAACGATGCGCGTTCCCGATGGTCAGATAACGATATCTGACATCTGATGGGTTTGCAGTCAGACTTGGACGATTCCATTCATTTTAATGCAGTCAAATATCGTTCAAATTGTTCAAAACTTTGGTAAAATCGTTCAAATCGTTTAATCGTTCAATCGTTCATCTGACAAGTCTGACAAATCTGACCGTGTGTATGCTCCATTATTCGGGAGGCCAGGAACAGGTGTAGAGGCTAGCAATCCTCTTTCTAGCACTTACTATAAGCAGTGTAGCTGTTTGTGTTTCTGTCTGTGCACTATGTCTGTGTTAGGCAGTGATGATGACACCACGCACACACGTGTAATGTATGATGTTTGTGTTTCTGTCTGTGCACTATGTCTGTGTTAGGCAGTGATGATGACACAACGCACACACGTGTAATGTATGATGTTTGTGTTTCTGTCTGTGCACAATGTCTGTGTTAGGCAGTGATGATGACACCACGCACACACGTGTAATGTATGATGTTTGTGTTTCTGTCTGTGCACTATGTCTGTGTTAGGCAGTGATGATGACACAACGCACACACGTGTAATGTATGATGTTTGTGTTTCTGTCTGTGCACTATGTCTGTGTTAGGCAGTGATGATGACACAACACACACACGTGTAATGTATGATGTTTGTATTTCTGTCTGTGCACTATGTCTGTGTTAGGCAGTGATGATGACACAACACACACACGTGTAATGTATGATGTTTGTATTTCTGTCTGTGCACTATGTCTGTGTTAGGCAGTGATGATGACACAACACACACACGTGTAATGTATGATGTTTGTATTTCTGTCTGTGCACTATGTCTGTGTTAGGCAGTGATGATGACACAACACACACACGTGTAATGTATGATGTTTGTATTTCTGTCTGTGCACTATGTCTGTGTTAGGCAGTGATGATGACACCACGCACACACGTGTAATGTATGATGTTTGTATTTCTGTCTGTGCACTATGGCCCTCATTCAGAGCCGCTCGTTAGCGGCAGTACGCTCGTTCCGAGCGATGTTTGCACATCTGCGCATGCGTACGGTTTTTAGTACGCATGCGCGAACCAGTCAGTGCGGCCGAAAATCGTTGGTACGCAATATAGCGAGTGCCTGCTATTTTGAGTGACAGAATGAGGCGTATGTGGGTGGTAACAGGGGAAGGTGCTTGAAAACGGGGAGTGGAGATCCGAACGCAGGCGTGCTTAAAGGTCAAAACGGGCGTTTTATGGGTGTGCATATTTAAAACAGCAGCGTCAGTGACCACGTCACTGGGTTATTTTATAGCCAGAACTGCTCGCAAATTTGTGGTAGCAAACACCAACCACAAGAATAGCGAGCAGTTCATACGCTGGTCGATGTACTCGATTAATCTAATAAATAGCGGACATGACGTAGGATGCGAGCGGCCAGGGGGCGTTTTTAACAAATAAACGAGCGTATGTTTTGCTCGCTCGTTCAGACTTAGAGGTGTGAACAGACTGCAATGTGCGTACGGATCATTTGAATAGCCACCCCTTGTTTTTAAACGAGCGACCACAAATAGCGAACGGCTCTGAATGAGGGCCTATGTCTGTGTTAGGCAGTGATGATGACACCACGCACACACGTGTAATGTATGATGTTTGTATTTCTGTCTGTGCACTATGTCTGTGTTAGGCAGTGATGATGACACCACGCACACACGTGTAATGTATGATGTTTGTATTTCTGTCTGTGCACTATGTCTGTGTTAGGCAGTGATGATGACACCACGCACACACGTGTAATGTATGATGTTTGTGTTTCTGTCTGTGCACTATGTCTGTGTTAGGCAGTGATGATGACACAACGCACACACGTGTAATGTATGATGTTTGTGTTTCTGTCTGTGCACTATGTCTGTGTTAGGCAGTGATGATGACACAACGCACACACGTGTAATGTATGATGTTTGTGTTTCTGTCTGTGCACTATGTCTGTGTTAGGCAGTGATGATGACACAACGCACACACGTGTAATGTATGATGTTTGTATTTCTGTCTGTGCACTATGTCTGTGTTAGGCAGTGATGATGACACCACGCACACACGTGTAATGTATGATGTTTTGTTTACACTGCCGTCCGGTATCCACAACCGGTATGATTACAGGTAGTAATTAGAGACACGAGGCTCCACACCCCGTGTGTCCTCCGTGTAGCTGCATAGTGAATCAGCGTGACGCTTCTATTGTAGATGTCTCTATGTCCGGATGCTGCATCTAAGATATGGGAAAATCATTTCATGCAGACATAAATATATAGGGACAGACGGGGCCTAGTGGTTACTTAGCAGACACGAATACGAAGATTTGTGCTGTGTTTCGCCGTCTCTTCTCTTCTTTTCTCACGATATTTGATCGATTTTATAAAAAAATAATGTTTTTGTTGCTTCGTACTTTTTTATATTGAAGTGTTTGTGATTTCCATGTAACGGATTCTCTGTACAGCGCTGCGGACACTTGGTGGTGCCCTATGTTATCAATAAAGGACAATCAGCATTGTAATATTTTTGAGGTTATGTAAGAAAGTTGCTGAGTCCTCTGACTGCTACCTGTGCTAAGGGCTGCGGTATATTAAGTCGACATGTTCAGAATGTCGACATTGTAAGTTTCAGCAGTCGGCAACGCGATTTTAAATTTCACTTTGAATGTAAACCTAACCCTAAAATCTGCTGTTAGCTTTCACGGGGCCTTTTTTTAAATTTTTTTTTTATTAGAGTGGCTCTGATGTAATGGGCGCCAGACGGAGCAATTCGATTGTTGCTCCGTTCCGGCGCGAATAGCCGCAGGAGCGCACATTTTTTTGCTCAGACTCCTGAGGCGGCGAGCAGAAATGTGCGATAAGTCTGTGGTTTGGGGCGCGCTAACCAGGATTTTAGACAGGTTTAGCTGTTTTATTCAGCTAGCGCAATAATAAAACAATTTAATATTCTATTTAGACCGGGGATAAGGTGCGATCGGGCGTGCAAAAAAAAAATGTAATCACTCCCATAATGTTTACATTCTGACCACAAACCTGTCCTAAGGACCTGGCGGAGAGATTGCGCGCTGCCGGCCTGGACTTACTCTTGGCGTTGCTGTGCATGTACCTTAGACTGTATAAGTGCAGCGTGTATATATGCTCTTTGGTTACAGATGAAGGTGCTTTGCACACGTTATCTGGGAGGGCAGCTTTGTATTTCCTGCTGAAAATGTCTCTTTCCTTGACCAGGCCTTGCTTGTCTCGGGCTGGTTATACATCCTCTTACTGATGTGTGTGTGTCTACCTATCATTTATCATCCAGCTTAGTGCCGGGTTACTGACGGGAGTAATGTGTGATATGTGGCAGGGAGGCGATATGGGTGCAGCCCGCATAACCGCGCAGGGCCCATCGCAGAGATAGAAGCTTAGAAGCCAGGGGTATGGACTCCCGGCTGTATAATTATCCCCTGGCTCGTTCTGTGCACCCTGAACTCTACGTCGCTGTCATAGTTGCGTTTCCTTCTTTGTAGTTTGCGGTGTCGCTTTAGTTTGCAGGATTCAGGATATACAGTGCTTGCAGGTCGTTCCTCTGTGGTGCCAGGAGCTTGTTTCATGGGCGCCCAGTTTTCATCCGTGAGCGCCAACCTTTCACTCTCCGTACGATTGTTTGTTGCGCTAATGCTCGTTTGTGATGTGTTCTCCCTGATTGTACAGCGCTGCGGAATTTGCTGTCGCTATGTAAGGGCTTCGTACTGAATAATAAGTCCATCCTTTGGAGGCGTTTCTGGATACTTTAGCTGTTTAATGTGGAAAATAAGCCAAAAGGCCTAACCCCTATCAGTTAAATCTGTTCGCTGATACGCTGCCTTTAGTGGAGCCACTGAAGTGCGTACGTAATACACCGTATCGCTCCCATCCTCCTATTCCGTCCTCCGTCTACCCCGGCACATCCCAAACTTATCATACTTTGAAATGTATTTAATTTTTGCTGCTTGCTACTGACCTGTCCCGTCATTATGTCGGCAGCCTCACCTCCTTCATCCATCCGCCGCCATCTTTATCCTTGCGCAATGGCACCAGCCCCCTATCTGGACTGATTTCAGGCGGATTTCTGCGTGCGCACATCACTGCAGTGCCCGCCGCTCCGTCTGCACAACCTCACTAAGCTTAGCCTACGTGTCACTGCTCGTGCCGCAAATGGAAGTGTGCGCTCATTGAGACGGAATGACCAACCAAAAGACACATTTGACACCTAAAATTTAGAATGTAAGCTCTTTTGAGCAGGGCCCTCTACCCTCTTGTGCTTCTCCCTACTGTATTTTCATTTATCTCTTACTCCCCTCTAGGGCAACTAACACTTGGCTGCTTATGTGGGCGTAAAGGTCGCTAATATAGCAATATTTATTGTACTTGTCCGTGTATTGTATTGTATTGTAAGGCGCTGGTTACTTATTTGTTTGTGTACTATGTAAGGCGCTGCGGAACGCTTATGGCGCCATATAAATAAATGATGATAATAATAGTAAAAGGTGGATTTATCCAACCACTGCACCTCACACGGATGTTTACATCTACAAATAAGATAATGTAAACAATATTTAATGTTTTAATAATATTGCTCTATGAAGTATTTTGTTTAGTATTAGTATTATTATTAGTGGAGAGCTCTCTGGACCTCAGATTGAACATAGGAATATCTGTGGTTTTTTTGGATAAAGAATTCCAGATAAGCATTTAATATTTTATTTATTTGGTACAAGTTTAATCTTCTGCATCACTGTACTGTAGTTACAGCATATGTTGTTTATAACTAATGCAGCATTAATAGGTTTCTAGTTAGAACTAAACGCATTAGTTGTAGGTGTGTTTAATAGAACAAATTTGCCCTTTGTAACACATTACACAAACGTGCGACTGTGTCTCATGGCTACAGAATAACGAGCCACAGATTAGAGCTAGTAAAAAATATGGGTAAATTATAAGGCGAACACTATAGAGTCAGATAAAAGTTATCTATGAGGATAGGGTGCTAACAGCCAATGAGACGATCGCTTTCATTTTCGTAAACCTGTGCTACAGAAATGACAGAATCTGATTGGTCGCTGTGAGGTGTAACACCCTTTTTTATCTAGTTACCTTTGCACCAGTGTTGATAAATATCCCCAGTTATTGTTGGTTTGTACATGGGCAGTCTTTCCGTCAGATTAAATTCAAGTGTAAGAATCCCATTGGTTATCTGCGAAAGGAGGCGGGGTCTGAATAAATCCTAAACCTGGCTGCAGGTTATGGGATGTGCTGGGAGAGGCCTCACAGTCAATCAATAGTGCAGTGAATTAGGTGCTGCTTTGCCCACAGGTTACATGGTGTTTGTACCTCTGATAGTGACATTAGCGAATGCAACATAATGCCGTCTCCTGTGGTAAATATTACAGAAACGCCAAATGCAATGGACCGGATTGACAGCGTGGTCTATTTAATAAATCTGGCTACACACGGTGCGATCCAGTGACCGACCGCCCGATATACTGGCACCCCCCCACATGCATAGCTCTGCATGGGATCGTTCGTCGATCCCCCAGATCAATTGAACATGCAGAAAAATCTGGAGGAGCAATGGACGGCCCCACGGGAACGCACAGCAGACAGTATCATGCCCGCACACGGAACGATATAGTTCAAAACCGTCGGATCGGCCGCTATATCTTTCCGTGTGTGGGGGCCTTTAGACCGTGGCAGCAGTATTTGTTGGCTCCGTATTGTAGCTTATCTGGGCCCAAAACCGATGCCCAAATTTATTCTGATTTATCTAGTTGATTGCTACTGCTGTATTGGGCAAAGTGGCTGAAAAATGGCCGCCATCGGCCCCTTGCGGGCAGAATTCATCTCCACCTGGCCCAAGTAAAGGACAGACTGGTCTCTTCAGATCTGGCCACCAAGCTGGACACTGATCTCGTTGCGCCGCTATTGGGAGAAGCACCATGAATGGTCCCTCATGTGGCCAACATAATAGGGGCTTGCAAATCGCTGTTAGGTCCAGAGAGGGCTTTTTTTTTTTTGTCTTCTATTTCATAATAAAAATATATATGTGTAATTTAATTACATTCAATTATATCTAAGGTGGATTTTTAAGTTTTGCATAAGACATCTTGTTCATGGACAAATTAGATCCTCAGAAATATGAAAAGGAGTTTGCACAGGTCACTAAGGGGTTAATGAAGGTCAGATTGTTTATGTGGTAAACGCAGTTCCTGGTGAGTGGTTTGAGGGCGGCCTCTTCCTCTTTACTCCGTGGAAGCGCGCCCACTGTTGTCAAATCATCTCTCGTTGCGTCATTGGTCCACGAAGTCCTTGTCCGACCTGGTCACACTCAGTAACCGTTATACTTTTATAACTCCTGCTGGTAAAATTGCCCAACTTCCTGTCAAACCGCCTCACGGTGGCTCATGCGAGAGTTGGACGGCTGCCATCTTGGTTTTCTATCTTCCGACACAAAAGCAAAAATGCTTTATTCAGGCTTCTCACTGAGGTTTTAACATTTTATTTAGGAATACTACTCGCCTCTTCCTACAAACAATAAAGAACGCGTCAGATAGCAGCCATTTCTTTATGTATTAGGAGCACTGATTGGGCGCTCGTTGCATCCATTTCGTAAGTGTTGTCATATAATCTACGGTATTGAACATACTTAGGACCGAATTCAATTAGGTGCGAAAACTGGCATCTGGTGAAAAGCATTCACCGATGCGATTTTTTTTTTTTTTTTCCGCGCATCCCGGCATATCGCGCTATTCAATTCCCAGACGTTTTCGCAGGTGTGAAAACTCCATAGGCAGAAACAGGCGAAAAGTTTTCACCACCTCAGAGGCAGGTGATAAGGTCTGTAAATCCCTATTTTGGCTTAAAAATGTGGGGACTTATGACCTCCATTCAGACCCACTCGCAAGTGCCTATGCGCTCGCAAGCGGGTCGATGGTGAGGCCCTGCGCACGCGCAGCAGCCGCAGTGCGCGTGCGCTAGCTCCGGAGCGAGTGACAAATTCACTCGCTCCGGGGCTCGCTACAAAAAGGGCGGCTGTTGATGTTGATCGACAGCTCGCCCTGTTTTGTAGGCGGGGAGGAGGGGTGGCTACCTGAAGGAACGCCTGCCGTTTGTAGGCGGCCCTACTGACATCAGCAGTGATGTCAGTAGGTAGCTTCCTGCTCTGTTAGAGCAGGAAGCTACCTGTGGCTTGCGGGAGACGAGACCCGACCCCAAGGGTCTCGACCATCACCTGGTCACTCGCTAAAGCTGTGGGTGGTCACCCACAGCTTAGCGAGCGGCCAGGAGGCCGGATTTTAAAGAGGAAGCGGCCCTGAAGGAAGCGGCTCTGAATGAGGTCCTTAGTTCAGGACCCTTTTGGACACCCACCCTAATGACTAATTGGGTAAAAACAAATTTAAAATTGGCTTCATTCCCCCCTAATATTATGTCATATTTGGGGTGTCATTTTTAGGTTTGCAGGTGGCCGCAGAAGGTGTTTTTTTTTTTTTTTTTACAGTTTTTAAAACTGCACTTTATATACCCACAAATATACTATTATTGTTTAAAAAAAAATTGCTTTCAATCCACACTTATGTATATAACAGCCATTTGACTCATTTTAAGAACCCAAAATACTATTATTAGGGCTATTAATACACCTATATTGATTCCCAGGGTCAGTTAGGCTTTTTATGGGGTACAGACTGATTTCCCCAAAGTATGCTGTTCTTTTCACTACTTTCGACATTCGCAGTTTGCGCACAGATGCGTTTTTGCCTGTTTTGCAATTGAATCGGGCGAAAAGTGGGAGCGCGCCTTGAGAAAGTATGCGAAAAGTTAGCTCCAAAATTGGCGAATGACTTTTCGCACCTAATTGAATTCGGCCCTAAATGTACCGATGGAGCCAGTATCTCACCAATGGGAACGTGATTTCTGTAGTATGAAGTCTTGTGTTACATTAGTGCACAATTTGGGGGGTATTTTCATCAAGTGTGCTCCCGATACCCGCGCAATTCAGCTGCAAGTGGAAATGTTGCACGTTAATTCTGCAGTGCGTGACCTGTGTGCGGTACATGAGAGTGGGGGAATCATCTTAAACCCCCAAAAAGTGTCAAATAAGATCGGACAGTGTAGGAGGCTGTTAGTGGCCATAGGCAAAGAATTGGAGGCTGTTATATGGTGGATTTTTGTAACTTTTATGAATGATGGAAAAGTTATAGCCAGCAATCTCCGTTCTAGCAGTAAGTGTATTTCTGCGGATAAGTGTTAACAGTATTTCGGGGTACATTAAAGTCGCTCTATAGTGATTTAATTGGGGGGGATTGAATTGCTTATGGGTGCCCGATCTTCCATCTAAAGTGACCAGGAGCTATTCAGTTGTTAAAGCTAATGGTCGCAAGTGTGGCGAGCGCCCCTTATTCGAGCTCACAGAAAACTGCGATTAGTTGGGTTTCCTAGCAGCGTGCCCATTAGGCAGAGCGCCTGTTTCTTTGGACGGGTTTAGCCTCTTTACGCTTGTAAACACGGTACATTTATTGTGACATGCACGGTAAGTAATGGGAGCCCGCACCCATCAGCAAAACAATAGAATATCGCTCGTCGCATACGGGCGTGAGTATTGAATCCCCCCCGCCCCCCAAGGGTGTATACAGTAAGTACATAAAAAGTTGGCAAAGTAACAAAACGCCTGTAACTCCAACATGCAAGTTCAAAAACCCCTTTCCCTTCCGTAAACTCCATAAACATGTCCTACATCATTTCCGCCATTCTATCACTTTATTTGAGAATTATAGGCCATATTTAAAAAAAAATAAAAAAATGTAAACACATTATTATTCATTGTCAGGGGTGTCCCAGGGGTACAGCACTGTGTCCTGTCATTTTTACATTAAAATAAGGATATTTTTCCCCTCTATTTCAAATACTGTGGAGCCACGAACTAAACTCCTCGTTCACTCCCATTGTAACCCGCGTTATCATGAATGAATTACAAAAAGATTCCTAATGAAATATATATATATATATATATATATATATATATATATATATATAAAAAAAGTTTCCGCTTTTACAGGCAGTAAAAAGTCACATGAACCACTGTAATCTGTGTTACGTGTTCCCTATAAATGCTTTGCTACCTTCTATCTGGAATGTTTAACAGACAAACAAGTAGTAATGTGTCACGTGTGTGTGTGACACTCCTACAGACACAGGTGCTCCTATTGTCACTATAAACACAGCTGTTCCCATACTGCCCTCTCACCCCTCCTTACCCAGATTATCACAGGCTCACGCTTTACAGGGGTGTCACCCCCCGGCTGCCCTCTCTTATAACACTGTGATGTCAGGGCTGTCTGTGTAACACGTGTAGCGCCCTCTTATTACATATGTTGGGGTGTTTGCGCTGTCTGCGTCGCTAGAATCCATCTCTGGGAAGAACCCCGGCACTGTATAGACAGAGGCAGAGCATTGTGTGGGAATGTGCTTAGATCTCTCTTAAGGATTTTAGTAAAAGGGGCCGTAAACCCTCCACGCAACCCCCTCCCCTATATAGGGCTGCAAGCAGAGCCACGTGTTGGCCTTATCACCACTTTCTGCAGCAGTGACGGCACATAGTCCCACTGCCCATCTTTGCCACGCTGGGGAACATTATATCAGCAAGGCAAAGCGGGTCATGCGGGGGGGGGGGGGTTCACAGGGAGCGATTCAATTGTTTCATTGCACCCGATCTTCCTTCTAAAGTGACGGGAGATCAAGGGGTCCAGTATTCAGTTGTTTTGGGGCATCCATACCTTTATGGTGCATTTCACACCCAAATAGACCGGGTTCAGCTGTGTAAAATGGCTAAACCCCTCTAAAGTCCTGGTTAGTGCTCCTATACAGTAGTTTGGGCGCTCAAACGTTGGGCTTTTTGCACATTTCTGCTCACCAACTCAGGAGGGTGTGAGCAGAAATGTGTGCTGGCGCGGCTATTCGCGCCCAAACGAAGCAACAATAAAATGGCACCTCCGGGCACCCAGTAGTAACAGCCGCGGGCGCAAACAATGGAATCGTTCATGAGCTAAACTTTGGAAACACAAAGCTATACATCTGGTGGTGTGATGGAGAAATTAGTACCCCTCCGTCCACTATAGACCCCCTGATACTATGTCAGTTTTGCTCTTGCTCACTGTCAGAATAAGGGCGGAATTGGGTTTTACTGAATAAATAACGTTCCATAAGTTTCCAAGGTGCGGTTCTCCCAGCGGGCGTTGGTTCTTACAAGGCGGTCTTCTCTCTCCGATACAGGAGTACCCTTGTTCAACTCCTCACCACGCGGCCTGTAAGGGGTTTCAGAAGGAGAATATTTTTCCACTTGAATAACTCTTTGAAATAGTATAAGAACTGTTTCTATAACCAGTGATTTGAGCACAGTGAGGCTTCTTAGTTATTCCAAGCAGCCCCTATTAAATGTGTGTGTTTGGCTGCAAGTCACGCGTCGCTATTTTATGTTCTGACGCTATCTTATGCCATGCGTCGCTATCTTATGCCATGCGTCGCTATCTTATGCTATGTGTCTCCTGAATTTATTGCACTGTTAAAAAAAGAACTGGGGGTATATTTACTAAAAGTGAGAGTTTTTAGAAGGGGAGATGTTGCCCATAGCAACCAATCGGATTATACTTAACATTTATCTAGCGCAGTGATTCCCAAACTGTGCACCCTGGGGTGCCTCGGGGCACTTGCAGGGGTGCCTCAGGATGGTGGTCCAGCACCAAATCAAATTATTTATGGTCAATGTAATGTAATGATGTGGACATGAACTGACCCTAAGGGTGACTGGGGAGCACAATTTACTTCACTAAATTTTTTCTGAATTTCTCAATAACAAACTCTTGGCTCAGGGGTGCAGTGAAAACAGTGCTGATACTCTAGGGCGCCGTGTTTCAAAAAAAGTTTTTAAACAACTACTAATCTAGTTCCTTCTAGAAGATAATAGCTAGAATCTGGTTGCTACAACATCTTCACTTCTAAAAACTCTCTCACTTTAGTAAATCTACCCCTTAGTGTGCAAAATAAAAAAATACATCTATACACACGCACCAATAATCAGCCCAGTAGGTTCTGCCATTCCATTCATGGAGATATATGTTAGTAACTAATGACCTTGCCGAGGCACGGGGCACTTAGTGCCTCTGTGATGACACTAGTTTCTTGTGAATTGATCGTATAATTTTGGTTTACCGGCGCGACCGAAGCTGTGGCTGTGATCTCCGGACCTGGCACTGTAACATGACGTTCCTGCAAACGATGTAATGTGTGTGAGACCAGATGTCTCATTACGCTAGGGGTGCTCAATAAGCCGATTTAGAACTACACATCCCAGCACACACAGCATAGCCACAGGAGAATGTTACAGCGGATTGTCACCAAGTCTTACAAACATTACGTTCATCTGGCTTATTCCCGGTGTTAGGATGAATTTGCAGAGTGCGACCCTCTTAGTTTTCACGGTGACTGGATTGATGGAGGGAAATCCGGCAGAACAGATCACTTTTGGGACCTGATGCTGAATTGAACGCAAATGCGTGAACGGACATAAATGCGTATTTCTGCCCATACATCCTTGTGCTGATCTGGTCCTCATACAGTTACAGCCCCAGAAGCAGCCCCAGGCTGCAGCGAAGGCCCAGGCTGGGCTCCGGGAGCCACGTGCCCAGATAGTCTAACTAAGGGCTTTATCTTCTCGTCTGAGGGTATCTAGTTCCCCTATGAAGTGCACGGTCTTCGTGCTGCAGTAACGGGCGTTGGTGAGAAGGGCACTCGATCAGCAGTTATTGGTGATAAAGGTGGTTGGATTTGGGGCACGGTCTCTAGATCTTCTCATTGTCTCTTGGATGTGATTTTACGTCTCTCCTATATCTAGTTGCCTCCTATGGGGGCCTCATTACCCAGACCCATTACTGCTGGCTGTGGACATTAGCTGTTCTGGTACATGGCTCTTCACTTCCTTTCCATCAAATAATGCTAATGGATGTGCCTATGAGGGTGCAGTAATTCATGTCGGCTGGCAGTGCCCAGGCCTTGTGGCACGTGATCTCTGTTTCCCGCAGATTATGACCAGACGACGGCAGACAGCTTGCTGCTAAGGGTGTATCACCGATTAGGTTCTACAAACATCAGTGCTGGCTGCAGCCGATCAACCTTGTAAAATGCGGTGGTTTTAGGGATCTTTGCTCCATATTTTTACCTATTTATTTTTTCTATTCACAGCTCAATCTGTATTTCACACCGTAAATGCTGTATCTGTGATAATGAGTTTTATTATTATTTAATATAATTATTATTATTTCAGCTTCAGCCATAGGCAGTCCTGGGTATGTTGCCCTTTAAATTTGTGACCTATGTTTTCCAATGTGTTCCATTTTAGTAAGAACGGTCACACAGGTGTTTGCCTAAAAGGGTTTCAGTTCAGTTTCCAACATTCTGGATGATGTTAATTAATTGTAGAATGACGATGCCCGTCCTGGCATCATGTCTGTACTCTCCTGACCCAATCCCCAGGCTTCCTGTTTATCAGTCAGAGATGCATTTAGGAGGTGTAAGAAAACCAGGATGATGCAAGTCCCAGTCACTGCGGATACCGTGTCTGTAATCCCACAGGGCGCTGATAAAGGATGGCTGCAATTTCTAAGAACAGATATTCCAATGGGAGCATATACAGCGGGTAACCTAAGTACTGAACACATCAACGTTTTTCTCAGTAAATATATAAGTAATGGGGCTATTGTAATGACATGTTCACCAAATGTCACCAACAACCCATGTAATCCACAAATGCAAAGAAATTATACCGTAGATGTCCATAAATTAAGTTATGTGGAATGACACAGGGAAAAAGTATTGAACACGCTTACTGAAATTTATTTTATACTTCGTACAAAAGCCTTTGTTGGTAATGACAGCTTCAAGACGCCTCCTGTATGGAGAAACTAGTCACATGCATTGCTCAGGTGTGATTTTGGCCTTTTGTTCCACACATGGGGCGGAATTCAATTGTTTTGAGCCCCCATACGCGCCCGACGGAGCTATTAAATTGTTGCTCCTGTCGGGCGCGATCAGTTGCCAGCGCTCCATTTCAACTCGCAGCCCCAGCGGGGTGCAAGCTGAAATGTGCGAAAAGTGACCTGTTTGGGCGCCCAAACATCACTTTTCGCGGTCGCGCCCAGCACTTTGGTCGGGGGTAGCTGCTTTACGCGGCTAAACCTCACCACTTTGGGCACGATCAGTGCGAAAAACAGCAACAATTGAATAGCGGCCCGCGATCTCCCGTCACTTTAGACGGGAGATCCGGACCACGTAAACAATTGAATTCCGCCCAAACAGTCTTCAAATCTTGAAGGTTCCGTGGCCTCTTCTATCTTTAGGTCTTTCCATAGATTTTCAATTGGATTCAAGTCATGTGATTGGCTGGGCCATCCTAGCTAGTTTTATTTTCTTTCTCTGAAACCAGTTGAGTGTCCTTGGCTGTGTGTTTGGGATCATTGTCTTGCTGACATGTCCACCCCTCGTTTCATCTTCAGCATCCTAGTAGATGGCAGCAGATTTTTATCAAGAATGTCTCGGTACATTTTTCCATTCATCCTTCCTTCAGTTATATGAAGTATGCCAGTACCGTATGCTGAAAAACAGCCCCACACCATGATTTTTTTTTGGGGTGATGTGCTGTGCCATTTTGCCTCAAAACGTGGTGTGTATTATGGCATCCAGAGAGTTCAATGTTGGTCTCATCTGACCAGACTATATTCTCCCAGTATTTCACAGTCTTGTCCAAATGTTGTGCAGCAAACTTTAAACAAGCTTCAACATGCTTTTTCTTCAGCAATGGAGTCTTGCGTGGTGAGCGTGCATACAGGCCTTGCCGGTTAAGGGCATTACTTATTGTTTTCTTTGAAACAATTGCACCTGCTAATTCCAGGTCTTTCTGAAGCTCTCCACAAATGGTCCTTGGCTCTTGGACAACTCTTCTGATAATTCTTTTCACTCCTCTGTCAGAAATCTTGTGAGGAGCACCTGGTCGTGGCCGGTTTATGGTGAAATTATGTTCTTTCCACTTCCGGATTATAGCCCCAACAGTGCTCACTGGAGCATACAGAAGTTTAGAAAACCTTCTGTAACCAATGCTATCGGTATGTTTTGCAACAATAAGGTTGTGGAGGTCTTGAGAGAGCTCTTTGCTTTTACCCATCATGAGATGTTTCTTGTGTGACACCTTGGTAATGGGACACCTTTTTATAGGCCATCAGTTGGGACTGAACCAGCTTATATTAATTTGCACTGACAAGGGGCAGGATTGCTTTCTAATTACTGATAGATTTCAGCTGGTGTCTTGGCTTTCCATGCCTTTTTGCACCTCCCCTTCTTCATGTGTGCAATACTTTTTTTTTTTTTTTCCCTGTGTCATTTCACATTATTAAACATAATTTCATTTATGGACATCTATGGTTTGATTTATTTGCATGTGTAGATTGCATGGGTTGTTGCTGACATTTGGTGAAAATTTCATTACAATCGCCCCATTACAAACATATTTACTGAGAAAAAAAAAAAATGTTGGTGTGTTAAATACTTATTTTACCCGCTGTATGAGAAATGATGTTTTCTGCTTGTAATTACTCCAAATCCAGGCAGGGGGCAGTAGATCTCACTAGATGTGACAATGAGACTGTGTTGGGCTTTTTGGGTGAGGTATTGTTCTTTTAATAATTATTTATTTCTATGGCACCAACATTCTACAGTGGTGCGCAACCAGAGAATGTTGTTGTGGTGGATACAGGCTCTGCTGGGACTTGTAGCTCCTCAGCAGCAGAAAAGACGTAGGTTGCCCAAGACTGGTTTAAATTGAAGTGTAATAAATAATATATTCCTGTGTGTCATGGTTTGAGAGTTTCTGTTAATGGTATCTTGTGTTTTGGCCTTCAGTGTAGGTGAATCATGTCTGAGCTTTCAGGGGTTTCCCAGAAGGAGTGGACTGAAAAAAATTGCAATCGGTCCCAGACACGTTTATGTCTGTAGCGGACAAGAGTCCATATAAAGTCACTTGGGAGTGCGCTGTGTCATTGAGTCTAACAGTGCCCGGCTGATGGTGGTGGAATACTCTCTTCTAGGTTGCCTGGTTGATGGTGGTGGAATACTCTCTTCTAGGCTGCCTGATTGATGGTGGTGGAATATTCCCTTATAGGCTGCCTGGCTGATGGTGGTGGAATATTCCCTTCTAGGCTGCCTGACTGATGGTGGTGGAATATTCCCTTCTAGGCTGTCTGGCTTATGGTGGTGGGATATTCCCTTCTAGGCTGCCTGGCTGATGGTGGTGGAATATTCCCTTCTAGGCTGCCTGGCTGATGGTTGTGGAATATTCCCTTCTAGGCTGCCTGGCTGATGGTGGTGGAATATTCCCTTCTAGGCTGCCTGGCTGATGGTGGTGGAATATTCCCTTCTAGGCTGTCTGGCTGATGGTGGTGGAATATTCCCTTCTAGGCTGTTTGCCTGATGGTGGTGGAATATTCCCTTCTAGGCTGTTTGCCTGATGGTGGTGGAATATTCCCTTCTAGGCTGTTTGCCTTATGGTGGTGGAATACTCTCTTCTAGGCTGCCTGGTTGATGGTGGTGGAATACTCTTTTCTAGGCTGCCTGGTTGATGGTGGTGGAATACTCTCTTCTATGCTGCCTGGCTGATTTTGGTGGAATATTCCCTTCTAGGCTGCCTGGCTGATGGTGGTGGAATATTCCCGTCTAGGCTGCCTGGTTGATGGTGGTGGAATATTCCCTTCTAGGCTGCCTGGCTGATGGTGGTGGAATACTCTCTTCTATGCTGCCTGGCTGATTTTGGTGGAATATTCCCTTCTAGGCTGCCTGGCTGATGGTGGTGGAATATTCCCGTCTAGGCTGCCTGGTTGATGGAGGTGGAATATTCCCGTCTAGGCTGCCTGGCTGATGGTGGTGGAATATTCCCTTCTAGGCTGCCTGGTATTCCCTTCTAGGCTGCCTGGTTGATGGTGGTGGAATATTCCCTTCTAGGCTGCCTGGTTGATGGTGGTGGAATATTCCCTTCTAGGCTGCCTGGTTGATGGTGGTGGAATATTCCCTTCTAGGCTGCCTGGCTGATGGTGGTGGAATACTCTCTTCTTCAGCGTTTATGTACATGAGATGCTGTTTGCCGTATTAATGCCTGAGCCACACCTCTGTGTCCCCTCTTCACCCAAGTGATTTTGTAGGTTGGGCAGCATGTAGTGTTTAGCATTACTACCTCACAGGTCTGGGGGGGGGTCACAATTCCTGACCAAGGCATTATATGTGCGGAGTTTGTATGTTCTCCCTGTGTTTGCTTGGGTTTTCTTTGGGTAATCCATTTTCCTCCCACACTACAAAAACATACTGGTAGGTGAATTGGCCTCTATCAAAAGATTAGCTTGTGTGTGTAATAGGGAATATAGAGTGCAAGCTCCACTTGACACACACTGATGTGAATGGCGCTGCAGAATGTGTGTGCACTGTATAAGTAACTGTCAGTAAATAATAAAATATCAGCTCCTATCCGTCCAATGTTGCTCTTTTGTGCAAACATCGGTACCATCGAAGCACATCGGCCAGTCACACACATCGGCCCGTCACGCAGCACTTACAAGTCTGACCAGCCGCAGACTCTGCAGGTCTCATCGCACGCAGAGCTCTCATGCTGCGTAGGCGATCGCTGTGGCTAATTTATGCACGCCCATGAAATGGCGTTCCAACGGACAGACGCGCCTGTGTTTTTCCGACCACACCCCGTCACCACCCCCCAAACGCTGGCAGCCTGTCACTCACTCTGTGATGGATTCCTTTGTGCGTCCGTAATCGCAGTGCGATCGCTGGCCAGGCGAGGTGAGGCTTGTACGCATGCGCAATGGTTAACAATCGTTCGATCTGCGTACGTAATCCCTGTTGCTTACGCTGCTGGATCAGGCCCATTGTCCATTGCACTTGTTTCCTAAGAATTTAGTGTTATTAGGGGACTGGGCACCCCAATGACATTACTAGTGGTTTGTGAAGAGCTCATTATTATACTGTGTAATTACCCCAGGGAGGATCCTGTTTGCAGATTTCCTTTTTAAGGCTTAAGTTTATATAATGTTTGTGCATTGAAGCTCCGCGCAGCATAAACACACAAGACCCCGTCTTTCATCATGGCTATAAATAGCACCAGACAGCCAAAAATGCAGACTTGGAATCTGGGGAGAACTCTAATGATCCTATAGGGAAATACTGGCCGGTCTCTTTTATTTATCCTCTGCGCACGCCGGGTGTCCCACGAAGCAGTGCGCCCTGACACCACGTCTACAGCGACTTACGTGTTCCAGAAAATTTTCCGTAAAACTGTCAGACAAAGTTATGGATTTTTATTTCCCTGGTATATGTGAATGACCAAATAACTAAGGCGCAGTCCCGCAGCGCAAATGTCCTCGGATTAATGATTTGTGAGAGATGTGGGAGGCGCCTGCCGGCTATAAGGGTGTTCGCTGCTCCTAGTGTTTGGGGGGACAATAGATCCAGTGCAGGTGACCCAGTAACGTCATAATCCGATTAACGGCGCTGTGTCGCATCAACATCTAATGCGCGTGAAGTTTATTTTTTATTAAATATCACAATGAATGAACCTCAATATGTATATTTATGTGATTTCCGTAGAAATATAATCCTTTACGAATTAAAAAAGAAAAATTGCGCGTGTGCGAGCATCATTAAAGGTATCTGTTCATTATATGGTATAAGTTAGTGTGTTATATGGTCTTGTATACATTTTTGAAGCCATTATGAGTATCTCACTGAAAATGAACAATAATAGGGCTATATAAAATCCGTATAATTGTATGTAGTTACTGATAACAGAGTTTGTTTGTTGGACCAAATCAGCAATGTGGGACGGACTCTCGCAGAAATATGGCAACATGCACCTTTTTATTCATAGTCAGAGCTGTCGTGAAAGTCAGGGAGAGCTGGCATTGTACAGTTTACCCTTCTCATCGCCCTACCAGCTTTTTTTTATTTTTATTTTTTTTTCATTTCCACTTTAAGTCTCATTTCCTCTATTATCACATAGCTGAGTGATATAAGGCCGATGGTACGTATCACAGCGTCCCTGACATCCGGATCCTTCTGTTGTTATACGTGTATTTACTGGTAAAGACAAGCATCCTAGCACCTCTTACGGAACACACTGCTTCATCGTACTAGCTTCCTCCTGTGCTCTTCATCCATGCCTATATATCACAGAGAAGAGATGTTATTCCTGTCACCCGGAGTTATGACACGGCTGTGCTCTTCATCCATGCCTATATATCGCAGAGAAGAGATGTGTTATTCCTGTCACCCGCAGTTATGACACGGCTGTGCTCTTCATCCATGCCTATATATCGCAGAGAAGAGCTGTGTTATTCCTGTCACCCGGAGTTATGACACGGCTGTGCTCTTCATCCATGCCTATATATCGCAGAGAAGAGGTGTGTTATTTCTGTCACCCGGAGTTATGACACTGCTGTGCTCTTCATCCATGCCTATATATCGCAGAGAAGAAATGTGTTATTCCTGTCACCCGGAGTTATGACACTGCTGTGCTCTTCATCCATGCCTATATATCACAGAGAAGAGATGTGTTATTCCTGTCACCCACAGTTATGACACTGCTGTGCTCTTCATCCATGCCTATATATCACAGAGCAGAGATGTTATTCCTGTCACCCGCAGTTATGACACGGCTGTGCTCTTCATCCATGCCTATATATCACAGAGAAGAGAAGTGTTATTCCTGTCACCCGGAGTTATGACACGGCTGTGCTCTTCATCCATGCCTATATATCACAGAGATGTGTTATTCCTGTCACCCGGAGTTATGACACTGCTGTGTTCTTCATCCATGCCTATATATCACAGAGAAGAGATGTGTTATTCCTGTCACCCGGAGTTATGACACAGCTGTGCTGTGCTCTGTGCATCGGGTGCAGTAACAGCCAGAGATTCGATCTGTGTCCTGTCGCAGAGCTGCGCCAATATAAAGCTCAATACAATTCTGCCTGATACTAAGACATTGCTGGAAAGCACAGTAGGAAGTTAGAAATCAGATGAACGTACGCACAAGCCAGGGGCGGTTTAACCACCTTTAAATGTAGGTATTAAATAGGGGCCCATTTATCAATAATCACATTCTCAATGCGATCTGGGCGCGATATTAGTGCGCAAAGTCACATTGCCGAATGTTATAATACAGAAAGGAGCCTATCTCTCTGTGATGTGTTAGGAGTGCAGTCACCGGCCAATCATCGCTCTCTTCACTCCTGTTTTGGGACTTCTGGTAAGTTTCGGGAAGTGTAGGCCATAGGCTACAGCTTAGTAAGTTTGACAGATTCGCAACCCCCATAGAAGCCTATGGGGGTTGCAGCTACTGTCCACCCTTCTTACATTGGAGTGAGACTTTTTATTTGTGGGTATCGGCAATATATTTAGGGATAAATAGACCCCATGAAGATTTAGCACAGCACAAACGAGTCTAATATGATGCATCAATGTAAATTGTGCTGCTCTGTCCTGATTTCCCATTGCAGCTGCATTGAAAAACAAAATTACACTTTGATATTCCCTCCCCCCTCCCCCCTTTACCTCCTTGGCCGACAGCTGTGACCACATTCCGCAACTCAGACAATTGTAGAGGACAAAAAGGTCAAATGACGGAGCACAGCAAGATATGTTTACCACTGGTCCTGTCCAGGTGTGTGGGTGCACCGATTTCTATACAGAAATTTTTGTTAAGCTGGATACACACTAGGTCAAGCCAGGCCTACCTGTGTCTCTCCAGCTGTTGAGAAACTACAAGTCCCAGCATGCCTTGCCACAGTTTTGCTGTTAGGAAATACTAAAACAGTAGCAGGGAATGATGGGACTTGTAGTTTCACAACAGCTGGAGAGCCACAGGTTGGCCAGGCCTGTACTAGGTGATGTTTGTACCCAGCGACGGCACGATATATCGGGGCGGTCCGTACACACCGCACGATCGATATATATCGTTTCCCGGCCGCGTCCAGATACATGGTGTCAGCCGCCAGATGGTCCGCATGCACAGCAGTTCAGAAGAGGCAAAGAACGACGCGGGGGAGGGAGCGCGCAATCACCCATACACACTGAGCTATGTGGCCGAAATTTAGTTCCGATCCGCATGTGAACGATATATTGGTCGATACATCGTTTAGTGTGTACACATTTACTCTTACGTTGGCTTTTGTCCTGCTCGACGTTGCTGTAGGATAAACAAACGGTCTGACCCGAGATTTGGAAAACGTTTCCAGACTGGATCAGACGTCTGCACCGTTCACACTGGAACCGGGTCAGCACTGTCCTGGGTCTCCGGCGCAGGTGAGCAGCGCTTCTTACCCACCGACCCTCTTATCTCACTCTGCAGTGGTCCGGTGGGCGGAGTATTGTGCGCTGCTCCGTTCTGGTCAGTCCGGTAGTGGGCGCTTGGAGATGAGGTCTTCTCAAAGCGCCACTGAAGCCAGCCAATCAGACCCGGGTCATGCCGTTTACACTGCAGGGTGGCACAGGAACGACCCATGCTCAACCCTGCAAGCCAGCCTGGTCAGAACCCCTGGTCACTGCACCCAGGTTGATCCGTTTACACCGACAGAAATCCCGGGTTGATGCGCTTTCACGTTCATCACCCCGCCATTTTTAAGTCTGTGTAAAAGGGGTATAAGAGAGCTGCTTTTTATGGGACACATTTAAAGACCGACCGATTTGCGCCCTTTAGCATGGTAATAAAGATACATGAATGTCTACTGTGGAGTTACTTGCTCTTTAAAGCTTCAATAACAAAACTTTTTTTAGGTTGCGGGAATCCATTGTTTTATCATTTTTATTTAAGTTACTTTTATATCGCACATATGTCAGTAATTCATATTTGCCCAATTCCCTACCACATGGACACACACACACACATGTCAGTAATTCATATCTGCCCAATTCCCTACCACATGGACACACACACACGTCAGTAATTCATATCTGCCCAATTCCCTACCACACGGACACACACACACACACACACACACACACACACACACACACACACACACACACACACACACACACACACACACTCATTTATGTCAGAACTTAATTAACCTACCAGTATGTTTTATTTATTTTGGGAAGAAACTGGAGCACCCAGAGGAATGCCACGCAAGCACGTACAAACTCTAAACTGATAGGGCACTTTGTGCATATATACAGAAGCCGTCTGTATCCACCTTCCAGACCCCCACAAAAGAAGACCGCCCCCCCCAAACTACAGGAGGTGATTGTTGTCTGTCTTAAGCCATCAGACATGCAATTATCCCAGCGCTTGCAATGTAATGAGGGTACTCCCATGGCTGACAGCATAGGCTGGAAAGCTTACTGCCAAGTGTTCACCATTTTCCTGAAGATTCGGGCACTATAGGGAGCTGTTCTAGAGCATCTGGTTAATTCATTTATTTATTTATTTTTTGCAAATTTCAGTCTAGCTGTGTAACCATAGTGATGTAAACGAGCATTTGTATAAGCTGTCTGTCTGTCTCACTGTCTTTTTTATTTTTTTCCCTTTTGTAAAATAATGTAAAAATAGACTGTCCTCCTAAATTGGAATTTATATTCTCCCGTCCGATGACGCACAACAATTCTTGTATACTGGAAGTATTTACTAATGGCAGGGCAGTGCTTCTATGTAAGTACACACACTACAACAGCAGCCGGAGGGCCCATCCCCAAACACTGGCTTGTGACTGGTTTAGGAGCATTCCCGATAATTAACCCCTCCTCGGGCCGAGTTACACCAGACTGCTTGTGATGATTGATGTATTTTGGCCACGGTGATAATCAAACCATAAATGTCACTTCTGACAAATGCAAAAATAAATAATAGCAATATAAGTATTCAGTGCTATATCCTATTTCTTCATTGCAGCTAAAAAATATAAAAATGCTTGTGTTCTGTATTACGTTATAAACTCTTGGGCGGGCTGCTTGTTACCTGGGGACAGTGTTTCCCATTGTCTTTTATATACCCTGATCTCAGGGTGCCGGGTAAAAGGGGCGTTACAAAATGGCGGCGTTACGCCAACTGTTTCATACAAGTTGATTTATAATTTATTTTCAATTTCTGACCGTACGAGAGCATTGTTCCGATACAGCTCGTCAGTGAATTACAAATGAGTGATAACTGAAAGATAAACATTTTGAGTCCTAAACCATTACTCTGTATATGTTGTATACATCGTGCGGCAATAGCGGTGGCACTTTATCTTAAAAGTATACGCACCAAACGTTGCCTAACCCGTGTTCTATGCACTATAACATAAATAGATGCCTTATCGTTCCTGTGTTATTATGTAGCAGCTATAGGGGCATAGGTATAAAACCTTGGAGAGAAAGTAAGTAAAGGGTAGTGGGTAAGTGGAATAGCCTCTACACCCCCTTGATGGGAGGCTAAGACAGTAGAGCAATTATATCATGCCTGGGATAGGCGTACGAATATCCTTACAAAGGACTAAGTGGCCCATTTATCAATGATGGCTTTTGCAATGCGATCCGGGCTGGCCAGTAACGCCCCTGATCGCATTGCAAAAAGCCATCCTATCGGCCGGATATATCATCCAGGACATACAGGGACACGGCCTCCGAAAGGAACCCGTCCCTGCGATGTCTCCGGAAAGATGCCGGCCAGTGCAGAGGGGTGGTGGTGCACATGTGCCATCCCGTGGACTTCACATGCACATCCGCCATAGCCGGGGAGGGTTATGGTGGATCCCTCCGCCGGCTAATATTGCGCGGTGTAGCCCATAGGCTACAGTGGCTAACGTCCTCTTCAGATGGCGTTAGCTGCGGGGGCCAATATCTGGAATGCATCGCATTACGGTTATTGGTAAATTTGGCAACATCGCATCCCCCATAGAAACTTATGGGGGATACGGCTGCCGGCGGTAATGGAGGAGTCACAGCAGGTATCGGAGATACCTGCTGCGGTCCCTACTTCGTACATACAGGGGATACTTAGTATTTGAAGTAAACCCCCCGATTATACCTCAAATACACTTTGATAAATGGGCCCCTAAGGATTAAATAAGGTTGAGATTACCAAAAAAAAGGAGCAGACTAGATGGGCCAAATGGTTCCTTTCTGCCATCAAACTCTGTGTTTCTATGTAAAGTACCAACCAATCCGCTCCTGTTATTTTTCAAACACAGCCTGTAACATGAGTTAGGAGCTGATTGGTTGGTACTTTATCTCTCTCCAAGTTTTAATACGTATGCCCGATTAGTTTTTTCATACGCACTTCTTGGAGCAGCAGACACTATATTAACGTAGAACACATCTTTAATGTACGTATACATCCGTACAATGGGGAGATATTACATGTACCGGAGGAGATCTGGGTTTCTAAATCCATTTTTACTGTTCCTTTCATTTTATTAATCCTTCCAAGAAGACACACCGGGGCAAAATTTGCTATGCGACGGTTTTCAAAGCCACGGTTTTCTATAGCGGTAACGGCTGCTGGATGTAATATAGATATTATAATATGGATGTAATATAGATATTATATTCCGTACAGCTCATGGCCTGGTTTTGCATTGAGTACAATTCCCTGCTTTTAAGTTGGCATCCGACCGCTGAAGACGTGGCAGCTTTCAATAGCGCCAAATAGTACATCTAGCTGCCCGTAGACTGGACGTTTATTTGTCCGAAGACTGATGGCAAAATTTTATATATAGACTCCACCGGGAAGCTGCCAACTAGGGGCCACATTTAATAATACATAAAATACAAACTAAGAGCATAATAACTACACAACGCAGATGTGTGATTTCTATAGATGTAAGAATTATTCTCTTTGTACATTCATAATGCTGCTGTTTTTGGCTGCAGTCAGACTAGTGAAAGTGACTAATGACTTCCAGGGGGGGTCTCTATGGCGGCCGTTCAGCAAACAATGACCGCGTCTTGGTGAAAATGGAAAGTTACTTACAGAATATGGGTGTGTGCGTCTCGGTCCGGAGCATACGACTAGTTTATATTAAGTGTGTTTGTACTTTTGGCTGAATGTGGGAACTGTTTTTTATTTTTGTAATTTTTATTGACCGTCTTTTTTAATGTTTTCTTTTCCAGTGCTTGTTACTATGGCAGTGACGGCCGGGAACGCCACATCCTTTCCCATGAGTAACCACACCCGGGAGAGGGTGACTGTGGCCAAACTTACTCTAGAAACCTTCTACAGCAACCTCATCCAGCAGCACGAAGAGCGGGAGACCAGGTACCCGTCCCACGCCGGCCTCTTACTTCCTTCGTTACTTAGTTACAAGTCGCTTGTTCGTGTTATGTTTGGCGCGCCCGTGATGTGTGCCAAACGCTCAGGCGCCTTTCTGTTATTAATGAATTACGTTTTCCCCATGTTAGTAATGAAAAGCATCCCCCTCCCTCTTAATGAGTACTGTTAATGATAATTAGTTGCCCCATTCCTAATGATTCCGTATCTGTATTATAAATGAATCTGACATAATAATGGGCAGCAGTCGGTGTAGGTGGAACTGGCCATTATGAACAGCGTAATATAAAATCTACACGTACAAGAATAATAAAAGCCGTGGTCTTGCGCGCATAGCGTATACGTAAGCCATCCGCTGCCGCAAACAAACTTCTCTCGGGTTGTTTCCAACTTCAATAAATCGGGGGAACTGCGTTGGTTTCTCTGCATAAATAGGAACGGGAAAAATTAAGCACCAGAAGGCGAGATATAAGCCTCCTAAATAGTGTTACACCCCAGTAGTTTCATGTTAAATTCACTTTTATTATACACCCGGTTGACGTTCAGCTTCTGGGGCCGCCATCAAACCGGGAGCAGACTTTGTGTTCGAGACAGGCGTCATTACCACAGGGGACCACCAGAGCTAGATCACCAATACCAGGTCTCTTCCCGTCTCCTTCCAGTGTACTTAAGTAATTGCACAGTGAGTGCAGGACACCCCCCATAGCAAGAAAAGTTTGCCATATGCTGTGCAGGGAGATTAAAACCTTTCAGCATTTGCACCCCTGACACAGGCCGTTTTACTATTGTATAACTATCGACCAAGCAGTGGCATGCTGATCCAATCTTCCTGTAGTCACTGTGCTGGAAGATACCTGGGTGCCGTATTAATGTGATGTGTCTGTGCTCTTCTCCCCCACAACAGGCAGAAAAAGCTGGAGATCGCCATGCAAGAGGAGGGTTTGGGAGACGATGAGGTGAGTTGTTCCTTTTATAATGTCATTTATTTAGATTGCAGGGCTGGTGACATATTTGAGCAATGCGAGGATTGCTGTACGCAATGTGCAAAACTAATGTTCATTCACCCAAGTGTAGTAGTGTTTCCCTTACTGACGTGCCTTGTCTGCCCTCTAGTGATAGAACAGAGAACTGCACACCTCTTTTTACTACATTCTGCGATGGATCAAAATGACTACAGTAGCTCTCCATCCCACTGTTTTGCTTCCCAAACTCCGCTATTACTTTCCAGGTTTTAAGGATAGCCATCCTTGAGCACAGGTGACATAATTAGTACCTCAGCCGATTTGATTTAACAATCTGGACTCAAACCTATTCTGTAATGGTGGAGTTTGGGAAACTCTGGGTTATATCATTTTCTTCTTATATTTTATGTGCATTTCACTGCTTAGAGTAATTACATTATTGCTCCCCTATCACTTTTATACAACTTTCCG
The DNA here is from genome assembly GCA_031769625.1 of Taudactylus pleione. Classification (NCBI taxonomy): domain Eukaryota; kingdom Metazoa; phylum Chordata; class Amphibia; order Anura; family Myobatrachidae; genus Taudactylus; species Taudactylus pleione. The sequence goes on from JAUIMM010000633.1 coordinate 2,898,756, forward strand.
CCTGGATGAAGTTCGCCTTTGCTTAAATTTGTTGACTTGAGCTCTCAGGCGGCCATTTTAATTTAGATTTTCTCCTCACAGAAAAGACACCGTCGCTCACAGCACGCTAGAAAGGAGACCGAGTTCCTGCGCCTCAAGAGAACCAGGCTGGGCTTGGACGATTTTGAGTCGCTGAAGGTCATCGGCAGGGGGGCGTTTGGAGAGGTTTGTGCATCCTTTGTGTTTTTTGGTTCATCCAAGATGGTGGAACTGTTTTTTTCTTTAATAAAAAAAAAAAAAAAAAAAGAGTTCATCTATCATCTTCCTCAAATGTCATAATCTGAGATATGTCTAATGAAAATTATATACAAGAAGACTCGTTCATCGTTCTGCGCTTTTCTCGTAGGTGCGTCTTGTTCAGAAGAAAGACACGGGGCACATCTACGCAATGAAGATCCTGCGGAAAGCTGACATGTTGGAAAAGGAGCAGGTGAGGCATACAGTACCTGGCACTTGGCAGGACAGCTTGCTCTCTCCTCCAGGGACCGTGCACCTTGTCTGATAGACCGTTTGTGCAACTTTATATCTGTAAATGGCAAGTGGCCCCCGGATGTCGTGTTTGATAGCCGCCATTTAGTTTCACCAGCACCAAATGCCCCATTCATATTAACTAATGCACATATTTAAATCGCTTTAAGGTCTAAATAATGTTAATTGGTGCAGAATATCTATTCACCATTTGATTTACTGCTCATAAGTATAAATATAAAGTAAAAGCCAATGCAGCGACATATGTAATAGGGCGCGAGTCCCACGCACCGGCACAATCTTGTCCAAACAGCTTATAGATTTAAAGCGCTAATAATTTAAAAGGCAAAACTAACCTGGCTTTGCCTTTTTACATTATTTCCATCTACAGCCTGAATCGCCAAGATTGAGCCGGTTCAAAGGACCCGCACCTTATTACGTATACCGCGGAGTCTCTCACATGAAGAAAATTAATTCCTGTAACCCGATTGTCCCTAACGAGTGTGACCGCTTCCCAAAGATTGTAGATGAGCAGATAAGAATTCATGGTGCAGTTAAAACAAGAGAGACGAGTCCCGGTCACTACGGTTTCTTCTGTGCTTGAAATAAATCTCTTGTTACTATGGGGTCTATTCATCATCTCTTAAGGGTCTAGTTACTAAGCAGTGTTAGGAGACAGAGTGAAAAGTGATAAGGTGCCAGCCAATCATCTCCCAACTGTCATTTTTCAAACACAGCCTGTGAGATGACAGTTGGGAGCTGATTGGCTGGCACCTTGTTACTTTCTTACCACTTTTCACTCTGTCTCCTAACACTGCTTAGTAACTAGACCCCTTAATGTATTAACATTTTCACCTACTTTTGTATAAATTAAGGATCAGGGCAGTTCATTAGAAAGGTAATACAGGAGATATCACAGATATCTCCTGCTTACCTCTGAACATTAGTCCTCTTCAGATGGCATTTGGACCAGCACCCTGCTCCGGAGTCCCGAGTTGCGAAAAAGGGATCTATTTGGATCCCTCAGCCCCTGCCCGGCTCCCTCCGCTGAACGCCTGGGTTTTGTGCGCCCATCGTGAACCCCATTTCCCTAAGTTTCAGTAGCGGTGATAGGATTTGGGGAGGCAGCTGATCTTCGGATCGGCTATCTGCGCGCCGGAGCAATGCTGAATTAATCCAGCGGGTCGCTCCAAGTTAGAATGTTAATTATCCTTGGTCATGCTGACGTTTTATGTTTCCCCTCCTATGTAGGTGGCCCATATCCGCGCCGAGCGAGATATATTGGTGGAAGCAGACGGTGCCTGGGTGGTGAAAATGTTCTACAGCTTCCAGGACAAGAGGAACCTGTATCTTATCATGGAGTTTTTACCTGGAGGTAACAGCAGATGGATTAATCCACTCCCTCTTGCCGGTAGCGTTTGTCGGCGATCGGCTGTATGTGGTTATTTAACATCGCAGCCGTTGACTGCAGCCGGCCAAATCTTTGTTATTAAAGAGATCTCGCTTAATCTACTGATCCGTTGTATAATAGTCACCTGGGAAACTGTGATCCTGCAGCATCTGCTATCATGTATATGGGCACAAGCCAGCAGAGGGCATTGCCCAATATATGAAACACAGAAGGACAGACGTAATGGAGACAGACCCTATGTCTTGCCTGCCCCCCTTCCCCAGTCCTGGGACACTGGCAGTGTGCTCCTTTATCTGACCATGGTGGCTACAGAACAGGGATGGGGCCGTATAAGGCCCCTGGAATCATTTGGTCAGGCCCTCAGAGCTTTTTTCTGCTAGCCTCATCTGGCTTGCAATGTGCCTAGAATGGCACCCTGCAGCCAGAATCTATGCAGCAGTGCCGCCTGGACGTCCTTAGGACGCTTCAGACGGTCACACCGCTGCCCTTACAGCTCCCCGGTGCATCACCAGGATGCTCCAGGCATTAGTGTAATCATCGGAGTTTGTGGTCCTGCCCCCGTGTGACGTCACATGAAGGGGGCGTGGCCTGCATCGGGCTCACAAACAATGTTATATATATCAAAATGGCCCTCAGCAGAAATAAGGTTCTCCACCCCTGCTATAGAAGGTGGAGATCTATATAAATAATAAATAAAAAAAAGCCTGGTAAATTATGAAACAAATGTATCAGTCTTTTAAGTGGACATTTCCTTTATTCCGTATATTTTGCTGCCTTTTCTGTAGGTGACATGATGACATTGCTCATGAAGAAAGACACTTTGTCAGAGGAGGAGACTCTGTTTTATATTGCAGAAACCATATTGGCCATTGATGCGATTCACCAACTGGGATTTATCCACCGGGATATTAAACCAGATAATCTTTTGCTGGATGCTAAGGTGCGTTCCACGAGTCAGGTCCTAGACAGGACATTATTTGTGTTTAAATCCATTTTCCTTTATACTTTCTAACCTGTCTGTATATAAAGCAAGATGGGAACACTACAGGAAGACATAGAAGTGTGCTGTAGTGTACGAGTTGTAGGAGAATTGACCCTCACACCATATACTCACTAACACTTAACTCCTGATATACTCTGTGCTGCTCCTCCCACTATATAATTCTAAGTCTGTGGCTTCCTGCTGCCTCCATTCCCCTCCTCACATCATGTCACTGCCCCTGTCACATGCAGCCCTGTCCTCACTAATACATCACTCATCTCCTGATATACTCTGTGCTGCTGGGGACCCGGCTCCTTCCACTATATAACTCTGTCTGTGGCTTCCTGCTGCCTCCATTCCTCTCCTCACATCATGTCACTGCCCCTGTCACATGCAGCCCTGTCCTCACTAACACATCACTCATCTCCTGATATACTCTGTACTGCTGGGTACCCTGCTCCTCCCACTATATAAATCTGTACGTGGCTTCCTGCTGCCTCCATTCCTCTCCTCACATTATGTCACTGCCCCTGTCACATGCAGCCCTTATTCATAGTAAGTAATATTATATATACACATTTGCTTTAATGGGGATATTAATGAAAATCACTTATTTTGCACATGATTCATGGTAACCTCCCGGCTGTCGGGCAGCGTGCGAGGCGCTAGTCATGTCTGTTCTCTGTGTTGCATGTGAGCCGCTGGTGATGTCCGCTCTCTGTGTTGCATGTGAGCCGCTGGTGATGTCCGCTCTCTGTGTTGCATGTGAGCCGCTGGTGATGTCCGCTCTCTGTGTTGCATGTGAGCCGCTGGTGATGTCCGCTCTCTGTGTTGCATGTGAGCCGCTGGTGATGTCCGCTCTCTGTGTTGCATGTGAGCCGCTGGTGATGTCCGCTCTCTGTGTTGCATGTGAGCCGCTGGTGATGTCCGCTCTCTGTGTTGCATGTGAGCCGCTGGTGATGTCCGCTCTCTGTGTTGCATGTGAGCCGCTGGTGATGTCCGCTCTCTGTGTTGCATGTGAGCCGCTGGTGATGTCCGCTCTCTGTGTTGCATGTGAGCCGCTGGTGATGTCCGCTCTCTGTGTTGCATGTGAGCCGCTGGTGATGTCCGCTCTCTGTGTTGCATGTGAGCCGCTGGTGATGTCCGCTCTCTGTGTTGCATGTGAGCCGCTGGTGATGTCCGCTCTCTGTGTTGCATGTGAGCCGCTGGTGATGTCCGCTCTCTGTGTTGCATGTGAGCCGCTGGTGATGTCCGCTCTCTGTGTTGCATGTGAGCCGCTGGTGATGTCCGCTCTCTGTGTTGCATGTGAGCCGCTGGTGATGTCCGCTCTCTGTGTTGCATGTGAGCCGCTGGTGATGTCCGCTCTCTGTGTTGCATGTGAGCCGCTGGTGATGTCCGCTCTCTGTGTTGCAGGGTCACGTCAAGCTGTCAGATTTCGGGCTTTGCACCGGCCTGAAGAAAGCGCACAGAACAGAGTTTTACCGGAATCTCAGCCACAACCCGCCCAGCGATTTCAGTGAGTGCCGCGGCTGTCTGTATACGTCATGTGTTGTACATTACGTCTGCTTTATAATGCGCACGCTGGGTCAGACTAATAACTCTCTATATAAGCAGTTCTAATGTCATCAACAAGCTGTGATGTCACCTTCAGTGTCCATGAAGAATGTGTATTATAAGGACATATAATATGCACTTAGGGGCATATTCAATTAGACGCAAAAAGTCCCTTACTTTTCGCATTCCGGACATTTCACTGTCGTCACTGGTTTTCCATGTGAAAAAGTATCGCGTGCGTCCCCCCTTATTCCTGTATTCAATTGCAAAGGACTCGAAAACGGCACCCGGCGAAATGCAAACAGGCGAAAAGTGCTGTCAGATTTGGGGAAATCAGCCTGACACCCCCAAAAGATGCACTAACATCGGGGATCACTATAGATACCCCCGAATAGGACTGCTGAAGGTATTTGGGGTTCTTAAATGCTCTCAATAGCTTCTAATTAGCGTCTTTGCACAAGTGGTGAAGAATAGCATTTAGGAGGTTTTTTTGGTGAAAATAAGTAGTCCCAGCAAATTTTGGGGTACATGAGAATGGGGGCTAGCATGGTTACAAATCGCCAAAGTGTGGCTTTAAGAAACGTAAAATACGCACCTTCAGCAAGCACCTGTAATAAAAAAAAAATTCCTCCCCCATACTTGCAGACAGCCCCCCCCCCCCCCCCAAAGTCTATTTCTCTAGATTTTAAGTTTGTACCCCATCTTTGTACTTTTTCGCCCCCTTTTTTAAAGTAATTTTTTGGGGTGTTCTTTTAATTTCTTAGGAGTTTTTTGACACAGTTTACCTTTCCTAAGGGTGCACAGTGGTTTCCCCACCTTTGCACCCCAAAACCCCAATACTGCACTGTTTTCCGACAGCTATTCATAGGCAAAACTTTTCCGCCTGGTTCATTGTATTGCGTTTTCGCACCGGCGAAAAGTCACCACAATTGAATACAGGGATAAGTTTCTGCTGGCGAAATGACATCATCGGCAAAACTTTTTTTCGCCCAAAAAACGGCTTTTCGCCGCTAATTGAATACGGCCCTTATTGCTGACATTTTGTTATTGTGTCTATGAAGTTTGCACGCAATATTGTCTCCTTGGAGAACTACAACTCCCATGATTACTTTTCTGTAGTGTAACCATATTTTGCAATAACTGTTCCTTCTGAAGCCCAGGGAATGTGCGTAGGTGGTAATAATTACATACATAGGGATATTATTGTGCAGACGGCCTATAAGGATTACGCTCATTTGCAGGGACAATCTCCGCCTGCATCCCCTGCTGTGACTATTGATTATGGATATCAGAAGTCCTCTAATGTCTCTGTAACTTCTAATCTCTCTATATTATCACATGTGTATTATAGTGCGGTGCTTCCTCTGCATAACACCAGCTTAATATACCGGCCAGAAGCGCTGTCTCAGGGCCTTATTCAGGGATGGGCGCTAATGCCGCAATTGCAAATGTGGGAGCCGCAGGGATTTGCATTGAGACGCACACTGGCGGCTTTGCAAATCCAAAAGACTGAGCGCAAAGATGAAGCTGGGTCGATTATCAGATTTCTGAGTAACTGTATGATCACGCAAAATGGCCGCAGGAACTGAGACACCAGAGGCATTTTTACCGCGTACGGGATCAGTCGCAGGCAGAGACGTGCGTCGAAAACTGTTGCGGCACGCCTGTGTATCAGTTGCAACCTCCCCGTTGTCGTCCAAAAATAGCCCCTGGCTGTCCATCACTTTGCGACTAAAGCTTGGGTGCACACTACACGATGTGTACCCAGCACGGCATCGCCGGCGACGGGACCCTGCACGCACACTTGCCGATGGCGGGTCCGACGGCGGGGAGCTACGCATCATGCTGCATTCTCCAGCATGGCATCATCGGCGACATCCCCCGTCGGCCCTGCAGTAGGACCGACGGGGGATGTCACCAGTGACCCGCTGGAGCGTGCATATCATGGGTACACTAGACGACGTACCCGATATATATCGCTCCGATCCGCGGGATCAGACGACATATCGTCTAGTGTGTACCCAGCTTAAATTCCTCACAGCGTGTGACCACGGTAATGGAACCTGACGCGTGCGCAGATCATTAAAGAGGCATGTGTGGTGATTTGATGGCATGCGGGGATGTTGAGGGGCACTGAAAGGGCATGTGTGGTGGTCTATACAAGCTTTCATATATTTTGGTAATGGCTCCTAGATTTTACCAACATTGGTAGAGCCCTGACATAATGTAATGAATACATTGAATGCAGAACATTGTAGACCATAGACAGGGCGATATATACGCTGGGAGATCCGTACGGTTATTATGGTGACGCTGGCATTGGGGAGAAGCTATTGTATAACCTAATATTCATTTCATGTTCCTTTAATTCTACAACGTTATTGTCACACAACAATTCTTTCCTATTTAAAACCAGCTTTTCAGAACATGAACTCAAAGCGGAAGGCGGAAACCTGGAAGAGGAACCGGAGGCAGCTGGTGAGTATAATAACTTTCAGCACAGGGTATATAATAATCTAATAATCGCTGCGTTCCCCTGTGCTGGAGGCTTGGCGGTGTCCGTGTTAGCCAGTGTGGGATACGCAGTGTCTGCACACAGACCATAATACATCCGGGGGGGAAGCTACATAGAGAGACATCTGTGTGCCCGCTGCGTGTATCAGCCATTCCCGTATATAAACCTATCATGGTGCCGCCTGGTACCGGTCATCTTAGCACTGTAATATCCCAGCGATACTATTACAGAGAAGTGTCACTCATCAAAGTTACAGGAACTTGTCAGTACTCTCCAGCTGCTGTGAACTACACATCCCAGCATGCCCTAACAGCAAAACTGTGGCAAGGTATGATGGGACGTGTAGTTCCCCAGCAGTCGTAGTGCCACAAGTTGCCTGTCCCCTAAGCTATGATCTCATCCTAGCATAAGGTCCCGTTAAACGGGACAGGTGCCAGCACCAGCGACTTCTCCAGTTTGGCCACACGTGTTGTACCCGGCTGGATCCCTGGGGCGCACGTCTGCTGGCAGTTGGCTGAGTAACGCACACAGGGTGAGACCGCCATAAGCACCCACCCACGTTTGCCTCCAGTGATTGACCGCTCAGTCTTCCCAATCAGATGACGTTTGGGATTGGCAATGGGCTTTGGCCCAGGTATGCTGCACATTGAATCCGCTAGTTACATGTATTCCGTGTGCAGAGCAGGTTTCGGCAGGTACTGTATATCTCTCCTGTATTATAGCAGCAATAGGTCTCATTCATTCATTTGTGTATTACAGGCTTATTCCACTGTCGGGACCCCCGATTATATCGCTCCGGAGGTGTTTATGCAGACTGGATACAACAAACTGTGCGACTGGTGGTCATTGGGGGTCATTATGTACGAGATGTTAATAGGTACGGCTGTCGTTCATAGCGACTGTGTCCTCTACTCCCCAGCTCAGTGTTATTATCTGATCTCCAGGGTGGAAATTCTGTATTGTAAATTTATAGCGCAGTAATGGAATCTGAGAGAGTTTTTCATCCAGGCTGTGATTGCTGCTGTAGTGATATCGGAGGAATGTTCTCAGGCGAGATAACAATACGGCTTTGTTCTGCGTCACACAGGATATCCTCCATTTTGTTCAGAAACGCCACAAGAAACCTATCGGAAGGTGATGACTTGGAAAGAGACTCTCGTGTTTCCTCCTGAGGTGCCGATATCTGAGAGGGCCAAGGACTTAATTCTCAGGTGCGTGTGGGGTCAGCAGGGCGCTAATATTACTATGTATACAGATCATCGCGTGTTACAGCCAGTCTGTGTCCAACCAATGTGCACCTGGATGCAGCCTAGCCATTCGCTAGTGACAACGTGATGTCACACGCTCCTAGAAATCTGATTGGCTCCCGTTACTTGAAGCCCGGGGACGGCTTGTGTCCTCGGTCATGTTTGCTCTTATACTTAGCGTCTTTGCGCCATATAGAGAGAGACGGCTGACGCGGCTGAGACGCTCCGACACAGTAGCGCAGCCAATCGTTTTTCAAATTTTGAGCCCTAGCTGCATCGCAGTCAAAGCTGCTCCCAGCGAATCAGACGCCAAGCTATGACTTTTAACGCGCAGGAATTGGTATAGCACAAGCACGAAGTCGCAGATTAAGCATAACTGAACGTGGAGGGAGGAATAGCCGCGGCTGCTCGTATCGGAACACTTGTTACACAGATTTGAGACTCGGTCGCACACACAGATTTACAAGAACCACAAGCCCTGGGGGTCAGTGTACGCTAGCAATGCACCACAATTTGGGGGAATGGGACGCTTGGCGCAGCCGAGTCTCACGGACCCTGGTGCGATGAGAGGGCCTACTTGGCCCGACTTAAGCCGCAGTGTATTAGAAAACATCTGTATTACAGGGAACAGACCCTTTCTTGTCCTCACGTGTCTATAAAAGCTTTGGGAACGTAGAACGGGATGTAGTTAAGTTGCTGACCATCGGCATGCCGGCTGACGAAATCCCAAACCGCGGACAGGACACCGGAATCCCAACATGAGGGCAGATGCCGACAGTGGGATCCCGACAGCTGGCATCCCGATGGTAAGTACAGCAGGCGCTCTTAGCTGTAAGCCGCGAGGGAGGGTAAGGTTTAGGCACCCCGGGCTGTGGGAGGGGGGAGGTTAGGGTTAGGCTACGGACGGACGGGGGGGTTAGGGGTAGGCACTACCGGGGGAGGTCAGGGTTATGCACTGAGGGGGAAGGGCTAGGTTTAGGCACTAATGGAGAGGGTTAGGGTGCAGGACAGGAGGGTTAGGGGGTGAAGGAGGGAAGGTCCGGGTACACCTGTCGGGATCCTCAGCATCGGGATGCCGCTGTCGGTCTTTTGACAGCCGGCATCCCGAGTGCCGAGCTCCCATCCCCAACCCCTTAGAACTGGGGATATATGAGAGCGCCTATGCTTGTGGGGGGATTATTTTACCTGTGCACACCAGACTGCCCCTCTATCACAGACACATGGTCACATCTGATCTCCAGCTAAGGAAACGGGATAGAAGGTGATTTTTACATATTGGACCAGCTCCTATTTTAGTTGTGTATGATCCCGTGTTACCACGTTCTTTATCTGTATAACAGGTTTTGCAACGATGCAGAAAGCAGGATTGGATCTAATAGCATCGAAGAGATTAAAAGTCATCCATTCTTTGAAGGCGTGGACTGGGGTCACATCCGGTACGGAATATCTGACCGCTGCCCGTGGGTGTAGATACCAATGAAAGATGACAGCACCTAATTTAATGTTTATATAAGGGTCACCTTAGTTTAGGTGATATATAGGATGCTGCAGTACACGAACAAATGACAGACGTTTTGCACGTTCCCCTCTTAGCACTGAGATACATTACATTGGATTAAGACTTTATTCAGCCATTTCCAAACTACCCATTATTATTTGAGACATAACCGAAGGGAGACAGCAGGAAGCCACAGACTGAGAGTTACATAATGGGAGGAGCAGTGTCCCCAGCAGCACAGAGTATATCAGGAGATGAGGGATGTGTTAGTGAGGACAGGGCTGCACGTGACAGGGGCAGTGACATGATGTGAGGAGGGGAATGGAGGCAGCAGGAAGCCACAGACTGAGAGTTATATAGTGGGAGGAGCAGGGTCCCCAGCAGCACAGAGTATATCAGGAGATGGATGATGTGTCAGTGAGGACAGGGCTGCATGTGACAGGGGCAGTGACATGACGTGAGGAGGGGAATGGAGGCAGCAGGAAGCCACAGACAGAGAGTTATATAGTGGGAGGAGCAAGATCCCCAGCAGCACAGAGTATATCAGGAGATGAGTGATGTGTTAGTGAGGAAAGGGCTGCACGTGACAGGGGCAGTGACATGATGTGAGGAGGGGAATGGAGGCAGCAGGAAGCCACAGACTGGGAGTTATATAGTGGGAGGAGCAGGGACCCCCAGCAGCACAGAGTATATCAGGAGATGAGGGATGTGTTAGTGAGGACAGGGCTGCATGTGACAGGGGCAGTGACATGATGTGAGGAGGGGAATGGAGGCAGCAGGAAGCCACAGACTGAGAGTTATATAGTGGGAGGAGCAGGGTCCCCCAGCAGCACAGAGTATATCAGGAGATGAGTGATGTGTTAGTGAGGACAGGGCTGCATGTGAGGAGGGGAATGGAGGCAGCAGGAAGCCACAGACTGAGAGTTGTATAGTGGGAGGAGCAGGGTCCCCAGCAGCACAGAGTGTATCAGGAGATGAGTGATGTGTTAGTGAGGACAGGGCTGCATGTTATCAGACATCCAGACAAACCTCTGTCCCGAATGAGTTACTGTTTGAGAGCATAGAAGTCGCCCTTACTGGACCTGCCATGTATACTGAGATCACTGACAGCTGACTCTCCCTAGTGAAGTAATGGTTATTCTGACGCTGTGATTTGCATTAATTCAGGGAGAGACCTGCAGCAATTAACATCGAAATAAAAAGCATTGACGACACTTCCAACTTCGACGAGTTCCCGGAGTCTGATATTCTGCAGCCAGGTAAGTAGCAGCCGTTTCCCTGAGCGCGGTTTTCCGTTACTGAGGACGTCTCTTACTTATAGGGAACGTGTCTCTTACATCCATCCGTCCCAGTGTAGCAGTATAAATAGGTGGCCGGTGCGGCTGGCTTCTGCCCCAGAGTAACCACATCCGGTTCCACACCGCCAGCTGCCATATTCCTCTGCCGCCTTATCTAAGAAGTCGTTCTCCTCATAGATTGTTAGCTCTTCGTCCTTTGCTTCAGGTCACCTTATGTCACGTATCACGACTGCAGCGCTGCTACTAATTCTATATACTCTCCGTGGCCTCTGTATTCGTTGCGCCTCTACACCTAAATATCTAGTCGGCCAATCATGTGGCAGCAACTCGGTGCAGAAAAGCATACAGACATGGGTCAAGAGGTTCAGCTGTTGTTCAGACCGAGCTCAAGATTGATGGGAAGAAATGGTATCTAAGTGACTCTGACCATGCCATAACCGCTGGTGCAAGACGGGGTGGTTTTGATTATCTAAGAAACTGCTGATTTCCTGGGATTTTATTGCACAGACATCTGCGAAGTTTACAGAGTACCAACAAGAGCCCATCTAGCGAGCGCCATGTCTGTGGGCGAAATACATTGCTCCTGCCCCCAGAATGTGAGACTTCAGAGGTGATTGGTAACTGAACTGACCAAGCGTTACAGCAGTGATGGGCAGAAGAGCATCTCTGACCACACAGCGCGCCGGGCCATGAAGTAGTTGGGCTACAGCAACAGAAGATGGCACCGGGATCCTCCCCCCCCCCCCCCCTGTCAGCTGAGAAAAGGAACCTGAGGCTGCAGTGGGCATAGGCCTCCAACACTGGGCAGAGAGAAATGTCGCCTGGTCTTGACCATCTTTGGCGGCATGCAATTCTTGGGGTCAGATTTTGGTGTAAGCCACAATGTCACCGGTTCAGACTGGTGCTTACGGTGTAGGGGAGAGTTTTCTCTGCACACATTAGACCCCTTAATACCAACTGAGCATCGTTTAAATGCCACAGCCTTCCTGAGTATTATTGCTGACCATGTGCCACCCTTTATGTCCACAGTCTCCCCATCTTCTAATGGCTGCTTCCAGCAGGGTAACGCATCACGCCACAAAGCGCACGCCATCTCCAGCTGGCTCCACGAACATGACTGTGAGTTTACGTGTCCTCCGCAGTCACTCTTAGGAATGTTTTTCAAGCAACTCGTTGAATCCCTCCACGATGGATTCAGGCTGTCCCGGAAGCGGAGCAGAGGGGGGGACACACCTAATAAAGTGGCCACTGAGCGCCCCCCAAGGGCTCCGCTCGTCACATGTTTTCTAGTGATTTAATATGTTTTTAGGTTACTCTCCGAGTCGGCGGTAATTAATAGCCTCTTCTTTTTGTTTCCAGCGGTGCCAAACATAACGGAGCCAGACTACAAATCCAAAGACTGGGTATTCCTGAACTACACCTACAAACGTTTCGAGGGTCTGACGCAGCGCGGCTCCATCCCATCCTACATGAAGTCAGGGAAACTATGAGGATGGCGCCCGCCGCTTAGCCACGGGAAATAAACCAATACTCAGGTATCCGCTGAATCAGACTGGTCCGGAATACGGAACAATTCACTGAGGACTGATGTACACGGAGGAAATTCTGCGGGTTTAGGATTCCTCACGACTACGGCGAGACGTTGGCAGAGCCAGCTGGGAATTTTTTTTTTCTCTTTTTTTTTTTTTTTTTTACATTTTATTTCGCCCTTGTCGGAAAGGGAAGGATTTTAAGCTATGTAGAGCGGGTACAGGGGCAAAAGCTTGTATAACGCCCCATAATCTTACGTACTACGCCATTCTCTGCACCGTGATGCCCCGAAGCCGCCCATCGCCATCATACTGGTCAGTGGGAGGCGAGGACCCATCGGTGATCACTGCGCGGGTACCAAGCTGTGTTTTGTTTTAAAGAGGCAGCTGTGCCCGTTGGTAGGGATCAGGAGAACGTCATGAATTTCATTGTTACCTTTTTTTTTTTAAAAAGCATTTTTTTAATTTGTAACATTATTTATTCTGCGGTGTGCATATAATCCTTATCTTCTCGTTTCTGATTGGTGGGGCGATGGAATTATGGTTCGGTTCAAGGTCCAAAGACTTCTGGCTTAATATTAATAAACGGTCCATTTTATTATATTTGTGTTTGTGTGCAAAGTGTGTTCTGGAAAAGGCAAAAATGGTTCTGAGTGAAATGTCTTACTATAACCTGACACCCCCCTTCCCTAAACCAGGGGGTATTCAACATGCGGCCTGCTGTGGAACTACACATCCCAGCATGCTCTGTCACAGGTTTGCTACTAGGCCCTCTAGCTGCTGTGGAACTACACATCCCAGCATGCCCTGACACAATTTTGCTATTTGGGAGTGCTGTAACTGTAGCAGAGCATGCTGGGATGGGTAGTTCCACAGCAGCTGGAGGGGCGCGTGTTGAAAATCCATGACCTAAATTATCAACGTGGATTACCCGCCAACCTCGCCCCAGTTACCGTAATTCATAAGCTTCAGTTTGCCAACATGACATAGGAGTGGATGGGGTTTACCATGTGCTGCTTTCGGACGTCCGTAGGGAATATCCCTCATCCATAAAAGGTATCAGAAAATAATGTATCTACAGAACGATTCAGGTGTCGCATAGTTACCGCTCATTAGCGAAGAGCTGGGAATTGGGGGAGTAGACAACGCTAATGTGCAACTAGATTTCAGTGTTTGCTGTAAATATAAAATCATCTCCCAAATCCCTGTGTTAGGTGACCGGGCTCTGCACACACCTGGGACCTCATTCAGAGTCTCTCGCTAGCGCTGTGTGCTCGCAAGCGGCCCGATGGTTTGCGTAAGCGCATGAACACGCTTCTTTCTGCGCTTGCGCCAACTACTCTGTGTGATCGCAGGCCGCTCGCTCGCCCAGCAAAGGCAGCCCAGTGAAATGAGTGACAGGAGAGGCCGTTTGTGGGTGGTAACAAGGTTCAGGACACTAATAACGGGGGAGTGGAGGTGCGAACGCAGGCGTGCCTGAGTGTTTCAACGCCGTTTTAGAGGCATACATAATTAACACGCAGCGTCATAGTACACGTCACATGCCTGGTTTTTACACTGAAGTCCTCGCAGTGCTTGCGGTTGGGTAAGACAACCACAAGCGCTGCGATCGCTTCCGATTGTCCTCGATGTACCCATGTTTTAATACACTTCCTGGAGATGACGTTGCTGGTGGGCGGCTCTGCCTGTGCGATTGGGTGTACGTTGGCTGCTCGCTAAGACATGGTGGGCGTGCTTATGCCTTGGCGAGCGATCGTTTCCCGTGGCGTCACTTTGACAAATTTGCATACGCTGTGAGCTAGCAATCGCATCTAGCGAGAGACTCTGAATGAGGTCCCTGGTACATTGCCACAAGGCCCGTAGCTTCAATCACCTCGGACAGCTCCCGGATACAGTTTTATAGGAGCCCGACCCACATGTTTTCCTCAGACCCATTGTCTGTATGTGATTCATTGGTCCATGTGAGTGTAATGGGTAAATATCAGACCTGCTTACTATGCAATGACCTTCTGACCATTGGGCCACCTAGTTTTTACTTCAAATCATCTATTAAAAAAATATAATTTTGTGGCTGTTCCAGACGGATTTTATTATTAAATGTTATTTTATAGGGCGCCACAAGTGTTCCACAGCGCCGTACAGAGGGCAAAACAATAAGACAATACAGGGTAAAACAGTACAGTACAAAGAGCACTACAAATCCCGACACCGCTACTGATGCGATGCATGCAATTGAAATGTACAGCGTCCACGTCATAGCGTGGGCGCAAATGGCAGGTCTAATTCCTCTGGAAAAACTGAAACCGGTGATTGGAGTCCAGGAGCAGAGAGCCCAACGAGGGGGTGTGGCAGGGGCACAGGAGAAGTAGGTGATGAGAACATGAGGGAGGAGAGACCAGCTCATGGAGCTTACAGTCTAGAGCAGGCGTCTTCAACCTTGGCCCTCCAGCTGCTGTGGAACTACACATCCCACCATGCACTGCCACCTTTTTGATATAGCAGCATGCTAAAACTATGGCAGTGCATGTTGGGATGTGTAGTTCCACAGCAGCTGGAGGGCCAAGGTTGAAGACCCCTAGTTTAGAGGGAAGGACACAAACGGAAGACATGAGGAGTGTGCCAGTGGAAAGGGAGCTAAGGGCAGGAAGCAGGAGTGAGAGAATTGGAAAGTGCAAAGGGGTGAGGGTAGACTAGGTGGTGACATGGGTCATCTAAGGACGGATAAGCTTTTATGAACAGGTGGGGTTTCAGTGCCCGCTTGGAGCAATGCAGGCTGGGGGATAGTATGATGGAACGAGGGAGAAGGTGGGCAGCTCGGGAGAAAGGCAGCAGTCATTGGCCGACTGGAGAGGGCAGGAGGGAGCATGTAAGGAGATGTAGGGAGCTGTGGAGTTGGAGAGGCCCTTGTACGTGATGGTGAGGAGTTTGAAAAGGATTCTGTAGAGGAAGGGGAGCCAGTGATGGGCTTTGCAGAGAGGGGAGACAGATGTGGAATTGCGGGAGAGGAAGGTAAGCCAGGCTGCAGCGTTAAGTACAGATTGGAGAGGAACATGGGAGGCCAGTGAGGAGAAGGTTCCAGTAGTTAAGGTGAGAGATGATCAGTGAGTGGACAATGATTTTTGTGGCATCCTGGGAGAGGAAGGGTCTGATTTGAGCGGTGTTGTGGAACTGGAAATGACAGGATAGGGCAAGAGATAGAATAAGGGGGGGGGGGATGAAGGAGAGGGAAGAGTCCAGAATGACTCCCAGGAAGCTGAGTTGAGGAGCAGAAGAGATAGTGGTGTCTTTGACAGTGATAGAGAGGTCGGGAGGGGAGGGGACTCTAGATTAGGGGTTGCCAATAAGCCGGCCTCCAGTTTTAGCATGGCCAAATTGGAAACAGGTGGTAGGGGTACGCTGGGATGTGTAGTTCTGCAACAGCTGGGGGGTGCGCTTATTGCCCACCCCGTACTATAGATGGAGAGAAGACAATGAGTTCAGTTTGAGTGCTGAGAGGCAACTAGGCCCTCAAGAGAGAAGGGAAGGGGAGAGATGAGAGGGGATGTAGAGATGTAGAGTTCAGTGTCATTGGCATAGAGGTGGTACTGGATGCCAAAGGAACTGATGAGTTCACACAGAGAAGAGGTGTACAGAGAAAATAGTTGAGGGCCAAGGACAGAACCCTGGGGGACGCCCATGGAATGGATGGGGGGGGGGGGGTGGTAGTAGAGATAGAGACAGAGCGGTCAGCGAGGTAGGAGTTAAACTAAAATTGGACGGTGTCAGAGAGACCCATGGTCTGAAGGGTACGCAGTAGTACAGGGTGATCCAAGGTATCAAAGGCCACCGAGAGGTCAGGAGGATAAGGAGGGAGAAGTGGTCCTTGTATTTGGCTGTGAGAAGATCAAGTATTTTAGAGACAAAAGGGAGAAGGAGAAGAGAAATGGGGTGGTAATTCGAGAGTGAGGAGGGGTCAAAGTTGTTGTTTTTTTTGTTTTTTTAGAATGGGTGAGATAAGAGCGATTTTGAAGGATTAGGGGAAGATGCCAGTGGAAAGGGATAGATTGAAGAGGTGGGAGCAGGTAGTGGGGGAGAGGGAACAAAGTAGGCGAGAGGGGATGGGATTCAGGGGGCAGTTAGAGGGGGGAGAGGATAAAATAAGGGAACAAACTTGGTCTCCCATGGTGGTGTGGAAGGAGCGCAGCGGTAGGTGGCTAGATGGTGTGGTGGTAGTGGTGGCAGAAGAGTGGTAGAAAGAGGAGATTACATGACATATGGCCTAGAGTTTGGAGGAGAAAAGGAGGCAAAGTCAGTGGCAGGGAGGGTGAAAGGGGAGGAGAGGGTGGGCAAAGGAGTGTATTGAATGTGGCAAAGAGGTGGCGAGGGTTGGAGATTTGAGAAGAGATGAGAGACTTGAAGAAAGATTATTTGGCAAGGGAGAGTGCAGAGCAGTAGGAAGAGAGGATGAACTTGAAGTTGAGGAAGTCTGCTAAGGAGCGAGAGTTCCTCCAGTGGCGTTTGGTGGTGTTTGAGCTTTTTTGAAGGAAACAGTTAAATATGGTGTGCCAAGGTTGGGGCTTGGAGCAGCGAAGTGGGACAGAAGAGTTGAACGCAGAGGTGAGGTTGAAAAAGGAGGCCGCCTGGTTGGGGCAAGCAAGGGTGGATAGAGAGGTGAAGAGTATCGAGCAAAGAGGAGAGGCCCCCCATAGGAGAGCGCAGTGGGGGTTGCAGTGTCAGTGGAAGAGAGCCAGGTTTCAGTGATGGCAACCCGTTTCCAACCCGGGACAGACCCTTTTTACACTGCTGTGCCAACCCGGGATATGCCCTGGGTTGGTACTGTTCACACCAGAGCCAGGTCTACAATGACCCGGCTCTTCCGGCATTGCAGTGGACGCTTGGAGATGATGTTTCTCCAAGCGCCAATGAAGCCGGCCAATCGGGTAGCATGCAGCACGACCCAGGTCATTGTGACCCGGATTGCAGCGTTTACACTGCAGGGTGACATGGAAACCACCCGTGGCCAACCCTGCAAGCTACCCGAGTTGGATGCGTTTACACTGATTAAAATCACAGGTTGATGCACGTTCACGTGCAACAACCAGGGATTTTCATGTCAGTGTAAAAGGGGTATAAGCGATGAAGTGGTCTTGGATAGTGGCTAGTTTGTGGCGGCTGGAGCTGGAATTCCAGAAGACATGGGAGAGAGGGAAGTGGGGAAGGTATGGGTGGGGATTGGCAGGGTTGCAGGTGTGTGGAGGTGGGCTGGGTCTGGGGGAGACATAAGGGCAGAGGATGGGTATTGGGTGGGAGGGAGGACACATTGTTGCAGAAAATAATATTGGAGAAAGTGATTAATATTAAAGGAAGCAAATACGGCAAAAGTCGAGCACAGTCAAGGTGGCTACTCGAGGGTGGGCTGTTGAAGGATTTGTAGAGTGCACAGTGGATAGAGGCAGTGAAGGTAAATGGGGAAGGATGTACAGTAGGTCAAAGAGCTTAAGTACAACGGCAATAGTGTAGTAATAAGGGGAATATTACGAAGATGTTAAGGGTGTAGGAATACAATACTAATATACACTAATGTAACAAATTTTTATTTTTTTATTTTGAAGTGTTATTTTCTATTTGCCTATGCCCCAAGAGTATAGAAAATGACAATTATTCCCCACAAACTATGCTTTTGTTGTGAATGATTCATTTCCATAGAAGATCCCACTAGACTGTGACTTTAGCAGCTCAGGGGTTAACAGTACATTGCATAATACCGAGAGGGATTTTTTATTTTAGGTGAACCAGTTTTTTTTTTTTTCTTTTAACTAATCACTAATAATAATCTAAAAAAAAATAATAATAATAATGGTAATTCACTGACATGGAGTCTGCTGCCCTCTACTGGCCGTGGCGAGAATGCACATCTATTGATTTTGAATGCATATTTAGGCTACAGATTGTGGGCCTGATTCAGAGGCGCTCGCTGTTTGCAAGCGCTCGTTCTGAATCAGGGCCTTTTTTTTTATTTTTGTTGGTTTTGTCCTCCAGGCCGCTCGCAAAGCTGTGGGTGACCACCCACAGCTAGTGCGAGCGGCGACGATTATCGCGACCATCTGGCTTGCGTTGAGACCTTGCGGGAGGGTCTCGGCTCCCGCAAGCCCGAGTGGACTTCCTGCTCTAATAGAGCAGGAAGTCCACTACTGACATCACGAGGGACGCCCACAAACAGCAGACGTTCCTAAGGGAACGCCTGTGTTTGTGCAGCCACCTCCCCCCCCCCCCCTCCCTGCCTACAAAACGGGGCGAGCTGTCAATCAACATCGACAGCCGCCCCGTCTTGTAGTGAGCAACGGAGCTGCAGTGGCTCGCTCACGCCGGAGGCGGCGCATGCAGAGTGGGGGGAACATCGACCCGCTTGCGAGCGGGTCTGAATCAGGCCCTGTGTCCCATCAAATAAATTGTGCACCACTGTAGTATAATATTACTGGCCTTCTTTTCATTATATAAGGGTCATTTAATTTCTTTGTATGATTTGCATAAACACAGAAACCATGAATATAATACAAAGGTGAGGAAAGCCATTTTGGGTCATCAGTTCCAAGGTTTATTCCCTGCAGCTGACTGGTGACGCCACGTTTTATTGTCCAAAATTTCCCATGGCTATAGCGTCAGTCGTTAAGGCTATTTCTCCACATAAATACTTTCCTCAGTACTCCCATTATTTGTGTTTTTATAGTTTAGTTGCTCTGTGAGTAATGACGCAGGGCAGGTATATAAACCATTGTACTATCCGAGATCTGATCGAGACATCGGTGCCTTAATGTCAGTTTGTGTCGATCGTCAGTCAGATTCTAAAACGTGAGCCGTATGTTTTGCCTAAATAAGTCTCATGCCTCTGCCTGGCGGCTCTCTGCGTCATAAGCTGTAGCAGGAAATTGGGAACCTGGCCAGGTTTCGGAGGGGGAGGAACGTGTCAGGACGGGAAATCTCGTGTGTCACAATAAAACGTTTCCTTATGAGGCTACATCTAATCTGAATTTCCAGCAGTGTGTAAGACGTTGCTAATGGTAATATCTGTATATTACTCCCTACGGTCATGTGCATCAATAAATAAACCAGTTTTCTGCTTTTCTTTAAAGACGATATGCAGATAAGTAACTGGTACCTGTAGTTGTGATGGAAGTTCCTTTTGCAGAATCCGCACTTCGTGAATTAGGGTGTATGTAATTCTTCACCCACCCCAAGAAAATACGCAGCAAGATAAAGCTATATTTGCAGTCACGGCCCCTCTAAACTGTGAAGCCCAGCTGGACATCTTTTGTGTGTACAATTCGCAGCTGCTTCTGTTTGGGGAGGGGGAGATTTATCAAACATTCGAGAAAGTTAAGGTGGTGAAGTTGCCCCTAGCAACCAATCAGCTTCTAGCTTTAGATGCGCCCTCGTATATTCTTGATGCATTCGCGCCAAACAGCCCCTATTGGCGTGCCAGGTCCTGTGCGACTCCGCTAACGATGGGTGGCGCTTTCATGGTTTTTTTGCGACTGATTACCTGCTGGTTCTTTATGACGCTCGGAAACATGGCTGGCCGGCTACGGAGCAGACCATCGCATGGGGCCTCGGCTGGACAAGTCTGCCATCCAGCCACCTGATCCTCTGTCCACACGTTTGCTACTTTTTACAGGTTTAATGTTTTTGCCTCCAACGGCACCCACTATGGGCGTACAGTTCTCCCGGTGAGGCAGCCTGAGCGTTCCCTCCCCTGGGGGCAACCATTGAACGTTCCATGGTGCAGTGTCCCCCGGCCTTGATGAGAGAGAGAGGGGGATTTTTGGTTACTTACCATTGAAGCCTTTTCTCTGAATCAGACTGGGGGACACCGCGTTCCCTCCCTCACACTCAGTCGTGTCTTGTTTTCTTGTTGACCATTTTGGTCCCATCAGGTTTGTTTTTCTGTTATAATGGTTTCACTGAGTTACTGCTTCCTCTTTATCGGGCACTTTTAAAGTGGTACTGCCATGCTGGGGTTGCAGAGGGGAGGAGCTTGGGGTTTAAAGCTGCAGCTTAAAGGCTCATACACACTTAATGATATCGCTCATGGAGCATATTGTTAAGTGTTTCGCCTGCACTGCCGGGCTCAATGCCGTTAACGACGTTGAGCATACACACTGAACGATATTGTTCAGTGACTGCACCCTCCCTCATCCCCGAACTTGCAGAACCCGACGATATCGTCAGGTTGCCCTGCAAGTATGGGCGATGAAAGACATCGTTAACGACCCGCGGAAGCGCGCATCGTTAACGATATCTTGCATACACACTGGACGATATTGAACGCTATGAACATTGTCGTCTAGTGTGTACGACGCGGCTTTAGTTTAGTTCAAATGCCAACTCCTGCAGTCCCACAGTCCAATGCCCCCCATCCTGATTCAGAGAAAAGGATTCAACGGTATGTAACAAAAAAATTCCCCTTTCCCCTCCCACGAATAACACACACAAAAAAATTATTTAGCTGCCAGGGTTATTTCAGCGAATTTCGGGTATTTTGAGGTTGCTGAATTTCAAAAATGAAAGTGTTTTTTTCGAACTGGCTCCAGTTGAGATAATGGTTTACCCTCAAGTAATGGGGACCTTAGCTATAATGCGCACACATGGGAATCTATCGAAGCATTTTAGTAGGTGAGACGCGTGAATATCCTAGGTGTTCACTCCGCCATCATTCAAGAATATTCTCCCTTCCATATATATGTGATCGGCTAGGCAGTCAATTCACTTGTCTGTTGTGTTTTTATTGTCCGTGTACCTCAAAAATTTACACCCAATCTTGTAAAACCGATGTCATATGTGGTATCAGCGCTACAAAGTTACCCCAAAATCGCTCTAATATAATTGGCAATAAAGGGCGTTGATAAGTGTATTATTATTATTATTATTATTATTAAAAGTGAGGCTGCTGCGTTATACAGGTTGAGTCTCCCATATCCAAATATTCTGAAATACGGATTTTTTTTTTTGGCATTACTGAGATAATGAAACCTTTGATATTTGATGGTTCAATGAACACAAACTTTGTTTAAGGCACAAATTCTTAAAAATAATATATAAAATTACCTCCAGGCTGTGTGTATAAGGTGTATATGAAACCTAAATGAATCTCATGTATGTACACAAACTTTGCTTGAGCCACAAAGTTATTGAAAATATTGTATAAAATGACCTGCAGGCTGTGTGTATAAGGTGTATATAACACATAAATGCATTCTGTGTGTATATTGGGGGCCTATTCCCAAGATATTTCATTATGATATGCAATTATTCCAAAATACGGAATATTCCGTTATCCAAAATACCCCTGGTCCCAAACATTTTGGATATGGGAGACTCAACCTGTAACACTTATTTTGATATTCGCGGTCCGTACACGCCTGGAGGCAGATTCCCTTTTGATTTTCAAAGTGGATATGTAACCGCTGTTTTATATTTATTCCAAATTAATTAGCGCTGTCATTTAGTATTTTGATACATATTTATTTGATTTTTTTTTTTTTTTTACATGGTATAAAACCTCTGTCTAGACCTAGAAGGGCTGTATTATAGATATGACACTTCAGTAAATCACTATATTGTGTACGAGTCAGGTATTGTAACTGGCGTAAATCAGACTCATTACGGTTTTCTCCTGGTGTTGTCCTCATGATGGAAAACTGGTGCATATGCAGAGCTTGACTAATGTTGGGATGTGATCGGCTCTGCAGGCTACGCACAATGCGTCCTTTTTTTGGGGGGGCACAATTTTAGCGTGCCTTTTTTCCCGCGAAATGCGTTCATCTCTCCAACCGCCTCTTAATTGTGACGGTATAAACGCGGCAGCCTTCTGTCAGGCAAATGTTCACTACATGACGGAACGATTATGCATTGGACGTGTTTGCAATATCAGGGGCTCATTCTAAATTGGGCGCATCAGTTTTCGCTTTCCCATAAGGGCGCCATAACCTGCTTGCTACCTTATACTAATGTGACCATCCACCTGTTTATGCTGATCGTTTGTCTGCATGCGGGAGACTGGGACCGCCCACTGTTTTCCTGCAGCAGCCGCCATCATAAGTATCTGACCTCACATTTGCCCCATGCCGTCTGTAACAGGCGCCCCATCTCCATCCACACGCTCAAGACAAGCTCGGAAGTCTGCCAACACGCCCATGGCACGCACATAAGATGAATCGGCTCCGTGTCCATCCTTGGTCACCACCAAGAAACGCTAATTTCCCGGAAAGAGTTATTCGTCAGCGGACAGATCAATCTGTCCGCACTCAGGGCCTGATTCAGAGCCGGACGCTCTGAATGAGCACCCGCTCTGAATCAGGACGTTTTTTTTTTAATGGTGCGGCCTCTTGGCTGCTCGCATAGCTGTGGGTTACCACCCACAGCTTATGCGAGCGTCCATGATGATGGTCGCGATGGTCAAGACCATCGGGCTTGCGACGAGACCCTTGTGGTAGGGTCTCGTTGCCGTAAGCCCTGGAGTGCTTTTGGCTCTATCAGAGCAGACATGTCCCCAGCCCGCCCACCAAAGGGGGCATGCTGTCACTCAACATCGACAGCACGCCCCCTTTGTAGCGAGACCTGGAGCAACGGCTTCCCCGTTGCTATCCGGGTCTCGCGCATGCGCACTGGGCCACCATCATAGTGCTCGTGAGCGGGTCTGAATCAGGCCCTCAGTCCCCGCCTCTGTGCGTAGCCATGGTACGGCAGGCATTTACTGTTGGGGATTGCTGTCTACCGCGCAGTTGCAGTTTGCAGATATCCACAGGATCCACCCTCATCCGGACTTGCGCCCACACAGAATCAGCCCCTTAGAGTCCCATAAAGGCTTCTTTTGAGCCTTATCCAGCGAGGATCGCAACTGGACGGCTGATTGTTGCGTTCTGCGATGCATCGCAGTGCGCATACGCGATCGGGACTGCGCTCGCAGAGACTACGCAGACCCATCGCAGAGTGATCGAAAGGAAGTAACGTTTGGGGGAGGTGACGAGGGGGGTGTTCGGCGAAACGCAGGCGTGTCAGTGCGTTTGAACGCCGTTGCAGGGGCGTGCATAAATTATGGCCTACGCAGCCTGAGCTCTCACTGCGTACCGGAAGGTTCGCCCTTTCTGAGTAAGGTCAGACCTTATGCACGTGTGCATGAGGCTGCTAATGGTAATCGATGTTACCGATGGTTTCGCAGTCTTGCACAGTATTATGGATGTGTGTAGGGTTAAGTGGGCGTCCTTATGTTGTGCTGTGACGGCATAGCGATCGCAGCAGAAGCGTCTAGAGAGGCGGCGGGCCCGTGTGCAGACTCAATGCGGGCCCTCTCGTGTGGTGCCGTGGCTTAGTGCCAGAATCTACTGCGCATGTGCGAGTCTCCGGGAAAATGGCGCCTGCGCCAAAATCGCCCTAATATGATTGGCAATAAAGGGTGTTGATCAGTGTAATATTATTATTAAAAGTGAAGCTGCTGCGTTATATACACTTATTTGATATTCGCGGTCCGTACACGCCTGGAAGGCAGATTCCCTTTTGATTTTCAAAGTGGATATGTAATCGCTGTTTTATATTTATTCCAAATTAATTAGCGCTGTCATTTAGTATTTTGATACATATTTATTTGATTTTTTTTTTTTTTTTTTACATGGTATAAAACCTCTGTCTAGACCAAGACGGGCTGTATTATAGATATGACACTTCAGTAAATCACTATATTGTGTACGAGTCGGGTATTGTAACTGGCGTAAATCAGACTAATTACGGTTTTCTCCTGGTGTTATCCTCATGATAGAAAACTGGTGCATATGCAGAGCTTGACTAATGTTGGGATGTGATCGGCTCTGCAGGCTACGCACAATGTGTCCTTTTTGGAGGGGGGCACAATTTTAGCGTGCGTTTTTTCACGCGAAATGCGTTCATCTCTCCAACCGCCTCTTAATTGTGACGGTATAACCGCGGCAGCCTTCTGTCAGGCAAATGTTCACTACATGACGGAACGATTGCATTGGACGTGTTTGCAATATCAGGGGCTCATTCTAAATTGGGCGCATCAGTTTTCGCTTTCCCATAAGGGCGCCATAACCTGCTTGCTACCTTATACTAATGTGACCATCCACCTGTTTATGCTGATCGTTTGTCTGCATGCGGGAGACTGGGACCGCCCACTGTTTTCCTGCAGCAGCCGCCATCATAAGTATCTGACCTCACATTTGCCCCATGCCGTCTGTAACAGGCGCCCCATCTCCATCCACACGCTCAAGACAAGCTCGGAAGTCTGCCAACACGCCCATGGCACGCACATAAGATGAATCGGCTCCGTGTCCATCCTTGGTCACCACCAAGAAACGCTAATTTCCCGGAAAGAGTTATTCGTCAGCGGACAGATCAATCTGTCCGCACTCAGGGCCTGATTCAGAGCCGGACGCTCTGAATGAGCACCCGCTCTGAATCAGGACGTTTTTTTTTTAATGGTGCGGCCTCTTGGCTGCTCGCATAGCTGTGGGTTACCACCCACAGCTTATGCGAGCGTCCATGATGATGGTCGCGATGGTCAAGACCATCGGGCTTGCGACGAGACCCTTGTGGTAGGGTCTCGTTGCCGTAAGCCCTGGAGTGCTTTTGGCTCTATCAGAGCAGACATGTCCCCAGCCCGCCCACCAAAGGGGGCATGCTGTCACTCAACATCGACAGCACGCCCCCTTTGTAGCGAGACCTGGAGCAACGGCTTCCCCGTTGCTATCCGGGTCTCGCGCATGCGCACTGGGCCACCATCATAGTGCTCGTGAGCGGGTCTGAATCAGGCCCTCAGTCCCCGCCTCTGTGCGTAGCCATGGTACGGCAGGCATTTACTGTTGGGGATTGCTGTCTACCGCGCAGTTGCAGTTTGCAGATATCCACAGGATCCACCCTCATCCGGACTTGCGCCCACACAGAATCAGCCCCTTAGAGTCCCATAAAGGCTTCTTTTGAGCCTTATCCAGCGAGGATCGCAACTGGACGGCTGATTGTTGCGTTCTGCGATGCATCGCAGTGCGCATACGCGATCGGGACTGCGCTCGCAGAGACTACGCAGACCCATCGCAGAGTGATCGAAAGGAAGTAACGTTTGGGGGAGGTGACGAGGGGGGTGTTCGGCGAAACGCAGGCGTGTCAGTGCGTTTGAACGCCGTTGCAGGGGCGTGCATAAATTATGGCCTACGCAGCCTGAGCTCTCACTGCGTACCGGAAGGTTCGCCCTTTCTGAGTAAGGTCAGACCTTATGCACGTGTGCATGAGGCTGCTAATGGTAATCGATGTTACCGATGGTTTCGCAGTCTTGCACAGTATTATGGATGTGTGTAGGGTTAAGTGGGCGTCCTTATGTTGTGCTGTGACGGCATAGCGATCGCAGCAGAAGCGTCTAGAGAGGCGGCGGGCCCGTGTGCAGACTCAATGCGGGCCCTCTCGTGTGGTGCCGTGGCTTAGTGCCAGAATCTACTGCGCATGTGCGAGTCTCCGGGAAAATGGCGCCTGCGCCAAAATCGCCCTAATATGATTGGCAATAAAGGGTGTTGATCAGTGTAATATTATTATTAAAAGTGAAGCTGCTGCGTTATATACACTTATTTGATATTCGCGGTCCGTACACGCCTGGAAGGCAGATTCCCTTTTGATTTTCAAAGTGGATATGTAATCGCTGTTTTATATTTATTCCAAATTAATTAGCGCTGTCATTTAGTATTTTGATACATATTTATTTGATTTTGGTTTTTTTACATGGTATAAAACCTCTGTCTAGACCTAGACGGGCTGTATTATAGATATGACACTTCAGTAAATCACTATATTGTGTACGAGTCAGGTATTGTAACTGGCGTAAATCAGACTCATTACGGTTTTCTCCTGGTGTTGTCCTCATGATGGAAAACTGGTGCATATGCAGAGCTTGACTAATGTTGGGATGTGATCGGCTCTGCAGGCTACGCACAATGCGTCCTTTTTTTGGGGGGGCACAATTTTAGCGTGCCTTTTTTCCCGCGAAATGCGTTCATCTCTCCAACCGCCTCTTAATTGTGACGGTATAAACGCGGCAGCCTTCTGTCAGGCAAATGTTCACTACATGACGGAACGATTATGCATTGGACGTGTTTGCAATATCAGGGGCTCATTCTAAATTGGGCGCATCAGTTTTCGCTTTCCCATAAGGGCGCCATAACCTGCTTGCTACCTTATACTAATGTGACCATCCACCTGTTTATGCTGATCGTCTGCATGCGGGAGACTGGGACCGCCCACTGTTTTCCTGCGGCAGCCGCCATCATAAGTATCTGACCTCACATTTGCCCCATGCCGTCTGTAACAGGCGCCCCATCTCCATCCACACGCTCAAGACAAGCTCGGAAGTCTGCCAACACGCCCATGGCACGCACATAAGATGAATCGGCTCCGTGTCCATCCTTGGTCACCACCAAGAAACGCTAATTTCCCGGAAAGAGTTATTCGTCAGCGGACAGATCAATCTGTCCGCACTCAGGGCCTGATTCAGAGCCGGACGCTCTGAATGAGCACCCGCTCTGAATCAGGACGTTTTTTTTTTAATGGTGCGGCCTCTTGGCTGCTCGCATAGCTGTGGGTTACCACCCACAGCTTATGCGAGCGTCCATGATGATGGTCGCGATGGTCAAGACCATCGGGCTTGCGACGAGACCCTTGTGGTAGGGTCTCGTTGCCGTAAGCCCTGGAGTGCTTTTGGCTCTATCAGAGCAGACATGTCCCCAGCCCGCCCACCAAAGGGGGCATGCTGTCACTCAACATCGACAGCACGCCCCCTTTGTAGCGAGACCTGGAGCAACGGCTTCCCCGTTGCTATCCGGGTCTCGCGCATGCGCACTGGGCCACCATCATAGTGCTCGTGAGCGGGTCTGAATCAGGCCCTCAGTCCCCGCCTCTGTGCGTAGCCATGGTACGGCAGGCATTTACTGTTGGGGATTGCTGTCTACCGCGCAGTTGCAGTTTGCAGATATCCACAGGATCCACCCTCATCCGGACTTGCGCCCACACAGAATCAGCCCCTTAGAGTCCCATAAAGGCTTCTTTTGAGCCTTATCCAGCGAGGATCGCAACTGGACGGCTGATTGTTGCGTTCTGCGATGCATCGCAGTGCGCATACGCGATCGGGACTGCGCTCGCAGAGACTACGCAGACCCATCGCAGAGTGATCGAAAGGAAGTAACGTTTGGGGGAGGTGACGAGGGGGGTGTTCGGCGAAACGCAGGCGTGTCAGTGCGTTTGAACGCCGTTGCAGGGGCGTGCATAAATTATGGCCTACGCAGCCTGAGCTCTCACTGCGTACCGGAAGGTTCGCCCTTTCTGAGTAAGGTCAGACCTTATGCACGTGTGCATGAGGCTGCTAATGGTAATCGATGTTACCGATGGTTTCGCAGTCTTGCACAGTATTATGGATGTGTGTAGGGTTAAGTGGGCGTCCTTATGTTGTGCTGTGACGGCATAGCGATCGCAGCAGAAGCGTCTAGAGAGGCGGCGGGCCCGTGTGCAGACTCAATGCGGGCACTCTCGTGTGGTGCCGTGGCTTAGTGCCAGAATCTACTGCGCATGTGCGAGTCTCCGGGAAAATGGCGCCTGCGCCAAAATCGCCCTAATATGATTGGCAATAAAGGGTGTTGATCAGTGTAATATTATTATTAAAAGTGAAGCTGCTGCGTTATATACACTTATTTGATATTCGCGGTCCGTACACGCCTGGAAGGCAGATTCCCTTTTGATTTTCAAAGTGGATATGTAATCGCTGTTTTATATTTATTCCAAATTAATTAGCGCTGTCATTTAGTATTTTGATACATATTTATTTGATTTTTTTTTTTTTTTTTTACATGGTATAAAACCTCTGTCTAGACCAAGACGGGCTGTATTATAGATATGACACTTCAGTAAATCACTATATTGTGTACGAGTCGGGTATTGTAACTGGCGTAAATCAGACTAATTACGGTTTTCTCCTGGTGTTATCCTCATGATAGAAAACTGGTGCATATGCAGAGCTTGACTAATGTTGGGATGTGATCGGCTCTGCAGGCTACGCACAATGTGTCCTTTTTGGAGGGGGGCACAATTTTAGCGTGCGTTTTTTCACGCGAAATGCGTTCATCTCTCCAACCGCCTCTTAATTGTGACGGTATAACCGCGGCAGCCTTCTGTCAGGCAAATGTTCACTACATGACGGAACGATTATGCATTGGACATGTTTGCAATATCAGGGGCTCATTCTAAATTGGGCGCATCAGTGGTCGCTTTCCCATAAGGACGCCACAGCCTGCTTTCTACCTTATACTAATGTGAACATCCGCCCGTTTATGCCGATTATCCATCCGTCTGCATGCGGGAGGCCGGGGACCGCCCCGTTTTCCCGTCGGCAGCCACCATCATAAGTATCTGAAGTTACACCTGCCCTATGCCGTCTGTAACAGGCGCCCCATCTCCGTCCACACGCTCCAGACAAGCTCGGAAGTCGGCCAACACGCCCATGGCACTCACATGAGATGAATCGGCTCCGTGTCCGTCCTTGGTCACCACCAAGAAACGCTAATTTCCCGGAAAGAGTTATACTCAGTCCCCGCCTCTGTGCGTAGCCATGGTACGGCCGGCTTGTACTGTTGGGGATTGCTGTCTACAGCGCAGTTGCAGTTTGCAGATATCCACTGGATCCACCCTCATCCGGACTTGCGCCCGCACAGAATCAGCCCTTTAGAGTCCCATAAAGGCGTCTTTGGGCCTGATTCAGCGAGGATCGCAACTGCGATTACGCACGCAGATGTTCGATTGTTGCGTTCTGCGCATGCATCGCAGTGCGTATACGCGTTCGGGACAGCGATCGCAAAGACTACGCAGAGTGATCGACAGGAAGGGGGGGGAGGTGACGAGGGGGGCAGTCTGTGAAACGCAGGCGTGTCAGTGTGTTTGAAAGCCGTTGCAGGGGCGTGCATAAATTATGCCCTACGCAGTCTGAGCTCTCACTGCGTACCGGAAGGTTCGCCATTTCTGAGTAAGGTCAGACCTTATGCACGTGTGCATGAGGCTGCTAATGGTAATCGATGGTTTCGCAGTCTTGCACAGTATTATGGATGTGTGTAGGATAAAGTGGGCGTCCTTATGTCGTGCTGTGACAGCATAGAGATCGCAGCAGGGGCGTTTTGAAGAGAGGAGACGGGCCCTCTCCCCTCTTGTGTGTTGCCGTGGCTTTGTGATTTTTGCTGCTCTGCGGCGCCAGCCTGGCGCTGCAGAGCAGTATGCTGGTGACTACAGACAGGTAATTATGAAACTATTTGGGTGCAGGGTGTGCAACCATTATAGATACGCCCCTCGATCGCAGTGGATTAGCATATCATTGCAGTGAGACTGCGTGCGTAATCGCAGCCGCGATCCGTACTGAATCAGGCACTTTGTTAGCAGGGGAACTATGGAGTCCTAACATTCCCATAATAGCTGGTTAATATGAGCACTGCCTTATATACCGAGCCAGTCTAACCAGATGTGTCCTCGTACACTAATGCCGCAGTTGTGCCAACCAGCCCTTCTTGGTGCGCCAGGTCCCGCGCGACCAAGCCTGCGCTGCGCGTCTTAGTCGCATAAATTAAGCATTGCTACAAAACTGCTTTATTCGACTGCACCGATTTATTTGATGTGCGACTCTTGTACATCTTTGTGTAGATATGAGTCTGTATACGAAGTGATACGCTGCAGCCGTCGCGGCTTTTTTCACACCAAGTTCCGTAGTGTATCAGATGTGACGTGTGGAGAGCGTTAGATTCGGGAGGGACGTGTCCAGACTTCATTCTGAATTGCAGTGTAAGCTTAAAGCTGTCCAGCATCTGTGAGCTACATGCAAAAGCAGCCGGTATTTACCCTGCATGCATGCATAATATGAGGGCTGATTGAGAAGTAATGAGACAGATTTTTTTTTATTATTCAGAATCAGAAGACTCCACAGGATCTGAACATTTTTCTTTTTCAAAGTAGCGTCCTTCACATTCAATACATTTCCTGCAGCGTTTCAACAACGACTCAGAGACGTGCCGTAGACTGTTTTGTGATATCACTGTTAGTGTTGCAGCTGTGGCATTTTTCACTTCATCATCAATTCTTTCCGTGCAGTTGTTCTTTCAGGGTTGGGAATACCCAGAAATCACAGGGCGCTAAGTCCGGGCTATATGGAGGGTGTTCCAGTGCTGTCCCATTAATCTCAGTCAGTGTTGCCAATGCAACAGCAGCAACATGTGGTCGGGCATTGTCTTGGAGCAAATACCACTGTTTCTTCAGCAAATGTCTTTTCTTCCTCATGGCTCCACGCAAATGGGTTTTCAGGATGTTTGCATAGTAGTCACCATTAATTGTCTGTCCACTGGGGTCCCAGTGCTGTGGGATCATACCGTGCGCATCAAAGAACAGCAGAAGCATGGCATTACACGCCGAAGGAATCACAGAATTTTTTGGGTGGAGGCGAATTCGCGTGTTTCTATACGTTGGACTGTTGTTTGGATTCCAGATCATAATGACGAATCCACAATTCATCACATGTCACAATCGATGTCAGGAAATCCGGGTATCCTCTACGACATCCGAACGTGTTCTTGCACGATGCGGCTCACCGTCATATCTGCTCTTCTGTGAGATTTCTGGGCACCCATCCTGGCACACGTGATGCATTTTCAGTTCCTTTGTCACAATTTGCTGAACCCGTTCAAATGAGATGCCGAAAGTTCACGTAAAGTTACCCTTCTGTCATGTTGCAACATCTCCGCAGCTTTGGCAATGCTGACATCTGTAACCGCGGTGGATGGTCTTCCAGAAGGCACCTCGTTAGTCACTCGCGTAGTACCCTCTTTTGAAGTGCTTCCACCACCGAAATAATGCAGAACGGCTAATTGTTTCTCCACCGTTTGCTTGCCGTAACATTTCATGAGTTTCATTTCCATTTTTTCCAAGTTTAACACAAAATTCAATCACACATCTCTGAGGTAATCTCACAGATACGTCTTCCTCATCCGCCATGACGAAAGGTACGAAGATCTTCCACTCGCTGTGAACAAACAAAGACTACGACAGTCCAACCGCAGGGTCAGACACATCAGTGTATGAGCCTCACAATAACCAGCATAGCGTTGCCACGTCTACCTATGGGACAGAAAAACAGAGACAGTCTCATTACTTTTCAATCATCCCTCATAAATGTATTTGCCCCCCTTCCAGTGCAGCATGGTTTGTCCAGGTTTAAAGTTGAATGTTGTTTTTTTTGCTCTGCTCCCACCTCAAAATCCGCCCCTATAGGTGTTGGGATGGATTTAACATTATTTGAAAATAATCCTAGTTTGTCATCCCAGACTCGCATTGTGGGCCTGATTCAGAGCCGGACGCTATTTGCGAACGCTCGTTCAGAAAAAGGGGCCGGCTATTTAAATAGCGCGCTCGCTCTTTGCGGTCTGTTGACGCCTCTATGTCTGAGCGAGCGAAACATGCGCTCGCTATTTCGCAAAGACGCCCCTTGGCCGTTCGCATCATACGTCACCTCCGCTATTTATTAGATTAATCGAGTACATCGAAAGGCGTCTGAACTGCTCGCAGTGCTTGTGGTAGGTTTTACTTCCCGCAATCACTGCGAGCAACCAAGTGACGTGGTCGATGACGCTGCTGTATTAATTATGCACACCCATTAAACGCCCGTTTTGACCGTTTCGCACACCTGCGTTCGGATCTCCACTCCCCGTTCTCAAGCACCTTCCCCTGTTACCACCCACAAACGCCTCATCCTGTCACTCAAATTAGCAGGCATTCGCTGTTTTGCGAGCACACGATTTCCGACCGCAATGACTGGTTGGCGCATGCGCATTACGACCCATATGCATGCGCAGATGTGCGAACATCGCTCGGAGCGAGCGAGCGGCCGCTTACGAGCGGCTCTGAATCAGGCCCTATATTCGGTGTAAAGCGTCCTGACTAGCTAAGAGGAGCGGGCTTGTGGGAGCACGCAACGTCTAACCTGGCAAATGACTAACGTCTCTACTCATTTCATGCAGAATAGCTGATAAGCTTTCAGTCAGTGATCAGAGACTGTGTGGGCGGAATGATTGTAGGATCACGTCAGCATTAATGACTCTGACGTTATACAGAATGGAAATGCAACATATTAGCTTATTGTTAATCATTATAATTTATATATGGGGGTATGGCTATCGGCGGCGGGTATGTCGGTGTCAGGGACAGCGTCGGAAGTCGTAGTTCCACTGGCATCGGCGGCCATGTACTGATGTACATGGTGAGCAATAAAGAGGTTGCTCTACTGTCCGATGGTGAGGCCGATGTCCGATTGATGGTGCCACACATCGTTAGATTACAGTCGCAGTAGGTGAGTATCTCAGCCCATCGGCTGCAGCCTTAGCAGAAGTTCGCAGTAGCGGCTGTGAGCTGCGACAGAAGCCGCTACCTCTGAATCAAGCCCTGTGTGTGTGAATTTGTGGTAGTACGTTACGCGGTGTAGAGTGGATCTCCCCCCTAGGAGATTGTTCTCCTATCATTGATCACAGTCACCAGCTAACACACATGTCCTGGCAGCGCTGCCTGGAGAACACAATGACCAAGGGCGTCTGCAGCGTCCCTGGTTCCTCTATGTCAGATGGCATCAGCGCATGCAATAGACCCATATTGACCGATCAGATATTTAGGGCAGTCAGACAAGTAATCTGTTTTAATTAAGTTTTATGGGTATTGTGTCTCTGTGTATTATATATGTTGTTACTTTGGTATGCATAGACTGTAACACACATGGGTATGGTACATATGGCAAAGTACTGACAATAAAACGTATATTTCTATACAGTAGCACATTCAGAGAAACACCTGCAAAAGCAAGATGCTCTCTGGATCTGATACTTGTACCCTCAGCACTTGTGGGGCAGGGCGTGCGAGGGCAGTACACAGGCACAGGGGAAGTACACTGTAGAAGCTGAAGCGCCTGTCTGGAGTATAGGTTGCTGCTGCTTCATGATTTGCGTTGATGGTTATGATTACCAGCAATGGGTCTTGATGTATGTTCATGAATAATAGAAATATGACATATCTACCCCCCTTCCCAAGGTACCATCAGTAATAGGGCTGTTTGCCTGTTCTGGTATTTGCAAAACCAAATGGAAATACTGTGTGGGGTCCAACCAAGTTTGTTGATGGCAGCACTAGTCTACCAGGAGAGACACCGTGAACAGCGGACAGTATAGCTGGTAGTGTCCATCACTGTCCCCATGGGAGTGCTCCCCAGCTTGGTACTATGGAAGCTGAACTTTAGTTCCGTATAACTTGGTGAGAGTGGAGCGTCCAAGTTCCGTCTCTCCCCGAGATCCACTGACGCGTTTCATTGAGTCCAGTTGGGATTTTCCAAAGCTACATTTTGTCAGCTTTCTGTCATACATTTAGTTCTTTATCAGATCCCAATGACATCACATACTGTATATCCTTTATACTAACCTAATAAGGTTTGTATTATGAGAGGATAATCACACCAGTACAACTCACAGGAATCCTATGGGCAGAGAGATATGCACAGCCGTATTAGCAACGCCATAGAAAGTAGTTAGGCAATTGGGTTTGGCCCTTTCGTCACCCCACAAGCTGTGCAGGGGCCCGGGGGTCATACCTTTTGCCATAATGTGGGCTGCACAGCCCCGTCTCCAGGCATCCTCTATTGTCCTCATCTCCTGGTACCTTTCTTCCTCCTTGGCTGGGACAGCACAGCGCAAATTATAGTAATGGGCCAAGTACAAGAAGTAATTAGAGGATGCGTCTTCTCCTGGCCCACAAGGTTCCATCTACCATCTTTCACTGCCTCCTCTACATGTCTGTCTTTCCAACAGTTTGTATCCAATTTTGTTTTTTACTCCTTTGTCTCAAATCTTGCATGTGTACCTCTCTTCACCTGTCTCACCTTTACCTGTGGCATCCGCCACAAAACAATTGTGATTTTCACTTATGTGCTCTACTTCACTGTCACAAACTCTTCTGTACAGAAGTGGCATCCTCGGGTGACGTGACCAAATGATGCCAGTTTGTTTTCTTAAAGATGAAAGTTCCTGTGTAACTACCGACATCTTAGAGGATGGATCTATTCCCTCTCCATGTTGTCAGATGGCCCAGATTCAGTGACCTTCGAGAACCTCCCTTTATTACTTCTTTGGAATCCAAACATTATCATCACTTACTGTAAGAATTTACATAAGCTGCAATTATCTGCCTGACTCAGACTGCGCTATCCCATAATTGCCTACTATCCGGAATGCCCGGGAGACTCCTGAATTAGGGGAAATCTTCCTGGATTCCTGAGAGCAAAGGCAGTTCTCCCAGAGAGCCAGAAGATGGATGGGAGCAGTTACAGGAATTATTACTGATTACCACCACCACCTCTTCTATTTTGACTTTTCTGATTTTGGAGAAATGTCCCATGTTCAGGATGTTTGTCTATTTTGTAGGGAGGGGGGTATTGGGGGTGTTCCATTGCCGCTTGCCATGGAGGCAGGTGCATCAACAGCATGACCCTCTGGTCTCTGCTCTGTCATGGGTAACTGGCCTCTCCAGTCTGCTCTGTCCATCGTAACTGCCAACCAACTCCATTTTGTTCTGTCCCGGGTAATCAGCCCCTACGGTCTCTGCTTTGTCCTTCTAACCAACCCTCTGGTCTCTGCTCTGTCCTGGGCAACTGCCCCCCCCCCGGCTTTTCCTGCGTTCCAGGCCCAGGTAACTGTCTCCTCCGGGCTCTGCTCTGGCCCGGGTAACCGGCTCCTCCGGTCTCTGCTCTGTCTTGAGTAAATGGCCCCTCCGGTCTCTACTCTGTCTCGGGGAAACGGCCCCTCTTGTTTCTGCTCTGTCCTGGGTAGCCAGCCCCTCTGTTCTCTGTTCTGTCTTGCGTAACCGGCACTTCCAGTCTCTATTCTGTCCTATGTAACCACCACGGTCTTTCCTGTGGCCTGTCCCCGGCCTAGATAACCAATCCTTTGCTTTCTGCTATGGCCCGGGTAACCGTGCCCCTTCCCTGAACTCTGCTCTGTCCTGGGTAACTGGCCCCTCTGGTCTTTGCTCTGTCCTGGGTAACTGGCCCCTCTGGTCTTTGCTCTGTCCTGGGTAACTGGCCTCTCTGGTCTCTGCTCTGTCCCGGGTAACCGGCCCATCTGGTCTCTGCACTGTCCTTGGTAACTGGCCCCTCCGGTCTCTGCTCTGTTCCAGTAACCAGCCTCTCTAGTCTCTGTTCTGTCCCAGGCAACTCCCTCCCCCCCCCCCCTTTCCTGGTCCCCGCTGTGTTTTGGGCCCAGGTAACAGGCCCCTCTGCTTTCTGCTATGGTCCCTATAACTGGCCCATCTCTGTCTGAGGTACCAGGCCCCTCTGCTTTCTGCTCTATTCCAGGTAACCAGTCCCTCTGGTCTCTGCTTTGTCCTTGGAACCCACTCTTGTTAGTCTTTACTGTGTCCCGGGCCCAGGTAACCGTCCACTTGCTTGCTGCTATAGCCTGGGTCACCCCTATCCCCCCCCCCTCGGTCTCTGCTCTGTCTTGAGTAACCGCCACCCCTCTTCCCAGTCCTTGCTGTGTCCCGGGCCTATGTAACCGGCTCCTCCACTTTCTGCTATGGTCGGGGTAACCAGCCCTTTTCTGTCCCGGGTCACAGGTCCCTCTGGTCTCTGCG
Organism: Taudactylus pleione; assembly: GCA_031769625.1. NCBI lineage: Eukaryota > Metazoa > Chordata > Amphibia > Anura > Myobatrachidae > Taudactylus > Taudactylus pleione. The sequence continues at coordinate 2,935,006 of JAUIMM010000633.1, forward strand.
CTTTCTCCGATAACTGGTTCCCCCTGAATTCTGCTCTGTCCCTGGTAACCGCTCCCACGGTCTCTGTGCTGTCCAGGTCTCAGGTAACCCCGGTCTCTGTGCTGTCCAGGTAGCAGGTAAATATGGTCTCTGTGCTGTCCAGGTCCCAGGTAACAGGCCTCACGTACTATACACTGTCCAGGTCTCAGGTAACCCCAGTCTTTGCACTGTCCAGGTCTCAGGTAACTGCCTCCCTGGTCTCTGCACTGTCCAGGTCTCAGGTAACTGCCTCCCTGGTCTCTGCACTGTCCAGGTCAAAGGTATCTGGCCCCCCGGTCTCTGTACTGTCCAGGTCTCAGGTATCTGGCCCCCTGGTCTCCGGTAACCCTGGTCTCTGCACTGTCTGGGTCTCAGGTAACTGGCCCCCCGGTCTGTACTTTCCAGGTCTCAGGTAACCCCAGTCTTTGCACTGTCCAGGTCTCTGGTAACTGCCCCCCCCCCCCCGGTCTCTGTACTGTCCAGGTCACAGGTATCTGGCCCTCTGGCCTCAGGTAACCCCGGTCTCTGCACTGTCCAATGTAATCAGGCCCCTCTCTCTGGGTGAGCTGGGGGTCTCCTCTCTCTGGAAGCATTGCCGCTGCCATGGAGACGAACAGCCCCGCCCCCTGCCGTAGACTCCGTCGTGCAATGAGAGCGGCGTTCGGGCTGTGGGCGGGGCCTGTGTGACAGGAAGGGGCGGGGCCTGGTCCTAGCTGGGAGGACTCAGAGAGCCGGCTCCGGCCGGGAGACAGAAGAACGGGATCTCAATGCTGGCAGCCCGGGAGCGTCATGTCAGCGGCCGGGGAAGATATGGCGGGTGAGTCCAGCGGGTGACTGTCACTGCTGTTATATAGGGGCAGTGTGTCGGTATATATATATATATCTGTGCAGGTATATAGAGCTCTATATAGTGGCCCCTATAGTGTGCTGGGGTAGTGTGTGTATTTATAGTGACCCCCTATAGTGTGCTGGGGTAGTGTGTGTATTTATAGTGACTCCTATAGTGTGCTGGGGTAGTGTGTGTAGTTATAGTGACCCCTATAGTGTGCTGGGGTAGTGTGTGTAGTTATAGTGCCCCCTATAGTGTGCTGGGGTAGTGTGTGTATTTATAGTAACCCCCTATAGTGTGCTGGGGTAGTGTGTGTATTTATAGTGACCCCTATAGTGTGCTGGGGTAGTGTGTGTATTTATAGTGACTCCTATAGTGTGCTGGGGTAGTGTGTGTATTTATAGTGGCCCCTATAGTGTGCTGGGGTAGTGTGTGTAGTTATAGTGCCCCCTATAGTGTGCTGGGGTAGTGTGTGTATTTATAGTGACCCCTATAGTGTGCTGGGGTAGTGTGTGTATTTATAGTGGCTCCTATAGTGTGCTGGGGTAGTGTGTGTATTTATAGTGGCCCCTATAGTGTGCTGGGGTAGTGTGTGTATTTATAGTGGCCCCTATAGTGTGCTGGGGTAGTGTGTGTATTTATAGTGACTCCTATAGTGTGCTGGGGTAGTGTGTGTATTTATAGTGGCCCCTATAGTGTGCTGGGGTAGTGTGTGTATTTATAGTGACTCCTATAGTGTGCTGGGGTAGTGTGTGTATTTATAGTGGCCCCTATAGTGTGCTGGGGTAGTGTGTGTATTTATAGTGACTCCTATAGTGTGCTGGGGTAGTGTGTGTAGTTATAGTGGCCCCTATAGTGTGCTGGGGTAGTGTGTGTATTTATAGTGGCCCCTATAGTGTGCTGGGGTAGTGTGTGTATTTATAGTGGCCCCTATAGTGTGCTGGGGTAGTGTGTGTATTTATAGTGACTCCTATAGTGTGCTGGGGGTAGTGTGTGTATTTATAGTGACCCCCTATAGTGTGCTGGGGTAGTGTGTGTATTTATAGTGGCACCTATAGTGTGCTGGGGTAGTGTGTGTATTTATAGTGGCACCTATAGTGTGCTGGGGTAGTGTGTGTATTTATACTGACCCCCTATAGTGTGCTGGGGTAGTGTGTGTATTTATAGTGACCCCTATAGTGTGCTGGGGTAGTGTGTGTATTTATAGTGGCTCCTATAGTGTGCTGGGGTAGTGTGTGTATTTATAGTGGCCCCCTATAGTGTGCTGGGGTAGTGTGTGTATTTATAGTGGCCCCTATAGTGTGCTGGGGTAGTGTGTGTATTTATAGTGGCCCCTATAGTGTGCTGGGGTAGTGTGTGTATTTATAGTGGCTCCTATAGTGTGCTGGGGTAGTGTGTGTATTTATAGTGGCCCCTATAGTGTGCTGGGGTAGTGTGTGTATTTATAGTGGCCCCTATAGTGTGCTGGGGTAGTGTATGTATTTATAGTGTGCTGGGGTAGTGTGTGTATTTATACTGACCCCCTATAGTGTGCTGGGGTAGTGTGTGTATTTATAGTGGCCCCTATAGTGTGCTGGGGTAGTGTGTGTATTTATAGTGACCCCTATAGTGTGCTGGGGTAGTGTGTGTATTTATAGTGACTCCTATAGTGTGCTGGGGTAGTGTGTGTATTTATAGTGGCCCCTATAGTGTGCTGGGGTAGTGTGTGTATTTATAGTGACTCCTATAGTGTGCTGGGGTAGTGTGTGTATTTATAGTGGCCCCTATAGTGTGCTGGGGTAGTGTGTGTATTTATAGTGGCCCCTATAGTGTGCTGGGGTAGTGTGTGTATTTATAGTGACTCCTATAGTGTGCTGGGGTAGTGTGTGTAGTTATAGTGGCCCCTATAGTGTGCTGGGGTAGTGTGTGTATTTATAGTGGCCCCTATAGTGTGCTGGGGTAGTGTGTGTATTTATAGTGGCCCCTATAGTGTGCTGGGGTAGTGTGTGTATTTATAGTGACTCCTATAGTGTGCTGGGGTAGTGTGTGTATTTATAGTGGCCCCTATAGTGTGCTGGGGTAGTGTGTGTATTTATAGTGGCCCCTATAGTGTGCTGGGGTAGTGTGTGTATTTATAGTGACTCCTGTAGTGTGCTGGGGTAGTGTGTGTATTTATAGTGACCCCCTATAGTGTGCTGGGGTAGTGTGTGTATTTATAGTGGCTCCTATAGTGTGCTGGGGTAGTGTGTGTATTTATACTGACCCCCTATAGTGTGCTGGGGTAGTGTGTGTATTTATAGTGGCCCCTATAGTGTGCTGGGGTAGCGTGTGTATTTATAGTGGCCCCTATAGTGTGCTGGGGTAGTGTGTGTATTTATACTGACCCCCTATAGTGTGCTGGGGTAGTGTGTGTATTTATAGTGGCCCCTATAGTGTGCTGGGGTAGCGTGTGTATTTATAGTGGCCCCTATAGTGTGCTGGGGTAGCGTGTGTATTTATAGTGGCCCCTATAGTGTGCTGGGGTAGTGTGTGTATTTATAGTGGCTCCTATAGTGTGCTGGGGTAGTGTGTGTATTTATACTGACCCCCTATAGTGTGCTGGGGTAGTGTGTGTATTTATAGTGGCCCCTATAGTGTGCTGGGGTAGTGTGTGTATTTATAGTGGCCCCTATAGTGTGCTGGGGTAGTGTGTGTATTTATAGTGACCCCCTATAGTGTGCTGGGGTAGCGTGTGTATTTATAGTGACCCCTATAGTGTGCTGGGGTAGTGTGTGTATTTATAGTGACCCCTATAGTGTGCTGGGGTAGTGTGTGTATTTATAGTGACTCCTATAGTGTGCTGGGGTAGTGTGTGTATTTATAGTGACCCCTATAGTGTGCTGGGGTAGTGTGTGTATTTATAGTGGCCCCTATAGTGTGCTGGGGTAGTGTGTGTATTTATACTGACCCCCTATAGTGTGCTGGGGTAGTGTGTGTATTTATAGTGACCCCTATAGTGTGCTGGGGTAGTGTGTGTATTTATAGTGGCTCCTATAGTGTGCTGGGGTAGTGTGTGTATTTATAGTGGCCCCCTATAGTGTGCTGGGGTAGTGTGTGTATTTATAGTGGCCCCTATAGTGTGCTGGGGTAGTGTGTGTATTTATAGTGGCCCCTATAGTGTGCTGGGGTAGTGTGTGTATTTATAGTGGCTCCTATAGTGTGCTGGGGTAGTGTGTGTATTTATAGTGGCCCCTATAGTGTGCTGGGGTAGTGTGTGTATTTATAGTGGCCCCTATAGTGTGCTGGGGTAGTGTATGTATTTATAGTGTGCTGGGGTAGTGTGTGTATTTATACTGACCCCCTATAGTGTGCTGGGGTAGTGTGTGTATTTATAGTGGCCCCTATAGTGTGCTGGGGTAGTGTGTGTATTTATAGTGACCCCTATAGTGTGCTGGGGTAGTGTGTGTATTTATAGTGACTCCTATAGTGTGCTGGGGTAGTGTGTGTATTTATAGTGGCCCCTATAGTGTGCTGGGGTAGTGTGTGTATTTATAGTGACTCCTATAGTGTGCTGGGGTAGTGTGTGTATTTATAGTGGCCCCTATAGTGTGCTGGGGTAGTGTGTGTATTTATAGTGGCCCCTATAGTGTGCTGGGGTAGTGTGTGTATTTATAGTGACTCCTATAGTGTGCTGGGGTAGTGTGTGTAGTTATAGTGGCCCCTATAGTGTGCTGGGGTAGTGTGTGTATTTATAGTGGCCCCTATAGTGTGCTGGGGTAGTGTGTGTATTTATAGTGGCCCCTATAGTGTGCTGGGGTAGTGTGTGTATTTATAGTGACTCCTATAGTGTGCTGGGGTAGTGTGTGTATTTATAGTGGCCCCTATAGTGTGCTGGGGTAGTGTGTGTATTTATAGTGGCCCCTATAGTGTGCTGGGGTAGTGTGTGTATTTATAGTGACTCCTATAGTGTGCTGGGGTAGTGTGTGTATTTATAGTGGCCCCTATAGTGTGCTGGGGTAGTGTGTGTATTTATAGTGGCCCCTATAGTGTGCTGGGGTAGTGTGTGTATTTATAGTGACTCCTATAGTGTGCTGGGGTAGTGTGTGTATTTATAGTGGCTCCTATAGTGTGCTGGGGTAGTGTGTGTATTTATAGTGGCCCCTATAGTGTGCTGGGGTAGTGTGTGTATTTATAGTGACTCCTGTAGTGTGCTGGGGTAGTGTGTGTATTTATAGTGACCCCCTATAGTGTGCTGGGGTAGTGTGTGTATTTATAGTGGCTCCTATAGTGTGCTGGGGTAGTGTGTGTATTTATACTGACCCCCTATAGTGTGCTGGGGTAGTGTGTGTATTTATAGTGGCCCCTATAGTGTGCTGGGGTAGCGTGTGTATTTATAGTGGCCCCTATAGTGTGCTGGGGTAGTGTGTGTATTTATACTGACCCCCTATAGTGTGCTGGGGTAGTGTGTGTATTTATAGTGGCCCCTATAGTGTGCTGGGGTAGCATGTGTATTTATAGTGGCCCCTATAGTGTGCTGGGGTAGCGTGTGTATTTATAGTGGCCCCTATAGTGTGCTGGGGTAGTGTGTGTATTTATAGTGGCTCCTATAGTGTGCTGGGGTAGTGTGTGTATTTATACTGACCCCCTATAGTGTGCTGGGGTAGTGTGTGTATTTATAGTGGCCCCTATAGTGTGCTGGGGTAGTGTGTGTATTTATAGTGGCCCCTATAGTGTGCTGGGGTAGTGTGTGTATTTATAGTGACCCCCTATAGTGTGCTGGGGTAGCGTGTGTATTTATAGTGACCCCTATAGTGTGCTGGGGTAGTGTGTGTATTTATAGTGACCCCTATAGTGTGCTGGGGTAGTGTGTGTATTTATAGTGACTCCTATAGTGTGCTGGGGTAGTGTGTGTATTTATAGTGACCCCTATAGTGTGCTGGGGTAGTGTGTGTATTTATAGTGGCCCCTATAGTGTGCTGGGGTAGTGTGTGTATTTATAGTGACCCCCTATAGTGTGCTGGGGTAGTGTGTGTATTTATAGTGGCCCCTATAGTGTGCTGGGGTAGTGTGTGTATTTATAGTGACTCCTGTAGTGTGCTGGGGTAGTGTGTGTATTTATAGTGACCCCCTATAGTGTGCTGGGGTAGTGTGTGTATTTATAGTGGCTCCTATAGTGTGCTGGGGTAGTGTGTGTATTTATACTGACCCCCTATAGTGTGCTGGGGTAGTGTGTGTATTTATAGTGGCCCCTATAGTGTGCTGGGGTAGCGTGTGTATTTATAGTGGCCCCTATAGTGTGCTGGGGTAGTGTGTGTATTTATACTGACCCCCTATAGTGTGCTGGGGTAGTGTGTGTATTTATAGTGGCCCCTATAGTGTGCTGGGGTAGCGTGTGTATTTATAGTGGCCCCTATAGTGTGCTGGGGTAGCGTGTGTATTTATAGTGGCCCCTATAGTGTGCTGGGGTAGTGTGTGTATTTATAGTGGCTCCTATAGTGTGCTGGGGTAGTGTGTGTATTTATACTGACCCCCTATAGTGTGCTGGGGTAGTGTGTGTATTTATAGTGGCCCCTATAGTGTGCTGGGGTAGTGTGTGTATTTATAGTGGCCCCTATAGTGTGCTGGGGTAGTGTGTGTATTTATAGTGACCCCCTATAGTGTGCTGGGGTAGCGTGTGTATTTATAGTGACCCCTATAGTGTGCTGGGGTAGTGTGTGTATTTATAGTGACCCCTATAGTGTGCTGGGGTAGTGTGTGTATTTATAGTGACTCCTATAGTGTGCTGGGGTAGCGTGTGTATTTATAGTGGCCCCTATAGTGTGCTGGGGTAGTGTGTGTATTTATACTGACCCCCTATAGTGTGCTGGGGTAGTGTGTGTATTTATAGTGGCCCCTATAGTGTGCTGGGGTAGCGTGTGTATTTATAGTGGCCCCTATAGTGTGCTGGGGTAGCGTGTGTATTTATAGTGGCCCCTATAGTGTGCTGGGGTAGTGTGTGTATTTATAGTGGCTCCTATAGTGTGCTGGGGTAGTGTGTGTATTTATACTGACCCCCTATAGTGTGCTGGGGTAGTGTGTGTATTTATAGTGGCCCCTATAGTGTGCTGGGGTAGTGTGTGTATTTATAGTGGCCCCTATAGTGTGCTGGGGTAGTGTGTGTATTTATAGTGACCCCCTATAGTGTGCTGGGGTAGCGTGTGTATTTATAGTGACCCCTATAGTGTGCTGGGGTAGTGTGTGTATTTATAGTGACCCCTATAGTGTGCTGGGGTAGTGTGTGTATTTATAGTGACTCCTATAGTGTGCTGGGGTAGTGTGTGTATTTATAGTGACCCCTATAGTGTGCTGGGGTAGTGTGTGTATTTATAGTGGCCCCTATAGTGTGCTGGGGTAGTGTGTGTATTTATAGTGACCCCCTATAGTGTGCTGGGGTAGTGTGTGTATTTATAGTGGCCCCTATAGTGTGCTGGGGTAGTGTGTGTATTTATAGTGACTCCTGTAGTGTGCTGGGGTAGTGTGTGTATTTATAGTGACCCCCTATAGTGTGCTGGGGTAGTGTGTGTATTTATAGTGGCTCCTATAGTGTGCTGGGGTAGTGTGTGTATTTATACTGACCCCCTATAGTGTGCTGGGGTAGTGTGTGTATTTATAGTGGCCCCTATAGTGTGCTGGGGTAGCGTGTGTATTTATAGTGGCCCCTATAGTGTGCTGGGGTAGTGTGTGTATTTATACTGACCCCCTATAGTGTGCTGGGGTAGTGTGTGTATTTATAGTGGCCCCTATAGTGTGCTGGGGTAGCGTGTGTATTTATAGTGGCCCCTATAGTGTGCTGGGGTAGCGTGTGTATTTATAGTGGCCCCTATAGTGTGCTGGGGTAGTGTGTGTATTTATAGTGGCTCCTATAGTGTGCTGGGGTAGTGTGTGTATTTATACTGACCCCCTATAGTGTGCTGGGGTAGTGTGTGTATTTATAGTGGCCCCTATAGTGTGCTGGGGTAGTGTGTGTATTTATAGTGGCCCCTATAGTGTGCTGGGGTAGTGTGTGTATTTATAGTGACCCCCTATAGTGTGCTGGGGTAGCGTGTGTATTTATAGTGACCCCTATAGTGTGCTGGGGTAGTGTGTGTATTTATAGTGACCCCTATAGTGTGCTGGGGTAGTGTGTGTATTTATAGTGACTCCTATAGTGTGCTGGGGTAGTGTGTGTATTTATAGTGACCCCTATAGTGTGCTGGGGTAGTGTGTGTATTTATAGTGACTCCTATAGTGTGCTGGGGTAGTGTGTGTATTTATAGTGGCCCCTATAGTGTGCTGGGGTAGTGTGTGTATTTATAGTGACCCCCTATAGTGTGCTGGGGTAGTGTGTGTATTTATAGTGACCCCTATAGTGTGCTGGGGTAGTGTGTGTATTTATAGTGGCCCCTATAGTGTGCTGGGGTAGTGTGTGTATTTATAGTGACTCCTATAGTGTGCTGGGGTAGTGTGTGTATTTATAGTGACCCCTATAGTGTGCTGGGGTAGTGTGTGTATTTATAGTGACTCCTATAGTGTGCTGGGGTAGTGTGTGTATTTATAGTGGCCCCTATAGTGTGCTGGGGTAGTGTGTGTATTTATAGTGACCCCCTATAGTGTGCTGGGGTAGTGTGTGTATTTATAGTGACCCCTATAGTGTGCTGGGGTAGTGTGTGTATTTATAGTGGCCCCTATAGTGTGCTGGGGTAGTGTGTGTATTTATAGTGACTCCTATAGTGTGCTGGGGTAGTGTGTGTATTTATAGTGACAGCCATATTGTGCATTCAGAGAAATGTGTGGAGAGATCAGCGTTCTGTATGTAATATGCTTGTTAGCTCACAGGGGTTTGTACGTAAAATCGCCCATATCTGTTGGTGTCTGTAGTTGCCCATTAGGCATATCTATATCTATTCTTATAGATACTTTATTTTATTTTTTTATCAAGAATCTATACCAATAGAATAAGAACGTTATATCTGTTTGTTCCAAGATGGTGCAAAAACGCCTGAACCGGTTTTCATGAAAACTGTATCACTTTGTAGTGGAAACACCTAGAAATAACCTTTGTTTCATCTCCATCCGTCAAGTTAAAGCTGAGCAATAAGAAAAGGTTTATTGACATCAATAGAAGAGACTGGTGTAGCCCCATGCGCACGGCTAGTTAGGGCGGGGGGAGAGGAGCTGTGGCCCCGCGGTCACATGGATAGGATAGGCTACATAGCAGTCTGTGACATTGGTGTGAGAGGTGGGTGAATAGGAGAAGTTACATAGCAGTCTGTGCACAGGACACACAGTGACATTGGTGTGAGAGGTGGCTGAATAGGAGAGGTTACATAGCAGTCTGTGCACAGGACACAGTGACATAGCTGTGAGTGGTGGGTGAATAGGATAGGTTACATAGCAGTCTGTGCACAGGGCACACAGTGACATTGGTGTGAGTGGTGGGTGAATAGGATACATAGCAGTCTGTGCACAGGACACACAGTGACATTGATGTGAGTGGTGGGTGAATAGGATAGGTTACATAGCAGTCTGTGCACAGGGCACACAGTGACATTGGTGTGAGTGGTGGGTGAATAGGATAGGCTACATGGCAGTCTGTGCACAGGGCACACAGTGACATTGGTGTGAGTGGTGGGTGAATAGGATAGGTTACATAGCAGTCTGTGCACAGGACACAGTGACATAGCTGTGAGTGGTGGGTGAATAGGATAGGCTACATGGCAGTCTGTGCACAGGACACACAGTGACATAGCTGTGAGTGGTGGGTGAATAGGATAGGTTACATTGCAGTCTGTGCACAGGGCACACAGTGACATTGGTGTGAGTGGTGGGTGAATAGGATACATAGCAGTCTGTGCACAGGACACACAGTGACATTGATGTGAGTGGTGGGTGAATAGGATAGGTTACATAGCAGTCTGTGCACAGGGCACACAGTGACATTGGTGTGAGTGGTGGGTGAATAGGATAGGTTACATAGCGGTCTGTGCACAGGGCACACAGTGACATAGGTGTGAGTGGTGGGTGAATAGGATAGGTTACATAGCAGTCTGTGCACAGGGCACACAGTGACATTGGTGTGAGTGGTGGGTGAATAGGATAGGTTACATAGCAGTCTGTGCACAGGACACAGTGACATAGCTGTGAGTGGTGGGTGAATAGGATAGGCTACATGGCAGTCTGTGCACAGGACACACAGTGACATAGCTGTGAGTGGTGGGTGAATAGGATAGGTTACATTGCAGTCTGTGCACAGGGCACACAGTGACATTGGTGTGAGTGGTGGGTGAATAGGATACATAGCAGTCTGTGCACAGGACACACAGTGACATTGATGTGAGTGGTGGGTGAATAGGATAGGTTACATAGCAGTCTGTGCACAGGGCACACAGTGACATTGGTGTGAGTGGTGGGTGAATAGGATACATAGCAGTCTGTGCACAGGACACACAGTGACATTGATGTGAGTGGTGGGTGAATAGGATAGGTTACATAGCAGTCTGTGCACAGGGCACACAGTGACATTGGTGTGAGTGGTGGGTGAATAGGAGAGGTTACATAGCAGTCTGTGCACAGGACACACAGTGACATTGGTGTGAGAGGTGGGTGAATAGGAGAGGTTACATAGCAGTCTGTGCACAGAGCACACAGTGACATTGGTGTGAGAGGTGGGTGAATAGGAGAGGATACATAGCAGTCTGGGCACAGGGCACACAGTGACATTGGTGTGAGTGGTGGGTGAATAGGAGAGGATACATAGCAGTCTGGGCACAGGGCACACAGTGACATTGGTGTGAGAGGTGGGTGAATAGGAGAGGTTACATAGCAGTCTGTGCACAGGGCACACAGTGACATTGGTGAGATAGGTGTGGCACCATGCACGCGGCTAGTTAGGGTGGGGGGGAGAGAGGCTCTCTGCTTCCATTTCTACTTGTTTTGTGAAATTTCTCCAGCCCCTGTAGCTGAAAACCTGTGTCTCCCAGTCTCTTGGTTACAGCCCTTTAGGTCATCCCTCCACTGATCATCCCTGATCAGTCCATAGATCTGTAGGTTGCATTCTCCATCTGGCCGGACCTTCTACTGACTAAAGTTTATTCATTACTGTCTGAAATGATGCGCACTTAGCGCAGGCCTTTATAAATTCCTCCGACAGCGAGACGCCCGGAACGAACAGAAGATTGAAACAATAAATTTTGTAAGGCGTAATTTGTTGTGCGCACAAAATAAGGTTGCAAAATAATTTTTTACAGCACAAATGACTAATACATTATACTAGGTAGCAGCAACAAAAAAATAATCTGATGCGCTGCAACAAGTATATAGTATATATTATATAACTGTGTGTACACTTATACATAATGGGAGATTTTGTGTTCGCTAACGCTGGGTAAGCTCACCTGCCAACTTCAAGGTATCTCCTGCAGGTGAGTGGTTGGGAGGTGGACCTCCCCAGTATAACTATATGTATTGTGCACAGATTCTATCATGTATACGTAGACACACAGAGAATGATTCAGTTCTATGTGATGTGCGCGGGGCATCGGAGCGCAGGTATTAGCCGGTTACAGTAGTGCTGACATCTCCCGATTTGGAGTGCGAGGGAAAAATTGCAAAGCTGTCGGGCGCCCTGTGCCGTTCCGGAACAGAAGTTGATGCAGAGGAATAGAATTCCCCCCCCCCCTCCTATCTCAGCACCCAGGGTGTTGACTCTCTGCCCCCTGCTCTATTTGCCAAGCTGCGTCTTTGAACCCCGCAGGGTCAATGATTCTGCTCCCAAATATGTCACCGCAGATGATCACGTCTCCAGCCCTCTCCCTATCTTCATGTTACTGAGCCGCTAGCTTCCTGCGCCTCACCGTTATGCGGCTAATCATGGTTCTACCTAAAGCCCACCGACCATTCCAATCCAACAGCGACCAGAGTGATCCCACATCCATGCGGCTGATATAAACCAGCTGACCCTAGTGTTCCATTGCGTCTTTAGGAATCGGAGCCTTGATCGGTCCACACACGTTGCGATGGCGACTTAGATTTAGGGGTCTATGTATCAAGCTGTTTTTTTACATAAAATTATATAGAAACTGCAGCTTCTGTGTAATTTTATGTATTGTAGCTATGTACTAATGGCACAATGCAGGAGATATCACCGAAATCTCTGGCAAAGTGCTAATTAGCGCTGCTGATCGCAGTCCCCATTATTATCAATGGGGACTACGATCTAACCGCTATGTACTAAACTCCAAAAAGTGTAGCTTTTCGGAGTTTGGCCCCAGTAGTTTACACCATCCTCAGATGATGTAAACCGCTGTAAGCCTATGGGGGCTCCAGGGGCAGGAGAGAGATCTTTCGATCTAGCTTTCCCAGCCCCCGGCCGGCTCTGGAAGCTGACGCTGTGCCAGCTTTCCCCGGAGAAGTCTTTCACAAACGTGAATTCTTCTATAATTTGCTGGGGATGTAACTCGCAGGGACAGCGGTCACTGTGAGCTCCCCTTTGTAAATAGCAGGGCTATTTTCATTAAAAAGTGAAAATATCGCCTGCAATATGGATACATAATAATCGCAGTAGTTCCGTGATTATTAGTACATAGACCCCATGAAGAGAAGTAGGATATTTGCAGAGTGCTATGTTTGTGACTGGGGCTTCGAAGGAAATCCTAAATCATGTCATGATCTCTAATTATTAATTGGGATGCAATAGCAGCCATGTGCAATTGGCTATCTGCTTCCAGCAGGTTGGCGTCATCGTATTAATTAAAGTTGTTGACCTGGTAATAAGACATTATTAGTCTTCATTCTAGCACCCTGCACCCATAACAACCCGAGCAGTTCCTCTTTCCTGACTGGGGTGTCACCCTTTGCTCTGGTGCTTCTAGCACACTCAGCTGATGCAACAAACTGCTCAGATACAGACCAGTGTGCTAGAAGCACCAGAGCAGGGAGCGACACCCCAGGCAGGAGGGAGGAACTGCATGGGGTGTGACAGGTACAGGGTGCTAGAGTGAACACTACATTATTGCCCATCATTCTATAGTACCCCCAATCATTTACAGAAGTTGACTCGCGGGCGCAAACGCACACCCCTAGCTCCTCACCCGCCTCTGACCGATGTTTTTGCTACTTCAGTTCTCCTGTGTATTATACACATGACGGTTCCTATAGTGAGTCATATCTGCATGTCAGGTTATTAGTCATATGTGTACTGTTGTTTAGTGATCATAACTTCATCCTGTCGCTTACCTTTGTGTCTTTTCTCCTCTGAGTAGCCTTGGTTTTAAATGTCTTGTGTGCAGAGAATACTTATATTAATAATTGTGATATTATATTCTGCGTCTGACTCCGCTCTTTCCCCGGTTCATGGCACGGAAGTGATATAAAGGGGATTAGCCTGACTAATGGCCTCCACCTGTGTACACATTGTAAGCGCGTCGCCTCTGCGGGGGGTCTGTATATAGGCCCCCTGTAAGTAATGTGTGCAGAGGAGAATCGTCAGCTCTTGTGTCTAGCTGGCTTTAGGAACAAAACCCGTCGTCACCGTGTAAAAGGCGACTTTCCCATTCGGTGTTTAATGTCTGTGGATAATTTCATTGTGTTGCTTTATTCTCATTACTTGAATGATGAAATCCTGGGGAGGGGAGAAGAATGTCTTTAAATTGATCTCTATTTTATCTGGTCTCCGGTTATTAGAAATATGAAGAGTCAGCAGCTGGGGAAAACCTACAGGCTCTTATGTAGCATGCCGTGGTAATATCCTATAGGTTACAGCCTCTAATGCAGGGGAGGGCAGTAAGCTGATCTCCAGCTGGTGTTGAACTAAACATCCCAGCATGCCCTGGTTACAAAACGTAGAGCCGCTTATTGCCCACCCCTGCTCTAATGCTTTTTTTTTTTTTAAGATGTCTCACGTCCGTCCCAGAAACCAATATAATCTGAGCAGGAGAGTAGAGACCTTTTGGATCTGGATCAGTGATGGAGGGCCAGATAGTACTGCTCCTTCCAGCAGTTTGGCCAAATGAGACTTGTAGCGGGGGGTTGTCTCTGTTCTCTATAGGAGGGAGCTGCTTGTGGCCTTCACAAATGTGTATGAATTAGCATTTTTCTGACCACTCCCCGTTACTTACCCCAAATGCTCACCTGTCACTCACTTTGGGTTGGGATCCTCTGTGCGTGCGTAATCGCATTGCAATGGCAAACAATCGCTCGCTCTGCATCAGTATCGCCAATGCGTCCGCTGCTGTGTCAGACACCTTAGTACATATCACCTTGTTATCAATCCCCTACTGCTCGTCCGTGCGTTCCCATCGGGAATGTGGCCAGGGATGGAACAGCCTGTGACTGCTTAGATCTTTGGATTGCTGAGAGCAGTGCAGAGTATTTCAGACGTCATGTGGGAGGCAGTACTCTGTCTGGCTGTGTAAGTGAGGACATAGATGAGGATGTAGGGAGCCACAGACTGAGACATGCCTCACGGTCTCTGCGTACCCTGGAGAATGGAAATTGCCATGTGTCCAAAACTTAGGGGGGGTTTTCAATTAGGAGTGAAAAGTCCGTGCTGGACTTTTCGCTCCACATCGGAGGTTTGATGGGGATAAAGTATCAGGCGCGTGCCCGCCTTTATCCCCGTATTCAATTTGGAATCAACTAAATCGGGAGCCGGCTGAAAGGTAAGTATCGCAAAAAATCTGGAATTTCGGGAATTGTTCCTGGGACCCCCATAAAGATGTGTAGATATGGGGGATCACTATGGGTACCCCCATTTTTGCCTGCTGAAGGAAGTCGGGGTTTGTAATAGCCGCGGCAGGTGCATAAACGGCTTAAGAAGACGGGGTGAAGAATAGCACTTAAATTTTTTTTTATTTTTTTTGTAAACTATCAAATTTGGGGTACATGAAAATGGGTGCAAGCATATTTTTAAGTCCCCAAATTTATTTAAAAAAGATTCTTCAATAATGCACCTGCCGCTACTACCCGCAATGAAGAAAACACCTGCCGCATACATGGGGACCCCTGTGGAATCTATTTCGCTACTTTAGGATTTTGTCCTCCATTTTTTTTTTTTTTTTTTTTTTTTTTACCCAAAATTCAAGTCAATTTTTTGGGGTGACCCGAATTTTTTTTTTTTTTTTTTAAACTGTTTTTTTTGACACATTAATTTTAGGGGCCATTCCCAGGGGTGCAGGCTATTTTTTTTTTTTTTAAGCCTGCACACCTAAACCCCAATTCTGCACTTTATTTCGCCATGTAAAATATGGTGAAAAGTTATCCCCGTTTTTTTTACAAAGATTTTTGGCACCGGTGAAAAGTCTTTGAAATTGAATACGGGGATTATTTTAATAGGCGAAAATGACATCATCGGCGATAACGGCTTTTCGCAGCCAAATGAATGCTGCCCAAAGTCGTAAAGGTCTTTTGAGTATTCGGTTCCCTTCTCCTATAAGGTCTTAAGTAAATAGATAGTAAGTATAGTATCTGACTACCTGAAATACTGTTCAGGTTATTGTGCACTTGGTCAGTATAGACCTTTCCTGGTGGGATCTTTTATGCCTGGACACCTGCACAAGGGACATGGCGCT
The DNA here is from genome assembly GCA_031769625.1 of Taudactylus pleione. NCBI lineage: Eukaryota > Metazoa > Chordata > Amphibia > Anura > Myobatrachidae > Taudactylus > Taudactylus pleione. Next base: position 2,950,396 of record JAUIMM010000633.1, read on the forward strand.
CTGCTGGCGCAGCGAGGCCGGAATGGCGTGTCCGTCTCTATGAAATCAGTGTCACGCTTCCAGCAAAGTAAATCCTCAGCTCACTCAGGTTTCGTGGAGCATGAATCAGATCCAGTGCAGGATTATCAGCGGCTGGAGCAGGAAATTAATGCGACTTTGCCGGTTTTTCAGGAAGTTTAATGCGACTGCCAATGACTAACTAGTTGAATCATGTATCCTAGACCAGATCTGCTGGCTCGCTTACTCCCGACGGTGGTTGTAATAATACTCAGTGGCCTCTAAGAACGTGTCACCCTCAGTCATGATGTGATGCTTTTAAAGGAACCCTGGGTATTTATATCCATGTGTGTATATATGTATGTATTCAGTGTTTTCCCCAGGCTTCTTTTTGCAGGTGCACCACCCGGCACTTTGGAAGCCTGCAAGTGGGGACAATGGACCTCATTCAGACCTGGTCGCAAGCGCTCGCAACCGGGTCGATGTTTAGGCCCTGCGCATGTGTGTGTGTGTGTGTGTGTGTGTGTGTGTGTGTGTGTGTGTGTGTATGTATGTATATATATATATATATATATATATATGTGTATGCAAGTACAAAAGTTTTAGGCAGGTATGGAAAAAACGTCCAAATTGGCCTGCCTGCATGTACGGATGACCATAGATATTGTTATCGTCCATGCGGGAACACACAGCGTTGGTCGTTCTCTGCAGAAAAGTGAACGATTTATCGTTCATAGATATCGTACCGTGTTTACGCACCTTTTAATCAAATCAACCTTTGGTGTGACCACCCTTTGCCTTCAAAACAGCATCAATTCTTAAATTCTTCTAGGTACACTTGCACAGAGTCATGGATTTTGTAGGATTATAGTCAGGTGTAGTAATCCTACACCTGACTATAATCCTACAAAATCCTACCAAACAGGTAATAATGATCATCATTTTCATATGTAGGTTGAAACACAGTCATTAACAGAAACAGCTGTGTAGGAGGCTTAAAACTGGGCGAGGACCATTTGATGTCACAGGTCATACACCATGGCAAGACTGAGCGCAGCAACAAGACACAAGGTAGTCATACTGCATCACAAGGTCTCTCCCAGGCAAAGATTTCAAAGCAGTTTGGGGTTTGAAGATGCGCTGTTCAACCTCTTTTGAAGAAGCGCAAAGAAACGGGCAACGTTGAGGACTGTAGACACAGTGGTCGGCCAAGGAAACTTAGTGCGTCAGATGAAAGACACCTCATGCTTACTTCCCTTCTAAATCAGAAGATGTCCAGCAGTGCCATCAGCTCAGAACTGCCAGAAACCTGTGGGACCCAGGTACATCTATCTACTGTTCGGGGAAGTCTGACCACAAGTGGTCTTCATGGAAGAATTGCAGCCAAAAAGCCATACCTTCTACATCGAAACAAGGCCAAGCGACTCAACTATGCACAAAAACATAGGAGCTGGGGTGCAGGAAAATGGCAGCAGGTGCTCTGGACTGATGAGTAAAAATGTGAAATATTTGGCTGTAGCAGAAGGCAATTTGTTCACCAAAGGGCCGGAGAGCGATACAATCATTATTGTCTGCAGGCAACAGTGAAGCATGGTGGAGGTTCCTTGCAAGCTTGTTGCTGCATTTCAGCAAATGGATTTGTGAATTTGGTCAGGATTAATGGTGTCCTCAAAGCTGAGAAATACAGGCAGGCACTTATCCATCTTGCCAGTGGTTCCCAAACTTTTTTGAATCATGGCGCCCTAGTGTATCAGCATTGTTTTCACGGCACCCCTAATCCAAAAGTCCGATATTGAGAAATTCAGACATTTTGTTAGTACATTAGTAAGCTAAAGTAAAGTGTACTTACCTGTCATCCTAGGGTCAGTTATGTGATTGTGGACAGCTTTACGCTTCTGTTTGTCCTCATATTTACATTACATTGACCATAAATAATTTGATTTAGTTCTGGACCACCAACCTGAGGCACCCCTGCCAGTGTCCCGAGGCTCCCCAGGGTGCCACGGCGCACAGTTTTGGGAATCACTGCATCATGCAATACCATCACGGAGGCGTCTGATTGGCTCCAAATTTATTCTGCAGCAGGACGACGGCTCCAAACATACAGCCATTGTCATTAAGAACTATCTTCAGCGTAAAGTAGAACAATGAGTCCTGGAAGTGATGATGTGGCCCCCACAGAGCCCTGATCTCACCGTCATCAAGTCTGTCTGGGATTACATGGAGACAGAAGAATATGAGCAAGCCTACAGTACATCCACAGAAGATCTGCGGTTAGTTCTCCAAGATGTTTGGAACAACCTCCCTGCCGAGTTCCTTCAAAAACTGTGTGCAAGTGTACCTGGAAGAATTGATGCTGTTTTTGAAGGCAAAGTGTGGACACACCTAATACTGATTTGATTTAGATTTCTCTTCTGTTTATTCACTTTGCATTTTGTTAATTGATAAAAATAAACTACCTTGTATTAACATTGCTATTTTTGAAAGCATTGTTACTTTGCAACATTTTTTCCACACCTGTCTAAAGTGTGTGTGTGTGTGTAAATAAAGAAAACTGGGTACACGGTAGTGAAAGTACTTAGCAAGTTTTATTCCTCTCACACCAAATAAAAAATCACGTACTAGATAAACATCTTGATAAAGGCCCTGATTCAGAGCCGGACGCTCTGACAGAGCGCTCGCTCTGAATCGGGGCGTCTTTTTTTTTTTTTTTTTTTATGGAGCAGCCTCGCTCACATTGCTGTGGGTTGCCACCCACAGCTAATGCGAGCGGCCAGGATGATGGTCGCGACCATCGGGCTTGCGACGAGACCCTTGTGGTAGGGTCTCATGGCCGCAAGCCCCAGAGAGCTTTCGGCTCTAACAGAGCCGAAAGCTCTCCCACTGACATCACTTGTGATGTCAGTGGGGCCGGCCCCAGATGGTAGGCGTTCTCATGGGAACGCCTCCGTCTGGGCAGCCACCCCCCAGGCCCGTCCACCAAAGGAGGCGTGCTGTCACCCAACATCGACAGCACGCCCCCTTTGGTGCGAGACCCGGATTGCCCGTCGCTATCCGGGTCTCGCGCATGCGCACGACGGAGCCGGCTCCGTCGTGCACATGCGCTCTGGGCCACCATCGACCCGGTTGCGAGCGCTCAGCGCTTGCGACCGGGTCTGAATCAGGCCATAAGTGCACAATTTACATGCATGTATACTTAGACACCAGCAATATACTGCTTCCACAGTGTCTGCGCGATCGCAATCTCACAGGATTATACCATCGACTCTTTTCAAGCCTAGTTCTGGCATCTGGGGACTATGGGTCTCATTCAGACCCGCTCGCGAGCGCTGTACGCTCGCAAGTGGGTCAATGGTGCCCAAGTGCGCATGACGGAGGGAGCTCCGTCGTGCGCATGCGCAAGACCCGGCGAGCGACGGGGAAGCCGTCGCTCGGGGGTCTCGCACCAAAGGGGGCATGCTGTCGATGGTGAGTGACAGCACGCCCCCTTTGGTGGGCATGCCGGGGGCGTGGCTACCAGACGGAGGCGTTCCCATGGGAACGCCTACCGTCTGGGTCCGGCCCCACTGACATCACTAGTGATGTCAGTGGGGGAGTGATTTTGGCTCTGATAGAGCGAAAATCACTCCAGGGCTTGCGGCAACGAGACCCTAACGCAGGGTCTCGTCGCAAGCCCGATGGTCGCGATGGTCTTGACCATCGCGACCATCATCATGGACGCTCGCATAAGCTGTGGGTGGTAACCCACAGCTATGCGAGCGTCCAAGAGGCCACTCCAATTTTAGGTAGCCCGGCCCTGATTCACAGCGAGCGCTTTGGTCAGAGCGTCCGGCTCTGAATCAGGCCCTATGTGTGCGTCACCAGTTTAGCCGCACGCAACTGGTTTTGTCGTCTTGGACTCCGGCAGAGGGCATCTCTCTCACTCAGTCATATGCAGCTACTAAGGGATTAATGCATCAATATGTTGTTGTTGGACTTTTACATAGTACCTGTGACCGTAGTTTTTAACCATTTTCTACAGTTCACTATTCAGCGGAGGTACCATTGTGTCTATTCCCTTCCCCATATGCCCTCTGAGCTATGTCTCTCTGAGCTGTGATAACATTTAATGATAAATTAGCTTTGCCAGTCATGATCCACACATGCTACCAGCCTGTGCCCCATAGTTTACCAGTCATGTTCCACAGATGTTACCAGCCTGTATCCGATGGTGTACCCGTTATACAACAGATGTTACCAGCCTGTGCCCGTAGTATACCCGTCATGTTCCACAGATGTTACCAGCCTGTGTCCGATGGTGTACCCGTTATACAACAGATGTTACCAGCCTGTGCCCCGTAGTATACCATTCATGTTCCACAGATGTTACCAGCCTGTGTCCGATGGTATACCCATTATACCACAGATGTTACCAGCCTGTGTCCATATTTTGTATATTCCTCATACCCACTGACCCCGTGTATTTGGGAATCTTCCCTGAAATGGCATGTTCCACTCTGCTAAAAATCCCCGGCACCGAACAAACCAGCACACACAAGTAATGGGCATAAGCTGTCTGAGGAAGTGGGCAGCCGTCCCATAAAACGCGTAACAGTTTATGCAGTTTATCACTTGCTGTACCAGATGAGTAAGACACGATTGTATTAATGCCATACTACGCATCCTCAATGAACTGTTAATTTGGAAGGAGTGGTACTGACTACTCAATTGGGGGAACTTGTGCCAGAAAGGACTTTCTTTGTTTTGTCATTTAGATTTTCTTGGAGAATTTCTGGAATTTCTTTCAAGGCAGCTGAGACCACCTTTGTTTGTACTTAATCCTCCCATGGTACCTCCTGCGCACATATAGGGGTGTATACTAACATTTCTTGTGTGCAGCCTTTGGGGTCAATTCAATTAGGTGCGAATTGGGATATGCGAGTTGCTATTTTCTCTTGGAATTCGCATAGCGAATTCATTTTGCAATCCAATTAGCAACTCTCACTGATCAGTCAGACCGAATTTGCATCTTTCCATTCACAGCGCCCTGAGGGTGAGAGATGGAAAGGAAACTCTTTATTCTAAGGTTAAAATGTCGGGACACTGTGCTATATCCCTTGGACCCCCCACCCTAATGACTAATTAGGCAATTGGAAGTCTCCAATTGGCTAAATTAGTCCAACAATTACATTTTTGGGGTAAAAAAAAATTTCTTCAAATTACCCCAATATAAACTTTTTTGTTAGTTTAGGCACCCCAAATGTAATAACAATATTTTTTTAATTGAAAAATATATATATTTTTTTTTAATCAATTTTTTTTATTTTTCAATGTGTCCTTAAAGTACCTCAAAATCCCTCCTTTTTTTCCCTACTTTTTTTTTTTGCCTTTTTCGTTTAATTCATTTGAGATTAAGCGAAAAAAGTTAGTATTTTTATAATTTTCTTGCAATTAGAAAACAAAACACAAATCAGCCATTTGACACCATTTTAAAACCTACAGCAACTTCCTAATGCCCACAAACAGCCGTCTATACAGTCCTGCTAACTAAATTTGCCATTTTGGGGGGGTCCAGGTTGGTCTCCCCACCTTTTCATGCACTTCTCTCAAATCTCATTTGGCAGTCAATTCTAACCACTCCGCTGCGAATAGACATTTTTTATTGGATTGGAGAGTTCTCTGGAACGCACTTCCATGCGAAGTCTGCGAGTTTCAAGAAACAAACTTGCAATTCGCACCTAATTGGATTGACCCCTTTGTATCCTTTCTTACAAATATACATTTGGAGGATTTAGTGTAAGAAACTGGGTGTGCTCCATGTGCACCACCAGAATAACAACACACTGACAGAAAAGTGCACCACCCCCTCCCCTGCCACCATCACTGCTTCACCTCCCATGCACAGCATTCTGTAAAGCAGAATTTTTCCCTCTTGAACGCAGAAACACTACTGCACAGACTGTTAGACTATAGTAACAGGATGCTATACTGAGGGAACTGGTGCATCCCAGAGTGTCTCCAACCAACATGTTCAATATATAGAGCAATATATAGTGTTCCTTCCAGGACACCGATCAACAAGCATGGCTACATATGCCCGCGCCCGAAAAGGGGACATGACCTCTCATGGAGTGTCGTAGCCTTTGCGGCATGCCACCTTTTCAGCATCCTGGGGGGGGGGGGGTGCCCATCAGTTGCGGAGATTTTGACCTGCCCCCAAGCTCTCCCCGCACTGTGCATAGATTCCGCGCGCACTCATCTATTCAGCCTCTAAGGACTGCTCCCCCCCAACCTTAACCCACAGGAGGGGGGGCAGCGAGGGCACGCAGAGGCTGGCCAGCACTGCAGGATGCGGGGCACTGCAGGCCCGCCAGTGTCAGGCTGTGATCAGCGAGGCGTTGGGGCGCCTCCATAAGGGCAGGGCGCATTTTAGGGTTTTAAAATCGGGCAGGGAGCAGTGCCCCGCTGAAACAGCCTAGTGGGAACGTTAATATAGATCACAGACCGAGACCTGGCTGCTGTGCAGGACTCTAACGGAAACGCCGTGGAGATACACCTACAGGACAGCAAACCAATAAGAAAGACAGGAAAGGCTAATGGAGCAGGTTACACCTGCATGGTCCAGTCCCTGGTCTCTCCTCTCCTGCACACCGTCCCTGCATTAAGACGAGAGTTACAGTATATTGACTTTGACACTGGGTTTGTTAATACTCCTTATTTCCTGATGATCTGCATCTCGTGAGTGATCTCTGTTTCCACAAACATTATTATACAGGAACATTTATTCACTTGTTTTAATGCCAGAGCTAACAAGGAGCTGTCACTATGTCATGGAAACAAACACGAAGTCTCATCTTCATGTATCGTCACCTTACCGGATAAGTAGGTCAGGGTGTGGCTCAGGAGTGAGCCGGGGTTGTGTGCGCTCATCGATGGAAGTTATAATTAGAAAAGGTTCAGTGTTACGGAGTCAAGAAATTGTAGTCTGAAATGATCGTTCATATTTACCATGGGTGACTATAGAATGAGCCGGATCACGCACTTGATTCGCGCTGGGTTCGGCTCTTGCCCACAACACTTTAGGAAATGTTTATAATAATGGGTGACCGCAAAATAGTTTTCTGCTGAATGTTTTTATTTATGGATCACGTTTGTCTATTTGTGGCATCAAGAAGTAGCCGGGTGGGGGCCTTCGCAATTATGTGCGCACCGGGAAAAGGGTCATCTCCCTTACCATTCCAGCCCGACAGGTCTCAGGCTGCTCTCCCACTGGCACTCAGTCAAAAGTGCCCATTATGCAGTGCCCCCTGTAGTTATCCCCATATGCAGTGCCCCCTGTAGTTATCCCCATATGCAGTGCCCCCTGTAGTTATCCCCATATGCAGTGCCCCCTGTAGTTATCCCCATATGCAGTGCCCCCTGTAGTTATCCCCATATGCAGTGCCCCCTGTAGTTATCCCCATATGCAGTGCCCCCTGTAGTTATCCCCATATGCAGTGCCCCCTGTAGTTATCCCCATATGCAGTGCCCCCTGTAGTTATCCCCATATGCAGTGCCCCCTGTAGTTATCCCCATATGCAGTGCCCCCTGTAGTTATCCCCATATGCAGTGCCCCCTGTAGTTATCCCCATATGCAGTGCCCCCTGTAGTTATCCCCATATGCAGTGCCCCCTGTAGTTATCCCCATATGCAGTGCCCCTGTAGTTTGTGCTCTTTATACAGTGCCCCTTGTATTTTCCCCCTTTATGCATTGCCCCCTGTAGTTTTGCTTTGCCCTTATGCAGTGCCCCCAGGCTAAAGTAGTGCCCCTATCTAGTGCCCAGAGACTTAAATAGTGTCCCTTATGCATTGCCCCCAGGCTGGTCCCTTATGCAGTGCCCCCAGGCTGGTCCCTTATGCAGTGCCCCCAGGCATACATAGTGCCCCTTAGGCAGTGCCCCCAGACATAAATAGTGCCCCCAGACTGGTCCCAGCCCAGAACTTACCTTAACTTGATCGCCGCTGCCTCGCTCTGACTGGATCTAACTAGATCCAGCAGGCGCGCGGGGCAGGCTCCTCACGTCTCTGGTGACGTCATGACGTCCCCCACGCAGTGCATCACTGGGAATGCTGGCCTCTGAAGCGATTGGAGGCTTCTTTAGCCTCCGTTCACTTCAGAGGCCAGCGTTCCTCAGCAGGGGGCAGGGGAAAGTGCCGGGCGGTAAGCTGTTCCTGCCGGGCGATGCGCCCGCAGAAAACCGCCTGGGGAGAACACTGGTCTAGTGTGTATGCCCCTTCGGACGCTTTATGCGCCTAAACCCGATTAATTTGAGTGAGACCTGCTGAAAAAGTAATGGGCGCTCAAAGCAATGGAATATCGCCTCCCGATTTCCCGTCACTGGGAGATCGGACGCAAAAAACCAATTGCATTCCCTCCCGAGAGTCTTATAGCGGGAGGCGCAAGGTCCCCCAGCAGCAGATCATGGAAATGTTGAGCGTTGTAGCGATTGATCCCGTATAAAACTCCATGTAAGGTAATAAGCCAGCTAGAACCTGGTGCCTTAACCTCATAATAATTCCCAAATAGTTTTTGCCCAATGCACAGTATATACAATACTAGGAAGGGTATTCAATTAGAGGCGCAAATTCTGAACATTTTCGACTGTCTGACTTTTCGCATCAATCGCCTGTTTAAGAGGCGAATCTATTTCGTGCGCGTCCCCGCTTTTCGCCTAATTCAATTGCAAAACAGGCGAAAATGGAAATAGGTGAATGCAGAACAGGCGAATAGTACTGAAAGAATTGAGGAAATCAGTCTGTACCCCAGAAAAAGATGCACTAACATAGGGAATCAATATAGATATGTACTAATAGCCCTAATAACATAGGGAATCACTATAGATGTGTACTAATAGCCCTAATAACATAGGGAATCACTATAGATGTGTACTAATAGTCCTAATAACATAGGGAATCACTATAGATGTGTACTAATAGCCCTAATAACATAGGGAATCACTATAGATGTAGTGTTCCCTCTAGCTCCAGCGGCAGGCAGGGCGCCGGAGCTAGAGAGGGCAATGTTGTGCGCGTCCGAAGAGGGGCGTGGCTACGAAAAGGGGGCGTGTCTATAAGACGCGTCCCCCTTTTCGTCATACTTGGGGGCGTGCCCGGCGCTTACGGACATGCCGGGCAGCCCCCAAGCGCTGCAGAAAGGGAGAATAGACACCGGGCGCATGCGCCCGGCGTCTATTCCCCGGCGGTGACCGGGTCACCGCATGTTTGTCCACCCGCGGGACACTGCGTCCCGCGGGTGAGAACGGTTCCCGCAGGCTGTTAGGGCAGGGCACTTTTTGCCCTCCTCCTGGAGGGCAGGGTGCTTTTTGCCCTCCAGAAGGAGGGCAGGGCGCCGCGCCCCGCTAAAACAGCCTAGCGGGAACACTAATAGATGTGTACTAATAGCCCTAATAACATAGGGAATCACTATAGATGTGTACTAATAGCCCTAATAACATAGGGAATCACTATAGATGTGTACTAATAGCCCTAATAACATAGGGAATCACTATAGATGTGTACTAATAGCCCTAATAACATAGGGAATCACTATAGATGTGTACTAATAGCCCTAATAACATAGGGAATCAATATAGATGTGTACTAATAGCCCTAATAACATAGGGAATCACTATAGATGTGTACTAATAGTCCTAATAACATAGGGAATCACTATAGATGTGTACTAATAGTCCTATTAACATAGGGGATCAGTATAGATGTGTACTAATAGCCCTAATAACATAGGGAATCAGTATAGATGTGTACTAATAGTCCTAATAACATAGGGAATCAGTATAGATGTGTACTAATAGTCCTAATAACATAGGGAATCACTATAGATGTGTACTAATAGTCCTAATAACATAGGGAATCACTATAGATGTGTACTAATAGTCCTAATAACATAGGGAATCAGTATAGATGTGTACTAATAGTCCTAATAACATAGGGAATCACTATAGATGTGTACTAATAGCCCTAATAACATAGGGAATCACTATAGATGTGTACTAATAGCCCTAATAACATAGGGAATCACTATAGATGTGTACTAATAGCCCTAATAACAAAGGGAATCACTATAGATGTGTACTAATAGCCCTAATAACATAGGGAATCACTATAGATGTGTACTAATAGTCCTAATAACATAGGGAATCACTATAGATGTGTACTAATAGTCCTAATAACATAGGGAATCACTATAGATGTGTACTAATAGCCCTAATAACATAGGGAATGAATATAGATGTGTACTAATAGCCCTAATAACATAGGGAATGAATATAGATGTGTACTAATAGCCCTAATAAGACTATTTTGGGTACTTAAGTTGTGTAAATTGCTTGCTATTAGCGTCTTTGTAAAAGTGGTGAAGAATAGCATTAAGCTGTATTTTTCTGGTGAAAATAAGTAGTCCTGTCAAATTTGGGGTGCTTGAAAATGGGTGCTAGCATATTATTATGTCTCTAAAGTGAACTTTTTAAAAATGTGAAAAACCCACCTGCTGCATGTACCTGCAATCCCAAAAACACCTGACCTATACTTGGGGACCCCCAAGAATCCTATTTCGATACTTTTTATGTTTATCCCCCCACTTTTTACATTTTCACCCAAAAAAATTTCATCTTTTTTTGAGGTGTTCTTAGGGGGGGGGGGGGGGGGGTTTATGCAGAATTGTATTTTGGGGGAGCTGTCCCAAGGCTTCTGAGTCGTTTCCCCACGTTTTCACCTTTTTTCACCTGCTATTGGTTGGAGAATCTTTTTCGGCGAATTCAATGCATCGAGTTTCCGCTTAGCTGAAATCGTCCTGGAATTGAATTAGGCGAAATTTTTCGCAAAAAAAGGGCTTTTCGCCTCTAATTGAATCTGGCCCTAGGTATCGGGTCCCCTGCACAGTGTCTTATCTGGCGCTGTCATTAAACATTGGCGCTGTACCACGTGAATAAAGACCGGTGATGCTGTGAGCGTGGCCGTATGTTACACTGTAACTTTCCTTTGCTCACCCTCTAAGTGCACATCTGTGAGTAAGGCGAGCGTCCAGCCCAAGCCTCTATCACACACTGGCCCCAAATGTCATTCCGATTACAATGTTTCCCTTTCTTCCTTTATGACCATATATAATACAATGAAACAAAGGTTCTCTCTGTTGTAAATAAAAAACTAAAGTTTATTTCATGCCAGAGATAACAGCCCTGGTGCGGGGCCGGTCACCTGGGTCACGGGATACAGACCATATAACGACCAGCATCCCGCTGTCTACAGATGCTGAGTGACCTCCTTGTGTCCTTCCCTACAGAGGCTGGGCCTCCATAAAATGTAATTTATCCTGGACCCTGGCCCTCTATCCCGTGCACCCAGCAAGTGTGAGAATAGGGGGGGGGGGGGAGGAGACATTCTCTCATCCTTCTAATGTGCAAAGGGTCACACAATAAGAGCTATTGCCTAATATGTTCATCTTGGTCTGCAAAATCTTCCTTTTGGCTACATCAGTGCAGTGTAGGAAATCAGGAGCATAGTAGTTAATGGTATTTGCTGATACATTCCTCGGGCGCCTTGCCGAAGCCTTCCAGATGTCTGGCCTCAAACACCATCTCCTAGACACAAAGCACGGCGTCCTGATCCGCTGCTCACTCCCTTATCAGCACTTCCCACCTGATATACCTAGGGATCCTCATACCTGGTCTATTTACTAAGCAGTGTTAGGAGACCGAGCGATAAGGTGCCAGCCAATCAGCTCCCAGCTGTCATCTCACAGGCTGTGTTTGAAAAATGACAGTTGGGAGATGATTGGCTGGCACCTTATCACTCTGTCTCCTAACACTGCTTAGTAACTAGACTCCTTGGACTCTAGGACTTCCTTTTTAATGGGATCCCGACGGTCAAAATCCCGACGCCAACACCTGTCAGTCAGTATCCTAACCATTCCCCCCCCCCTACCCTAACCCTCCCTTCCCGGTGCCTAAGCCTAACCTGCCCCCCTTAGTGCCTAAACCTAACCCTCCCCCTACTGCACAACCCTCCCCGTAGCCCAGCTACTTACCTTCGGGCTTGCGGCGGTCAGGATGCCGGGACTCTGACAGGTGTCGGGATTCCAGCGCCGACATTCTGACCGCCAGGATATTCAACGTATCCCCTTTTTAATGATCTGGGCTCTGCATTATATTAGTTGTCACCCCCCCCTTCAGGGTTATATATTCCTTTGTGGCCTGTCGATGGAGATATCGCTTCCCTTATCTCTTCAAACATTGTTCATTGTCGGGAACGTTTGAAGAGCTGTCCGGCTAAGAGACCCAGGTGACCCCTCATCGCTGATCTATACGGCGCACTCTGCTTCTACCCCTTGTTCTCGATGGGGGACTGTGATCTGGGGCAATTGTTTAAGCTCCGAAAAGCTGCGCTTCTAATGATATGGCCGCTCTTGCGCAGTAAAGACTAGTGATGGCTTAAAATCATCAACAGTAAAGCCTTTGATGGCCATCGATGGTTGTGTGCAGACGTCTGCCGTCAGACTACAGCCAATGTTTCCTCAGCCGTCCCTCATACTCTCGTAGAGATCTGTGAACAGTATGAGAAGGGTTTGCTAAAAATCTGAATTTTATCCCATTTATATTGCAAAGATTGTCATATTTATATGAATTATCTGGTACATGTTTCAAAGCCAATAAGCTGATGCATTGGGTTGGTCCTCATTCACACCAATGAATGCAACATGAAATCTGTTCTCTGTGCAGAGTAATGGTGCATACACACGGTCAGATTTTTCCTTCAGATATGAACGATAACGATTTAAAAATCGTTCAGTCGTTCATATCTGAAGGAAAATCGTTCATATCTGACATGCCTGAACGATGGACGATCAACGATGCGCGTTCCCGTTTGTCAGATAACGATATCTGACATCTGATGGGTTTGCAGTCAGACTTGGACGATTCCATTCATTTTAATGCAGTCAAAAATCGTTCAATCGTTCAAATCGTTCAAAACTTTGGTCAAATCGTTCAGTCGTTCATCTGACAAGTCTGACAAATCTGACCGTGTGTATGCTCCTTATAGCTGCATACACACACACAACGATTTTTTGAATGATTATCGTTAAACGATATTGTTTAACGATAATCGTTTGCAAAAATCGTTCACTTTCTGAGTCAAATGATGAACGATTATCGTTCATGCGCGTTCACGTTTGTAGTTCAGTCAGACTTGTCAACTGAACGATTTTCAGTAAGGGAATATGCAAAATCGTTTGTAGTTCATAAAAATCGTTCATTACACTTAAAAAAATCTGACAGATAATCGTTTATAAGAATCGTTCATAAAATCGTTGGTAACAAAATCGTTGTGTGCATATGAAGCTTAATTTACCGGTTTCCTAAAAAATAAAGTGCATAATTTCCGATTTAAACGACCTATTCCCTTTAATCTTTGCGGCTGTGTGTTGTTACTGTGCATTAGGAAGTTTCAGCTACCTCTTGGCTAGCAGTCTGTGGGCCTGATTCTGAATAGCAGATTACACACGCTTCGTGGCCTACATTTACATTCGCATTTTAGAGTATTTGAGTGATTCCCAGTCGGTTATCTCTCCCGCTTCTTGCTTGCGGCTGAAGGGGCGTTACTGGTTGGCAAAAAGGCAGTAATGGGTCCTTTACACTTAGGGGTATATTTACTAAAGTGAGAGTTTTTACAAATGGAGATGTTGCCCATACCAACCAATCAGATTCTAGCTATTATCTTCTAGAATTTGCTAGATAAATAAGTAGAATCTGGTTGCTATGGGCAACATCTCCACATCAGATTCTAGCTATTATCTTTTAAGGTGCATACACACACGATTTTTTGAACGATTATCGATAACTATATCGTTCAATCATTGAAAAAATCGTTCACTTTCTGAGTTAAAACGAACGATTATCGTTCATGCGCGTTCACGTTTGTAGTTCAGTCAGACTGACCAACTCAACGATTTTCAGTAAGGGAATATGCAAAAATCGGTTGTAGTTCAAAAAAATCGTTCATTACATTTAGTAAATTAACAATTTTAGTAAACAATTTTTTTTCATTGAAAAAATGAACGAAAATCGTTTACTAAAATCGTTCATTTACTAAATCGTTGTGTGTGTATGCAGCTTTAACCTGCATACACACACAACGATTTTCTGTCAGATTATCTGTCAGATTTTTTTTAAAGTGTAATGAACGATTTTTTTGAACTACAGACGATTTTTGCATATTAACTTAATGAAAATTGCTGAGTTGACAAGTCTGACTGAACTACAAACGTGAATGCGCATAAATGATAATCGTTCACTGACTCAGAAAGTGAACGATTTTTTCAAACGATTATCGTTAAATGATATTGTTTAGCGGTAATCGCATACACTTGGTCAGATTTGTTAGATCAACGATTGAACTATTGAACGATTTTTGACTGCATTAAAATGAATGGAATCGTCCAAGTCTGACTGCAAACACATCAGATGTCAGATATTGTTATCTGACCATCGGGAACGCGCATCGTTCAAATCGTTCATCTGACAGATATTTCAGATTTTCCTTCAGATATGAACGATTGAACGATTTTTTAAAATCGTTTTCGTTCATATCTGAAGAAAAATCGGACCATGTGTATGCACCATTAGAATTTGCTAGATAAACGATAAGTAGAATCTGATTGGTTGCTATGGGCAACAACTTCTAAAAATTTGCACTTTTAGTAAATATACCCCGTAGAATGAGTGCACAGATCCGGTCAATTTTAATCGGCTCTCCAACACCAAGGATGAAGCTACTGCAAATGCTGGTGATGACTGGTGCTCTGGGGGCGTTGCTCGTCTAGAAATTTCGATCCCATTAAGTGGACGGAACTGCGACTACATTACACGCAACTCGGAATTGGACCTTGTACGTCTTCCCGTGGATTTCCATTGCATGGCTAGCTGCCCATAATTGTGTTATTGGTGGTAGGGGGAGGGGGGCTCTGTTCACTGTGCATGAGGAGAAAACCAGCAGAGTCACATTAGCAGTTCCAGCTAAACACCTGTAGCTGTGAGATTGCAGCCGAGCTGGTGACTGTGTTCTAATAAAAGCATTGCGGAGATTGGCTGGAAATGCCGGGGGAAGCTTGGCTGGCAGATCGGCTGATATTCCTAGTGGTGGGAGTCTCGGCTCACGTGCTCATTCCTGACCCCCTTTTTTCGGTTCATCTGGCTATAAACATCACCTGATCCGCCCTCTAATCCCTGCTCTAGTTTCTTTAAATGGTCACCGTTTAGAAGCCGGCTGTCTGTGTATTTATAGGTATCTAGGTTAGTGGGTCTTGCCAGTGCGGAAAGTAATTTAATCTGCATCAGCGGAATGGATTTTCTATTTGAAGGTTTTTTTTTTGTCTTATTGTTCGAAATAACATTCACAGGGCGGAATTCAATTCTTTTCAGTCCCTATCGCGCCCGACGGAGCTATTCTATTCTTGCTCCTGTCGGGCACGATCAGCTGCCAAGCGCTACATTTCAGCTCGCAGCCCCTGGGGAATGAGAGCTGAAATGTGCGAAAAGTGACATGTTTGGGCGCCCAAACATCACTTTTCGCGATCGCGCCCAGCACTTTGGTCGGGTTTAGCTGCTTTACGCGGCTAAACCTGACCTCTATGGGCGCGACCAGCGTGAAATTCTGGCACAATTGAATAGCGGCCCGCAATCTCCTGTCACTTTAGAAGGGAGATGCCGGCCGCGAAAACAATTGAATTCCGCCACACTGTCCCACTGGCCTGGTGATGACAGGCGGTTTGTGATTGCTCCCTCCCAGCCAGCCTATAATAACTACATCAAGTCCTATGGAGAGAACGTTGCGTCGGCTTGTGTAGAGTTTACATCAGTAAAACGTGTATTATAGGGAATAATGCTGTATTACTATGCACAGCCTAAATCCGCTCATGTATATATGCCCTGTATAGAAGCATTACAGCCCCATAGATTTATCATAACATCCGTGCTATCACTGTAGGTAATGCATTATCATGCACGGTTTTATAGTCCTGTATACTGTGCCTGGCCCCTCTTGCACCCTGTATTTCCTAGAATGGTGCAATATTCTGGTTACGGAATCCTATGATGTCGGGTGGAATACGCGCTACTGGGAGATCTCTAATGTACTATGGTCTGTAATGGTGATATCCGGTTGCTATCGCCTCACAGAAAATGTGCTGGGCCCAGGGGGAACCGCCCGGCATGGTCTGGTAGAGTCCGGTCTGTGGTGTTACAGTCGCAGTGATTAATGAGGAGCAGAACTGCCGTAACTATTCCTATATTAATGATGTTACGTTATTCATACATCTAGTGACTTTTCTCTAACAGTTAGGGGAATATTTACTAAAGTGCAGGTTTTTAGAAGTGGAGATGTTGCCCATAGCAACCAACCAGATTCTACTTATCATTTATCAAAAGGCTCAATCCTCTTAGCAGCGAGTTCCCTGGCGGCACGAGTAAGCGCTGCTGTTTGCCGCCCTTACAGAGCTCCAGGCTCGCGAATTTGTGATCACAGACCCCCACAGGGCTGCGTACGAGAATCTGAGCTTCCGGGGTGAGATCAGGCCGCAAGGTGGGCGAGTTGAGATGGGTCTCTTCTATGCTGTTGCAGCGGCAACTCGCCCCCTTTGCATCTAATAGAGCCCAAAGTGCTTTACATTTGCTTTTGAAAAAGTAGGTGATGCAAAAAGTATTAATAGTATAAAGAATAGAGCGCATAGCACTGGAGGTTTTGGGTTGTGTTTTTTTTTTTTTTTTAGAAACTAAAGGGGTATTAATGAAACGCGTTAGTAACAGGCAAATCTTGAATCTGGTTTTGAAGATTTCTAGAGTGGTGGCCTGTGCAAGGACGGGAGATCCGTAGTAAGAGCCACAAATCTAAAAGCTTGACGCCCCCAAAATTAACTACGGGAGATTCTAGGTATTGCTAATAGTCTGCAGATGGAAGTAAGCGCGTGCAGGTGTACGGAATCAGAGGCGGCTACAGGTGCCCGAGACACTGGTTATGTAGGGCTGTGAGTACTAGTGAGCCAATTCTGACACAGATCTTTTGCAGCGTTAAGGGTAAATGCTTTTAGAGGTCACAAATTGTGTAGAATGAATTAGGGGTAACAGGTTTATCTGTTATGTGGCCCCGTCTTGTGGAGGGTCACTGGCTGTTGTAGACGTGCACATCCCCATATTAGTGTGTACTGTGCAATTACAGCCTCTCCGAGGGACCTGAAGCAGAACTCCTGAAACTTTGCTCATATTATAAACAATATCATTAGGGGATAAATTAATCACGGTGGGTACTCCCAAGTCTGAGAGTCACTGGGGCTAATGCAAACTGAGTGCTGTGCCAGTTATGGAGCATACACACGGTCAGATAGGTCAGATTTTCCTTCAGATATGAATGATTTTTTTAAATCGTTATCGTTCAGATCTGAAGCAAAATCTGACCGTGTGTATGCACCATTACCTTACAGCCGGAGAAGCGGAAAAGGGCCGTGTCTCTCTCTACACGTGTTCACGCAAATACGGACACACGCAGATTTTAGAAACTGAGCATGTGTACAGAAAAAGGCGGTATAATTTGTGGGTCACCGGGGGGCATGCGCATATAGCGAGTGATGGCTACGGTCACCGGCTTCTGATTGGCTGTTTGCCATTGCTCCCCTGGCATTAATTAGTGATATCTGTGTACGTGTGTGTGTGTGTGTGTGTGTGTGTATATATATATATATATATATATATATATATGTATATATATATATATGTATATATATATATATATATATATATATATATATACATATACACACACACACATACATGCATGCATATTGGTGCATAAATATTGGGACATTGACAGAGTTTTCATATTTTGGCCTCTATTCACCACCACAATGGCTTTTAAATGAAACAAACAAGATGTGCTTTAACTGCAGACTTTCAGATTTAATTTGAGGGTAATTACATCCAAATCAGGTGAACGGTGTAGGAATTACAACGGTTTCTATATTTGCCTCCCACTTTTTAAGGGGCCAAAAGTAATGGGACAAACTAAACAATCCTAAATCTAACTTTCACTTTTTAATACTTTGTTGCAAATCCTTTGCAGGCAATTACAGCCTGAAGTCTGGAACGCATAGACATCACCAGATGCTGGGTTTCATCCCTGGTGATGCTCTGCCAGGCCTCTACTGCAAATGTCTTCAGTTCCTGCTTGTTCTTGGGGCATTTTCCCTTTAGTTTTATCTTCATCGAGTGAAATGCATGCTCATCTGCAGGTAAAGCACATCTTGTTTGTTTCATTTCAAAGCCATTGTGGTGGTGAATAGAGGCCAAAATATGAAAATTCTGTCAATGTCCCAATATTTACGCACCTGACTGTAGATAGATATCATTTTTTTTTTCTTGTTTTCTTTTGTTTTGCATACACGGAGAGCTGCTTCTGCTGTATTAAAGAGGTGTTTGTAGTTTCATTGATACCTAGCTGCGAATGTGTGTGTTGCACATAAAATGTATTATTTACAACTATTGATGAATTACTAAATTTCATGACAAAGCCTAGCGAGTGTTGTAACGTACAGGGCTGGACAGTTCCCTAAAGCCGCCGGTAGCCGTTGTGCTTGAGACGTCCCTGCTGGTGCCTACATTTGGTGAGCTGGTTCTATTGATGTGAATGGATGGCTGGTTTTTACTTTTTGGCTCCTGTAGTACGCCACGTTTATAGTTACAAATAGGATTCTTTACGATCACCAGATTATGTCTTTGTTCTGTGAGTGGATCCACTGTCTCTCTTCAGGGAGGGGGGAGCAATATATTTTTTTTGGGGGGCGACCCTCTGAGCAATTCAATTGTTTCCGCTGAGAGGTGCGAATGCATGATTTCTGCTCGCTGCCTCCTGAGGCGACATGAGCGAAAACTGGGGACAATTGAATATTGTACCGGCAGTTTAGACGGGAGATCGGGCGCGGCAGAATTACCCACACAGAGACTTGAACAGCTGCTGGATCTCAGTCACGCATCCAGCCTGTAAGCTATAGATTTACTTATTTCATTATAACAGACATTGACCTTCTAAAAATCTGATTATAGCGTCAACACAACTTGCAAGAGGCTAGCATGCCGTGCTGGGACTTCTGGTTCCTCACCAGCTGGCAAAGCACAGGTTGCCTGGTTATAGGCAGTATGATGGGCGTAGTGGTTAGCATTACCGCCTTACAGCACCAAGGCCTTATCTGTGTGGAGTTTGTATGTTCTCATGTTTGCATGGGTATCCTCCGGGTTGGGTATGAAATACCAGCGGCTGCAAATCAGACTGTGTAGAATCCTGACAGGTGAAGGGAAGTAACCTAACCTAATTCTCCCCTCCCCCTCCTTAGTGGTGCCTAACCTCCCCCTGGTGGTGCCTAACCCTAACCTCCCCCTGGTGGTGCCTAACCCTAACCTCCCCCTGGTGGTGCCTAACCCTAACCTCCCCCTGATGGTGCCTAACCCTAACCTCCCCCTGGTGGTGCCTAACCCTCCCCTCCCCTAACCCTCCCTTAGTGGTGCCTAACCCTAACCTCCCTGGGGGGTGCCTAACCCTAACCTCCCCCTGGTGGTGCCTAACCCTCCCCTCGCCCTCCCTTAGTGGTGCCTAACCCTATCCTCCCCCTGGTGGTGCCTAACCCTCCCCTCGCCCTCCCTTAGTGGTGCCTAACCCTATCCTCCCCCTGGTGGTGCCTAACCCTATCCTCCCCCTGGTGGTGCCTAACCCTAACCTTCCCTCCCCGCAGCCTAAACCTAAGTCTCCCATGGGGGTGCCTAACCTTAACCCTCCCCAGGGGGCTGCCTAACCCTGATTTCCCCCAGGAGATCCCTAAACCTATCCCCCACTTCCCCAGGCTAACGCGAATACTCACCCAGATCCTGCATTCGGGATTCCGGCGGTAGGGAAGCCGACACCGGTATCCTGATCCCATTCTCGATAGCTGCGTCGGCATTTTGCCGAGCGGCGGGATTTCGCCGCTGGCATATTCACTACATCCCATATCCTCCAGGTGCTCCGGTTTCCTCCCACACTCCAAATACATCCTGGTAGGTTAATTGGATTCTGATGAAAAACAAAATGTGTGCTTGTACATGTGGCAGGGAACATAGAGTGTAAGCTCCACTGGGACAGGGACTGATGTGAGTGACTGATATATATTCTCTGTAATGCGCTGCGGAATATGTTGCACTATAAAATTAATAAGTAAGGAACAATCTACAGTAGGTTTGTTCATTTACCTCATTTATTGATTATCCGTGTACAAGGTGGACACTGGGCCCCGAGATTCCAAGGGGCTTTGGCCCCACAGGAATACTGGGAGTCCCATTCATGTGCCCCCCTGGACCAGTGAGGTTGCTGGCAACCTGCGGCCTGCACAGTAAAAAAAAATGTATTGTGAAGAGAAGCCGGCAGCCGAAGGTGGGCTGGAGGGATGAGGTGGGGAGACACAGGGAATTAAACTCATGACCTTAAGCCACATACACACTAGACCAGACCTGGCCATCCTGAGGCTTTCCAGCTGTTGTGAAACTACAAGTCCCCAGCATGCCTTGCCACAGTTTTGCTATTAGGGAATGCTAAAACTCTGGCAAGGCTTGCTGGGACTTGTAGTTTCACAACAGCTGGAGAGCCACAGGTTGGCCAGGTCTGCACTAGACGATGTGCTGTATGAACGATATTGGTGCAGGACAAACGATATTGGGTGTACACACTGACAGATATCTTTCAGTGACGTCATCCTGCCACATCTCAGAACAGGCAATTCTTGACTATCGTCCAAATTGGCCTGCATATACGGGCGACCAAAGAAATCGTTATCGTCCAGCAGGAGCGCGCATCGTTGGTTGTTCGTTGCATACACCCGTAACGATACATCGTTGAACGATAACGTTATCGTTCAAAGATATCGTCTCGTGTTTTATGCACCTTATTAGTGTTGTGAGGCAGTAATGCTTACCACTGTGCCATCCGTGCTACCCCAATATTGGTGCTGTTTGCAGTATATAATAATCTACCTATTGATTGAACTGACACGTGATCAATTTTGCAAGTGTGGCTCAATTTGTTTCTGTTTTGGTCTCCCTTGAAAACATGATGGAAAGGTAGAAGCTTCAGATGTGTGAAGTGCAGGATACTGAGCCTGTGCCATGTGTTATACTGTAGGGCCGCACTGATGCAGTGTAAGTACAGAAGTGACCCCCTCTCCCGCCAGACCCCCAACCAGACGATTACTAATTACAAGCTTCGGCTGTGCATTGTTCATTGTAAGCCCTGCGCCGCCTCTCCCCGCAGCACCAGACCTGGACGGGCGCCAAAGTAAGCGACAAATACGCCTACAGGGCCGGAGTGTCTGGTAATTAGTACCGGAGAGGAGAACAACGAAATACTACAGGAGATTGTCATCCTCATACTTCATGTTGTATAATAATATTGTGGTCCAGCTACATAGCCTAATTGCCTGCACAAGGGGCGCCACAATAAGAGCTCTGGAATATGAATGGGTGACTATTATAAACACGGAGGGAAATAACCAGTCTTAGGGGTAAATTTACTAATCAGATCCTACTTAACAAGTAATTAGTACCTTCTATAAGATAATAGCTAGAATCTTATTAGTTGCTATGGACAACATCACTTTTAAAACTCACTACTAAAAACTCTCACTTTAGTAAATTTACCCCTTAGTGCAGGAATAACCAGTAAGAAACTGTATATTTCTGTGGCTTTTCTAGTGTTTCAAATTTTGTTTATACCTCTATAGGTGATCATAATTAAATGTTTAATACTCAAAGCTCTGTATGATGATGGGGTTTGTTCCGTTCCATTGCCTCTGTCTTTCAAAAGTTGATTTGATGGACACGGCTCCTCTTGCGTTACTCGCAGAAGGACTGAGGCAGATTAATGGGCAGGCTTACGGTCTCCTAGGTAACATACATGCCGAGCTTGTCCTCTGTCTTAGGATCCTATGAAGCCGCTTTTGCGATCTGCGATAGACGGGGAAGAATATACTCCATTACGCTTTACATGAAAAACTAAACTGGGCATTCAGTGTTCAGTCTGTGGGTTTGGATCTCTCCTTACAGCTGGTATATTGTACCTAATTTTATGTCTCTCTGCTTTCTGTTCCGCAGATACCTTGATAATGGAGCCGGGTCAGTGCCTGGTTGTTTCCAGCATCCTGGGCCCTAAACCAGGCCCTACAAGTATCTCCTCCGGCTCCTTCAGTCCCCATATGGTGGAGTATCCTCGAAAACGGAAATTGAGCGATTCCGACAGCTAGTAAGTTTCCTGCACAGAAAGACACGGGGGGAGGGGGGGGGCGACGACGACGACGTCTGTGACCGTGGTAAATCTGGCGCTGACTTTGCACATCTGTACTTGAATGCATTAAAAGCACCAGAGAGGGGAACAGAGTGAAAATGAAGGGATTTGAAATCTAAGGACACCCCATTCTACACAAAGTGCATTCATTATATAATTACTACATTTTGGGAAAACCTAATGGGGTCAGTTCACTTAGGGTTGATGTAAGGTGAGATTGCACCAGTCTGGTGCGGTGTGCAGTGCTCGCAAGTCCTGTACATACGGCAGGCTTGCATCTTGCAATTTCCGGCCTCTAGAATCCTGCGTCTGTGATTACAGCGCAGGTGCGACAAAGGCAGCGGCGTCTAGAATCCCGCGTCTGTGATTACAGCGCAGGTGCGACTAAGGCAGCGGCGTCTAGAATCCCGCGTCTGTGATTACAGCGCAGGTGCGACTAAGGCAGCGACGTCTAGAATCCCGCGTCTGTGATTACAGCGCAGGTGCGACTAAGGCAGCGACGTCTAGAATCCCGCGTCTGTGATTACAGTGCAGGTGCGACTAAGGCAGCGACGTCTAGAATCCCGCGTCTGTGATTACAGCGCAGGTGCGACTAAGGCAGCGACGTCTAGAATCCCGCGTCTGTGATTACAGCGCAGGTGCGACTAAGGCAGCGATGTCTAGAATCCCGCGTCTGTGATTACAGCGCAGGTGCGACTAAGGCAGCGGCGTCTAGAATCCTGCGTCTGTGATTACAGCGCAGGTGCGACTAAGGCAGCGGCATCTAGAATCCTGCGTCTGTGATTACAGCGCAGGTGCGACTAAGGCAGCGACGTCTAGAATCCCGCGTCTGTGATTACAGCGCAGGTGCGACTAAGGCAGCGACGTCTAGAATCCCGCGTCTGTGATTACAGTGCAGGTGCGACTAAGGCAGCGACGTCTAGAATCCCACGTCTGTGATTACAGCGCAGGTGCGACTAAGGCAGCGATGTCTAGATTCCCGCGTCTGTGATTACAGCGCAGGTGCGACTAAGGCAGCGATGTCTAGAATCCCGCGTCTGTGATTACAGCGCAGGTGCGACTAAGGCAGCGGCGTCTAGAATCCTGCGTCTGTGATTACAGCGCAGGTGCGACTAAGGCAGCGACGTCTAGAATCCTGCGTCTGTGATTACAGCGCAGGTGCGACTAAGGCAGCGACGTCTAGAATCCTGCGTCTGTGATTACAGCGCAGGTGCGACTAAGGCAGCGGCGTCTAGAATACCGCGTCTGTGATTACAGCGCAGGTGCGACTAAGGCAGCGACGTCTAGATTCCTGCGTCTGTGATTACAGCGCAGGTGCGACTAAGGCAGCGACGTCTAGAATCCTGCGTCTGTGATTACAGCGCAGGTGCGACTAAGGCAGCGACGTCTAGATTCCTGCGTCTGTGATTACAGCGCAGGTGTGACTAAGGCAGCGACGTCTAGAATCCCGCGTCTGTGATTACAGCGCAGGTGTGACTAAGGCAGCGATGTCTGAATGAGGTGGATACAATTACGAACTTGATTTGGCGTCTGTGGGAAGTGGCAGACGGTGGCGCTGGCGGTGTGATGCTCCCCTGGGCCCCATAATACCAATAGGAGTTTGAGAACTCTGGCTGCCCACTGTAATCAGCGTTGTTATAGGTTATGATGGCATGGAGGCCATTGTAGTTGCTGGCTAGGCCCACACCTATGAGAAATGTCTCTGGAGTGCGTTCTGCGATGGCAGCCATTTTACTAGAATGTAATTAGCGTAGCGGAATGTTGAACCAATGGCCAATGATGTGTCTGTTTACACCTAAGCGTCTATACGTCATACGACGCAAGGCGCCCGGTGGGACTGGGCCGCTCAGGTGTAGCGTGCAGTTTTCTTTACATATTGGATCTTCTTTGCATCAGACGCAGCAAAACATGTCTGAAATTCATACTGATCCAGAAGATTAATTAAAATCTGCGCTCTCTCCTGTGACGTGTGTAAGGATGGTTACAGGTAATTAACTTTGGGTGTAGCCGTCTCAAACTTGGCTCAGGGTCTGAAAGCTTATTTTTTTTTTTTTTCTAATCTGATTATTTTATTTACATGTTTCACAACTGGATTTGCATATGTCAGTTGAGCCACGCCCCCTCCGACCAAAACCCAACCCCCAGTTTGCTGAGCTTGCATGCAGGTTGAACATCTATACCCTGGTAATTACAGGTATCTCCTATCTAAATCCCGTTTTCCCTCTTTGTACTGTCACATTGAGGCCTGAATTTAAGGGTTCTGGGCAGATGGAAAATAAATGTTCTCATTATTTATTTTTACTTTTTTTAATGTAAATCTAAACACGTCAACATAATATAAATGAATGCGCAAAGCGTACCATAGCCTGTGTGACTGGCGCTGCGCGGCACCCTACCGTCATAAGGAATATATGTCTTTCACCGGAGTACACTCTGCTCTGAGCTTTCCATGCAAAGCGTTTTATCCAATCTGAGAAACCTTTGTTGCCTATTTAAAACCGGATGTTACAAAAATAAATAGAAAATAAAATGCTGATTATGGAAATTTTCTGTCTAGGTCGTCTGTTGAAATTTGGGGGGTGGGGGACATCTAATACAATACACCAGCGGTATAGTATACTGTAGCTCAGTCCATATATACCACCCTATACATACTACGATAATAGCTTGGGATCCTGCCCTGCTGCCGCTCACTTACTTACCGGGCCACCCAGGACATAAAAGGAAGATAGACTTACCTATCCGCCCCCATCCCCATTATCAGGCTCTATTGTAGCACATTCACCACCCACTAGAATAATAATCCTCTCTGTATTCATATTAATGCCTGTACAGGAGACCTATGGCCCTGACGGTATAGTGCATGAAATAAGGGGGAACTTCTGTTTGGGAGAGAGCCTGAGCCCATCCAATCGGGATCCATGTCTCAGGTTTACTATTCTACGGGGGTAGGCGGAACCATTTGATAGATTGAGGACTGCTTTATATGGTCCGTACACAGGGGGATAGCAGCCGCTGGTTACCCCTATGGGTATGGGAATATTATCCTAGATGGAGTAGTGAATGTTGCAAGAAGCCCTAATATTAGTGGGTTTCAGTAAAAGGATGCATTTCTTAAAACCGGGAATCCTCGAGAAGAGAGGCAGTCTGGGTACTTGCGGGAGATGGGTACAGCCCCCCCTTCAGTGGATCCTTTTATCTTTGGTGTGCATTAAAAAAAAGGGCTTTCCGTATTTACACAGCTGCTGTTCCAGGGACGCTAGCGTATACTTGTGTACTACGGCCATCTACATAAAGGAAAAGTTTAAAGCTCACGATTACTGATCCCTTAGCGGACAATTATTATTTTATTTTACTATACTTATTATTGTTGTGGCTTTTTTTTTTTTTGCTTGTGATGTTTAGTAAATCTCTTGTTTGTTTGTTTTGCAGCACTACAGATGGAAATGATGTCACCAATATTCAGAACAGGTAAGAAATCATCGATCTGATAGATAAATAACTAAGGTAAATGTGGTTTGGATTTTTTGAGTTAAGATTGATAAAATAAAAGTCAATGTATGGTGCAAATTATTATTATTTTATGTGCGACTGTTGAAAATGATTTAACCGCGTTCACCTTTCCCTATTAGGCGTTGTCCACTTTTAGGCGCTTTCTTTTGTTGGCCTAACCTAGGCCCATTGAGTGAAACTTGCTCCGTCACCGGGCGAGACTGGCTGCTGTGAAAGGCTCTTGTAGGGCCACAGTGAGCTTTACATCCAAACCCATGATACGCAGAAGAACGTTGTCGTGATAGTTTAATATATAACCTCTCTTGCTCCTTGCAGGGAGGCTCACAGCCAGACGGAGAAGAGACGTCGGGATAAAATGAACACCTTGATCGAAGAGCTGTCCGCCATGATCCCCCAGTGCGACCCATTACCCCGCAAGTTGGACAAACTTACTGTGCTCAGACTGGCGGTGCAGCACCTTAAATCACTGAAGGGTAAGTGCACTCACACTGGATATAAACATGCTTAGTACATGGCTAATTGGCATCACGTGTGTGTGTTCTGAGCATATAACCTCTCTCTCTCTGCCCACTTGTAGCACCTTTACTGTCAGAGACGGGTTTATATTACAATAGAAAGCTGCTGCAGGGTCTTGCTGGCCAATGGTTACATGGTGGTGCCACCCCAGTCTCCTCTGTACGGTTTTGTGCGCCGAGTGGGTGTCGATTCCACCTCAAGCGCTATGAGTAGTCTTATGCTGGGTACACACTGGCTAGTTTAATATATGCCCGTTATACTCCAGAAGACTCGCAGACCTCCCACTAAGTACAAAATGCCCAACATATACCAAAACTTCCCCACCCGCCCCTACCTGGGAGCAGAGTGACCAACCACTTGTAATTAATGCTGGGTACACACTGGCAGATATATTGGCTGATCAATTGATCGGCCAATATATCTTGTGCTCGTCGGCCAGTGTGTACCAGTGATATGTCTGCGAATGACGTCGTTCACCGACAAAACGCGTGCGCTGTGCTGCACTGCCGATGCCCAATGTACCTGCAGATATATTGGGAGCCATCATTCTGTGTGTACGGGCGGTCAGCCGACCAGCCGTACACTTGATGCACAGGTCATGGGGAGGGGGGCGTGACACGTCCCCCGGCCAGGTGACCGATGATGGTGTATGAACAACCATCTGTACGGAACCATACAGATATATTTTTATATATATAAATATTTTTTTTAATGGTACCCTCAGTTCTGTTAGAGCAGGTTTCAGCAACCTGAGGTTCAACACCTGCTATAGAACTACAAATGCCAGCATGGATGCGTCTCGGTCTATATGGTAAAGCTGTGAGAAATGGATTGTATCCTGTCTAGGTGTGATCACTGATGGCCTTGATGGGAAATGGAACATGGCTACAAAGCGCACTGCTTGGGCTCCCTACTTTTACAGTGCGAGATCTTTAGTGAGATGCCACAACCTTATCTCGGTCACATCTGCTGCTGGTTGGGTATCCTATGACGTAGCTGCGGGAGGAGTCGCATGTTAACCACGGGCCGGCGTTTAGGTTTCTGTTTTTGTTGACGAGCGAATGGAAGAGATACCTGGATACATAGCTCTGGGTTGAGAGTCTGTGGCAGAGATAACACTAGAACGTGATGCAATGAGAGGGCAGAATATGACTAACTACAGAATGATCTAGTGTCACTTTGTTTATTCTCCAGCCCTAGAATGCAGAGCACCATTGTATGCCTAATGCTCCTGTATATCGCCCTCGTAGATAATGGCAATTTCTTCAGTCGCCAATTTGCAGGGTTCCTCATATTCCCCCTTCCCAAAATAATCCTAATATGCTTTTGGCCTAATTTTCTTTTAAAATATATCCTGGGGTGAGGAACCTTTTTTTTTTTCTGCCGAGGGCCGTTTTGATATTTAGAACATTATTTGTGGGCCCGGTGCAGGCCATGCCCCCTCCGTGTGACATCACATGGGAGGGTTCCCCATCCATGCATTAAACCATCAGTGTAAGGGGGGCTCTGGGTCACGTTTGTATATTCTATCCTCCTGTAGGTGGAGTTTCTCATGTAACTCGCTCCTCGGCCCTGCACTCTAATTTGCTGTTGTACAAGGCTTCTGCGCCTGATCACTGGAGGCCTGTAATGATGGGAGGTGGGGGTGTAAAAGTGTGCCCCCCCCTCAGTCTGGCTCAGCTTTCGTGGGTATCGTTGCTCTGGCCGACCTGCAATCTGCCTACGCTTTTGTAATGGCGAAGTTAGAAGACGGATGGTCGGAGTTTAATTTATTTGTCTAGTTTATAATACTTGAGTCCCTGTGGTTTTCCCACATGGGTTCCTTAGGAACTAATGACCTCCCTGAGGCATGAGGCACAATATTGATTATTCCCTCAGGAGGCGTTAAGCATGCTAGGAGGGAGATGTCTATAAGGATATAGCTGATTATGTAAGGATCTCATGTCCTCTAATTCAGCACCATATAACTGTAACAGCTTGGTCCCCTGTCCCACGTGCCCAACTTTGTGGTTTGCAGCTATTGTGATTCCCAACCCCCCCCTCCCCGGGCTGTGTCTGATGCCTTTGCTTGGCGCTGCTATTGCTCATTGTTACAGTTTAACACTCTATATTCCAGACAGCTGTAAGTGGCAATGATAATGATGGCCACTCCTGCCCACGGAAGAGTGCGGCGAAGCGATCGCACAGCCGCGTAAGACTCAGAATACAGGGACCTAGTCGCACTAGCATCCAGTTCTCTCCTGATGTCCAGAATTGCGTTTGTAGAACGTGCAGCTCAGAATTCAGGCTTATTATTTCTTGCCTGATCTACCACGACGCAGAGCTGAGAGGATTAATATGAATTATAGTGTAAATGCACAGGGCTGATGACGGCGTATTGTGTTACACAGGGCTGATGACGGCGTATTGTGTTACAGCCCTGCAGATGGCCCTCGGCGGTGCCACGCTGCACATGACTTCTAATTGTATCACACCGGACACTCTCTAATCCTTTTATCTTTTGCTCTTTTCAAGCCCTCCCGTGACTGACTCCTACATCTTTTATTGCAGGTTCCAGCAGCTCGTTCGCAGAGGAGAGTTACAAGCCGTCGTTTTTACAACAGGACGAGTTGAGTCGTTTAATCCTTAAGGTTAGTGGGGTCTCCTCTCTCCGTCTGGAGTCTCTCGGATGCGTGTGCACGAGACGAATTCGCTCTGTGTTGGCGACATGGCTTTAGCGAGCGTCGCCTTCTAGAACAGTGGTGTCGTTACTGAGCAATAATCTCAGCCTGCCAAGTACAAATCTATATAATATCATGGTGGTATGGTTGTACAGTGGTTAGCATTGCGGTACGCAGTGCTGAGTACAGTGTATACAGTATGTTCTCCCGTGTTTGAATAGGTTTCCTCCAGGTACTCTGCTTTAATTATTGCTATAGTAAATATTGATGACTGCTTCATATTTACACATTAGCAGAAAACGATACTAATTACAGCAGCTCCCTCCTGTCTGACAGTTCTCTATCTATAGTGCCTGGCCGAGTACAACCATACTAATCCGGTATGGGCTCTTATGGATGTACAGTAACTATCAATAGACTGCGCACAACCCAGTACCTGCTCCCAAGCAGAGCCACAATACAAATAACCCGTAAAGATGTTTT
Source organism: Taudactylus pleione (assembly GCA_031769625.1). Taxonomy (NCBI): domain Eukaryota; kingdom Metazoa; phylum Chordata; class Amphibia; order Anura; family Myobatrachidae; genus Taudactylus; species Taudactylus pleione. Next base: position 2,979,945 of record JAUIMM010000633.1, read on the forward strand.
GACTTTGCTCCCTCCTGCAACTTTTTGTTAAATACATTGTTTATTTATTTATTTTTAAATCCAATAATTTTTTTATTAAATTTTTCTTTTGAATATACAAATAAACAAACATTGTATTAATATAGCATAACAAAAACAATACAATGTATTTAAAAAACAATAAAACAAAATAACAAAAATAAAAAGTACATACAAGTGTGGTTTCTCTTTTTGTTATTCAAATAACACTGTATATTACCAATAATCCTCTGCATACAGATCAAACCGGTATATATGGTAATCTTACAACTGTAACCATACGTATGACATCAAAATACAGCACCGCACATATTTTATTGTGGTTTTTTTTTTCCTCCTTGAATCTACACGCTAGGAAAGAGAAGGGTCCATCAACCCCGACCGATTATAAGGAGAATCTAGCCATCTATCCCATACATTATAGTACTTTTGTATTATATTTCTAGCGGTATAAATTTATTTTTCGTGTGTAGCAACCACATCTACCAGAGATATCCAAGCTTCCAGAGTTGGCCCATTATTTGCCATCCAATCCCTTGCTATACACACTTTGGCAAGCGTGCAAAGGTTATTAATATAGCGAATAGCAGGCTTTACAATTACGTCCTCATTTATTACAGCCAAAATACATTGCTTTTTTCTTTTTCGCTTCCTCCTGTGCTTTTCTGTTTTCTTTATGCTTTTTTTTTTTTGTTATTATTATTATTATTATTATTATTGTTATTACTATTTTTATTATTATTGTTATTACTATTATTATTATTACTATTATTATTATTATTGTTATTACTATTATTATTGTTATTATTGTTATTGCCATTGAATATGACATGAGCTGGTCTCTGGATACAGTTATATCCAGTGGTAAGAGCCGAGCAGCGACTTGTCATATTGCAGTGGAAAAGACCCCTATTTATCATCGTTTGTTTCTGTACTCGCTGCACGACCGGCTCTAGCGTTCCGGTTTTTCTGACCGCGACAGTCTGCCGAATCCTAAAGCCGATCGTGTAAACGCTTATTAATGTTGTCCAAATATGATTATATATTTTATATTTTGCTTTTAAAAGGAAATAAAAGTTTTTTTAAATTTTGCATTAATTCTTTCATTTTCTCCGGTTATTGTTTTTTTTTTTTGGGACCCGGGGTTTTCTTTCCATTAACTGGTTACATTTATTTTTTTATTTTATTTATTTTTAATAAATCTAGTCAGCCGATGGGTTCCTGTTTGTGGTTGGATGCGACAGGGGAAAAATCCTGTTTGTGTCGGAGTCCGTCTCGAAGACCCTGAAATACAGCCAGGTGAGCGAGTCTGCCCGCCTGGGACTGGCCGCGTTCTGTCCCTGACCTGATTCTCCTCCGCTGACAATCTAAATGCAAACCGAGGCTTTCAGAAAATTGTCACACTGACCCAGAAAGCCGGGGGAGGGGGGGGGGGGGATTAGACAGCCCTTGGCCTAGTTTAATTGTCTAGGAAACCACATAGGTCGTTGTTAGGATCCAGCTAATCAATAGAAGGATGATGGTAATTAGGGGAGTATTAAAGACCTGGGCGACGGCAGCACGTTTTAGTGTTAAAGGGACCCTAAATGTGCAGTGTAAGTTTTCTTTGTATAGAATATAAAAAAAAAAAAGGAATTCTTTGGTATATTTGCAAAGGTTCCTTGTGTGTGACACACAGGGCTTTTATTTTCGAAGCAGCAGCTTTTGTAAACCGCAGCTTCCGGGTGGGGTTGCAGATGAAATTGTAAAACTGCACCCGCCGTTAATGTAAAGCCCAGTGTACCTTACACTGGCTGCGGGTGCCGTTTAAAATTTTCACCTGCAACCCGCCGGGAAGCAGCTTCGTAAATAAAGCCCCAGATGTTTAACGTAATGGGGCTTATTTACTAACCCGAGGCAATGAAGTGATGGAACCCACGGGCACTGCTACCATCCTCTACCCTGATTTGCCCAGAGACTGCCCACTTTAGTGCATACTCTGCTCTGTCTGTGAACCAGGACAGTTAGTAGGCTTGCCTATAGCAGCCAATCCTATATCCGCTTTCATTAGTCTGACTTCACTAAACTGCCAGAAGCTAATATCTGATTGGTTGTTACAGGCTAGTAGCACATGACCGATTCCTCCCCTTCCTCTCTCAGGCTGATCTGGTAGGACAGAGTCTGTTTGACTATCTGCATCCCAAAGATGTTGCCAAAGTCAAGGAGCAGCTCTCCTCCTCCGACGTCGCCCCGCGGGAGAAGCTTATCGATGCCAAAAGTAAGTGAACCATCAGAGAATGTAAAGCCTGTAGCTCTTCTCCTATCCTTTATCAGACTGCACTTTACTGCATGGGGGCGGCCATGATATCCTGCCCTGTAGTCATGTGATCAGAGAGACTTTTTAATTTTACATAAATTTAGCCATGGCGTCCACCACTGAGCTAATTATACATCTAATAAGTGGATGGTTTATACTTCATTATATATGTCCATCATAATCTGTCACTTCTATAAGTACAAAGTGTTAGGAGGGAGCAGCTTCTCTATCGGAGCAGGCAGGGAGTGACTGTCAGTCTTGCAGTACTGCCCTTTGTGGGCGTGTTGGCTCACACACAGGGCGGGGCTAGTGATGTCACAGCAGCTGAGATAACTGCAGATTCAGCTTTTTGACCTGCATCGCTTTCATTTTCTAAGACCGTACCTTACACACAGTGTGTGTTTTCTTGCTAAATACAAAATAATGTAGATAGATCACGGACTATAGAGAACCACTTTTTTTACAATGATGTAAAGCGATATTTATATGTATTAAAGTTCCCATACGCTTATAAGAGCGGCTCTAATCCATTCGTCCGCAGCCTGACGTTCAATAAACAGGAAATGAGGTCTGTAAAGAGAAATTGTTTCCCCAGCAGAACAGACCCCATGTCCAATATTGTATGTTCTGCAAGTTTCTGAAACTTTTATCTACTTTTACTGCTGTTCTCTTCATATAAATAAGCCTATATTTTAGGGTTGATTTGTCCTCTAATTGGCTTTAAGCAAAACCTAATTTGAATCTGGTTATGGAGATAACATCCTCCGCCTATGAGACCATTACAGACCTTTTAAAGAAAAAGGCGTAGAATCAGGCTATTGGCGCGCTTACTGTATTAAGACGAATGTGTTTTCCTCATTGATCCAGACGTCATCTTTTGAACTGACTCAGTCTTATTAAACTATTTTGAAAGCTGGTTTGCAAGTACACACACACTTTCAGGCTGGCGCCTCCCGTCTGCACTGCGGATCCAGGCGCTCGTTTTTCTGCCGGATGAAAACAGGCGCAGTCTCTGGCAAGGAGGAAAAGGACTTTCTGCCCAGCTCAAAGAAAAAAGGTCAGCATTATCCTGCTTTTTGTTGTATCATTATTATTTAGATTTCCATCCCTTGTGTACATGCCTAGGTTGAGTACTCGTTATATTTTTTTACAGCGTAAGGTTGATTAGACGCAGATTCATCAAGGGTTGTGCTAGTTGCATTGATTCAGAAGAAAGCAAGACAGGATAACCGATGTGGCAGCTGCCAATGTATCTTCAATTTATCTTTATGGGATTTTACCAACAAAAATCCCTTCCACTACGGGGTGGAGATGATATTCATTCACTCGTACCCAAAATAGTCATACCTGATCGATTTTTCATCAATTTTAAATCAATTAAAATTGACCTTTAGTGAATATACAGCTTAAACTCTAACAGGAGAGATGCAGATTAATTGGAGGAAAGAAAAATAATGCAGAGATTGCCTGTGGAGTTTATATTATACACATCCTGTGTGTGTGTGTGTGTATATATCTCTCTCTATATATACATATATATATATATATATCTATCTATCTATATATCAGGGTTGTATCTAGGCGTCCGAGCGCACCTGGCAAAGTAAGGGACTGGCACTCTCCCTCCCCCATATTGCTGAAAAAAGGGACATGGTCTTGTGGGGAAGGGGGCGTGGCCACACAATAGTGCCCCCAATTCAAATTACGCCATACAGTAGTTCCCCTTACATTACACCACATAGCAGTGTCCCTTATTCACATTACACCATACAGTAGTGCCCCTTACATTACACCGCATAGTAGTGACCCTTATTCACGTTACACCATACAGTAGTGCCCCTTACATTACACCGCATAGTAGTGTCCCTTATTCATGTTACACCATACAGTAGTGCCCCTTACATTACACCGCATAGTAGTGTCCCTTATTCATGTTACACCATACAGTAGTGCCCCTTACACACGTTACCCAAAACTAGAGCCCCTTATTAACATTACGCTCCAGCTCCCGCCGAGATGTCGTCCCCTCCGGTACATGCTGCACCATAGGAAGTGTCATTCCCCTGTTCTCCTTCCCAGACAGGGGTGAGCAGAGGCTACTCACTCACTCGCTCTACTCCAACCTCTCTACTCCTTAAACAACCTGTCCCTGACTCTCCTTCCCAGCGCACTTTACCTTACAAATCTGTTCTCTGTCAAGTGCTAGTTGCTGGCTGCCCGGGTTTGGCTGGGCCCCTTGATAGCACTACGTGTTAGTGCAGCAGAACATGCACTGTTACTGGCACCTGAAACTCTAAATAAACTGCAGCTCCCGATAGCCCTTCCTGACAGGAGCGCCCGGCAGAAAAGGCTGCTGAGAGCTATTGTTTATTTAGAGTTTCTTCACTCTAGTGCAATATGGTGCCCGACACCGGTGCCAGTAACAGTGGCTCCTGACTGTCGTGCGAGTCTCCGGGCCAGGCACTGCCCAGGAGGGCACACCAGGTACTGCCACTATTATGTTATTCTACCCCCTGGCCGCGGGTGGCACCGTTGAACGGCACCCCTACTCGGCTGGTGCCCCTGGCAAGTGCCATCCTGGCCAAGGGTTAGATACGCCCCTGGTAAAAGTCTATGGCTATCGGCACAGATTGTAAAGTTGACGTGTTAAAGTTTTCTTTATGAGCTAGATAAATCCATTTGCAACAAAAGTTTTAAGTCTTAATTGAAAACCCGATCACCTCCTCAGATAGAGATCACTATGTGGATTTCATACTTGGATTAGACAATTCCTGTCTGCCCTTGGCATCCACTTGGCACAAAGTCCAAGTATGGTTTGAGTTGTCTCTCCACACTCTGCATTGTCACCTCTCGCCACTAGATGGCACTCCATTCCACCGCAGTCACACTACTATGTTCTCTGCTTCAGAAATCTTGCTGGCATTAGATTGTCGTAAGAGTTGCCAAATACCGTCCAATGTAGATAGTTTCCAGACTGTCCACAGGAGGTATTCTGACACCCGTCTCTTCCCCATGCAGAGCACCGGCGGTACTGTACCATCCACTGCACGGGGTATTTGAGGAACTGCCTTTCCAGCGAGGTGGGCTTTAAAGAAGACTGCGACGCGGACAAAGAGTCGTACAACTTCAGCTGCCTTGTGGCCATCGGTCGGTCGCATCCATTCGTCATGCCGCAAAGCACGGCGGACATTAAAGTGAAGCCCACAGAGTTCATTACCCGTTATACCATGGATGGTAAATTTGTCTATGTGGATCAGCGGTAAGGACCATTATTTATTTTTATATGTTCACAGTCCTTTCAAATTTAAAGTTCCATTATGTACTTATGTTAATTAAATGCACTTTGGGAAAACTGGGGACAGATTGTAAAGTGAGACAATTCTATGGTCGTTAAACTTTTTTTTTTTTTTTTGTAACTTTAAATCTGTCCACTTGCAAGACTATAAGCACAATGATTGTCAACCCTGTCCTGGATCTTAATTAGCAGTATACATACATGTCACATAAGTTCCTTTGTCGGGTCAGGTCCTGAATGGGAGGAGAAACTCCTCGTACCTGGAGGTAGATGGTAAAGAACTATCTCTCTCAGACTATACAGTCCTGTATTAGAAGAGCCCATGAGCGGATTTACACTCTCACTAGACTCGCACGATGTCCTCTGAACAATCTGAGGATTCAGGATTAATTCTCCTGTTTATAGTGACCATTGTAAATGTTGCAGCATTATTAATGTAGTGTTTCTTCTCCCAGAGCTACAGCCATCTTAGGCTACCTTCCTCAGGAGCTCCTCGGCACTTCCTGCTATGAGTACTTCCATCCGGATGACCACAGCCATCTAACAGACCAACACAAAGCTGGTAACTCATGACTCTTTATAACCCGTTTAGGCTTTTATTGCTTCTACTAGATTTATTAATTTTACCAACACATTTACTAAATGACCCAACGCGTTTCATTACCTATGCAATTCTATCTAACCTTCCCATGTTCTCAGGAGTTGTACTTTCCCTACGAGCATCCTTGATCCCTCGATTTTAGAATGACCATCCATCTGGATATGATTTGTGCCCATACATTTTCATCTGTTGGTTTTCCATGTGGAACGACGCGTTTCATTCCACATATAATTATGTCTAACCTCTCTATGGCCTTATTAGATGTTTTAACTCTTCTAACATGTTTGTATCCCTACTTTTGTGTGATAAATAGTGTTTGTGACAGTCTTTGTTTTTTCCCATTCATCTGCCTGTGTGTTACTCCCATGCATTTCAATCTATAGTGTTGTTTTTTTTGTTTGTTTTTTTGTGAATCAACGCGTTTTATTGCCCATAGATTTCGGGTCGATCTCTTCTATACCCTCTTAAATGCAGTAACTATTCCTGTGCATTTAATTATCCATGTATGTCTGTCTATCTTGTAATGATTCTTTTCTCATTTACGAACAAATCGACCATTTCCGATTCCTGTACATTGGCGTCTCCGTTTCTCTCTGCCCTAATGCCTATCTATCCCCATGCATTTTGGTCTGTGTGTGGCGCTAAGACCTTGAAGGAAGTCTATCGCCTTCTAGTATAGAGATAAAAGAAAATGATAATATAAGCACTAATATTTGGTGACCTCAGTTTAAAGCTGCATACACACACGGTACGATCTGCACAAGCAACGATATATCGCTGAACCACTTCCCTTGAACTTTTCTGTAGTGCAGGACAAACGATACTGGGTGTACACACCGATAGATCTCTACGATCGATATCTTTCAGTGAAGTCATCCTGCCACATCTCTGAACATGTAAATCGTGATGAAATCGTCCAAGTTGGCCCGCATTTACGGACGACCATAGATATCGTTATCATCCATGCGGGAACATTGTTTGTTGTTCACTGCATAAAAATTAACAATTTATCGATGAACGGAATCGTTAATAAATATCGTGCCGTGTGTACGCACCATAAGAGTTTGAGTAATAGGGATAGGTGTCCTGGAGCAGTTACTGGAAACGGCTTATATAGATAACCTTTGTACAGAAGAAATGTGATCGGTCTTTTCAGCAGCGCGTTTCCCCATGTATGAAAGCAGCGCTAACTACGCTCTGCATAGGAAGGTGTCACTTGGTCAGCAACGATACGTCCCTCTTGGCCGTCAGCCCCGGGCGGCGCCACCGGTCACACCCGCTCCCCCATCCATCCTTAGGGGCCTGCAGCGCATTGCAGAGTTGGCGCTGCTTGTGTAAAGACCGATGAATAGTGTTTGTGCAGATGGGCCTGAAATAATTATTTAATTTACATCCTGATTTTCCCTCTATCACAAGTTCTTCAGAGTAAGGAGAAGATTCTGACCAACGCCTACAAATTCAAGGCGAAAGACGGCTCCTTCATTGTCTTAAAGAGCCGATGGTTTAGTTTCATCAACCCGTGGACCAAAGAATTTGAATATATTGTTTCCGTCAACACTGTGGTTTCGTAAGTCCCTTTTTGTCGTCCTGCAAAATCACTTGGAAAACCATTTTTATTTCTTCAGTTCAGTTTATAAGCAAACTGTCTTTTCCGACTGTGTACATCCCAGCACCCTGCCTAGTGCCCTCCGCTCCTCCTATATAGCAGACGGCTGGGTCACTATTTAGGTTGTAGGTTCACTGAATCTAAATCACACCTATTACCATCTACAGCCGAACAGAACTTGAGACAGTTCACATTTTATATTAACATTTGCTGTGCAGCTGAATGTAAGCTATTGCTCTCTGTTATCAGCCACAGCAGACTGAGGAGAGGCTGCCTCCAGTGTCCTTGAACTGGGTTACCGGCCGGATGTCCGCTGTGTGCAGGAACATTCTCTGCAATCCCAACTATAACAGATATCCCCCACCGAGACCGGCTCCTGAGCGTTGTGCGACGTTTGTATAACACAGCCCTATAGACAGCTTCCAAAAACAAACAGCTGATAACAGAGAACAATAGTCTGACCGTGCATTTACACGTGCTGTGTATGCATACGTCTCCGGTTTTGTAATGGTACTGCAATATTTACATATATATTTGTAAATGTAATAAGTAATGTATGTGTATACGAGGATCACATATAGACCTATAGAAGTGTATAGCTTTCGCCTGTTCTGTCTGGGGGACCCTTTGCATAAAAATCCCATTTGTTTACGGTTTTACCGTAGTCCTGTTTTTATAGAGCAATTAGTGTATTAGGTTTAGTGGTAATTGCGCTGGTTATCTTGTACTAGTAACGTGTCTCCTGCAGGGATCAGGGGTTGTCGCTGGAAACTGCGTCTCTCCCAGGCAGCTCCCACTCATCAGAAGGTAAGTAGCCGCTGTATTGTTTCAGTATGTTACCTACGGGATGCATTCACCTGTTACTCCTAACGCCTTATTACACTCGCTAGATACTTCCAAGCGTCCGTTCCTCAACCTGCCCGGGATGTCCAGCGGGACGCTGCTCGGAGCTGCTAATATCGGGAGAGAGATCGCAAAGCAAATCGTGGAACTGCAGAGGTGAGCGCTACATGATTCCGTCAGGCGTAAAGTGAGCAATTGACAGCGGGTCTCTGGTTCCACCTTCAGATTACTTTTTCTTGTACTGTCCTGTGCTGTGCGTACCCTCCTGCGCCTTTACTATTTGTCTGTATTGTAATGAAGATAATTGTCTCTTCTAGGTAGACGTATGCTGTGCTCTGTGTGTTGTCTGTCTAGAGAGCCGCTTTGTGTCCTAGGCATTAGAAATATTGTGCCTGAGGGAGGGGGAGTGCTGCGGGCACAGTATGAGGGAGGGGGAGTGCTGCGGGCACAGTATGAGGGAGGGGGAGTGCTGCGGGCACAGTATGAGGGAGGGGGAGTGCTGCGGGCACAGTATGAGGGAGGGGGAGTGCTGCGGGCACAGTATGAGGGAGGGGGAGTGCTGCGGGCACAGTATGAGGGAGGGGGAGTGCAGCGGGCACAGTATGAGGGAGGGGGAGTGCTGCGGGCACAGTATGAGGGAGGGGGAGTGCTGCGGGCACAGTATGAGGGCGGGGGAGTGCTGCGGGCACAGTATGAGGGAGGGGGAGTGCTACGGGCACAGTATGAGGGAGGGGGAGTGCGCGGGTGGTACGATGAGGGCACGGGGTGTGCTGCGGGCGCAGCACGGGGGAGCGGGGTGTGTAAATACCTGCCGGTGTCTATACGGGGGTCTGAACATGTCCATGTTACAGAATGTGTAAGTCTCCTCTTATTCACAGGTTGCGCTCTCCGCCGTTTAATGGGGACGTAAGTCCTAGTGAGCTGCTAAAGAAATCGCCTCTAGCCCCGGACCTACCGTCCACTGAGGTAGGTTTCCACCACGCGGCCTGTCTGCGGTGACTATAATGCTATAATAATCTGCAGCGGGGTGGGAGAATGGGAGTCTCAGGATCCAGACGTGGAGTCAGACGCCAGCTGTATATTTATAGGGCTAATGAATTCTTGTCTCCTGGGATTTCCTATCCTGTAATACAGAGGTTCCCAAACTCCGCCATTACAGTCCAGGTTTTAAGGATATCCATGCTTGAGTTCAGGTGGTTAAATCAACGGCGTTTGGGAACCTCTGCCTTAATATGTGCACACAGTGTAAACATACATGCTATACCGTGTTATATGGTGTTTTTTTTGTCACGTTTTATTTGGTGATATTTTACAGTCTATAAATTCATTCTATTTTTAAAGGTCTGTATAACTGTGTGGTCAGAGCCCTATTTACGTCTTCTCCCGCTTATCTGAGATTTCCCCATTTTTTTTTTCTTTTTTCTTTAAAATGGTTATCTCTTCAAAACATGCACAGCAGCACAGAGTATATCAGGAGATGAGTGATGTGTTAGTGAGGACAGGGCTGCATGTGACAGGGGCAGTGACATGATGTGAGGAGAGGAATGGAGGCAGCAGGAAGCCACAGACTGAGAGTTATATAGTGGAAGGAGCAGGGTCGCCGGTAGTGATATAATATGCAGGATGATTGTAGTGTCACGCACCACTTTATATGAAATTTAAGTCTTACATCCAACTTGTTCAGTAATTGGATTTGTTTTTGTCCAGGAACAGAAGAGCGAGTTAGTACAGCTGTCTCCCACAGAAATAGAGAAATTGGGCACGTCTTCTCACAGTGATGTTTTACCTACATTCCCGATTCCAGACCATCTCCTGGGTAAGAGATTTCATGTGCTCTCATTATGTGTTTCTGTAATGAGGCGGAACATAGGCCAGTCTGTGTTTATGGTTCCTTCAAACCCAATCCTCAGAGAGACAAAGGGCTCGCCCCTGGCGGAGACATGTTGCCTGACACCTTGTCATTTTATTATACTACTTCTCAGAGGAGGAATATATGTTATATATAAGGCTCAGTGATGTAATTGGTGGCATTCCATGAACAAGATGGCGGCCTCCACTATATGTTCCTATGCACTTTCAGTAAGTCCTATAATTCTCGTCTCCTAGGTGACGGCTCCACTCTCGATTTTGAGAACGATGAACATGCCATAGCCGCCATTATGAACTTTTTCGAAGTAGGCAGCGGCGTGGCAGACAGCGGAGACCTAAACAACATACACTGGACCCTTTAGCAGGGCCGACGCAGACCTCTCAACGCACAAAGTACTGTAATCCGCGTGGCTTGGACACAACCTTCATTATTTTTATATTTTTGCTATCTATATATTACAAAAAAAAAGGAAACGACGCTCAGCGATTCTTACCAGGAGAGCGCGGCGCTGCAGGAACACGTTCTGGGACATAGATCTAAATAATAATCCGATATTTTCATACTTGTTATTAAATCCACTTTTCCTTGTACAAGACTTTGGTGTTTTTGTGTCGCACAGGACAGGATTCCAAAAATAAAGACAGGAGGACTAGGGTTTAGTTTGGCCTCCAGTACAGAGATTCTATTATCATCATGACAGCTCCCAGGTAGTAATAGCCGTGGTGGTTTTCTAAACCCACCTCATGGGCCGGTCCTGCTTCCCGGCCTTACCAAACTTGTCATATTATTATCCTTTATTTATATGGCGCCACCAGGGTTCCGCAGCGCCTTACACAGTACATAATAACTGTTTTTCTTGTGTGCTCATTTGTTTAACAGTACAAACAATGCAGGACAAAAACACGACTTATACATTGCTGCATAACACTTAAATAAGCAGCATAGTATCAGCAACCAAGTAGGAGTAAGTGAAGGAGATGCACCTGAGGGAAGAGGGCCCTGCTCGTGAGAGCTTACATTCTAAAGGGGAGGGGGCAGACAAACAGGGGTGACACAGATGGGCTGGATTGAGAGGAAGGAACATGGAGTAGTGGGATAGGATGAGAGCTGGAAAGCTTTGAGGAAGAAAGGGGTCTTGAGAGCCCATTTGAAGATTAGGAGCCAAGAAGCAAAGTTAACATGGAATGTTGAGTTAAGGCCAGGGGGACGAGGAAAGTCAGCTACTCGAGGGAGTTGGAAAACGCAACTGATATGAGCATTGAATGCAAATAATGAAGTGGAGAGTTTAGAAGGTAAGAGTTGGTGGGAGAGACCAGATGATAGAAGTTCACCAACACCAACACTGTGGTAACCTCCAGGCCAGGGAGTGTGATAGAATGTGAGGCTCCCAAAGGAGATAGTTGCAGGAGAAGTGGTGTCAGATGGGTAAGTCCAGGATTTGGTGATGGCTAGGAGATTGAAGGAGTTGAATATGAAGCCGTAATGGATAGGGACCAGTTGAATATAGACAGGACTGGCATTCAAGAGGAGACAGGAGAGAGGGACAGAGTTGGGAGGAGAGAGAAGGAGATTGTTAGGGTTGCTGTAGTGTGGGGTAGAGATTGATATAGAGCAGGGGGATAAGGAGAGTGTTGGTATGTGGTGGGCTTCTGAGTGTGGAAGGGTGACAGCAGGTGGTGGGCAAGGTGGAGGTTTAGTGTGGTGTGGGTTGAGAAGAAGAGGTGTAACTTGGAGAAAAGGGAGGGTGCAGATCTTAGGAGTTATGGGAGATGCGGTGGAGAGTACTAGCTGGGATGAAGGGAGATGGAGGAGAGGGAGAGGAGAAAGTGGAGGAGACTATGGAGGGAGGAAATAAATGGGAACTGGTGGTAGAGGAAAGTATTATCTTCTGCTCCCCCCTCACTCAGAAGCTACATAAGAAACATTGCGTAGATGAGGGATTGGGGGGGGGGGAGAAAACGGCAGCAGTAGTGATGAGAGTGAGATACAGGAATAGTACAGTTAAAATGTCTAAAAATCAGATAAAAGTAAGAACAGTGGCCCTCATTCAGAGCCGTACGCTATTTGCGGTCGTTCGTTTAAAAACAAGGGGTGGCTATTCAAATGATCCGTACGCACATTGCAGTCTGTTCACACCTCTAAGTCTGAACGAGCGAGCAAAACATACGCTCGTTTATTTGTTAAAAACGCCCCCTGGCCGCACGCATCCTACGTCATGTCCGCTATTTATTAGATTAATCGAGTACATCGACCAGCGTATGAACTGCTCGCTATTCTTGTGGTTGGTGTTTGCTACCACAAATTTGCGTGCAGTTCGGGCTATAAAATAACCCAGTGACGTGGTCAATGACGCTGCTGTTTTAAATATACACACCCATAAAACGCCCGTTTTGACCTTTAAGCACGCCTGCGTTCGGATCTCCACTCCCCATTTTCAAACACCTTCCCCTGTTACCACCCACATACGCCTCATTCTGTCACTCAAAATAGCAGGCACTCGCTATATAGCGTACAAAGGATTTTCGGCCGCACTGACTGGTTGGCGCATGCGTACTAAAAAGCGTACGCATGCGCAGATGTGCAAACATCGCTCGGAACGAGCGTACTGTTGTTAACGTGCGGCTCTGAATGAGGGCCAGTGTTAGTAGATGTAAAGGCACAACTACAAGAGTATATAATAAACAAAATGAGTTTAGAGCTGGTAAGGTTGCTGGACTTTAAATTAAGGATAAAGCATTCATATAGATGAGAAGGTGTTACAACAAATGGTAGAAACCACAGTGGTGTTGAGATAAATTGACAGTGGTGAAGGAATAATATAGACAGTGTAGGGTCAAAAACATACATTCAAAAATTAAAATTCAGCAATCCACCTGGTAGTTGCTTGCAATGCTGAAGCAGGCTGTTGGCATAAGGTGTGTTCAGGTTATAATGAAAGCTGGTGGCTGAGTTGCAGGGTATCCAGAAGCTCAGAAGATCCTTTTCAATTGTTTACAAGTTGTAAAGAATTATTTTTAAATGTTGTCCTCCTGTCTTCCTCCTGTTTAACTCCTGTCTAAGTCTATAAAGTCTGCTGTGCATATAATACCACTTTGAAATAAAAAACTATGCAGCCCTATAACAGGCCTGCAGCCTGTAACCTACTGGGTATATAGTGAAGCATACATGTGTAGTCACTGAATACACCTGCCCCCCCCCCCCCCCCCCCAATAACCTCACCCACACCAGATACAAGTCTTAAAATTCTAATACAAACAGACTCTAAACAGCATCCCATGTATCTAGGAGCTATTATATGGTTAAATTGCAAGACCTCAAGTCACTCTGGTTTTTGCAGATCATTAATAACAAAATACCTATGAAATCGGTATAATCATACAGCACTGCTATTTCAATGTCAGATGACTGGGTCCCAATAGATTCCCTGCAGGATGAGAAGGGGAAAATCAGTCATATTATCATCCCTTGCAGAGGATAAAGCTAGTAAGGTCTCCTGTCTAACTCTTTAACTTTTGCTTTGCATATAATACCACTTAGAAAAAAAAAATAACACTTTGAAATAAAAACCTATGCAGCCTTAAAACAGGCCTGCAGCCTGTAACCTAATGCGTGGATCCGTCATAAATACAGATCAAGCCGGCTGGTAAAGAAGTGTGTACAGATCGCTAGAGGTCAGATTGGCTGGATTAAAGTTTTCTCCATCAATTACAGTGGGATAGTTTTTAGGGCCACACACTGAAATATTGGGCGGGCATGAAGTATTTCCTAAAGTCTTCTAATTGTCTTACTGTATTTCTACTTATTCCATTGCTTTATACAAATGGGTACTTGTTAGGACCACTATCAGCAAAGCAGTGCTATCTGTGTAGACTAGGTACATGATTAACTATACACATGTGATCCACACCTAGGGGGTAAATTTACTAAAGTGCGGGATTTTAGAAGTATAGAGGTTGCCCATAGCAACCAATCTGTTTATACTTAACATTTATCTAGCACCTTCTAGAAGGTAATAGCTAGAATCTGGTTGCTACGGGCAACCTCTATACTTCTAAAAACCCGCACTTTAGTAAATTTACCCCCTAGAGCCCAGTCACCATAACACACTGTCTAATGACGCACCTGGCTGGACAAATGGATGAGAACACGGCGGACGACCTTCAGCATCACAGGGGGTCCTGTTAGCGCAGTAGGAAGAGAATGGCGCACACAGGCCAGGAGAATGGTCATCGCCCGGCTGCATTTACGCCCATGCTGGGTAAAGGTCCTATCGACCTCACTAGGGGTTTGGATCGGGAATTGGGGTCATTTTGGAATCGGGAGCAAAGCGATCTCTACAAACCTTTCCCCAATAATGTTGCGGATTGTGTACCCTGTATGGCCGGTATATATATCGGCAATGTGTATGGTGAGACCGGCTGCTCATACAGAAAGACTGGATCAGCACAGAGAGCAGAGTGTGATCTATCATTCTTATGACATTGATTAAAGTCCAACTCTTCATTTAAAGCAGGGATGGGGAACCTCAGGCCGACACTCGGAATCATTTGGTCTGGCCCTCTGAGTTTTTTTTTCTGCTAGCCTCATCTGGCTAGCAGGGTACTTAGATTGGCACCGTGCAGCCAGAATCTATGCAGCAGTGCCACCTGGAGCGTCCTTAGGATGCTTCAGATGGTCACAGCGCTGCCCTTACAGCTCCCCGGAGCATCCTCAGGATGCTCCGGGCATTGCTGTAATCACTGGTGATTGTGACCCAGCCCCCGTGTGATGTCACACGGAGGGGGCGTGGCCTGCACCAGGCCCTCTCAAATAATGTTATATATATCAAAATGGCCCTTGGCAGAAAATAGGTTCCCCACCCCTGGTTTAAAGCATAAACAATAATTTAATGCCCCTTTCTACTTCAGGGTCCATAGGGGTCCACAGGGTGACCTTGGGGTATAGCTGGATCCTCGGGCACCACGGAGTTAAAGCTTTCAGCTGCTCCCAGGATGCACTTGGGTCCAACCTCCCCTATATCCCGCCCCCGAGCCACAGGCGCCTCAGTTTAAGATGGTGCCCGGCCGGAGTCGGGTCACCCTGCGGGGGGGAGCTGCAGGAGCAGCCCCCTAAAGCTTTTTTAAACTTAGTTACATTTATTTATTTTTTTTTTACTATAGTTTTTTTCTCCAGAGCGGCAGCGATGGGCTGTCTGTACAGACGCCCACGCTGCCGCTCCTTCTCCCTGCTGGCGCCGCGACGCCAGCACTGAACTGGGGATCGCGGCGGGGGAAGCCAGAGTCTGTACTAGCCGGACTCTGGCTTCCCCCGGGACTGCTGCCGGAAGACGCCGGGGAGATTAAGGTAAGGTAAGCCGCGCACCGCTGATTAGCGGCGGTGCGCGGGTTCCTTGTAAATGCAGTCCCATGCCCCCGGTCTAGGGGACAGACCGGGGGCGCTAGTGGTGGCGGCGGGCCCCCCCTCCAGCGGAGGCATACCCCGCCAGACCACTAGACCACCAGGGTAAATTATGCGGCAAGCGGGATGCCGGCAACCCGGGGGTTAAATATGCTAGCCAGGGGAGGAAGCCTTCCCTGTCTAGCGGCTCCTCCCCTCAGCTCAGCGCGCCTTTCAGCACGGAGTCTGGCGTCGCTGAGCTGCAGTTACTCGGCCACTCCTCCTCTGAGGTCTCCAGCGGCCATTTTCTTACTGGCAGCGCAGATCTTCAGGGAGCACGCGGACCGGTCCCCCTGTGTACCTCTCCCCCGACAAGGACAGTGTACACAGCACTATAGCCCTCCCAGACACTGAATCTGGGCAGGTTGATTGTAGTGAAAAGGTGCAGTGAGTATATCTTCCTGCATGGTATGTGACTTTTGCTAGTGCTGCCTGTCTGTGTCTTTTTTCTACTTACTGTCAGCTTATACCTATCCCTTTCCTTCTCCTACAAGCCCTACAGGTGTGCGGGGGAAGGGTGTTTCTACAGACCTCACCTATATAGATCACGTATTTGTGAGGTCCGTCACATACAGTTGTGTGCTACACAGTACCATATTGTGGGCTGTTGTTCAGCACACTGGTGAGTGCGCACGTTTTCTTCCTAAGTCATGTCTGAGGAGGAGATTGAGCACTCCGGGGCTCCGGTATTGTTCTCCTGCAGGCGTTGTTCTGCAGGAGTGGATAGGGAAGATTTGTCACAGGATGGCCTGTGCGGACGGTGCCAGGCGCTCCCTGGTATGTCTAAACCTCCCATGTCGCAGGAGCCACCATGGGCGATGTTTTCCCAGGTGCTGGTGTCCATCGCGGACCGTCTGTCGGTCCCGACTGCCGCCCCTACTAGGGCGTTGCCTCTGCCTGCCATCCCCCATTCCCCGGGTGTCCCACAATTATTGCAGACTCCCCCGGAGTCTCAGCCTGTTGGTCCCTA
Source organism: Taudactylus pleione (assembly GCA_031769625.1). NCBI lineage: Eukaryota > Metazoa > Chordata > Amphibia > Anura > Myobatrachidae > Taudactylus > Taudactylus pleione. The sequence goes on from JAUIMM010000633.1 coordinate 2,996,880, forward strand.
TGCGGGGTTGCCAATGTATATTCAGTCCACCCCTGTGGCACAGCAGGCTGTGGTGCCGTTTCAGGGTCCTGTGGCAGCTCCTCCACCCTGGGTGGATGCGCTTTCCCACACTGTCCAAGATTTGGCGGCAGCATCTTCGGCTTTTCAGTCGATGCTGCGCAGTGACGTGCCTTCCAGGGCGTCTAAACGCTCAGTCATGGCGCAGGCTGCACATCTTTCGGATTCTGAGGGGTCCTCGGATGATGGTGAGGTGCAGGATGACTCAGCCTCAGATGCCTCAGTCCAGGAGGTAGACACTAAGTCTTCCATCAATGTGCGGGCTCTAGTTAAGGCGGTGTGGGCCATTCTTCTGATTGAGGATGAGGCACCCGCTCCCAAGTCGAGGTATCCTAGTTTTAAAAAAGCTAAGGTTACTTCTGCAGCGTTCCCCTTGTCTGATCAGTTGACTGATCACATGGCGGTGGCCTGGCAGACACCCAGTAAGCGTTTCCTGCCACAGAAACGCTTGGCGTCCAATTATCCATTCCCGGAAGCGCATTGTAAGAAATGGGAAACTCCGCCTGCAGTCGATTCCCATGTAACACGCCTCATCAGGAGTGCTACTTTGCCATTGCCGTCTATATCCTTGCTGAAGGATCCTACGGACAGGAAGGTGGAGACTTGTCTAAAGTCTATTTATTCTCTCTCAGGGGCTGTAGCCCGGCCGTCCATGGCCATCTCCTGGGTGGCCAAGGCCATTGAGGGGTGGGCCAACGCCTTGGAGGACACGTTTACGGATGAAGCTCCAGACGTCCAGAGGGCGTTGTTAGGACAGATGAGAGATGCCGCCTCCTACAGTGGAGAAGCATCGTTGGATGCTAGCCTGTTGACCTCTAGGGTTTCGGCGGCAGCAGTGTCTGCTCGTAGATTCTTGTGGTTGCGGTCTTGGAGAGCAGACGCGGATTCAAAGAAAGGCTTGGAGGCCTTACCTTTTAATGGAGAATTACTATTTGGTCCGGACCTGGACAAAATAGTAGATACCCTGGCAAAATCCAAGTCAGCCTTCCTCCCTTCAGCTACTACACCTGCTAAGGTCCGGAGCTCGGCCTTTCATTCCTTTCGGGTTCAGGGCAAGGCAAAGGGTCAGTCCTTCCCGAGGCAGTCCGCACCCAAGACCGCCTCAAAGCCAAAGAAGCAAGCCTGGAGTGCTAGGCGCCCTTCTTCCAAGCAAGAAGATAAGCCTTCTGCGTGATGGGACGGGCCTCCCTCTGGGGGACCCCAGAGTGGGAGGCCGACTTCTTCAATTCGCCCAGTGCTGGCACAATACCACCACGGATGCCTGGGTGCGAGAAGTGGTCTCCCAGGGGTACGCCCTGTCTTTTCGGCACAGGCCGCCTGGCCAGTTTTTTTGCACAAGTCCTTCTCAGGACAAAACCAAGGCCTTGCAGGTTCAGGAAGCCATAGAGGCCTTGCTGACGGCGGGGGTCATTATACCCGTGCCACAGTCTCAACGTGGGATGGGGTATTACTCTACGCTGTTTCTGGTGCACAAACCCAATGGCTCTCATTGCCCCATCCTCAATTTGAAGCCCCTGAACAGGTTTCTCAGGGTTCCCAAATTCAGGATGGAAACTTTGCGTTCCATCATTCTGGCGATGGAACCGGGGGATTATATGGTCTCCCTGGATATCCAGGACGCCTACCTCCATGTGCCTATAGCAACATCGCACCAACGGTTTCTGCGGTTTGCTATTCTCCACAACCACTACCAATTCAGGGCTCTACCCTTTGGTCTCTCCACGGCACCAAGGGTATTTACCAAGGTGATGGCGGTCATGGCGGCTCATCTTCGGAGCCAGGGAATACGGTTGCTACCGTATCTAGACGACCTCCTCTTGCTGGCAAGCTCCCCGGAGGTACTGATCCAGCATCTCCACCTGACGGTCGCTTGTCTACAGGCGCACGGCTGGTTGATCAACTGGAAGAAGTCCTCCCTCATCCCATCACAGTGGATGGTTCATTTGGGGGCCCTGCTGGACTCTCGTCAGCAACAGATTTTTCTGACTCCAGAGAACGTCTCATCCTTACAGCTGCGGATTCACAGTTGTCTGAGCAGTGGCAGAGTGTCGGTGCACTCAGCGATGAGAGTTTTGGGGTCCATGGTGTCGGCATTCGACATGGTGGAGTTTGCCCAGTTCCATTCCAGGCCCCTGCAGGGGCTGATTCTTTCGGAATGGAACGGATTGCCACACAGGATCCGCTCTCAGATGCTGGTGTTGTCCTCAGAGGTGCGTCTGTCCCTAGCCTGGTGGCTGCAGACGGCTCATCTCCTAGAGGGGCGCCCCTTTTGGATCCCGGAATGGGTTCTGCTCACGACAGATGCCAGTCTCCGGGGTTGGGGGGCGGTGACAGGCTCCTTGTCACTTCAGGGTCGTTGGTCGGCGGAGGAAGCGCTTCTTCCCATCAACATCCTGGAACTGCGGGCAGTATACAGAGCCCTGCAGTTGTCCGGCACCGCTCTTCACGGAAGGGCCGTTCAGGAGCAGTCAGACAACGCCACCACGGTGGCGTACATCAATCACCAGGGAGGGACTCGCAGTCGAGCTGCAATGTCGGAGGTGTCCCGCGTCCTGGCTTGGGCGGAGCGCTATCTTCCAGCTCTCTCGGCAGTTTTCATCCCAGGAGTCCTCAATTGGGAGGCAGACTTCCTCAGCCGTTACGACGTGCATCCCGGGGAATGGTCGCTTCATCCAGAGGTATTCCAACTACTCGTGGACAAGTGGGGGCTGCCAGAGCTGGACCTGATGGCGTCCCGTCACAATCACAAGCTGCCTGTGTACGGGTCAAGGACAAGGGACGCAGGCGCAAGTCTGATAGACGCGCTGTCGGTGAAATGGCTGTTTCATCTGGCTTACTTGTTCCCTCCGATATCTCTGCTGCCTCGGTTCAAACAGGACAGAGGCACACTGATCCTGGTGGCCCCAGCGTGGCCCAGAAGGCCGTGGTACTCCGATCTGCGGAGCCTGTCCATCGACGCTCCGTACCTCCTACCTCAACGGCGGGACCTGTTGTCTCAGGGGCCCTGTCTTCACCCGGATCTGGATCGACTATCTTTGACGGCGTGGCTCTTGAGACAGCCGTCCTGAGGTCTCCGGGCTTTTCTAGCTCCGTTATTACCACCATGCTGAGGGCGCGCAAGCCTGCTTCCGCGAGGATCTGTCACAGAGTGTGGCACACTTTCTTTCAGTGGTGCGAGGCCAGAAACTATGATCCCCAGGTGTTCCGGGTTTCGCGTATTCTGGCTTTCCTTCAGTCGGGTTTGGACTTAGGATTACGTCTTTCTTCGCTGAAGGTGCACGTGTCTGCTCTGTCGGTGTGGTTCCAGCGCAGGATCGCTGCTATGCCGGACGTACACACCTTTTTCCAGGGAGTTTTGAGAATCCAGCCTCCCTTTGTTCCACCTGTGGCCCCGTGGGATTTGGCGGTGGTTCTTCGGGCCTTACAGGGTCCGCCTTTTGAGCCCTTGGAGTCAGTGGAGCTCAAGTGGCTAACTTTTAAAACTGTTTTCCTCTTGGCAATTGCTTCTGCCAGAAGGGTTTCAGATTTGGGGGCGCTTTCTTGTCGTCCCCCTTTTCTGATTTTTCATCAGGACAGAGCGGTGCTTCGCACTCGTCCTGAGTTCCTGCCTAAGGTGGTTTCCAGGTTCCACATTAATAAGGAAATTGTTGTACCAGCCTTTCAGTCGCCTGATCTTTCGGCTGGGGAGGCTTCCTTAGACGTTGTCCGTGCACTCCAGGTTTATGTGGACCGGACTAGTTCTGTGAGGAAGTCGGATTCTTTGTTTATCCTCTTTGTTGGCAGGCCAACCCCTCTTGTGAAAACCAAACAGACTCTAGCCCGTTGGCTTCGTTGTGTTATTATTGAGGCTTATATGCAGGAGGGTTTACCTGTTCCAGCCTCTGTTAAGGCTCATTCCACTCGGTCTGTGGGCCCTTCTTGGGCTGCTAGCCGTGGCGCTTCTGCTGTTCAGCTCTGTAAGGCGGCCACCTGGTCTTCCATTCAGACCTTTTTGAGGTTCTATGCGTTTGACACCTTTGCCTCTCAGGAGAACCCGGCGCCCAAAGGATGCTTCCTATCAGCACAGGAGCGTCCCCGCCCTTAGTTGGACTGCTTTGGGACATCCCCAAGGTCACCCTGTGGACCCCTATGGACCCTGAAGTAGAAAACAAGAGATATGGTAAGAACTTACCTTTGTTATCTCTGTTTCTACGAAGTCCATAGGGTCCACAGGGCACCCGCCCTGACGCACCTGGCTTCATATGGGCTCTGTGACTGGTCACCGGTTTTCCGTCTCCCATTTCTGTGAGTATGGTTCTTGTGTGTTCCAGTCTTCCTTCTCTCTGTTTCGTCTCCTCCTCCGGCCTGGGCTGCTTACCAACTGAGGTGCCTGTGGCTCGGGGGCGGGGTATAGGGGAGGTTGGACCCAAGTGCATCCTGGGAGCAGCTGAAAGCTTTAACTCCGTGGTGCCCGAGGATCCAGGATTCAGCTATACCCCAAGGTCACCCTGTGGACCCTATGGACTTCGTAGAAACAGAGATAACAAAGGTAAGTTCTTACCATATCTCTTGTTTTTATTGTTTTCTAATGTACGACGTACCGTATATACTCGAGTATAAGCCGAGTTTTTCAGCTGAAAAAGTACCCCCTTGGCTTATACTCGAGTGAAGTGTAGCGCTGACCGGATGGAGTTTGGTCAGCGCTACACAGCACAAACACACAGCCGCCGGAGGCCGGCAGCTGTGTGTTTGCTGTAATCGGCAGCAGCTGAGAGTCTGTCAGACTCTCAGCGGCTGCTGCTGCTCCCACTGCGGGAGTCATCTTCCGGCTCCCGCAGTGGGTAATGGGAGACACGTCGTCATGCAGACGTCTCTCCCATGCAAAGTGGCCGGAGGAGCGGATAGCGGCGGGACCAGGAGCGGGAATTTCAGGTAAGTGATTTTTTTATTTTTATTCTTCTCACGTCTCTCTACTGGGGGGGGGGGACTACAGGGGACACTACCAGGGGGTGATTACTACAGGGGACACTACCAGGGGGGGATTACTACTGGGGGCACTACCAGCTGCTGCCATTTCCCACACTAGGCATACTCGAGTCAATAAGTTTTCCCAGTTTTTTGGGGGTAAAAGTAGGTACCTCGGCTTATATTCGGGTCGGCTTATACTCGAGTATATACGGTAATAGCATCAGATAAAGCTGCCATGTTAGGAGACTGGTTGTTTGTTAATGAAATATTCCTTTTTTTTTTTTTTCCTTTCTTCTTTTATTATCCTATAGTTTTACCCCAGATTCAGCAGCGTTCTAGTAATGTGCAAAGGACGATTGGACCGGTCACCGTCACTCTGCAGAGTTCTGTACTTAGCTCGCTGTCCGCCGCACAATTCCTATTATGTGGTGGTTCCTAACTCACTCGCTGCTGCCTGATGCCTTAAACACACGGTAGGTGTGTCCATGGCGCATAGGAATAACCGCTGCGCGCTGCTAACTCATCGGCAGCCGGGTCTCCATGGAGGCGGTCCGTAACCGTTGCGAATGGTCACCGAACGCCTAAACATTCCTGTATACATAATGGTACTTGTGCTTCCTATATTCCCCGGTAACCACATAATCAATAGAAACAAAAACTGACGCACTCTAAGGAGAATTTTACACATGGTCAAAATGAACAGAAGACATACGGGAACATTAATGGACATATTTCTTGGGGCCATATAATTGCTAGAACATAATTATAAGAAGTGAAAAATTTTACTTGTTTGACAAATAAAAAAAAAAAGCAATGTCCTTTAACCAGGATATTAAAAAAATTGGATCACACTGTCCTACTCTGCACTCTTCAGACCTTTTGGCCTCCCTGGCACCATCCACTCCTGGGTCACCTTCTACCTCACCAACCGCTCTGTCTCTCGTTCCAACTCTCCCCCCTTCACCCTTTCCGTGGGCATCCCACAGGGGTCTGTCCTTGGCCCTCTGTTCTTCTCCCTGTACCCCTCCTCCCTGGGTGGACTCATCAGCTTCTTTGGCCTCCAATATCGCCTCTATGCCGACGACACTCAACTTCTGACCTCTCTCCTTCCCACCTCTCTCTCCCCCCCCTCCTTCCGTGCCCTCTCATTCCCTCCCCGCTTTTTCGCTTAGTTGCTCCACCATCTGCTCCTGTATGTCCGAGCTCTCACTCAAGCTCAACGTGGCCAAAACGGAACTCAATGTCTTCCCTCCATCTAGAGTCTCCTCCCCTCCCAATCTCTCTTTCAATGTCAACAGCACCGCTATCTCCCCTGTTCCCCCAACTCTGTTGCCTGGCTGTCATTTTGGATTCCTCCGTCTCCGAAACGCCCCCCACATTCAATCTCTTGCCCAATCCTGTCTTTTTCAGCTCTACATCATCGTTTTTATCAGACCCTTCCTCTCCCAGGATGCCACCAAAACCATTGTCCACTGAGTGATTATTTCTTGCCTTGACTACTGCAACCTTCTCCTCACTGGCCTCCCTCGCTCCCAACTCGCTCCTCTCCAATCTATTTTCAACGTTGCAACTAAGCTTATCTTCCTCTCCCACCACTCCACCTCTCCCACCTGCCAAGCCCTGCTCTGTCTCTCCTTCCCCCCACAGAATCCTCTTCAAACTCCTAACAGCCATGTACTAGGCCAGTGTTGGCTAACCTTGACACTCCAGCTGTTGTGGAACTATATATCCCAGCATGCCCTGCCACAGTTTTAGCATGCCCTAATAGCAAAACTGTAGCAGTGCATGCTGGGTTATATAGTTCCACAACAGCTGGAGTGTCAAGGTTAGCCAACACTGTACTAGGCCCTCTCCAACTCCACAGCTTCCAACACATCCAACTTCCTCTCCATACATACTCCCGCCTGTGCGTGTAGTGGGGGGCAATGACCGTCATTTTCCCTCCACTCTGGTTACCACATTTCACATCCAAGGTTTCTCCCGTGCTTCCCCAATCCACTGGAACGATCTCTCTCGCTCCATCAGACGCTCTCCCAGCCTGCATAGCTTCAAACGGGCCCAGAAAACCCACCTGCCCTCCATCTCATGGCCATGTCACCACGTAGCTTGCCTCCCCCATCTCTACCACTCTTGTTTCCTGACCGCAGATCCCCGTACACCGGCTCACTCCCCCTACACTAGCTTACTCCTTGTGTCATCCGTTTGTCTCCCCCACCCCCTTCCATCTAGATTGTAAGCTCCTACGAGCAGGGCCCTCCCTCCTATTCTCCCACCCTTCTTCTCCTTCACTCCACCTACACTGTACACCCCCCTCCTTGGCTCTCTGGCCCCGTACTCCACTCTGTTTTTACTTTGAGTCCCTTTCCATGGCGTCAACCCTGCTAGTCGCTCCCATGCTATTGGGCACTGGTGTCAGCTGACATTGCATACTCCGCCCACACCCTGTATAGTGTTACTGAGATTATGTTGTTACTGTTATCTGCTGGGTACTGTACTGGTTTCCTTGTGCTGTCTTATTGTTTGACCTATGTACAGCGCTGTGGCACACTTGTGGCACCCTATACATTTTAATAGTGAGAGCTGGAAAGTACCCTGATCATTAAGGGATTAGGGGGTCTGAAACTATTTTTGTATTGGGAGTGATGGGGCTAGTTCTGATTATTTTGGGGGCGGCGGTGATGGGTAATGGGGGGGGAGGGCGGGTAACCACCTTTAGTATTTGATTCCGCCAGATTGCTTGTCTGATTTACGTGATAAGTGAACTACAGGCGCCATCCGTGGCTGCTTAGTGACTGGCACAGAGGATCTCATGGCACTACCTGGCACACGTTACCTCACACAAAGCATGGAGGAGCAGGAAGGGGGCTGCCTGGTGCGTCCCACGCCCTGTGGCTTTCCTTGCTGTGCGGTGCCTCCTTTGCAAGGTATAACGTGGCAACAGGGTGTCATTTGGTTAGCAGTTGTGTTGCCCCATAGGCCTTGTCCCTGGGCAGCGGCAACAGTTGCATGCCCCTCGTTTCAGCCCCATCACACACTCATACACTAGGGTTCATTTTTTGGGCTCAGAAACCAGTATGTTTGTGAATGGGGGTTTTAGTTGGTGTGAATTTCCTCCTGTATTCTCCCAAACAAGGTGAGAACATACAAACTCCACACATAAGGACCTGGTTGCCATTGAACTCATAACCCTGAGGGCTGTGAAGCAGTAATATTGGTCACTGTACCGATAGAATAACTTTCTACTGGTATAAATCAGTTGTTCTCTTCCCCAAGCCAGATACAAATCCTTACTTGCCTCAGAACACGGTATACGAAGCATTTGTATTTCATATTCAGGGACACATCTGGCCAGTAATATGTGTGCTTGCATTATGTCCTCCTTGTCCCACTTACATTACTGCACTTTTTCCCTGTCTAATAAGATCAAGTGTAATAGTTCTGAACCTTATGATCTTTTACCAGTAGATGGCGCTCTTTTCCCATCTATTTATTCATCCAGCCAGTTACTATGGAGCAGTCTTGTGTACTCAATACATAACTGACTGGATCTGCATGTCATGTTTAACCAGTAGATGGCGCTCTTTCTCCATATATCTAGTCACCCAGCCAGTTACTATGGACCAGAGATGTCTGCAGTTCTTAGAATTAATGCTGCTGATAAACAGGTTTAATAGCTACTGTCTCTGGCTCTCACTCACCCTCACTTTGTAATTGTTCTCTACATCTCAGAACTTGACACATCCCGAGCATTTGTGCCCAGTTTGTATGTTTAGTAGTTGGCATCTGTGACAATTGGAACCAGTGAATGAGACTTTAATCTTGGAGCTCAGTGTCCCTGTGTAATGTTTGATATTAATATGATCCACGGAAACCGCCATGTAATCCAGGGTAACCGATTGTTCTCTGTGCCGCACAGCGATGCTAAAAACTCACTTTACATTCAACTTTCAACTATTGACATCTTGCAATTTACAATCTGCATTTACTGCCAGCCCCTCCCTATGGCCCTGTCCCAAGGCTGTTTAATTCTCCTTTCAGCCATTGCAGATTAACCAGTTATCTCTCCTCTATACTTGCTGGGTATTTTTATTTATTTATTATGATATATTAAGGTGGCTCTGTCAGCTATACACAGCGGCGGCGGCCATTTTGTGGGTGGAAGCCATATTCACAAGAGCTCTGCCGCAGCGATGTCACTAGTTCCTAGTGACGGAATGGTCACTGCAGGCCTGGCCAACCTGTGGTTCTCCAGCTGTTGTGAAACTACAAGTCCCAGCATGCCTTGCCAGAGTTTTAGCATTCCCTAATGGCAAAACTGTGGCAAGGCATGCTGGGACTTGTAGTTTCACAACAGCTGGAGAGCCACAGGTTGGCCAGGCCTGGAATAGTGGATTAGGTCAGAAAATGGCCGTCTTTTTAAAACGGGTGCACACAGCAGTGTACTGTGTCAGAGCTCTAAAACCATTATTATACACAATCCGTGGCCGGTTACACAGATCGAGCAATGATTTTGTTCACTTTGTAGGCTCCTCCTTTGCCGCACAGTACAGCGTCCCTTGTATTTTACATAGATTACGGCAAAACGAATAGAGGTGAACCTACAGTATGGAGACCGTTTTTTTGCATTCCATTCTCACCAGGGCCCCATCTTTGTGGAGTTTGTATGTTTCTTTCCTAGTACTCCTCACCCACTTCAGAAACATCCTGGTAGTCAGTCGGTTTCTTTCAAATTTAATCTGTGTGAGTCCGTGTGTGATGGGGAAAATAGATTGTAAGCTCCACTGGGGCAGAGATTGATGTGAGTGGTTCTGGATTCTATGTACAACGCTACATGATATGTAGGCGCTATAGAGATAGCTGTTAGGACAAAATATTGCCATAATACAGTATTTATCTAGAATGCACAAGTATGTTTGTTCCTGATTTGCAGTAAAATCTCTTTACGCCTGTCATACTTGTCGTTGCATCAGTAAATAATTGTAACCGTCCAGCCAGGTTTATTTAGGCAGCGGCCGAGCCCCTCAGGGTGACAGCCCTCACATTGGCATTGAACTGGGTGCGGCCCCTCTGCGCATAGCTCTTCTCACCCCGGGGTGTTTTTCTCACTGAGAGCTGCTGTCTATCAGCAACTGATTGACCTCTCTGATCCCCACCCATGATAGAGAGAGACTGAAACACTCACAATCCCTCTGACAATGTCCACTCACAGCAACTAAGGGGGGGGGGAATTAATGGTCGTGTGGAGACACAATTTATCACGTCGCCCATTGTCTGCGAATCCAGGTGTGCCCCGAGTGGAACCGCCAGCCAGTGTCCCCACATTCCCAGGAGCTATTTAGGGATTAGCGTTCTCTTCAGAGTTTAAGTCTGCAAGAGACAGCCAAGTACTTCAGAAGGAGTCTAGTATTATTATTCTCATTATTATTATTATTTGTACAGACTGATACGTCCTGGGACAGGAGCGGAGAGTCTTGTGTACTCCATAATATTATCTTTGAATTTCAGCCCGATTCCTGATCTCTAATCTCCCAGACAGAAGAATACTCTCACAGGCTGGCGTTCATTTATTACTAGCCGTATAGGGATATTTCTGGAACAAAATGGACGGGTGGCGGCAACGTTATTAGTCATTGCGAGCAGGGGGCATGCGCTCGCCACTGTCCGGCTCTCCCTGCGTATGTCACAGACAGATTTTTAGTATTCATTATTATTTATTATCAGTTATTTATTACCAGTACACTGGAAGCCACTCTCTGCTGATTGCAGCCCGGACTGGCAGCCCCGGGGAGAGAAGACACTTCCCCCTGTTTGCCTGTCTTCAGTGTGACTGGCAGGTGGTGCTTCCAATGGGAAGCCACCTCCAGTCACAGTGAAGCCAGTGCAGTCACTGGCTCACTGATGTGGCAGATTTTACTGGGGGGGGCTGTAGCCTCGCAGCCCCCAGGTAAGATCCGCCACTGCCCCTTACCACTTACTCGCACACATGCACACTAGGGTTAATTTTTGTCAGGAGCCAATTAACCTACCAGCATATTTTTGGAAACTGGAGCACTCGGAGGAAAAAACCCACGCAAGCACAGGGAAAACATACAAACTCCACACAGTTAGGGCCGTAGCGGGAATCCAACCCATGACATCAGTGCTGCCCCTAATTGTTTTAGTGTAAAGGCTTTCTGCTAACTGCATGCTCCTGTGGAAGATCCCACTTTACCGCCGGATCCTGCCTATTTCTTTTTAAGATGTTAGAGAGTTTACCTAATCTGTCCCCTCCCTTGCATTTGTACAGGGAAAGGGGTGAGGTGACCTGCTCCAGTAGTGTTCTGTCATTCGCTTGTGCTGCCAAGGTGGCCGCTCCAGTTCTGCTCATTCTACCGGTGTTGGTGTTTCTGTGGCGCAATAGTGCAAATGTGTTTGGTCAGTGAGTAACATTCACACTGTTGCGCCACGGAAAGGCCCCCAATTTATTGGGCTACAAATTAAGATCCCTTTACCCTGTGGTCATGTATGTAACCGGTGCACGCGGGTAACACATTGCACACACTGATTCTGGGGCTAAAACTGTATGAGTAATAGGAATTCTATTTATTGCAGTTCAGGATTTACCTCAGATAAGCAACAACAACAGACTGTTCTAACAAATGAATATCTGTTGGAAAGCACTGGGCTATTACAGTCATTAGTAACCTCAGTCTGTCCTCACATACCCCGTTCAGTTTAGAATCGGGCATCGGCAACATGGCGGGTGGAGCCCGCAGACTTTCTCAGCCAGGGCTCATTCACGTCTCCATTCTGTATAATGACCTTCTACCCCTTTTACACCAAAACCCCCGGGTCTGACCCGGGATTTGGAACACGTTTCCAACCCGGATCAGACCCGGGGCAAACCTCTTTTACACTACGGCGCCGACCCTGGCTATGCCCGAGTCGGCACCATTCACACCTGACCCGGGTCAGCACTGACCCGGCTGCCCAGCGAAGGTGACCAGCGCTTTTCCCCTCCCTCCCCCCTGCGACCTACTTACCTTATCCTGCAGCTGTCCGGAGGCAGGGAGAGTGGGTGGGGTGCGCTGCTTCGTGTCGCTCAGCCAGGCGCTGCTTGCAGTGGCCGCTTGGAGATGATGTCATCTCCAAGCGCCACTGAAGCCGGCCAATCAGGCGGCATGCGGCGCGACCCGGGTCATCGTGAGCCGGGCCATCCTGTTTACATTGCAGGGCGACACGGGAACAACCCGTGCTCAACCCTGCAATGGAGCAGGGTCGGATCCCCGGGTCACTGGACCCGGGTTGATCCGTTCACACCAACGAAATTCCCAGGATTATGCGCGTTCACGTGCATCAACCCGGGGTATTTCAGTCGGTGTAAAAGGGGTATAACCGGTCACAAACAAAATGGTAGCTGGAGACCACCTGTTGGCTTAATGACAGGGCTCGCACATACACTTCAATAGATTTCATTAGTCAGGGAATGGAAAACTTAAGTTGTAAGATGATAAATGCCCATGACCTGGATGCCTTGGAACGGTCACATTTATAAGTAGACATGCGGATGTAGAGACTGCAGGGATCTATGATCCTAAAGTCACCTATATTTATTCCTAGGTAGTGATTGCAGGTATAGGAAAGACAACAGCAGGTAGTGTGGAAGAGCCCGTACCAGACTATTTATTAATGGGATCTTGGTTTATAGAAGGCCACACGGTGTGTCTCTGTGACATACAGGGTACTCTGCTGTACCATAAGTACATTATCCTCGGCATAGGCTGCAGGGATAGTGACAGGAGATTACTGTAGAGAGATGCAGACTATTGTAATAGTGTAAAACTGGTGGATTTTCACTGTTAATCTTTCCAACCCCAGGTGAGCTCTGCAGGTCAGCGATGGCTGTAGCTGAGGCGGAATATCTGTGTTTTAAATAAAAATACAAACCCAGGATTGGTCACTGCCCTCATTCTTCTCAGCTGTATTGTAAAGTTCTGTAACACTGCTAGGAATTCCTGTGTTTCCTCCCTGTCATTTACATAGACTCCTCCCTAGTGCCACAGGCATTCTAATATTTTTTTTTAAATAATATATATATACTGTATATTAAATGTGCCTGGCTTATTCTCACTGGTGCCCCCCCCTCGCTCAGTCGTCCTTGTCTCCCTGCATTTATTGTGTTTGTTCACTTGTGTACAGTACATTCCCTTTGTGATGGTTTTATGTTACCAGGCTCTGTTAGTTCTGATATCTTGTGCGTTCCATATATATACACACACGTTACACAGTCTGCCGGCACTGAATCTGAGCAACTTGCTCCGGTGCTCCCAATAGAAAGAAATGCAATCCAACAGAAGAAAGGGCACTCAGAGACAACAATAGGTACAAAAATCCGTGTATAAACGTTCAAACGTTTTCAGGGACACAGCCCCGTCATCAGGGTTGTATGTGTATGTCCCTGATGACGGGGCTGTGTCCCTGAAAACGTTTGAACGTTTATACATGGATTTTTGTACCTATTGTTGTCTCTGAGTGCCCTTTCTTCTGTTGGATTGTATATATATATATATATATACACACAAATATAAAATCAAGCAAATTAGTTCCGAGGTTCCCAAACAGTACAGGTTTAACAGATAGCGCAGGTGTTAAATTGACTAATCCTGAATGAGGTACTAATTAACACCTGCGCTATCTGTAAAACCTGTACTGTTGGGGAGCCTTGAGGACCACGTTTGGGAACCTCTGATATAGACAATAGGAAAGATGAGCACTCTCCTTATTAATATGAAAGCCAACAATTTATTGTTCAAAAATAGTAAACATATACTGGTCAATTGTGGAACTTATCCAATAGCAGCAGTCTGGTCGCTGTTTCGGTCACCTGTGTGACCATTCTCCAGACCCATACCCTCCAACTATACCGATATAGCCGGTACAGTACCGTTTTTTAAAGGTCTGTACCGGCAACAGAGGCTGTACCGTTTTGTACCGGTGGGGTACAATCTCCTGAATTCTTTAGCAGCGCTGCTGGGATACAGGACTCCCGCAGCGCTGCTGAGTGACAGGCGGCTCCGCTGCGTCCTCCCTGGTGGTCTGTAGTGCAGTCAGCACTGACGCTGACGTAATTACGCCAGTGCCGGTGATCAGAAGCCAGAGCCCAGCCAGTGCCTGCTACCTCCAGCCCCCATGTACAGCCGTGTAGACACGCCCTTTAAATGTAACCACGCCCCCTTTTGATCGTGGTCACGCCCCTGTACCGGGTTTTCTCAATGAAATGTTGGAGGGTATGCAGACCCCTCGGCAACATAGTACAACGCCGCCATCCTAAATGCAATACATAGGAACTAGACCCGTGTATCATAGACTGACTAAGGGGAGAAAAGGGGGAAAAACGCTACAGGCAGAGACAATCCCTTTAGTACATAGCGCTTCTCAGTAAGTGCCGGCTACAACATCACACTGCACCTGGGGCACTTAGCGCTGCCATTAACACCTATAGCAGCGCTAAGTGTCCCAGGTATTACTAAGGGGAGAGGTCACTTACCGTCTGCTGACTTCTCCAGTGCTGATATCGCCTCCTGCAGCTGCCGGTATCTGCTTCTCCTCACTGGAGAAGCAGGACTTCAGCTGTGTCAGGTTGGCCATTTTTAAATAAAGTTTGTTGAAAAAAAAAAGTCGCTGCTGCTGCCGGTCGGATCCCGAAGATGGTAAGTAACACGGGGCTGTAGGGGAAGGGAGCCGCAGCTGTATATTGCTGCGGTGCTGTAGGTGCTTCTCACACTATATAATTGATCCCTCCAGCACTTCCCTAGTAGTTGCAGGTAGTAAGTAATGGTGACTGGGAGTCACAGGTGCACATCAGTGACTGTCACTCTGCCCCGGCCTCTATTTACTATCATTAAGGTCTATCTCCTGTTCTCTCTCTGTTGTGATAGTTCCCAGCGACCTGGGTGTTTGTTACCTATCACTTGGCCTAGCCCTCTTGGCAAGTTATACCAGCAGTGTGGGGGGGGGGGGGGGGGGAGAATTGCGTAATTAATACTTTATTAGGCTGTCACAAATGACAGTGGTGTTTCACCATAAAGTGTGTACAAAGAGGTCAAAGTCTACTTTCTCAGTCAAACACTTTACCTGGCAGCAGGGAACCCATTGTACATAATCCTCCCATCACAGCTGCTGGAGATGCTCAAACGTGTCATAGTGGTTCCCAAACAGGTTCGGCGAGTCGGCTCTACAGTCCAAAGTCTTTAAGTGACCAAAACAATGGAGCGAAACGCGTGAATGACAAAGGTCACCGATTTCCCTGTCAGATGTTGAACTTTGAAACCCAAACTCAGGCTAAACATGACTAACACTAATTTACTTTAGAATCTGGAGATATTAGCAGAAACCTTTATAATATTATTGTGCACTTCAACATCATGTCATCTTACTACGAGCTATGTACTCATACAGACGGAAAGTTTGGCCATGGCGGTCATCAGCCCACAAACCGAGACCCGAGGCCTCAAAACGGCCAAAGTTGGAACTTATATTGAAATTGAATCGGAGCATCTCTGCTAGTTACCAACAACTGCCCACTACCCCAATTGTAAAACGCGACTGGCTATGCTGGCGCTGTGTAAGTCAATGTTAATAAACGCACCAATTGCCATTTTACCTGCTGTTATGTTCTCAGCAGCTGCTGCCAATAACACGTCTCAGATTTATTCTCAAAACGCTGAACGCAGATCCAGCGCAGGATGGCGGTGTCGTTTTACACCAAAACATTTGTGTATGCGATACAAATACTACACTCTATAATAGAGAAGACATGAGATCTGCGTCTTGTACTGAAATAGCCGACAACTCACTCTGCTCTGCAGATTGTAGCTCCGCACCGGCACTCAGCCTACAACTCACTCTGCTCTGCAGATTGTAGCTCTACACCGGCACTCAGCCTACAACTCACAATGCTCTGCAGACTGTCTGAGTGCCAGTGCGGAGCTACAATCTGCAGAGCATTGCGTACCTGCCTGAAGGCGTTTTGGTGGAGGGTCTGAACCAATGTTTATAGGTAGAAATATAGTTTATCACCAGTGATATTTGTCCCCAACTTATATTCACTGATGGGTTAATGATGAAACGCTAAAGCTGATGGCAGGGCCATTACTGTCAGTGCCTGGAGCTATGTCAAGGGAACGACTGTATAACACACAGCAAACAACCCGGTTCTCACTACTTCTACTTGTTCTTATAAAATATAGCAAATATCAGTTTGGTTGCTGTGGGTTACAGCACCTGTGCACCAGTATTTGATTCCCAGAGTTGCTACAACCCGGCTTCATTCCTCATTACATCAGCTGAAGTGCAGGATATGATTACTGATGGGTGGGTGAACTCTGTAGGGAACTGATGGGCAATAGGGCACAGTGCCATCTCCCCCCTCTTGGGTAGGATCATGTTAGGTGTGTACCCAACCATTTAACAATTATCCCTATCTGCAGATGACCGTTCATACACACCGAACAACCGTCATCTGTCCGCTGGCCGGGGGATGGGTCGCGCCCCCCTCCCTGCGGCCTCCGCTGCAAATGTACGGGCGTTCAGCAGACCCTAATTATTATGTCATTTATTGGTACGGACCGGTACGGCATACCATTATGAAATTAGTAGCCGGTATGCCGTACCCTCTACTACCTTTACCGCTGGTGCCATTAGCTGCACCGCCGAGCAAGTCGCAGCACTCTGCGGCGAGACAGACCTTCGAGCCATGAGTGACCGGGGCACCCCAGCGGAGCACCGGCCATGCCCCCAGAATGATGGGAAATAATGCCCTTGTAACGTGAGGCCACGCCCAGTATTCCTGAGTGCGCTGAAGGAGCGCACTCACAGGACCAAAATAATATAAGCCCCAACTGCACCACTGTCTACATCAGAACCGAATAGCCAAAGAGCCGACCACTTTTCCTTCATAGAAAATGACCCCCAACGCTCAGGTATCTTTATTTTTGGAGAATTATATATGGCGTGGTAACGTCACTTCAATAAGACACAGGTCTGTCCCAGGATTACAGGGGACATTTCAGATATAGATACCTAACACTCAAACAAAAATGGCAGCTGCTCAATCAATCCAGCAGTACTAATCAGGTGCATGAAAGGGAGGGGTCACACTAAGTAGAAAAAGGAGGGGGATTTAGCCCCCTATTGTACCTCAGCACACTGAATAATACCTGCAACAATATATGAAGACTATATGGTCATAGAAATTCAGAGATATTAGTTGCATGCATTTGCAAATACATGGGAGGCTGCTGGGCCACGTCACGGCTTCTCTGTTACCAGCAGTCCCTAACACTAAGGGGTTCACGTCCGGGGCACAGTGCACCCCAAAAAACGTCCAGCCCAGGACCCCCCCAGGGCATCATACGAAAATGGAAAAAGAAAAAGAGCGTTTGGGTGTGGGCGTAGGGCCCCCGGGACTGGTCTGGCTGGGCCTCCTCAGGGCATCACCACTTAATACACATAGTTGCTTTTCACATCACCTTTTATGTTTGTTTATTATTCATGTATTTTTTCACATATATTTGAACCTCTCATTCCACACTTAATGATTACTCACACACAGCTATACTTTACACTGCACTGTCACTCTTTTTCCATTTTCGTGTGATGCCCTGGGGGGGTCCTGGGCTGGACGTTTTTTGGGGTGCACTGCGCCCCGGACGTGAACCCCTTAGTGTTAGGGACTGCTGGTAACAGAGAAGCCGTGACGTGGCCCAGCAGCTTCCCATGTATTTGCAAATGCATGCAACTAATATCTCTGAATTTCTATGACCATATAGTCTTCATATATTGTTGCAGGTATTATTCAGTGTGCTGAGGTACAATAGGGGGCTAAATCCCCTCCTTTTTCTACACAGACCTAACACTGTCAGCTACTTTTATAAATACAAATGATACCTGTGGGTTGTGTTTATGGCTTAGACTGTAGGTAATCATACAGTCTAAGTGATACCCTTAAAGCAGGAGAGGTCTCCTGTGTATTGTGCAGTAATCTGGTATTAGTAGGCTGGCAGCTGAGTACAGGAGCCTATTGTCAGAAACAGGTTGTACCGGTCCTCTCGCTAACGCTCTCTTACTTAATTTCGCTTCCAGGTTCACCAGTTTCCACGACTCAGAAAGGACCGTCCCTCTCTCTCCCAAGAACCTGCTGCTGTCTAAGATCTATGTTTTGGGGCGATAGGAAATGCTAATACGCCTCCGTCTTCTGCGCTAATTAGCTTCTATTCACAGACTCTGCAATAACTGCTCTTAATAGTGGTTGTAAAACTGCCATTATAGATTTACGGCCTACACTTTGCCGCGGAGAAGGTGGTGAAAATGAGAGCTGCTTGTGCTTCTTCATTTTGTTTAGGGTAAGACGATCTGGGCGGTCCTATAATTAGAGTTCTGGCCCCGAGGCCGACCGTCCTCTTTCTGTACAAAAATACGCCGCCAGCCAAGCGCTTTTATGCAGGTCAGGGAGCGTTGCTGGGACTTCTGCAAAAGATAATTGTAGGGTTATTATCTCTGTGGCTTCACCCATTAGGCCGCGGACACAAGATATTTTTATCATTCGCGAGTCCTTGTCCCATTGGGTCTTTAGGGTCTAAATTCCCTAATAACAAGCATGCTACCAGTAATGTTATGGAGTGTGGGTGGGAAACTGGTGCACGAGGAGGAAACTGACGTAAGCATGGAGAGAACATGCAAACTCCACACAGGTAGGCTGAGGATCTAGCTCAGGGGTGTCCAAACTTTTTATTTATTTATTTTTTTTTGTACCTGGAGTGCCGTGCTAAGGAAGGGTTCGGTATGAAATAGCATCGGACCTATGTCATATCCCGACACCGGAAGACCGGCAGCAGTGAAGATCCAGACGGGATTAAGGTAAGTAATACTAACCCTAACCCCCCCTAGTGCCTAACCCTAACCCCCCCCCCCCCATTCCCGCATCCTAAACCTAACCCTTCCGGGGCATTGCCTGAGCCTAAGTCCCCCCTGGGAGCCCTTCATCTAACTCTCCTCCCCAGCGGCTGACCGCGCCCGTCTTACCTTCGTTCAGTATGCCAGGCGTCAGGCTCCCGGCGAAGGTATAATGACAGGCGTCGAGATGTCGACGCCTGTCATTAGTCCCCTGCCGAGATTTGACAATCAGGAAGCCACGGCCATACCCCTCCCAGTCATTTTTGCATTGTGTAGCCCATAGGCTACAGCGGGCTACCGCCATCTTCAAATGACGGTTGCTGGTGGGGCCAATCTCCAGAATTCATTGCATTCTGGACATTTGTAAATTCTCTCTCCTCCTTAGGTGACTCCTCCTGCTATACAGTCTGCCCACCCTCAGATAATGCCCCCGATCCCTACAATCAGTACCCAGGTTCCTATCCTCATCATGGAATAGTCTCTTTTCTCCTCAGAAGCAGCCTCCGGTCCTTGTGTACCCCGTGTCTGACCCTGCAGCTTGATGGAAGGCCCGGGGATGGGTCGGGGGGCGGCTTAGGGATGGGATATGTAAGCAAAGGCAGAGTTGGTTCGAGGCACATTAGGCGCATGCGGTCGCACTATGGTGCCCAGGCCATCACCAGCTGCCATATACTGGCCGGCTCTGGACTAAGTCCGCCCCCCACCCTCCCACTGGTGTTATTGGTGTAAGCTCAGGGGGAGGAAAGGGGCGGAGGAGACAGGATGGCGCTGGGTGCCAAGACACCTAGCGCCGGCCCTGGGTAGAGGGGTGTCGCCCCCTCACTCGCCTTGGTGGAGGTGCCAGGGCGCTAGATCATAGACTCCAAAGTGCGTTCTGGTCAGAGAGCCATATTGGAGTAGGTGGTGGGTCGCGCTTGGATCTAGCTCATTACCCAAGACTTATGAGACAACTATGCTATCCACTGTGCTTCCATGCTCCCCATCTCCTATAGTACATGCCTAGAGCACAAGAGCAGAGTTGAGTTAAATCTAAGTTACTAGAAGACCACTTTAATTGCATATCAGAAACTCACCCATCTGTCTCTTTAGAACGTCCCCACCCCATTCCCTCTTTAGTTCCAGGCTGCGGCTATTTCAGGTCCTTTACATATCTGTGCACAGTCATTAGGCCGCTCGCTGGGTGTAGAGAGGGCTGTACTGACTTTGTGTATATAGAGGACATTTTATGAGTCACTTGTGAAAACAGCTTTTGTTTTCACACATTCCTGAAAGGTGTAAGTACCTGTGACTGGGATTTATTCCAGGTGTGCCATTGTTCAGCGATCCGCCTCGCCCCCTCCCTTATCGGCACATAATGGCAACACCGGCGGTTAAATAAAGCAGATGCAAACACTGATTAGAACCAATCTGTTTGGAAGCAGAACACTTATTTACTCATAGGAGGGAAATTTCTAAGTAAACTGGCTAATAGTCCTCTAATTCCTAAATATCAATCCATCCGGTATACTCTCCGTCCCATTACTTTGCAGAGAGCTGACATGTATCAGGGGGGAAATGACTTATAGACCTTGCATCACTCTCAAATGAGATGAGACTGCATAGGATTGGCTTGCAGTGTTCTAGGTTATACCTCTTTTTCACCAAAAACCAGGGTCCGACCTGGGTTTTCAGATGTGGTTCCAACCCAGGTCAGACACCGTTTAACCCAGATCTATGGTGCTGTGTATTCTCAGGTCAGCCCCGTTCACACTGAACCCAGGTCTGCCCTGCTAAACTTGTGAGGTCATAAAAAGTGGGAGGTGACTACTCCACAACCACCAATCAGCTCATTTTAGGCATGACCCAGGTCAGATAACCCGGGTTGCAGCGTTTACAAGGGTCGGGCCCAGGATGGACCTGGGTAATGGTGCAGTGTAGTTACCTGGGTTGGATTCCCGGGTCACTTTTCAGGGACCCTTTTACACTGAGCTGCGACCCGGGTAGACCCGGCAATAATCTGGGTTTTAGCTCTGGTGTACAAGGGGTATAACACATGCTTTCAGGAATAAAGTGCCACAAAGTGTTAGGAAGACATTAGTACAGCGCATGTAACTGCAAATGTTCCGCTCGGTCGCTGCCTCAATGCTTGCAGCCTGATGTGTTCCTGTTATTAAAAAGTGACGTATTGTATACATATAACTGCAGGGGAAAAGTTTTGAAAGTTCCTCTATAAATTTTCCCGCTCGCAGGCAGCCACTTTGTTTCTTCTGAACCCGAGAAACTGAATACTTGTTCACAATAAAAACAGCACTGAGGTATGAGGCACAGATAACCTCAAATGGCCTTTCCGCTCTTCACAAAACTTTAATGTCTGGGCTTGTACACGTCATTCTGCCACGGTTACTACATATATTTGATTTTACTTTCCCGCTTTCTTCCCTGGTATTCAGGCACAGACAGAGTTTGCTCATCATCGCTGATGCGAGTCGCACATTAAACACAAGGCAAAGACTGTGGAGTTGTCACATATCTTTATAATAGTGTAATCTGGTTTGTCACACAGAAATATCAGTATGAATGCAGCAGGTGAGGTCATTACAGCAAAAAAAAGAAAATAGCACTGGTCAGAATGTAAAACAAATAACATCAAAGTCCTAAAACTGTCAGACCGAGCGGAACCTCTGGGTGAGGACTGGTGTAGGCGACCCGCCAGCTGTAGGACCGTCTCAGACAGGAGCAACCGACAGGCTGAGCGCTTTACTGCAACCTATTGGTGTGTGATCAAACCGTATCCACCTACTCATTGTCACCGTCCCTGCCTATTGGTGGACCCACCCACTGGCTCCACCTCTTCTGGAATCGAACACGCCCACTGTCCTAAATAACGATTGGCCCTTTGGGAAAATACCCTAATTCCCCTAGTGCGATAACACTGAGACAAGTCTTTCATTGCCCAACATTTGGCACCATGCAGGATATGGTCCGAGATCTATAAATGACTATTCTTAAAGATTAACAAGAAGCCCAATAAAGACCTGTTTCTAGCCAGAAAGATTATGGAAAAATTAGGAATTCATTCACTTCCATTAAGCATCAAATAGTAAAATTATTTTGAGAAGGGTGAGGAACTAAACGATCAAAAACACAACTGTACCTGGTTTAATGGTGGGTTACAATAGTTCATGCGGGCAAGCAAAATGGTAAGATGCCTTAATTACTGCAGCCTGTAGCTCTACCTCTCTTTCTCTGCATCTTTCTACAAGAAGGCAATACACGGCCCAATCTTGTTCCAGTAATCCTAGAAACCTGTAAATAACATGGACACTTTGTTCCATGTTCTTCTTTCTATTGACGCTATCAATTCTACTTCCGTAGTTTCCGATCTGTTTTCCCAAGTAATCACATGCTAACACGTGTTACCCATAGCAACCGCTGGGCACTTCCAGAGCCCGGAAAACTTGCCTTGTATCATACAAACATCACCTACTGTACCTCTTCTCATTGAATTCAATTCTGTGCCGTGTCACTTTGTTTAAAGTTATTTTAATTATTTTGGAAATTTGTTAAAAGCAAAACAAATTTTCCCAAAATCGATTTTTTGTTTTCCCCGGAATAAGTTTGCTTCTGTGGACAAAAATGGTCTTTCTGCAAATCAAACAACTATATAAAAGGTCTGTTCTGATACTGTGATGTAACAGAAGTTTTATTGCGCGAGTAAGTGAAAAGCATCAGACATAGCGGACATTGCGCCTGCTTCAGCAGGGTGCGCAAAAACTGTGCATGCGCCGCACTGCGATTACGGAAGAACTGCTAAATCCGTCCTAGAGTGACGGACAGGCTGTGAGCGTTTGGAGGGGTGATGGGGGAGTGGCCGGAAATAAACGCAGGCATGTCTGTCCGTTTGAACGCCGTTTCCTGGGCGTGCATAAATTAGCCACTGCAATTGCATACGCAGTTTGAGTACTCACTGCAAGCGACGAGAGTTGCATTTCCTGCGGCTGGTCAGACCTGGTGTAAACGTGTGACGAGCCGATGTGCGTCGATGTCATTAATGTATACGCAGGAGTGCGCTGTAGTACGGATGTGAGAAAGCAGACTGGGCGTCTCTATGCCGCATGAGCTATGGCGTGCATTAGCATACATTCGCAGCTGCGTAGGCAATAGCGATCCTTACTGAATCTGGCCCATTGGTCAAGTGGAGACAATCTTTGGAAGCAACCCAATTTGTTCTGAACCTATAAGAATATATTGGTATAACAATAGAAAAGCCTGAATGTCTTAAAGTTGAGTTTGTAGAGAAACATTGTTCCCGATCTACAAACCGATCACTTGCAGCTGTCTGGCTGTTCGACGATGGCTCCCAATGTGCCCTGGTACTTGCAAAGTCCATAGGTAGAGCTGGTCAGAGTCACGAATCTCCACAGAAGCATAAACAGGTGAAACAGCATTCATAAGGGCTGTATGTCAGCCATAAGGCAGTGGGAAGATCACCAATCATTTGCAAACCATATTATTAGCATATGCATTTAAAAAAATATATATATGTACTTCCCATTTGAGATAAAATGGGCGCGTTCAAATCTTTAGTTGACCATGTGATTGCGAAAGGGCCCAGATACCAATGGAAAAGGTGGATAACTGGCTGACTATTGATCTATCTAGGCAGGTACAAGATTCAGCGTCTTCTACATATAAGAGGGATATTTATGTTGCTGGATGGATAAGGTGTTGGTTGGTCTGTGACGCAGCTTTGATTAATTGGCTCTGAGATGTTGGGACCTCCTTAAAACATTGATACGGGACCCAGCGACATCTACTTACAGCCAGTTTCAACTTTCAACCCAGAATTTGTCCTTTGGCACCAAACCTCTGTCACAATGAAACCTCTTTTAAACCCTAAATGATTACATTATCGCATGCATCAGTAGCAGCTAAAGAAACGCGCCGGGTTGTGCTATGATATCAAACTGGGGCTCAGCAAAGAAAAACACGTGGCAGGCACATATAGGATGTGCCGAAAAAAGTCCTCAGCTTCCCGGACAGTTCGGTCAGTGGGCCGACTTTCCAACGTAACAAGCAAAATGTCATCATGTAGGCAGTAAGCAGGAGGCACCTTCAAATGTCTCTGTAGCCGTTGGCCGGCCTAGAAAAAGACCTCGGCTGGTCACAGAGAATGGTAAGCCTTCGATGTCTTGGGATTGACGAAATCTGTCTTCTTGTACAGGGCCTGGCGGAGTCACAAACAGAAAAACGATCTCACTGACTGTTTACTACAATATCCCGCTACCCCTCTGCTCACTCCCCGCCGCGCACACATACAGTATTTCAGGATCGTCTTCGGAAATAAAATCAAGTTTAACTAAAGTTTCAGGGTCTCATTAAGCTGCACTGCTGATCGCAGATTCCCGATTGTCGGGGTGCTGCGAGTGAGCATGCAGACCCTTAAATGCTTCTGCCTGTCAATCAGGCAGAGGCAGTCAAGGGGTGGTGCGGGAGCAGCGGCAGACTGTGTTCCCGGAAACGGGGGCATGTCCGCCCCATTTTCCGGGAGTGGCCAGCCCAGGATCTGCATTGATCAACGCAGTGCCCTGGGCTCGCAAGCCGGCCAGTTTGAGTAAGATGAGGTTTACTCAGCTGGGCGGAGTCCCGCCACTATCCACCATCGCGACCGTTGGCCACCATCACTCCTCACCATCGCACCGCACCCCACCATCACTCCACCATCGCATCACACCCCACCATCGCTCCTCTCATCACACCCCATCGCATCTCATTATAATATCACACCACACCATCGCTCCTCACATCACTCCTCACCATCACACCCCACCATCGCATCTCATTATAACATCACACCCCACCATCGCTCCTTACATCACACCCCACCATCACATCTCATTATAACATCGCACCTTTAACATTTTCAGCTCTGTCAGCTTTCTAAAACGAATCACAATAATACTGTATCTTATTGGCATTGGGAGCTACAATAATACACAACCTGTCCTGTCAGAGGAGGGTCCTTAGCAGGCATTCTTACCTTCTTATAGGCAGTGTGGAGGTCTTGGTGGGACCACATGTTGTACAGCACGAGAGAAGCCACTTTCCCAGTTTTAGTTGCCAAAGTGCTGAAACGGTTAAATATCAGCAATAAGCAGAAGAAAACGTCACGTACTGAATAGCAGCATTAAGATTCTTAAGAATGTTTATATATATATATAAACCTGTTTGATGTATACACTGTTGTTGTGTGTATATATATATACACATACACAAATTTGGTATATATGAATCCTAACTTAGCTCAGTCTACAAATTACTGTACATTGCTATATAAATATACAGGTTGTAGGAAAGGACTCTGCATCGCCACCTGTTGGTTGTGTCTGGTCCTGCATCCGCAGGTTTTTGTTCTTGGTGGGGGGGAGCTTTTAAACTTTCAGTCTAAGTTCCAGCAATGTTACCATAACTGTGTAACGTGTCACTGATGCCTTCAAAGCACAATAAATATTTGTCTAGTTTACTGAACCAATTGAAAGGTTGTGCTCTTGTTCTGTCACTGTAGCTTTGTGGAGATGACAGCGAGTCTTTTAACATCATAGATGCAGCTGCTGAATCGGTCATATTTACATAATGTGCCTAATATGACGGGAGGAGGGGCTTCAAGCATATACAGCGGGTAAAATAAGTACTGAACACATCAACATTTTTCTCAGTAAATATATAAGTAATGGGGCTATTGTAATGACATGTTCACCAAATGTCACCAAGGACCTATGCAATCCACACATGCAAAGAAATCAAACCGTAGATGTCCATACATTAAGTTGTGTAATAATGTGGAATGACACAGGGAAAAGGTATTGAACACACTTACTGAAATATATTTAATACTTCGTACAAAAGCCTTTGTTGGTGATGACGGCTTCAAGACGCCTCCTGTATGGAGAAACTAGCCGCATGCATTGCTCAGGTGGGATTTTGACCATTTCTTTCTGGCCCAGCCAATCACATGACAGGAATCCAATTGAAAATGGAAAGACCTAAAGATCAGAGTTCATAGAAGACTCCACGGAACCTTCAAGATTTGAAGACTGTTTGGAAGAAATGGTCAAAATCCCACCTGAGCAATGCCTGCGACTAGTTTCTCCATACAGGAGGCGTCCTGAAGCCGTCATCACCAACAAAGGCTTTTGTACAAAGTATTAAATATATTTCAGTAAGTTTGTTCAATACTTTTTCCCTGTGTCATTTCACAATAATAAACACAACTTAATTTATGGACATCTATGGTGTGATTTCTTTGCATGTGTAGATTGAATGGGTCGTTGCTGACATTTGGTGAAACTTTCATTACAATCGCCCCATTACTTATATATTTACTGAGAAAAATGTTGATGTGTTCAGTACTTATTTTATACGCTGTATAACATCCCAGTATCCCTCTCCCCAATTCCTGAAACTGATTGTGCTACCCAGCAACACTGCTCTCCCTGGGGACACATTCTCCCCCTGTTCTCACCTATCGCTCAAGCTGATATTGACGAGTTTCTGGACCCCGCCATTCTGTAACAGCGACCTGGCGTTTTCAGAGCTATCGGAGATCAGGTTGTTCAGTATGTAGCAGATTGACGCAGATGTCTCGTTGGCGATATTGGAATCTGGAGCGGAGTCTGGCAGCGCTCGCACGAGATCAGGCATTAGTTCCCTGGCTGGAATAGAGATCGGAATTAACGGTAACATACAGTACAATGACAACCAATATAAAAGCTTTGTTACCATGGTATCAGGTATCTGGCGAAATTCTTCTGGCTCCTTCTGGCTTTGTGTTGGGTCAGTCACTTCGTTTCCTCCACAAAAATAGCGCCGGTTGTCACACCTTCAGGTGACTTTACCGTGTTGGCTTGCGATGTGCCCTCCTACATTTTTTCCTCAGTGGGGCTCATGCAGAGATGAATGCAATTAGAACATACGAGAACCGCTTGGCAAAACCTAATACTGCGCACATTGCGGGCCTGAGTGCACGCAACTAACGCCAAATGCAGAGCCGTATGCAAATAGGCCGGATATCCACTTATGGGTAAATGAGCGTAGCTGGGTGGTAACGGGGGCTTGGGGACTGTGCGGGGGGGGGGGGGGGTTTGTGCCTGTTTACAGATGAAGCTCTGGGGTTAGGTCTGTAGCAAGTGGGCGCTGATAATGATGAGGGCTATGAAAGCAAGCACGCGTATAGTGGGGGTCCAACTAGGGAGCTGGGTACAAATCAGCCATGGGGTGAATGCCCGCATTTTTATCTGTGCTCGCCATGCTGGTGTAATTACAGCCGACTTGCGTGCAATTCTGCATCGGAACCATGAAGACCTGTACAAGCCAATCGAGTCACGTGAAGGTGGAGCGCCCTCTTTAGGACGGAACGGAATGGATGCAATGTTCCGCCTTGTGTCTTATGTGCAGTGAGCAGACCTGGGGGCGTGGGACGGCTGCGCTATAGAGGGAGCTGTTATACAGAGGGATGCCGGTTATTATTTCCCTGGGCACTCATGTCATAGGTCGCGGAGAAGTCTGTACTACGGGGCGGCTCTGTACTAACCAATCTCATTGTGCAGGGAGGAATTACGGGACATGTTCCTCAAGAGCGAGACGGACGTTCTCTTCACCCCAGGATTGCCGGCAAACAGCATGTTCCGTATGTGCTGGAGTCCGCTCTCTTTCTGGACGACCATCTGAGCCACCGAGAACGGCATCTGTCGGGAGATACGGGAGACGCAATGAGCTGCGGGGATCACTATAACCTGGCAATGCACCGTATTACTCTATAGGGGTTGTCTGTCTTCAGGCAGGTTTCATGTATTGGTTCGCGCACGCCCACTTGCAGCTTTTACTACAGGGGTCTTCAACCTTGGCCCTCCAGCTGCTGTGGAACTACACATCCCAACATGCACTGCCATAGTTTTAGAATGCTGTTATATCACAAAGGTGGCAGTGCATGCTGGGATGTGTAGTTCCACAGCAGCTGGAGGGCCAAGGTTGTAGACCCCTGTTTTACTAAATGCATTGCCTTATCTTTCTGGTTTACCTCTATAGGCCGTGAGTCTGAGTTATTAGTTTGTATTTTCCCCTGGATGGGACACAACGCTACTCCCTAATACGGATGTATCCAGCGCAGAGGCGTCAGTGGAGCTGGGACACGTCAGGCAATGAAAATAGAAGACGGTGTACAAATATAGGTGCCTGCTGTGGTGGGCGGGAACATATTTAGGTGATGCAAATTGCATCATAAAGCCCCGCCCACCTCATTATAACTCTAAAAGGGGTAGGTTAATAAATTATCTGTATATTATGTTTTAGAATCCCCACCTCGTACCTTTACTACGAAGTAATGAGATCACGCAGAGGCACCGCGCGGAACGTCTGCATTTGTTACCCCTACTTGAAGTGACATCAGCTGATCATTTACATATTGCTACTCACAATCCCTCAGTGCACTTTTATCCTGTATTCGCTTTGCGTTCACTGGTGATTGTGTATACAGCGCCTTCCCAATAATACATTCCCCTCCGTCACACAGTTGCGAGATGCCGCTGTGGTAAATAACATACTCATTTCCATCCCTACAGCGGTGCACGGGAAGGGGATTAGCGTAAAATATCAGGAAGGCGCCGCAGACGTATTTAAAGAGAGACGGGTTTCTCTTATTGACCCCTTTCCACGTACCCACTTCTTATTATTTAAAATTAGTGAATAAATAATTTACGGAAAAAAAAATCTCCCAAAGTTTGTCATTTATGTTGAAAGAGTCATTTCTGTTTATTGGGGAGAAGAAGAAAAAAAATTTGAACGATTACTTTTTTAAATTAGTATTTCACTTGCGTCACCTAAAAATGAGTTTTATTGTAAGAAGCAGCGGAATTCAGCTACAGACATAACACAGGACCCCTGACGGTGCCAGCTAGTACCACTCTGGTCCTGGGCTTAATGCAAAGGTCATTGTCAGGTGCCAGGGTCAAAGATTGGGGTCTGCGGTCAGTGACAGGTCATCAAGCTGACACTAACCAGAACATCTTAGTATAAACAGGGGAGGGGGATCTGTCATTGCCTCCTGTCTGTTGGAGGATGTTAGATACAGCAGGATAGGACTTTAGGATAAAATGTACAGATATAAAATATCTACAGGAAAAGGCCACTGACCGTAAAATATAAATCTAAACAGGAATCTTGCTGCTAGATCGATAAACATATTTGGGCGAGCTGTAAAAAAATTTCTAGGTTCTACCTAAAATTTGCCTGTCTACAGGGGGCGCTGTTGCTCTGCTTTAAATCGGTGGTTCCCAACTTTTCAAATCACTGCACCTAAAGCTGCATACACACGTAACGATTTTAGTAACCAACGATTTTCGTTTCCAAAAATCGTTGGTTGGTAAATGAACGATATTGTCAACTATTTTCGTTAACGATTTTCATGAACGATGAACGATTTTTTAATCATGCATACAGTGAATGGACATCGTTCATTCTGTACAACATGAACAATTTTCTGAACGAAAATCGTTATGTTGGACAGTCAGAGTGGACGATAAACTACAAACGGGAGCGCGCATGAACAATTATCGTTCATTGTTCACCCCCAAAAAATTAACGATTTTTTAAACGATTTAACGATAACGACGACGTTATAGTTAAATCGTTCAAAAAATCGTTAAGTGTGTACGCACCTTTAGTGTATCAGCATTTCTTCCACGGCACCCCTGGGGCAAAAGTTTCCTTTTGAGAAATTCAGCTAACATTAAATGAGGGAATTTGTCACCCTTCAGTTATGTGGTGGCTGACCGGGCTGCGCTTCTTTTTGTCCATATATTAATTTGAATGGCAGCAGCCATTAGCACAGGTTTCGCCGATCACACTGACTAAAAATCATTTTATTTGGTACTGGACCCAAACCCGAGACACCCCTGCAAGTGCGCTGTAAATTTATCACCCCCAACCACGCAACAGAGGATGTTGGAAATGCACGAGCTCATCGCGACATGTATCTCACCGGTCCGCTGCCCGCGGTAAGGTTCTGGAGAGACCCGAGAGACGCCTCTTGTGTGTAAGTTCGACTACTCTTTGCTATCAGTGACAGGTACATCCGGACCACTATCGAATTCCACAGCCATTCCACCCCTCGGGGATTGCTGACCTCCTCTGCGATGGGGGCTTCTCTCCACTCCTGTGGGGGCAGAATATAGATAAACAAATTATAACTTCACTAAACAGCATTATTTATAGGCTGTGTGGAATATACACGTTGCTATATACACAGATTGCTATGTACGCTCATTTATCAATGTCTGTGTGTCTACGTATGGTGTGGTGCAATCGCTTTCTCTGGTGCATGTGCACTTTACAGATATCTGTTGGATTCGCCCGCATTTCCGATAGAGAATCAGGCCCTCAGGCTCCACGTGCCGCATGTTTCGCACTCCCGTAACCGATCTTTACTTGCTCAAGGCGCATTTTTTCCCCCACATTTACCTCTTTGATCTTCCTGCTGCGTGTGCCGAAACAGCCAATGTTTTTATCGCTCTGGGGCGCGCTTCTGGTTTGCTGGCGGAAATTCTGGCTGTAGCGGCTGGGCACCTCGGATTCCAGCTGAAATGATAGGTTGTGCAGGATGCACACGCAGTTCTCTGTCGACTGAAGTACAATTATGGAACAGGAAAGGAAGAGAAACAGGATAATACAATTATTGTTTAAATCGCACACCGACATGACACACATATGGTATGCGATTATAAGCAATGTCCACAGAGTTCCACCGGTATGGTAGTAACAACGCCAATAACAACGCCAGTTTTCCCTCACACCCCAATATAGGTGCACATGAATATTGGTGATGTTGGGGTACCATATTCGGAGCATTGCACAGCACATCACAGAGAACTGGATGCGTCACAATTGCCTAAATCGCTCTGTGAAAGCCTGCAGAGAAGGGGGGGACACAGGGGAACATCCTTATTTCACTAAACCCAAACTTACACTCATACCACATTGACTCTGATGGTGATCACCTTTGATTGTGTATAATGTATTGCATATTTACTAATGTGCGGGTTTATAGAAGTTTAGGTGTTGCCCATAGCAACCAATCTGAATCTAGCTATTATCTTCTAGCTTGAAGGTACTAGATAAATGGTATGTAGAATCTGATTGGTTGCTATTGGCAAAAACATCACTTCTAAAAACCCACACCTTAGTAGTTATGAAGACACTACAAACTCATTGGGGTATATTTACTATGGTTTTTTTTAACATTCTGCAAAAGCAGAAATACATCTCTGAAAGTGCATTTACTTACAAATGATGCTCAATACTGAATATTTTTGCCTTCCTTTATAGATTTTTTTTTTTTTAATTGGAGTGCAGTGCCTGCTTTTATCCTCTAGGTGTCGCTGTTACAATTGCTGTCTATAGCAAGCATTTGTCAGATCCTATCTGTATACAGCGATATAAAAAATCAGCAACACGGGATTAATTAAATATGTGATGATAATAACTGATGGGCGCATCCTTCTTTTAAGAATAGTCCTCCATACGGGATGTAGTCAGCATCCCGGATGACGGGATGCCGACGGTCTAGGTACCGGCGCCAGAATACCGACCGTTGGCATCTCGATGGTAAGTATTGGGGTTTAGGGTGCGGGGAGGGGCGGTTAGATTCAGGCACTAGGGGGGAGGTTAGGGGAGGGAGATGGGGAGGATTAGCGTACCAACCAATAAGTGTCGGTATGTTAACCCTTTCGGGATCTTGACTGCCGACAACCCATACCCAACCCCTCCATACAAATGTATTATTCACACCAGTGATACGATCCCCCCACACCAGTTATACGATCCCCCCACACCAGTGATTTGATCCCCCCACACCAGTGATACGATCCCCCCACACCAGCTGCCTCTGGTTCAGGTTTAAAATTACCATTTTGATTGTAAAACAGAATCATGACAAATAACTCCCATTTCTGGCTCACGTCCCCAGTGAATAATACATTTTGCAATTGATCCTAATCTTTTTTTCAGTATTATAGGTGAAAATGCAGCATCTGCAAGTGGGAGCTGGGGCGCGCGCTGTGCAAGTTAGGTTTGACACAATTATGTCACATAAACGTGCGTGATGACCTACCTTACATCAGGGTACAATTTTATAATAACAGATATACGGACCTACATATACTACATGATAGTGGTTGTGCCGGTTACAGGGGATGCAGTCAAGAAGCCGACAGTCGAAATGCCGACCGCCGGCTTCCCGACTGTCAAATCCCGGAAGGGCTCTAATGACCTATGCCGGGAGCCCGACGCCCGGTATACCGAACGAAGGTAAGCCAGGTACCGGGCGCAGACAGCCGCAGGGGGGGAGGGGTGAGTTCTAGGAACTTAGGGTTAGGCACTCCCCCGGGAGGGCTTGGTTCAGGCTAGGGGAAGGAGGGGAGGTTAGGGTTAGGCACCCCCCCGGGAGACTTAGGTTTAGGCTGCGGGGAAGGGGTGGGTTAGGGTTAGGCACCCCTAAAGGAGGATTAGGGGAGGGGGAAGGTTAGTTAATACTTACCTTTAGAGCAGTCGGGATCTTCACTGGTCCGGGGGTACTTCATACCGATCCCGGTTACAGGGCGATTCCTGCAATGTTTATATTTTACATCCGTGTTTCGGGAATTACCTTATCATCCGGAATGTGGTCGGCGACAGTCCTCCTGACGTAATACACTAAGGAGTCGATCAGTCCGTCACAGTCCCGCATGGCCTTCCTCCCCTCCGGCCCGGCCGAGCTCATGTTTCTGTCAGACAGGGAGGAACATCAGTGACAGGCTTGGAGGAAACTCACAATAATGACTGTGTAATAGAGTGCACACAACACTGCTGTACCATCTGGTAACTTTGTGTTACTTTCACTCTCTAATCCCGGGACCCTTACGTATGAGACGCCGTTGTGCAATATAACCTTCAATTCAATAACTGTCAATACAAAACTGGGAATTTGGGAAAGAATTTGCATAAAAGGTGACACAGTGTAGAAATAGCCAAGATAAACAAGAATGAAAAAAAAATCATGCATCATCATTGCGTATCCACTAGACGATATGCTTCATTAGCGATATTGTCTAGTGTTTGCCCTGCAGTGCCAGGCTCAATGTCGTTAATGATATATTTCAGTGACAGGACCCTCCCTCATCCCTGTACTTGATATTGTCGGGTTGCCCTGCAAGTGTGGGCGACGAAAGATGTCACCAACGACCAGCGGGAGCGCGCATCGCTGATCGTTGACGGCATACACACTGAACGATTTTGCGCACGATGAACGACAACAATATCGGCCAATTTATCGTCTAGTGGATACGAGCCTTAACAGTCCAGGTTTTAAGGATATCCATGCTTGACCACAGGTGACTTAATTAGTGCCTCAGTCAATTTGATTTAACCACCTGTGCTCAACCATGGATATCTCTAAAACCTGGACTGTTGGGGAGCCATAAAGACTGCGTTTGGGAACCTCTGTACTAAAATGTGACTACATTCAGAGGAAAGAGTCTGATGCCTGGAAAGGGGTTTTGTTACCTGCACTCTAACTGAAAGAGTTATAAAGCTTTATAATATATGATTAGAGCTCATTGCGGAATCTGCTGTTCAGTGAAACCCTGGGAAATGGATTATTTATTCTGATACTGCTTTTATACCTAAATTCCGGGTCTGACCCGGAGGTTGGAACAGGGTTCCAAACCGGATCAGACCCGGAATGTAGCCTTCACCGACCCAGGAAATTCCAGAGTCGGCGCCGTTCACCCGGCTCTTCCGGCGTGGAAGTTAACGCTAGGAGTTGGAGATTACGTCATCTCCAAGCGCTAATGAAGCTGGCTCCAGGTCATCATGACCCGGAATGCGCCGTTTACACTGCAGGGCTTCACGGGTTATTCCCATGTTAAACGCTGCAAGTTACCTGGTTGGATTGTTGGGTCACTCGACCCGGAAATCCAACCCTGTCCCCTTTTACACCAAGGAGCTACCCGGGTTACCCCTGCAACAACCCGGGTTATAGCTCTGTTATACCCCTTTTACAACAAATAAAATCAGTAGACTTATTAGAGCAGAGTTTCCCAAACTCCCCCACTGCAGTCCAGGTTGTAAGGATATCCATGCTTTAGTCTAGATCAGTGGTTCTCAAACTCGGTCCTCAGGACCCCACACAGTTCACTTTTTGCAGGTCACCCAGAATGTGCACAGGTATATTCATCACTCACTGACACATTTTAAAAGATCTACAGGTGCAGCTAACTGTTTCACTAGTAATTATGTGAGGAGACCTGCACAACATGCACTGTTTGGGGTCCTGAGGACCGAGTTTGAGAACCTGTGGTCTAGATGGTTTGGGACCATTTGAGTGTTGCTTTCCCCAAGCGCTGTCTTTTCAGGTTTCTATCTGATTATTTATAAACCACACAGAGATTTATTGCTCCAGACAGCAGCTGGAACTTGCAGCAAATAAAATATATGTTTTAAAAAATATGTCTTAAGTATTTCTTTTCATGTTTGTATAATAATATCTTTCCTGCTTTCTTATCTTAGATTGTTTTTTCTGTGTGATCAAAGGCAGCTTTTATACTTTTGGTTTAAAATGGACCATGTATTGATTTCATTATAATTGAATGAATTAACCTGTTTCTCTGAACGGCTCATTAGACGACATAAATATGCAGCTGATATGAATGTTGATTGGGAACATAGGATGTGCTTTAAAGATAATGGGAAGAGAGAGTTTGAATCTTTGTTCTATAATACTCCTTCCACACGGCCAGCAATAACCCGAGTTAAGGCCCCCATACATCAGGCGTCCGATCCAGCGATCCTGCAATGGGATCGAAAACGCCGATCCACCGGTCGGAAATGCCGACAGGCGGACATCGATGTCGCGTGATCCGTCGCAGGATCGGTGAAATTCTACATGTTAAATTTCACCGATGTCCCAATTACGATAATTTTTTGATCATGATCGTCTACATCACGCCAATCCATCGCTGATGTGTGGGGGCCTTTACTGTGCAGTCTGGAAGGGCCAGATTGAAAAAAGCTGGGTCAAGCCTGGTAATGAGCAGGGTTGAACACGGGTTCAACCCATCTCATTGTGCAGTGTGAACGGGTAACCCGGGTCGTATCAACCCGGGTAAGGTTCACAAACATAGGAAGGGCCGGCGCTTGGAGATGATCTCATCTAATTAACCAATTAAATTATTTGATATTAAATGTACATTATAGCAGAAGTAACAGGGAAAAAAAAAATTATTTTTTTTTAATTTGTTTTTCCTTTGGAGGATTTTAATTAATTGTGATAGAAAGCCAAAAAGAATAAGAAAAATCATTGTCAGAATCTGAATTATAGAGAAAGGAGAGTGCTAATGGAGCCTAGGGGACTTATACCTATAGGAAATTGAAATCTGACCCTACATGAGACTTATATGTCACTTCTAAATAACCTCTTAGAGAGCAGAAACGGATGGAGTCATATCAAGGGAGGAGAAATTATACTTATTTCCTGAGCCCCCAGTGATTCCAATATACTACCACCTGTCTAAAATTCATAAATCGGTTGATGCACCCCCGGGTAGTCCGATCATTTCTGGCATCAGATCCCTTACGGCAAACCTATCACACTTCGTAGATTTTTCCTG
The DNA here is from genome assembly GCA_031769625.1 of Taudactylus pleione. Classification (NCBI taxonomy): domain Eukaryota; kingdom Metazoa; phylum Chordata; class Amphibia; order Anura; family Myobatrachidae; genus Taudactylus; species Taudactylus pleione. The sequence goes on from JAUIMM010000633.1 coordinate 3,032,492, forward strand.
TAACCTTACGCAGCATCTCTTTGATCTCACATAAAAGACACTATTTTTTAAATATGATTAAGAAAATAAAATGGAAAGATACATACTTCGTCGTGACTGGTGATGTACAGGCATTATACTCAAATATCCCAAATGACAAAGGAGTGATTCACCAATGTCTATTAAATTCTGCTCAGATCTCAGATGAACTGCGAACATTCTTACTTGAACCTATTCAGGTCATTCTGTCACATAATTATTTTCTTTTTAAGCAGTGTTAATTATTTTCTTCAGGAACTTGGGACGGCCATGGGGACGAGATTTGCGCCAAGATTCACAAATTTATATATGGGCGCATTTGAAGATGCGGCCGTCACATAGACGATGTATCTTTGAAGGGGATGTGCAACTCTTTACGGGATTTACAACATATCCCGATGCCAATTTTAAGTAAAAATTCACTGCATGTATAGATGTTCAGTCTCCTTTCTGGATATTGCTCTATAGATGTTCAGTCTCCTTTCTGGATATTGCTCTGTCAGTGTTGAATGAATCATGACTCAAACGTATAGTAAGGAAGTAGATAATTACAACTTTTCGTATTATAGTAGCTCCCATCACAAATCTTGGATTAATAATATACCCCGCGGGCAACTGCGAAGACTACAGGGAAATTGCACAGAAAGGGCACGGTTTGAGGTACAAGCTGGTGAGATGATAAATGCATTCAAGAAACCAAACTATCCAGATTCACTCTTAAATGCGCTTTAGAGGAGACCAGGACACTTATTATTGTATGGGAAACAGAGAAGTAAAACTTTAAATTTCCCCCGAGATATACCACATTTTATCTCCAAATATAAAGTACCCCGCTGTGTCCTTTTGTGTGTTATTTGATCTATTGAGTTCTCTTTACATTTATTTATGACTTTGATTAAGATCTAAAGGGTTCACAGACTTTCTATCACCAATCTGCACAGTAGTGCTGGGGGGGGTTATAATTATCTATATGGGAGACATTCCATGAAAGGGTGCGGATCCGAAAATGTGCTTAAAAATGTCTTTGATGGGAAAACTACTCAATTTGACTCTATATTCTGTTACGAAGTCTTTATTTATAATGTGAGAATGTTTTAGTTCTTATAAAGTAACTGTTTCCCATAAATTTGATAGAAAATTAACTTGTTAAGACAAATCTCTATTCCGTTCGCACAGAGTAATTTTGACGTGCACAGAGGACCATAGGAGGGCTGAGAGAGTGAGTACAGCGCACTGGGCGTCACCAGTATATAGCATATATAAGATATAACACTGTAGAATATGGAGGACAGTAAAACACAATGTAACACACAAGGTAAAATTTCCGTTCCCCTCTTGTATGGAGTTTACGCTATGGGCCATATCCAATTAGCCGCGGCTAATTAGCTCGCCCGGGGCTCGCTCGCGGCTCCTATGTGTTAACGGGCAAACTATCCTATTATTTTGCCTGAATTAATAGGATAGGAAGAAAAAAAATATCGGCGAAAATCGGATATAATCGGTGAAAAATCCGGGGTTTTTGCCGATCGTGGCGATCAATTAGCGCCAAAACAGTGTTTGGGGCTAATTGGATATGGCCCTATGTGTTTGTACAGGATAACAAGACATTAATAACACGGTTAGATCAAGAATTCTACCCTAATTACAACAGTGCTGTTCATCGCCTCTTCCCTGCACACCTTTCCTCTGTGCTGTGGGCCCACCCTCGCCGTACGCAGCAATGAGCTATACAGTCTCAGCATGACTGGGGTGAAGGCACAAATGCTGTTCCCTTTAAAAACAGTCATCTGGTGATTGTTGTGACACATTTTTTTATTTACTTTTTATAAAAAGTTGACAGATGATCTGCTGTTCAGTGCAACTCTATATTGTCTGGCTCTTCAGACAGGAGTTCTTATTGGATTATGTTTTTAGACTTATCATTTACAGATTGTCATGCCGGGGCCGATGCGAGGTTAAAGCAAGTAGAAATGGGCGTACATTTCTACAATAAACGTGCATGGGGAAATAGAGTATTTCCTCTGCGTTCCTTTGCATTTTCATTCGCAAAAGCAGCCCCCATTGGTTTCTATGAGGGGGGGCTGCTAAAATACTAAATGCGCCAAACTCAGGGCTTGGCCCCGGTATCGAACGACATTTTCAGAATATGTGACTCATATGGATCGCTCCCCAGTATTGTACGCTGTGAGCGGTCAGATGTAGCACAGCCGGGTCCCCAACCTAGAATAATGACTTGTCCCTGCATGTGAAAACTAGTGAATGCTGGCGATCTTTAGGGTGGGATGTACTAAAGGGGGAAATGTATTATTTATTTATTAACAGTTTCTTATACCGAGCAGCATATTCCGTTGCGCTTTACAATTTGAAACATTAATAGAACAAAACTGGGTTGTAAGAGACAGACATAAAGGTGAGAGGGAAATTCGGTAAAACCCACGAAAATGCAGTTTTCTGGAGTTATACCACATACGTACAAGGCACAGGAATGCTTCGTCCTGGTGGGGGTGGTGTTACCCAATTGGTAAGCCTATTGGTTTCTTTCTGGGATGGTCTTACTGAGAGGGATCCAATCGGATCCCTCCCATTACCCCCCCGCGGCCGGCGGCCTTCTGCGCATGCGCAGAAGGATGCCAGAGGGACTTCTGGGTGTTGAATCCGGAAGTCCCTCTAGTGGGGGATCACAAAGGACGGCCTTTGCGATATTCTAGGTACATAGGAGCTGAGTGGTTGGTTGTTTATCACTTTCTAATTTATCACTTTCCAGAGCTTAGTACATCTGCCCCTAACTGTCATGTTACAGGCTGTGTTGAAAAATGACAGTTAGGAGCTGATCGGTTGGTCATTTATCACTCTCCACTTTATCACTTTCCAGAGCTTAGTACATCTGCCCCATACCGCGGTTGATACCTGAAGAGAGGCGGGATGTATCGCTTCGCTAATGCGATGCTTAGTACATCTCGCCATTAGGGGTCTATTTACTAAGCTGTGTTAGGAGATAAAGTGAATGGTGATAAGGTACCAGCCAATCAGCTCCTAACTACCATTTTTCAAACACAGCCTGTGACATGGCAGTTAGGAGCTGATTGGCTGGCACCTTATCACCATTCACTTTATCTCCTAACACTGCTTAGTAAATAGACCCCTTAATCTATTATTGTTGTAATAAGCGATGATAATTCCCGATAATTAATAAATATGCCCCTAATTATCTAAATTTTTTCCTTTAAAGTATTCTGCAATTTCCATCAACAACACTGTAGAAATTTTTTTTTTTTATTTTATTCGGAACTTAATGGCGGCTGAGTGGTTAAACTTCTACAGACGCAGACCTTACACTTTCTTTTATGTGTCTATATTTTACCATAGTTTTTTGTCACTGTAGGAACATGCAACACCCTAAGGTCACCTGTCAGATGGAATCCTCCCACACTAGGATCCCTGGAGATAGAGCTGTCAGGTCCTGTAAGCCCCCATCTCACTGGGATTTACAGACACCCACATCCATGACTGATCATGTTTCTATGTCTCTGGGATTAGACAGAAATCCCTGGGACACTGGTAATGGGGTTAGGGGACCATTAAGGACTGGAGCCCGTTCCACAACAGCTTCAGGCAAACTTGAAATATTTCCCTGTTGCAGATAAGGTTTTAGTGTAAACAGTCATCATTCGTACCCGGATTTCCCAGACAATCACATACACACAACGTCTGCAGCAGGTAGGGGTGAGAGTGTACAGAATTACTCATCATTGGAATGAGAAGCGGATCTAATTCTAGTCCTTTCCTGACCCTAGTGTGCCCATTCACCTGCAGGGGAGGAATACCTAGTTATGAATAAGGTGTTTTATCCTCCAGGCAAATGGGCACACAAGGGTCAGGAGAAAGCTACAATTAGATCCACTTCTAATTCCCATAATGACAGTTTTCTAAAAGTCTATGAAATTCCTCCATAAAACCACAAGACAGTCTATCAGAGTGATAGCAATGTGCATATAGGGGCAGCACAGGCGGCGTAATGGTTAGCATTACTGCCTCACAGCACTGAGGTTGTGGGTTCCATTTCCCAGTATGGCCCTAACTGTGTGGAGTTTGTATATTCTCCCCGTGCTTCCGTGGGTTTCCTCCGGGTACTCCGGTTTCCTCCCACATTCCAAAAATATACTGGTAGGTTAATTGGCCCCCAACAAAATTAACCCTAGCGTGTATGTGTGTGTACATGTGATAGGGAATATAGAGTGTATATCAGGGACTGATGTGAATGACCAAATATGCTCTGTAAAGCGCTGTGGAATATGTGTGCGCTATATAAATAACTGGTACATAAATAATAATAAATAATATAAGAAAATAAAAAAATCTAGAACATTGAGATTATTAATTGCTGCACACCATGTTATAAAACAAAATGACAGTGTCTGAGCACGCTGGGACTTGTAGTTCCACAGCAGTTGGATATCCCCAGGTGGTACATATTTGGTCCAGTGCAATGATTCCAGACCGTCTACAGAAATCTACATATAAGTGGGAAATAAGTGGGCAGAACAGCCATATACAGAATCTGTCAGAGTGCCCATTCCTGCCTGTACTGTTCTGGTCATTAATACCGGCAGAAAAAAATAGACCTGAAAATTATAAGCTTTATTGGCTATAAGCAGTGCTGTAATAGTGTGCAGGGCAGGCCCCCATAGCGGGCTGGGGGGAGGAAGCTGGGCACGCCTGGCACCATTCCGGGCACCCCTAAAGGCAGTACAGACCCAGGTCTCCACATAAAATGACGATGACCAGCCGACCAGCTTGTTACTCAGTGGGCCATAGATCAAAAGTATGATAATTGTATTTCGATTTCCCTCACAAAATGATGCAAATATTCTACTTTTACATATTTAAGGAGACATTGAGGCTGACAGTGTAGGCCAGACGTTAACACGCCCACATGTGGCACTGGCCACACCCACACAGCACTGAGTACACCCCCTCACTTCTCAGTCAGTCAGTCACCCCTTATTCCGCCCCTGGGTGTCACCCTCTTGGGCTTGCACTCTGGGCAGAAGCACTGGTTGCAGCAGAGCGGTGTGATTGAATTAGTGGCTTTAGGCACACAGATTTTTCATGTGTTATTTTCGGTATATGAACCAATAAAGAGATAGATGTGTTACAAGATCAATACTGAAACTGAACAATCGGTGCACCTTATAATTGAAAGCAAGAATAAGGAGCAGTATTAGGTCTCCGCCAGCCACTCGGCGTTACATAACCAGGGCCTGGAGCTCCTGAGATATTAATCACTGTTGTATCTCTATAACATAAAGACATAGGGAAGAACCAGCTGACGTAATGTGGGACTTATATAAACTCTATGGAATGTCCAGGTCATGAAATGAAAACTCTGGCGCATCTGTTACTCATCCACTAGCCAGCTCACCTGTCTGATCCAAGAATCACTTCATAAATCTCCAACAGCATTCCGGATCAAAATCTATGGATACAAGGGACGTCCAGCTAGACCAGGGGTATTCAACTATTATTTTGAGTGGGTCACTCTGAGACGTTAGGGAGATTGGATTGGCCAGCCATTTGTACTTTACTACAAGAACACAAGTAAAGTTTAAAATATATTTCACATTATGCCACAGTACGCTCAGTTCACATTATGCCTCACAGTGCCTTCAGTCCACATTATGCCTCACAGTGCCTTCAGTTCACATTATGCCTCACAGTGCCTTCAGTCCACATTATGCCTCACAGTGCCTTCAGTTCACATTATACTACACAGTGCCTTCAGTCCACATTATACTACACAGTGCCTTCAGTCAACATTATACCACACAGTACCTTCAGTCCACATTATGCCTCACAGTGCCTTCAGTCCACATTATGCCTCACAGTGCCTACAGTCCACATTATGCCTCACAGTGCCCCCAGTCCACAGTATGCTTCAGAGTACCCTCAATTCACATTATACAAAATTGTGCACTCGGCCCACATTATGCCACAGGGCCCTCAGTTCACATTCTACCACACAATGCCTTCAGTCCACATTATGCCTCACAGTGCCTTCAGTCCACATTATGCCTCACAGTGCCCTCAGTCCACATTATGCCTCAGAGTACCCTCAATTCACATTATACAATATTGTGCACTCGGCCCACATTATGCCACAGGGCCCTCAGTTCACATTATACCTTACAGTGCACTCAGTCCACATTATACCTTACAGTGCATTCAGTCCACATTATGCCACACAATGTGCTCCAAGTGGAGAAAGAAATCAACAGGCTAAAGTCTAAAGGACACAGATATGCAGGCAGACACGGGGAGGGAGAGGCATAAGGGAGACAGGTACACAAACAAAGAGATAACGCACATACCCCTTATATGTCATCAGAACCCTCCCATGCGCTTTAGATGCCATAAGACCCCTCCACAATATGACATGAGCCTCTCCCTCATGCCCCTTATATGTAATCGGACTGCCTCATGCCTCTTATATGATGTCAGACTTCTCCACATGCCTCTTTTATGCCATCAGAACCTTCCACATGCCCCTTATATGCCAGACTCCACCAGATGCCTCTTATGACATCAGAGCCCTCCACATGCTCCATATGGCACCAATCCCAAATGCTGTAGGTATAAATTATGGCAGATTGATGACAGAAGGCAATGCTGTCGGAGGAAAGTTACTGGCAGCTATTATTTCCTCCGCTGTGGTGGCCTGGACCCTCTACAAGGCAGAGGATGATGGCCAAGGGAAGACAAGCTGGTTGAGGGAGGGGGGTGGGGGTTATTTTCAAAATGTTCCATGGAAATGTAGTTTTAGCCTTTAATCATTACAATATCCTATTCCACAAAACAATATTGTACTGTTGCATTAGTGTTCAGTATAAGGAGCAATATCTCAGCCAACCTGAGATTTTTCATCTATCATAAGGGTGAGATGTTCTCTCCTTTCTTCTGCACTAACCCATTCACATGTCCATGCAGACAGTCTCCGCTCAGCAGGGGATCTCTCAGACATGCAGAACTTGTGCTACACAACGCAGCGTGCATTATACATACTATTTATCATATTTTAAACCATACTAACACTTCTGTTTTCATAGGATTGTAGCATTTATTTAGTATTGGGTTTTTTTTATCCGATATTTGCTGAGGTCCCCGTATTAAAGCGCTTAAAATCAGTCCCCATAGCAGTAAGACATACGATGCGTGTGCAATGTGTATGTAATGACTGACGCGTTTCATCATGGAGCAGTCCGCAGTTATTAGTCCAGGTACAGTCATCTGCAGATTTTAGGTTTTCATCTTTATAAATATATATCTATTATATATATATATATATATATAGATATATACAGTATATATATATATGTATATATATATATATATATATATATATATATACATACACACACTGTACATACATATAAACACACAATATATAATATTTGTATATATATATATATAAATTTGTGTGTATATATGAATTCATTTTTATTCATTGAGTCACAGTTAAAAAGCGCTGTCCCACTTGTTGTCTCCTTTGTATGTACATGTGGTTCGGGCTTCGTAGAGTGACTTTCTCCAGGGAACAGCTGCTTTTAACAGGTTGAATGAACAACATCATTATACACCATCCAGGGGCTTTTTTCCTTGCACTGTGTGAGCTGTGGTTTAGTTTCACCAGAACTAAATAACGTCCATCACCCCTACAAGGAACTTGTAAATATGACTCTGATTTATACGGCCATCGACCCTCCAGATAAATGTCTATTATCCTTAGCAAATAAAAGCTAAAGCATCCCGGATGTTATGAGTTTATACAACAACTACACAGGTGCGCCGATAGCCGCCCCGGGCCCGGGTAAAGGGGGCGTGGCCCAATCGCGGGAGGCGTGGTCACGTCCCCTTTGGATGAAAAAAAAAAACATTTTTGGTTTGCTCGCTGGGGAGGGGGGCGCTGTGAGCCCCTCAGCCGGACGCATGGCCAGTGGGGACGCGATCAGTGTGATCGCTCCCCCCACAGGTATAGGAGACTGCTCGCGGCTGCTAAGGAGCAACAGTCTCCCAGTGCAGCCCAGCACACGGCAGCGTGTGCTGGGCTGCTGTGATGTAAGAGGGGGGTGGCGCCGGGTTGGGACCCCTGTCTGGCCCCTCCAGCAATCCTGGGCCCGGGTAATTAGTACCTGCTCCCCCCCCCCTCTCGGCGCCCCTGCAACTACATAAGAGTGAATCTGACCAATATCTCCTCCGGCTGATAGAAAACGACTAGTTCAAATAAACATATTCCAGAATCTGCCAGCAGCCATGTGCGGATTGGCAATTATAAACTAATTTACTGTAACATCCTCATGTGCAAGATTTAACATGTATCCTGGTATGCAGGAGAACCGTGCCAGGGACTCCAGCTGGCATCCAGACAGGAGCGATGTTTATGGCGCTAAATAGTATTACAGCTCATTATACTCAATCACAGAGGAGTAGAAAGATCTCCTAATCTCAGATCACTCTTGTGCCCGGGTCCTCCGCACCCCCTACGTGTAACCTGCTGCGGGCATTGTATGACTTATGGTTCGGCACTACTGAACCGTGGGTAAATTAGTGTTAATGTATTTAATAATGATAAATTAAGAAGCATGTACCCTGGTGGCCCAGTGGTAAGTCAGGATAAGGATGGCATGAGTTTGCCACCCTTCCTTCCCAGGAGCGGGGAATAAGAGCGGGCACTGACGACACCCCTCACAGGAAGCTCCGGCACAGGGAAGCCCAGAAGGTAGCGCCAGAGACCCCTCAGGTGGGGGAGGGGGGCTGGAAGTTTCTAATGAATCCTAATTGAGTGTGAGGATACAGTCACTGGCAGCAAAGAGGTGCTGCAGCAGTTACACACAGAGGTAAGCGTTTTCAGGTGCCACTGCAGGGGCTCTCATGGTGGCAGCGACTGATACCCTACAGCTAGGAACACCGTGGTAATGTGCTGTTATCGCCACAATTTATTATTAAAATACCACCTCCGCTTCCTGGCAATACGGCACTGGTAAGAATAGTATTACCGCGTGGCCGGCTCAGTCTCGGTGCTGCCTCCTGGGACTTTAATTCCTTATATATAAATAAAACAAATAAAAAAAACAATAATTTTGCAAGCTTTCCTCTATGGATAAATGGCTTTTAAAACATATATGTGAATTTTATTGGCTAAGATTAATTTAACATTTACCTGCCTCTCTCTGGCCCCCATCTATTAATGATGGCTATTGCAATGTATCACCCAGGACATTACCACCCATGATCGCATTGCAATATGCCATCATAGCGCCCGGATGTATCACCCGGGACATGCAGGGACACCTGTGATGTGGCCAGAGATATGCCAGGGCTGCTGCGCGTGCGCAGTCTTCAGTTGGCGTTAGCTGCGGTCCCTCCTTAATACATGTGGGGGATACTAAATATTGGTGGTTAACCCCCGAAACCGTGTGTTTTTGGGGATTATACCTCAAATATACAATGATAAATGGCCCCTTCTGTCCGCTCCTGAGCTGGGAACATAAGAGCTGGCAGCTGACACACAACTTTCCCAAATGCTGGCTGATGACTCACCACCAGCAGTCAGCGTTGCCAGGCCCCGCCCCTGGCGAGGTGACAACACCTTCCCATGTGCCCCGCTGCATTATTAATGCCTTAGTGATCGCTTTGTGCTGCTCTGAAAGGCAGGGGACACAATTCACCTATTACATGGAAGAGGTGCAGCTGAGGATTTGTGTGCGTAGACGTAGAGCGAGTTCACAAACTCCGCCATGGGGCGATTACAACAGGGTGAGGTTTCCCAGGCCCCAGGAGAGGAGTGAAAGTAATAACCTGATTATTATTAGCAAACGATATAAAAGTTGCACTCTACAAAATAGGACACGTGAGGTTTGGTATCTGGTGGTGCTGAGCTTATTACCCAGACTGGCTGGTGCTGCCGGTATCGCTAACCGATGGTCGCAATGGTGATCCTGTGCTTCGTCTATGGACGCTGCATACGGATCGCTATTGCTGTCCTATAGACGCCTCCTGCAGCATTTTTTGACGGACGGTATTGCACGGCAGTTTCCTTGCGTTTGTGTATTACCGCCCGGACTTACATCAGGCCCATAGAGCAAGCTCACGTTTCCATCTATCAGACACATTTATTATTTCCTGCGATATATACGGAATATACGTTTTGTATTACACTGGTAGGATTGTCCTTGTGCAGAGTACAGCGGTCACTGTTGTAGCCAGTATTCAGGAAACAATTGGATATAAAATGTTACTGTTTGTTTGACCTGTAAAAGTGATATAATATAACCATATGCCAATATTCTAGTACAGGCATTATCTACTGATTTGCAATTACTGTAACATCCGGATGTCTAAGCTATACACGTGTCCTCATACACCCAGGGGGAAATTTACTAAGAATCCTGTTTGGTGTCTATTTGACATTGCTGGTCATCGCCAGGACGTTTTACGATTCAAATCTCAAAGTTACTAAGAATCGTGATGGTCTGTCGTTTTTTTTATTTTCGATGTTGATCCTCTGCGAATTGTGGCGTTGATCATTTCTAATCGTATTGCTCTTTTGTCGCTTAAGCGCGTAAATCCAGCAATTTACCCATCAAATTTGGGGTACATGAAAATGGGTACTAGCATATTTTAAAGTTGCTAATATGAAGTTTTAAAAAATGAGAAAAATCCACCTTCCGCAACCACCTGCTATCCAAAAAACACCTGGGGCATACTTGGGGACCCCCCCTGGGTCTATTTCGCTAGTTTCAAAGTTTGTCCCCCAACTTTGTTTTTTTTTTGTCCCCAAAACAAAAGTACTTTTTTGGGGTGTCCTAAGGTACTTTTTAAAAACATTTTTGACACACATTACCTTTAGGGGACTGCCCAAGGGGTGCAGGGTGGTTTTTGGAAGTCTGCACCCCAAAACCCCAAATCTGCACTTTTTCTCACCACCTATTCAATGGAGATACTTTTTCGCCAGGTCTGTTGCATTGACTTTCCGCACCGGCAATAAGTCGGCCAAACTGAATACGGGGAAAAGTGGAATTGGCAAAAATGATGTCATCGACGAAAAATTATCGCCGAAAATGATTTTTCGCTTCTAATTGAATACGGCCCATGTGCTTTTGGGAAGTAATCTTATCTGTAATACCAGCAGAGGCATTCTGGGATGCTGATAATAACATTTATTTGATAATATTATAGTTTTAAAAGATACATTTATCCCCTAACCCAGACCCTGCTTTATCTGTGTACCCACCCCCCCATCTATAAAGCAGTTGTCTGCTCAGTTCTGCTTCCTCTGAGGATCATATAACCGTCATAGTGTCGCTTCTCACATAGAAGACTTCCGTCCTTTCAGGCCGAGTTGTTGGCGGATTCCTTTCATTGTCCATGACTGAAAGCCCAGTTGTAGACATACAATAGCAAATGCCAAATGTGCCAACCTGATTTACAGGAATAACCAGGAGATGTGGCATCGCGGCAGAGACTTCGGCGTAAGAACAGTCACCAGTCCCTCTTTATACTGTCAGAATAGAAAGTGAACTGAAAGGAAGATACTTCTCATTGTCTGTGCCCTGTGAACCTGTTCCCTCCCTAAATGTCAAACCGCAGGGCAGGGTGCCAGCAAATGCCCTCTGTGTGTGGGATATATATACGCTGGGTTTGGCTATTATACAGTATATGAATGATAACCCATAAAATCAGTAACTGAGGAACTGAAATACTCAGGGTAACCTGTCCGTAATTCTGTATACCCATTTCACCCTGGTAATCCTACGTAGCGCGCCAAGATGGCTGCCTCCTCTGGTACCTTTTGTGGGTGGAATATATAACCCGTGGAAGTTATTACCCAAAATGTCTGCACCAACCCTGCAATAGGTTGGTTTTCTATTTTCTGCAACACCAAATCCTTGTACAATGTACCATGTTTTCCGATTGTCTGTAAAGCGACTTTTACTGGGTACACACGGAACGATCTGTACCACCAACGACTTGAAAGATCTCTTTGAGTGAAGTCCTCCTGCCACATCTCTGAACAGGCAAAGTTGACAATATCGTCCAGATTGGCCCGCATGTACGGACGATCATAGATATCGTTATCGTTCATGCAGGAACGCACATCGTTGGTCGTTCACTGCATAAAAATGAACGATATATTGTTGAACGATATCGTTATCATTCATATCGTTCATAGATATCGTTATCGTTCATGCGGGAACGCGCATCGTTGGTCGTTCACTGCATATAAATGAACGATATATTGTTGAACGATATCGTTATCATTCATATCGTTCATAGATATCGTACCGTGTGTACGCACCCTAAAGGGGCATACACGCTTGACTTTTCGCTCCATGAGCGACATCGTTTAGTGTGTCCCCGGCAGGGGTGTGCTCGGTGTCGTTAACGACATTGAGCACACACACTGAACGATATCATTCACGATATCGCTCAGCGCCGGGCACCCTCCCTCATCCCCGAACATGCAACAACCTGACAATATCGTCAGGTTGGCCTGCATGTTCAGGCGATGAACGACAAAGACCAACGACCGGCGGGAGCGAGCATCGTCAGTAGTTGGTCGTTATCGTTCATCATTTTTGCATACAATTATCCGATATAGTGAACGACTGAACGATATCGTTATCGTTCAGTCGTCCAGAATATCGGCAAGTGTGTACGCACCTTAAAAGTCCTATGGGAGAAAAGCGCTATATAAATAAAATTATTATTAATATTCCCAACAGTCTTGGGGCCTATTCATCAAACTTATTTACCCCAATAATCATTTTTTTTTATTGAATGCTTAATTTTAATACTACGTGTTATGTTTTGCATATCAGCGCTTTCACTTCTAGTGCTGCCCTAATCCTCCCCCACGGTAAGTCTTAGGGGTAAATTTACTAAAGTGAGAGTTTTGAGAAGTGGAGATGTTGCCCATAGCAACCAATCAGATTCTAGCTATTATCTTCTAGAAGGTGCTAGTTAAATGTTAAGTAGAATCTGATTGGTTGCTATGGGCAACAACTTTATTTCTAAAAACTCTCACTTTAGTAAATTTACCCCTACGTGTCCCCACCTGGATCGCACCAGACAGCAGAATGAAATGATGTCGTCACCTGGGCTCTATTGATGGGTAATAAATCCAGATATACACGAATTTAGAAATACGTTGCACAATGAGATTCTATGGAACGTTGAAGCAACAGCTGAAGTCACGTATTATACAGTATATCATCACTGGATCCTCTGACAAATGGCCTTGTCACCATAAAACTCAATTTGCATTTAAATAAGTATAAAATGGGCTTTTACACCAAGAATATGAAGGGTGCGTATTTAGCAAACTTAGATACAGGTCCTATATATTGTGGATGCGGAATGCTGTTCCTGAGCCCAATCAGGTGTGACTCTTGGTCAGGGGGCGACAGACTATGGGGTCTATTTACTAAGCAGTGTTAGGAGACAGAGTGAAAAGTGATAAGAAAGTGATAAGGTGCCAGCCAATCAGCTCCCAACTGTCATCTCACAGGCTGTGTTTGAAAAATGACAGTTGGGAGCTGATTGGCTGGCACCTTATCACTTTTCACTCTGTCTCCTAACACTGCTTAGTAACTAGACCCCTGAATTTGGTACTTCAATAAAAGTCATGCTCAGCACATACAGCACTCAGGGGTCTAGTTACTAAGCAGTGTTAGGAGAAGTGAAAAGTGAAGAGTGAATAGTGATAAGGTATCAGCCAATCAGCTCCTAACTATCATCTCACAGGCTGTGTTTGAAAAATGACAGTTAGGAGCTGATTGGCTGGTACCTTATCACATTTCACTCTTCACTATTCACTTCTCCTAACACTGCTTAGTAAATAGACCCCTCAGTATGCTTGAAACGGATTCCCCTTTCCCACTAAAATCCCAGGTCAGAGCCCATTCACACCCGCACTCACATGGCCTATATCTCGGGTAGTTACCGTGTCCAACCCTTGTCGTTAGATGGGTTGGATTGGCGGGGCACTCGACCCGGGTTATTTCTCAAGGACCCTTTCACACCGAGCTGCGACCTGGGTCCACCCGGCAATAACCCGGGTTGTTTTGGCGGTGTGAAGGGGTGTAACCTGACAAGTGACTGATACATGTTCCCTTTGTCACCTCACTTCCCCCCAAGATCTTTCCTCACAAAGTGGATATTCTGAGCCAGAGGGATCTGTGCGCATCAGATTCAGATGACGAATCTTTGCATACAGCGCGGTTTTGCGTATGTCCGTCCTATTCAAAGTAAGACAGATCTTGGCCGGATATATTTATCTGTGAAATTTGGCGTTTTGGGGTGGGAACTGGAGCGACGATGGGGAAGGGAAACTTGTTTCTGACGGATTTCTTGCCCATGTAATGGGGCTGGTGCAAATGCCGATGATGACAGCTGGCGTAAAGTTAATAGGCGGCGCGTCTTCCCGCTTGCAGATGTACGGACTCACGCATTAGATGAACGGAATCTCGCATTAACATACGATTGTAAATCTGGCTTCTCACAAATATAGCCACTCTATTTGCGCCTCAGAATGAGCCCCAATATCAGGATGAAAAGGAAAAAAAAAAAGGTATGCAATGCTTAGGCGCGGCAGCACGAACCGCTATTCTGACTTTACATGCGCATATGCAAACAAGCATATTAAGGCATCATGTTGCCTATGTACGGGCGTATAAGGAGACAACCATTTTTTTTTTTGCACAGAATTGTAAGTAACCCTCAACATCTCTCAGACATGGGAGTATCATCATTATCAACAAAACATAACTTGAATTGGGTTTACAATGGAGGAACCCTCACCTCAGGCAGCCAGTTGCATTGTAAAATATGTCAGCATCGGACAAGATCTCATGCTTGGAGTACTCCCCTTCACTCCAGCCGGAACACGGTATGATGATGCTGGTAGTCAGGGGGCGCAAGGCGTCTCGGACCAGCATACCCTTCAGCTGGTCATTAGATGATAAGTTCCAGAGTAACCCTACAATGCCAGACATGAGATTGAGGAGACAAATATTATACCGGCACATAAACGCTGACTGTTAAGAGCAACGACGAAGTAATGATACTGATATACATGTTCCATGTATGAAAAGACATAAATATAACTCTGACTAATGGAGCCGAAGGACTGAGCTTGATTTTCAGCATGAAGACAGACCGTGAAACGGGAGCCTCGCAATCCTTTCATTTTAAAGGTTTTAAGCAGGAGGTGTCTATTGGGAGCAGAAAAGGGGGCCTTGGAGGGCCAACCTGGCATTGCCAGGCTCCTCTCACCCCCTGCACAGCCTACAATGATACTCCTATATAGCTTAGTTCTAAAGGTCACTACAATTCCAAATACACATAATATTTCAGTTTGCCAGCTGCAATACATATATTCAACCTGCGGGGAGCGCTGTATATTACACTGTGTGTAGAGCGTATGGGTTTGAATTGAATAGAGGTCCATTAATTTAGAGTCGAAGTTGTTGGCTGGGAAAGTACCTGCAAAATAGGAAGCAGGATATATAATTTGGCAGCAGACATTTTTTGCTGGTAAACAGTTTTATTATGGTGAAAGAGGGAGGGGAGGTAAGCTATTCCCTGGGAACAGTGGGCCTGATTCAGACCCGCTCTCGAGCGCTATTCGCTCGCAAGCGGGTCGATGGTGGCCCAGTGCGCATGACGGAGCCAGCTCCGTCGTGCGCATGCGCGAGACCCGGATAGCGACGGGGAAGCCGTCGCTCCGGGTCTCGCTACAAAGGGGGCATGCTGTCGATGTTGAGTGGCAGCACGCCCCCTTTGGTGGGCGGGCCGGGGGCGTGGTTGCCCAGATGGAGGCATTCCCATGGGAACGCCTACCGTCTGGGGCCAGCCCCACTGACATCACAAGTGATGTCAGTGGGAGTGCTTTCGTCTCTGTTAGAGCCGAAAGCTCTCTGGGGCTTGCGGCAACGAGACCCTACCACAAGGGTCTCGTCGCAAGCCCGATGGTCGCGATGGTTTTGACCATCGCGACCATCATCATGGACGCTCGCATAAGCTGTGGGTGGTAACCCACAGCTATGCGAGCGTCCAAGAGGCCGCAACATTAAAAAAAAAAAAACGCCCTGATTCAGAGCGGGCGCTAGTTCAGAGTGTCCGGCTCTGAATCAGGACCAGTGTGCAAATAAATCACTCCTGAAGATATATATTGGAGATTAAAGAGCACTTTCCTCAGAAGTCAATTCCCCAGAATGTGAGCAGCTTATTTGCTTATTGTCTGACCAATAAATCCCTCGGTAGTACAGCAGGTAGGGATGGATGGTAGTATTCCAGCTTGACGAATAGTAATTCAATTATTTATTCACTGTAGTTGCTTCGGCCTTGAGATAGTGTCAGATAGGAGCCCAATCACATTTATTATCACCCTGACATTGTGTCCTCTTATCTGGCAGTAACTACATTAGCAATACTGGATGTGAGATAGGGATGGAATTGTTACAGGGGAATAATGTGGATTAGGATACACCAGGGACTAAATGCTTCTTCTGACCTGCCGGATGCCCAGTGTAACAATGTAACCAGACTCTAATAGTGCGCCACCCCCGCCGCCATCAGTGACTCACCAGGGTCTCCAGACCTTGGAATTTTAAGCCAGGAGATACCAGGGAGCAGTCAGGATAAATAATGTAATCATTGGTGATAAGAACTGGGAGAAAGAGATCCCTGGCACGCTTACTGTCTCGTCTTTAGGTTCACCAACATCTAACGTACAGCGGGCCATATTCAGGTTGCATCGCACGGCTGTGTTTGCACGCAGCCGGTCGAAGTTTTTTGCTCTGTGCACACGCATGCATTGCATTGTGCGTGCGCAAACCGGCCGCTGCGATCAAGGAAGCGATCGCAGTCAGCGCGCAGTCCAATAGCGTAGTGATTGACATGAAGTGACCATTTAGGGGTGGAGAGGGGGGGGTGGTCGGTGGAACGCCTGTGCGTTTGAACGCCGTTACAGGGGCGTGCATAATTAAGCCCCTGTGATTGCATACGCTGGCAGAGGTCTAGACGGCGACAGGAAGTTTAGCATTGTGAGTTCGGGTCAGGTCACCCACATCTGTGCCGATGGTTCCGATATTACTCAATGGTACCGATGTTATCACTGACTTGCGGGTGCATGTCATGGGAAGTGGGCGGCTTTATACAGTGATGGGCGTCTTGGTATAGTGCTGCGGTTGCCGTGCGATTGCATTCATTAGGATATTTTCGCAGCGAGCGGGTGCGTGCATACGCAGCCGTGCGATCCGTGCTGAACCAGGCCCAGTGTGTATGAGAGAAAGTGACTATATTCCTGGACTAATTAGCCTACGCAGGGTCACACGTGCAGGGGTGACTGTCATATTTTGCATATTGTTTGTGTTTTGGGGGCTATATTGGGACAGTTTGCCAATATCACCAAAGAAATATGAAACGCCCCCTCTCCTCAATAAAAAGCTGACCCTCTCCATTCAATTCCTGGGGTGTCACCCACCCCCATAAATATATCAAAGTACAGAAAAACAAATGGGATTTAGAGTAGGGCGCTTATCTTACATAACAGTCTCTGATAGTAGAAACAAATACTAGAAATGTCCCATAAAGTCTCTGCAGGTTTATATATTTGCCCACAGCCAATATTTCTGAAAGACTTGTAGGAATGTCCTTGTCGTCTCTCCCCCAGCACGGTACTTATGAGAAAAAAAATTCCAATGTGTGGAAACTTCTTTCTAAACACAAAACTAAAAGGGAAGGGAATCCATCTATATCCCACAAAAAACTGCTCACTAGTGGGGTGTACTTTAATTCCATATGTATCATGGGATCCCCTCTGTGACGTCACCAATCCTCAGAGTTTCCCACAACCAAGATAGAGTCAAAGAAATAGTAACCGTCGTACCCCACTCACTATGTCAATAGTATTCTTAAGTATATAAAGTTTTCTTTTTCATCTGCGTACCGTACTCACGTGAAGTAAGTAGACGTTGATCCCATAAAGGTATCTTTTAATGGCAATCCCAACTTCACAGATGAAAGAAACTATGTTATATCTCAGGAGACCACACGCTCCAGCCTATGATATATCTCAGGAGACCACACGCTCCAGCCTATGATATATCTCAGGAGACCACACGCTCCAGCCTATGATATATCTCAGGAGACCACACGCTCCAGCCTATGATATATCTCAGGAGACCACACGCTCCAGCCTATGATATATCTCAGGAGACCACACGCTCCAGCCTATGATATATCTCAGCCTCAGGAGACCACACGCTCCAGCCTATGATATATCTCAGGAGACCACACGCTCCAGCCTATGATATATCTCAGGAGACCACACGCTCCAGCCTATGATATATCTCAGGAGACCACACGCTCCAGCCTATGATATATCTCAGGAGACCACACGCTCCAGCCTATGATATATCTCAGCCTCAGGAGACCACACGCTCCAGCCTATGATATATCTCAGGAGACCACACGCTCCAGCCTATGATATATCTCAGCCTCAGGAGACCACACGCTCCAGCCTATGATATATCTCAGCCTCAGGAGACCACACGCTCCAGCCTATGATATATCTCAGCCTCAGGAGACCACACGCTCCAGCCTATGATATATCTCAGGAGACCACACGCTCCAGCCTATGATATATCTCAGGAGACCACACGCTCCAGCCTATGATATATCTCAGCCTCAGGAGACCACACGCTCCAGCCTATGATATATCTCAGGAGACCACGCGCTCCAGCCTATGATATATCTCAGCCTCAGGAGACCACACGCTCCAGCCTATGATATATCTCAGGAGACCACACGCTCCAGCCTATGATATATCTCAGCCTCAGGAGAACACACGCTCCAGCCTATGATATATCTCAGGAGACCACACGCTCCAGCCTATGATATATCTCAGCCTCAGGAGACCACACGCTCCAGCCTATGATATATCTCAGGAGACCACACGCTCCAGCCTATGATATATCTCAGGAGACCACACGCTCCAGCCTGTTATATGTCTGGAAACCATACGCTTCAGTCACTGATACACAGTATCTCTGGAGACCACACGCTGCATATCTAGAGCCCATACCTGTGATCTGTCTCTTTATCTCCACATCCTGGGTCTCTCTGAGTAGGTTGAGAAGAGTGGGCATCCCGCGCTGTTCGCAGACCTCCAGCTTGTTGTCATTATCCTCAAACACCAGGTTCCTGAGGGCGGCACAGGTCACCCGCTGAACTTCCTCATTGCTGTAGTTCAAAAGTCGGATCAGCCTCGAGATCCCACCCAGAGTGTAAACCTGCAAAACACACCACAGAGAGGTACATGGCATTAGAAGAACACACCGAGCACAACACGACAGCCAGTGGTTCCTCTGGCAGATATTCCATAACAATCATACATATTTATCTGCTGAGCAACTCAGTGCCATGGCCAGGGCCGTACTGAGATATATGGGGGCTCCAGAACAAGTTCAGGTGCTTTACAGCCCACTGATTACCCAGGGCAAGTATAGCATCATCCACCAGTGGTGCCCCATTCAGCCGGGAATATACACTTCTGGCAAACGCATCAATAAAGTTATTTTTATGGGGGCAGATATTTCTCCTATGCTTTCAAGACTCTCTCCTAGCCTATTACAGGACAATGCTCGGAGCTGTCTGGTATGTGAAATGGCTGATGACCGAGGACAAGTAAATTCAAATAACAACAACTTAAATGCTGTGACTCTGAGATAAAGACTTTGGAGCTCATTCAGACCCGCTCGCTAGATGCGTTCGATCGCACCCAGCGTACGCAAATCCAGCGTACGCCCAGCAAGGCAGGCGATCGTACGGCATGGCATTAGCACACCCACTATGCCTTGGCGTACGATCACTTAGCGTATGCAGACGCCCACCAGCCATTCATAAGACGCCCACTTGCACACGTCATCTCCTGGAAGAGCATGAAACCACTGGTACATCGGGTACCATCGGATGCGATCGCAGCGCTTGAGGTTGAGCATACCCTCCCTGAAGCACTGCGATCATTTCAGTGTGAAATACAACCAGGTGATGTGTACTATAACGCTGCCTGTTAATTATGCACGCCTCTACAACGGCGTTGATACGGTCAGGCACGCCTGCGTTCGCACCTCCACTCCCCCGTTTCTAGTGGCCAGCCCCTGTCACCAGCCACAAACGGCCTCTCCTGTCACTCACACTGCTAAGCTGTCTGTGCGCAGCGAGCGATCGCTTCCCGATCTCTCGCACTGGTTCGTGCACTGCGATGCATACGCCTGCGCACAATGCGAAAATAGCCGGCTACGAGCGAACGCATCCTAGCGAGCGGGTCTGAATCAGGTCCTTTGTTTCAGCAAGATGGGTAGAACAATTGCCGAACTGCAGCCAAGGACTTGAGACGAGATACAGAACTATGCCGGCTTGGCTTCTATTCAGCTATTCATTACCCAGAGGGTTCTCTGTTAATTAAAAAATTGGAGGACCTGCTCTTATAATATGATGACCCTGATAACAGAGGATGAGGATATATGTTGGTATGAACAGGGTTAATTTCTAACATATTTTCTGAGAGGATCTGCAGTAAGACACTGGATAAATACCCTTTATCTCTCAAATAATGTCTCCGACGTATATCATGAACACATTCAATCAGACCCGCTTTAAAAGTAGGGACACTTTAAGACGTACCCTGGATTGAGCTTGATCAAGCTGTCAGTTTGCCACCACATGCCCTAAACAGACTCCCCAAGCCCCCGACTACTTTGTGCCACCGAAAACCCTGACTGCTCAAAGAAAATAGGACAGGCGGGGGTTATGTGTAAGCACAAACAGCAGTACAAATAAGAATACTATGCTATAAAGCTCCCATCTGTTTTTAAAGTCCATCAATAACATTCTGGTCCAATGAGCGTCGGACAATGGAGGCCCAGGACTTTTTGCCCCTCGAACAAGCCTGCTGCGACAAACTAAACCAAAGCAGACTGCTACAAGGGGACAGTGAATTTTGGAAATATATTTGGGATTACAGAAGGGATTACTGACTGCTGCCCTGACCAAGCAGCTTTGTGACTCTCCTACTGTTCCATGAGAACGTTTTTTTAGTTCTTGTGTGAAATTCCAGCCGTCATGTCAGGCTAAATCGCATTCCCCTCCCTGAGATCATCTTAGCTGCTAGAGAAGAAAGGGACGGATAGAATTAAAGGATGGCTATTGTTAAAAACTGTACTTACAATTAAAAATAATATAACATTACAGTAACTGGGTTTCACTGAGTGATTTGTTAGGAGAATTTCACGTTAGTATGTTGCCGTCTATGGGCCGGATTTACATTTGATGCAAACGCATTTGTGCGATGTTAGGATTCGCCTTGGTGCAAAACTGCCATAGCGTACACGTGCAAAATTGGCATCCGTATGTAGACTTGCACGGACCATGCACTTGTGGCCCCTTGTGCTTGGAGAGGCGGATCAGGGGCGTTACAGTGGAAGCGGCATGCGGGTGTAAAAGTTAAGTACGCCCCTATAGGAGGCATCTTATTTTGAGATACGAACCCTGAAATACAATAATTGAAGGACGCTAATTCTGCAGCTACATAACCTTGGGTGTAAGTGTTGGAGTTACATATATGCTAAATAAATATAAGGTTGCTATTAACTTGCTAGTGCAAGGGTAGGCAACGTCCGGCACGCCATTTGCTGAGCAACTACACATCCCAGCATGCCCTAACAGCAAAACTGCGTCAGGGCATGCTGGGATGTGTAGTTCCACAGCAGCAGGAGTGCCGCCCCTTGCCATTAAAGTATGCACTTTGTAGCATGTCCTTCCCTGTTGTTTAGAGAACGTATGAAGCTCACAACAAATGTTTCTGATGTACAGCCAGTAGGCGTGGGCCGGGCACGCAGGTCATAGTGGTTTCCATATCCCCCAGCCCTACTGAGAACGCTGTATTGTACAATGCCATGCTATCAAGCTGGAACATGTGCCGGGGAACAGTGTATCAGAAGAAACGGCTCAAACTCCGAATCCACTTTATTGGTATTATCTTTTATTCTTTAAAAGCGCCGATATATTACGCAGCGCTGTACATTGCTGGACTCATGAGACAGACAAAGGTAAGTATGGCACTGCCCAAATGAGCTTACTCTCTAAGTGATGTGGGGAAAACTTTATGCATAGGGTAGATGTAGTTGTTAGAGGGGGTACATGTTCATGGATACAGGCAGCTTATAATCATAGGTATAGGGGCCTATTCATCATCGGAGGCCGTATGAAGTAATGATCTTCGCTGCGAGGGATACTTAAGTGTCCAAATCGCAGCGGGGGACAGATTACACCGGAGCAATGATGAATTGCTCCGGTGTAATCTGTCCCCCGCTGCGATTTGGACACTTAAGTATCCCTCGCAGCGAAGATCAATACTTCATACGGCCTCCGATGATGAATAGGCCCCTATACCTATGATTATAAGCTGCTGTCCCCTCGATCATTATCGCAGCTACAGATGTAGCTGCGTTACTTACCTTCTCCTCGTCGGCCAGGCTACGCAGGCGTGAACCGAGGTGATGCATGCGCACAGCCGCCGGGGAGTCCGTGAGAAGGCGGCAGAGGGATTCGCTCAGATCCCTCTTCGCATCCCCAGAACTCCTTCCCATAAGAAGGAGCGGGGCTACGAGAGGAAGCACTGGCCCTCATTCAGACCCACTCGCGAGCGGCTGTCCGCTCGCAAGTGGGTCGATGGTCCCCACTGTGCATGCGCACGACGGAGGGAGCTCCGTCGTGCGCATGCGCGAGACGCGACGAGCGAAGGACTTTCCTTCGCTCGTAGTGTCTCATCAAAGGGGGCGTGCTGTCGATGGTGACTGACAGCACGCCCCCTTTGGTGGGCGTGCCGGGGGCGTGCCTGCCAGACGGAGGTGTTCCCAAGGGAACGCCTACCGTCTGAGTCCGGCCCCACTGACATCACTAGTGATGTCAGTGGGAGTGATTTTGGCTCTGATAGAGCCAAAATCACTCCTGGCCTTGCGGTTGAAAAACCCAACCGCAGGCTTTCACTCGCAGTTTCGATGGTCGCAATGGTCAAGACCATCGCGACCATCATCCTGCACGCTCGTATATGCTGTAGGTGGTGACCCACAGCTATACGAGCGTCCAGGAGGACGCTCCATATTAATGGAGGTGGGCCCTGATTCAGAGCGAGCGCTCTGGTCAGAGCGTCCGGCTCTGAATCAGGGCCACTGTCTGAACATGGGGTTTGTTCTCAGGAGCAAACTCCGAAAACTTTTCATTTTCGGAGTTTGATTAATATCAGGGGGTCCTATCGGATCCCTGATGATAAATGGCCCGGTAACTAAAATATGCAGAAACGAGTGTTGCCGCATGGTTACCAGGCCATTTATCACTGATGAATAGGTTCCATAGTCTTAGTTCCGGATTCAGGGCAGTTAGTGATTATGGGGACAGTACTAATTCCTGGCTATAGGCAGTTAGTGATTATGGGGACAGCACTAATTCCTGGCTATAGGCAGTTAGTGACTATGGGGACAGCACTAATTCCTGGCTATAGGCAGTTAGTGATTATGGGGACAGCACTAATTCCTGGCTATAGGCAGTTAGTGATTATGGGGACAGCACTAATTCCTGGCTATAGGCAGTTAGTGATTATGGGGACAGCACTAATTCCTGGCTATAGGCAGTTAGTGATTATGGGGACAGCACTAATTCCTGGCTATAGGCAGTTAGTGATTATGGGGACAGCACTAATTCCTGGCTATAGGCAGTTAGTGATTATGGGGACAGCACTAATTCCTGGCTATAGGCAGTTAGTGATTATGGGGACAGCACTAATTCCTGGCTATAGGCAGTTAGTGATTATGGGGACAGCACTAATTCCTGGCTATAGGCAGTTAGTGATTATGGGGACAGCACTAATTCCTGGCTATAGGCAGTTAGTGATTATGGGGACAGCACTAATTCCTGGCTATAGGCAGTTAGTGATTATGGGGACAGCACTAATTCCTGGCTATAGGCAGTTAGTGATTATGGGGACAGCACTAATTCCTGGCTATAGGCAGTTAGTGATTATGGGGACAGCACTAATTCCTGGCTATAGGCAGTTAGTGATTATGGGGACAGCACTAATTCCTGGCTATAGGCAGTTAGTGATTATGGGGACAGCACTAATTCCTGGCTATAGGCAGTTAGTGATTATGGGGACAGCACTAATTCCTGGCTATAGGCAGTTAGTGATTATGGGGACAGTACTAATTCCTGGCTATAGGCAGTTAGTGATTATGGGGACAGCACTAATTCCTGACTATAGGCAGTTAGTGATTATGGGGACAGCACTAATTCCTGGCTATAGGCAGTTAGTGATTATGGGGACAGCACTAATTCCTGGCTATAGGCAGTTAGTGATTATGGGGACAGTACTAATTCCTGGCTATAGGCAGTTAGTGATTATGGGGACAGTACTAATTCCTGGCTATAGGCAGTTAGTGATTATAGGGACAGCACTAATTCCTGGCTATAGGCAGTTAGTGATTATGGGGACAGCACTAATTCCTGGCTATAGACAGTTAGTGATTATGGGGACAGTACTAATTCCTGGCTAAAGGCAGTTAGTGATTATGGGGACAGTACTAATTCCTGGCTATAGGCAGTTAGTGATTATGGGGACAGCACTAATTCCTGGCTATAGGCAGTTAGTGATTATGGGGACAGCACTAATTCCTGGCTATAGGCAGTTAGTGATTATGAGGACAGCACTAATTCCTGGCTATAGGCAGTTAGTGATTATGGGGACAGTACTAATTCCTGGCTATAGGCAGTTAGTGATTATGGGGACAGTACTAATTCCTGGCTATAGGCAGTTAGTGATTATGGGGACAGTACTAAGTCCTGGCTATAGGCAGTTAGTGATTATGGGGACAGTACTAATTCCTGGCTATAGGCAGTTAGTGATTATGGGGACAGTACTAATTCCTGGCTATAGACAGTTAGTGATTATGGGGACAGTACTAATTCCTGGCTATAGGCAGTTAGTGATTATGGGGACAGTACTAAGTCCTGGCTATAGGCAGTTAGTGATTATAAGGACAGCACTGGGCAGTTGGTGATTAAAGACCCTGTGCTAGTTTTTGGCTCTTTGTTGTTGGTGATTAAAGACCCTACGCTAGTTCCTGGCTCTGGGCAGTTGGTCACTATAAGGGCAGAGCTAGTTCCCGGCTCTGGGCAGTTGGTGATTATGTGGATAGCATTAGTTTCTGGCTCTGGGCAGTTGGTTATCATAGGGACATTACTAGTTCTTGGTGATTATAGGGACCGAGCTAGTTCCTGGCTCTGGTCAATTAGTGATTATATGGGTAGTGCTAGTTCCTAGCACTGGGCAGATTACAGGCACTTTGCTAGTTTTTGGCTCTTTGTAGTTGGTGATTACAGTGACAGTGCTAGTTCCTGGCTCTGGGCAGTTGGTCACGATAAGGTCAGAGTTAGTTCCCGGCTCTGGGCACTTGTTGTTTATAGGGACAGCGCTAGTTCATGGCTCTGGGCAGTTGCTGATTATAGGGATAGCACTAGTTTCTGGCTCTGGGCAGATGTAGATTATAGGGACAGTACTAGTTCCTGGCTCTGGAATGTTGGTGATTATTGTGTTAATTCCTGACTCTGGGCAGTTGGTGATTATAGGGACAGTGGGTCTGATTCAGACCCGGACGCTATTTGCGGATGTTCGTTCTGAAAAAGGGGCCGAATATTTAAATTGAGCGCTCGCTCTTTGCGGTCTGTTGACGCCTCTATGTCTATGCGAGCGTCCGAAAAATGCGCTCGCTATTTTGTAAAAACGCCCCTTTGCCGTTCGCATCATACGTCATCTCCTGTATTTATTTGATTAATCGGGAACATCGAAAGGCATCTGAACTGCTCGCAGTGTTTGTGGTAGGATTTACTTCCCGCTATCACTGCGAGCAGTTCAGGCTACAAGACAACCAAGTGACGTGGTCGATGACGCTCCTTTACTAATTATGCACACCCATTAAACGCCCGTTTTGACCGTTTGGCACGCCTGCGTTCGGATCTCCACTCCCCCGCTTTCAACCACCTTCCCCTGTTACCACCCACAAACGCCTCATTCTGTCACTCAAATTATCAGCCCCTCGCTGTTTTACGAGCGCACGATTTCCGACCGCAATGACTGGTTCACGCATGCGCATTACGACCCATACACATGCACAGTTTTGCGAACATCGCTCAGAGCGAACGAGCGGCCGCTTACGAGCGGCTCTGAATCAGGCCCTGTGTTAGTTCCTAGCTCTGGGCAGTTGGTGATTATAGGGACAGTGTTAGTTCCTAGCTCTGGGCAGTTGGTGATTATAGGGACAGTGTTAGTTCCTGGCTCTGGGCAGTTGGTGATAATAGGGACAGTGTTAGTTCCTAGCTCTGGGCAGTTGGTGATTAAAAGCCCATTGTTAGTCACTGCCAATTTTGTGGTCTGAACTAATAAACAGGAGAATGCAGCTTGCTAATTCACTATACGCTTTGTACCTCATGCCTCACAGATCCTACAGTAGCTTAGTGAAGTGATGGGAAGAATGTCGCTTCAACCCACACACTGCCTGCCTCATGCCTCACTGACATCACTGGGCAGGAGGTGACTGGTGCTGGTTAATAAGAATCTATGCAGAATAACCCACTTATTAAATTAATCGTAACGGTCACTGAGCACCGGACACCCGCCCTTTACACGCACTCACCCGTCTCCTGGCCTCCGTCTTCTGGAAGCATTCGTGCTGAATGAAACTGGCCGCGGCCGACAGCAGGTACGGGGAGGTAGACTCGTTCTGCAGCAGGCTCACAGCCCTCTCCAGGGTCATGTCCTCCTCGGTCATCGCTGGGGCCGATGCTCTGAAACACATACAGGACAGCAGGACAACCTCATTAAGGGTTAAATTCAGAGAACTCCACCGACCAGACAGATTGGTGCCATCTTGCTGCCCTTAATACGACAACAGATCGAGTCACTACAGGTCTGAGCTCATTTGCTGTCGCATCCAAGATGCCTGATAGGAAACAGACCTGGCCGGACTGCGAATTCTCTGACGATGGAGCTCATGCAATTATACAGACTGTTTTAATCTGCAGGAAAGTCCAGGATGGTTCAATGAGATTTATCCAGACAGCTTCACTCATTCTGCTGCGCCAGGGGCTTGCCCAACAGTAGTGGGACTACGAATCCCAGCATGGCGTGCCAGTCATATGGTCTTAGTAATACTATTGCATCAAAGCCAGACAACCTATGTCTCTCCAGACCAAGCACTGCACCACTACCACTGGAAAGCCACAAGTTTCTCAGAAGAGAACGTCATGCAGGTCAACAGCAGATGTACAGTATTAGGACAGACTTATATACAAACTCTTATCAGGGGAAAGCGGGCACTGTCACTGTGAGGTGTATGAGGGGTGGTTTGGGTTAAGTAGCATATGGGTCCTTTCTAAGGGCATGTGGCATCTTTTTGATAATGTGCATTGCTTAAACTCATTGCCGAGAAAAATGGCAATTCATTTTGGTGGTTCGAGGGCCATGAAGTGTATTAGGGTGTCCATCACTGGCCTAGAACATAGACATTTATCTGTTTCATTGCCCAATTACAAAGTAGCTGTCCAACGTAGAACTGAACCAGCTGCCCCACTCATGATAATTCTGCCCGCTCACTGACCAATCCTGCCCCTCATTCTGAGCACCAGGTGACGGGACCTTTTTCTCATGTGGGTGGCGAAATTGGGAAGACCAGGCGGTTTGGCATTCAAGCCTAGATGCTGGAACACATGGTGGCCAAGGGGCGCAAATAAACATTTGTTGGTCCCACGGAATTTTTTTTTGCAAGGGCTACCATGTGCTGCCTAAGGGAGCAGAAAACTCTTATACACATCGAGCTTCAATAGAAGAGATGGGTCCCCACCAGCTACAGGTCCTGTAGCAGCCACGCTCCCCCCTAATATGCTAGATATGCTATTGATGGGGGCCTTTTATATTGGCTTATTCAAATAACCAGCTACACATATAGTCACCTCTCATCGGTCAACTAGATTTTTTGTGGATGCCTGAAAACAGCCCAATAAATCTCAATCAGGTTATTCTCAGGCATGGTGTCTGTCCTGGTGTCAAAGCAGCAGTGATATCAGGAAAATAACGGATATTACCGCAGAAGACCATAGTATTTTATTAAATTGGACCACGCTCTCCAACCAATTGTTCCAGCTGCGGCCACCATCTTAACAACCAAAATGATTGATGGACTGCTTGGTTGAATTCGCCCAGATTGGATCGGTTAGGATGAAGATAGCTACTGATGGATCTAGAAGATCTTGCAAAGACTACAGCTAGTTCAAATGCAAACCGTTGCTCTTTGACCACTCGTATTAATTATCTTGGCTTACCCGGCATGAGAGTCCAGGCGTCCACCATCATGTTGGATCTGTACGCTTGCACTGCCAGTGGCCGCAGCCATTCCAGCTGTTATGGTCCCCGTCTTCCCACCCATGTCCATGCCTCGAGCTGCTGAAGGTGGCTGGAAATATTCTCTTCCGGAGACTGTGGTCCTCTGGACGGTCTGTTGGTAGCCAGCCCTACCAGACACCATCTGTGGGTGCATTCTGGTTATGACCTGGCCAGCAGCTGCAGCAGTCTGGTAGTTCTCCTTCTCCAGAAGGTTATTCAGACTTCGGCTATTCCGCTGCTGGTAGATAGGTTTTGCCGGACTGGTGGGGCCGCTTTGAAATACCGAATCTTGGTCAGACTGGTTGGACTTCTTGACAGTGCTTTGCCGAGCTCTAGCTGCGGTTCCAAATTCTGAGTGAGAGTATCTTATTGGTGCGACGCCGTACTGTCTGTGTTCCGAATGCCTCAGTGTTCTTTTCCTTTGCTCGTATGCAGCCGATCCAGCCTCCCGTTCCGGAGAAATATCCATTCTCACCAGGGGTCTGCTCTGGCTCGTGTCCTGCTCGTTAGCCCAATGACTGTACGTTGAGTAACTCCTGGCCCATCCATTCTCCTGCCTTCTGTTACTGTACTGTGTCTGGCCACCTCCACCATTCTCGTAAATGGATGACGAGTAGTCCTGTCAAAAAAAGGATTGAAAAAGTTACCCGAATATTGTTATAAGAACTTTTCCTTTACAGCAATGCAGAGATAAGAGGTGATCTTGAAATATTAAAATAGACTTTACATAGCCAGGCACTTTTCATCGAATTACAGTATAAATATTTGGGGGTGGATTTCCTAAAGGTTCTATAATAGACAAGTCGTGTTAGTTACCCATAGCAACCAATCAGATGCTGTCTATCATTTTCTAGGACACAATAGAGAAATGATAGACAGAAGCTGATTGGTTCCTATGGGTAACACCACTTGCCTATTTTAGAAGCTTCAGTACATCTACCCCTTCTGACCAGAGCGCTCGCTCTGAATCAGGGCCGTCCTTCTCTTTTTTTAGAGCGGCCTCCTGGTCGCTCGCATAGCTGTGGGTGACCACCCACAGCTATAGTGAGCGGCCAGGAAGATGGTCGCGATGGTCAGGACCATCGCGACCATCGGGCTTGCGATGAGACCCTTGTGGTAGGGTCTCGTTGCCGCAAGCCCAAGAGAGCTTTTGGCTCTGACAGAGCCAAAAGCACTCCCACTG
Source organism: Taudactylus pleione (assembly GCA_031769625.1). NCBI lineage: Eukaryota > Metazoa > Chordata > Amphibia > Anura > Myobatrachidae > Taudactylus > Taudactylus pleione. The sequence continues at coordinate 3,062,242 of JAUIMM010000633.1, forward strand.
ACATCACTGGTGATGTCAGTGGGGCCGGCCCTAGACGGTAGGCGTTCCCATGGGAACGCCTCCGTCTGGGCAGCCATGCCCCCGGCCCGCCCACCAAAGGGGGCGTGCTGTCACTCAACATCGACAGCACGCCCCCTTTGTAGCGAGACTCGGAGCGTCGGCTTGCCCGTTGCTATCCGGGTCTCGCGCATGCGCATGACGGAGCCGGCTCCGTCATGCGCATGCGCACTAGGCCAACATCGACCCGCTTGCGAGTGCATGGCGCTCGCGAGCGGGTCTGAATCAGGCCCTTAGACTGAACCTTTATTAGTTGACAATTCTGTTTTAGAACTGATCCTTAGGGGTAAACTTACTACGAATCGTGTTTGAAGACTAACTGGAATCGCTGGACATCGCCAGAACTTTTAATATCAAAACCCAAACTTACTAATCAGCGTATTTGACTGACTACTTACATTCGATGGTGATGTTCAGTTTAAGGCTGGATTACAATATGGCAGGGGGACCCCACGTTATGTGCTTCCCTGCTATAGTGTAAGTCCCTGTGGCTGGTTCAGGAAAATAGGGGGGACCTTACACTGATTTTCCCCCTGATTCCAGTACCAGACCGGGCTCAGAGGTCCAGGCTGGTCAAGCTTTTGGGGAGGGGACCCCAATCTGCGCAGTGCCTCAGTCAAACACCCTACCCACAGGCCGGTCTATGTATTTTGTGCATTGTGCAGTTTTGTTGTGATTTTGATCATGTTTGACAAGAAGACTCTAAGTAAATCCGTGATTTGTATTTGAGTCAGTGTTAATGATACAATGTTTGGTCCAATGGTGTATTGTGCCGAATTGGTGAGATAAGACGTGTTTGCCCTCGATTTGGGCTTTAGTAAATCTAAAATTTTGCAAAATCACGGGGTAAATGCAGAAAAACACCAAATCAACCACAAACGATTCCTAGTGAATTTAGCCCTTAATGTTTTTGATTGGTCTTAATGATCCTTCTGAATCTTTTACTAAATTCTTTTAAAAAAAAATGTTCCTTTCTGTGTTTTCACTAATGCTGCGTTGTAGAATTTGTTTTACCTTTGGACTTTGCAGCTCAGCTCTGTCCGTTAGATACAATTCTATGCACAAGTCTGTTTTTGTCATCAGAAATACAAATGTTGATGGAATCCCGCACCCTGTGGAATGTTATTTGTCTGTTAGGGATCAATGACTAAGGAGACTGATGGGGGGATTGTGTTACACAGGATCCTGCAATCCTTCAGAATGTGCTTTTGTCTGGGAGCACCTCTGGCCTGCCACCATGTGAGGTGTGACTAGGTCTGTATACGTGTAATATATAAATAGTGTCGGCTAATGCACAGTACTGTGCGGCAGACACACCCCACAATAGTAAGAAGAGCTTACACTCCAATGATCCCCTTTAAGTGGTACACGAGCACTCGGCATCATCTCTAACTGGTCTCAGGTTTAAAATATGATTTTGTGATGCAAGAGAAATCTACAGTATACTGACCAGCTCTACATGACAGCTCCTACTGTTGTGTATGGTACTTCCGTGTGCAGGACGCCTACTCTCTGCTGTCAGGAGAGACTGCCGCAATGGGTTAGCAGGGAAATTCTGAAGAGTCGCAAAAGTGTTAATGTCACATCAAAGACCAACCCCGTACGATCTACTTTTTAGCTTGAATTCTAACATTACAGCTTCAGTTATTTATGGCTTAGACTAGACGTAAAAGTGAGGGGATATCGGGGATGTCTTTATAGCATTCTGCGTGATTGCACCTTATTATTACATGGGCCTAAGGGGGCGCAATTCTACCGAAGAGAAACTGTAGAAAGAAAAAGACCTCATCTCGCCAGCTCGAAGCTGGGGCAAAATTCATCTGTGATGATGACTACACTGTCTTCCACGCAGCAAGGAACGCACGGCGAAATGCGTCATCTCCACCCCTTTATCTCACTTCAGTAACCTCGCTCCGCACAATAAAATGTTGTTTCTGTACTGCTCCACAAAACCAGCATTAAACACCCCAAAAATGTGCCTATTAGACAGGTGAGCTATTGTTTTCACAACCGCACGCGTTTCGGTGGAAAACCAGATACAAGTGCGAAATGCGAGGCCACCAAAGAGGAATCTCTGCCACTATGCACTTCATAAGTGAGGACCTCTCTCCAGAGTTTACAGCTGTCGCTAATGGAGTGAGGGAGGTAATATTTTACCAAAGTTGGGGTGAAATGTTTGGTAGCACTGAATGTTGGTGGTTTAGTGGTCCTGTACGGAAGACTCATGAGAAGATATGGGCAGTTCTTCATCTGACTTCTTCAAATTTACAGCCAATTCAGAAGGGAAACTCAACAGGAAATGTAACAAAATATTAGCATGTCTCCCAAACGTCCAATGGGAGGAAAGTGGGCGCCGCGCTCACCAGAGGCTGGCTGGGGGCGCCCTAGCGATTCAGTAGCGGCCTCAATCGGAGGGATTGGGAATTATAACTGTTTGGAGTATTGCAGTGCAGATTGCGCCAGTGTGATTGAAACAAAAACATTAAATGTGAAACTTTATGATGTAGTTATCGGTTAATAATGGCGCAGTTCAACCCGCCATCGAATGTAATCCATATTTAATCATGTGAGCGGTAACTACGGTAACATCTCTCCCCGACGCAGCACAAATGTTAGGACGGCACTGTGATTGGCAGGAGACACCTCCCTACGTACCTTGGCGGTGCTGTAATATTTTGAAGGCGATATGGTAGCATCTCTGGCTTGGTATTGCACCTGATCTGGAATGCTGACGGAGCGGTGACTTATCCCTGTTGATAGAGAAAAGAGTTTGTTTAATTTACAGATTAAAATTAGTCCATAAAGAGTGACGATAGTTTCACAGGATCTGATAGTATTTTCATTTAGTACAATGTATTTTCCCTTTTTGCAAGATGCCGCTTCATAAATACTGTTAGCCATATGCGTCTTTATAATGGGTGCATAGGTAATTATACTTACCTCTCTGCAGATTCCAAATTGCTGCTCAGCAGCGCCGGACCGGCGTTGTAGAGCAGTAAATACTCACTGGGAAAATGGCAACGGCCATTTTCCCAGTGATCTGCGCATTGCGCAGAAAAGATGTCTCCGGGAAAGTAGGCACGGGCACCATTTTCCCGGAGACCCGCACATGTGCAGTACATTCCGGGCCTGATTCAGAAGCGGTCGCAAGCGCTGAGCGCTCGCAACCGGGTCGATGGTGGCCCACAGCGCATGCGCACCACGGAGCCGGCTCCATCGTGCGCATGCGAGAGACCCGGCTAGTGACGGGCAATCCGTCGCTCCGGGTCTCGCACCAAAGGGGGTGAGCTGTCGATGTTGAGTGACAGCTCGCCCCTTTTGGTGGGCGGGCCGGGGGGGGTGGCTGACCAAACGGAGGCGTTCCCATGTGAACGCCTACCGTTTCGGAGCGGCCCCACTGACATCACAAGTGATGTCAGTAGGAGAGCTTCCGGCTCAATTTGAGCCAGAAGCTCTCTGGGGCTTGCGGCCACGAGACCCTACCACAAGGGTCTCGTCTCAAGCCCTGGTGGTCGCAATGGTCTTGACCATCGCGACCATCATCATGGCCGCTCGCTATAGCTGTGGGTGGTCACCCACAGCTATGCGAGCGGCCAAGAGGTCGTTCCGAAAAAAAAAAAAGCCCGGCCCTGATTCAGAGCAAGCGCTCTGTCAGAGCGTCCGGCTGTGAATCAGGGCCTCTACACCGCTCAGTTCGCTGACAGAGAGGAAGGGGCCCAAACAGAGGCTGCACACGGGCCCCCTCCTCTCTTAAAATGCCGCTGCTGTTAGCGGTAATACAATGTATGCTTTTATTGCTGATATTTATATCTGCTATGATTTTCCTAATCAACAATCTGCCTCATAGTAAAGGATGCCCTTAAATCTAGTTAATTAATCTAGCCCAGGTTATTGCTGATGGAAAATAATTTGCAAATGCAGAGACACAATATAATCACACGGCGGAAATTAGTTTACAGACCACCAGGTCGATGACCACTTCATAATGGACGTGTTCTGTAAATGCTCTGATAATAGGGAAACCCGCATTTTTGGAATTTAACTCCATTTCTAGACTTATCAGCCCTCTATAGACCTAGGGCCAGATGTACTCAGCTCTGAAAAATGATAAACTGGAGAGTGATAAACCACCAGCCAATCAGCTCCCATCTGTCATGTTACAGGCTGTGTTTGAAAAATGACAGTTGGGAGCTGATTGGTTGGTGGTTTATCACTTTCCAGTTAATCACTTTTCAGAGCTTAGTACATCTGGCCCCTATAGTGGTTATATCACCTTACTTCTGCCACAAGTTATTAATAATTGGATAATTAGATTGCAGCAAGGTACAAAGTAAACTGTATGCGCAAGGCATTATGACAATTGTATCCTTTTAAAGTTCACTGAAACATGGAGAGGACGGGAATGAGATCCCTAGACTAGTCCAAGGAGCTTGCAATCTAAAGGGACAGAAAGACGATGGAAGGTAAACGGTGCGAGTTCTAATGGCGGTCAGGCTTCTCCGAGCTGATGAGTTTTTCAGGCTTGGAGACGGAATCGGTATGTAATGCCGGCGGATGTTTTTTTGGGTCTGATGAGGCGTTGGGCGTTTGTCTGTATAGCATAAAAATAACAAATCGGTACTGCGCACGCCAAGCAATAAACGCATAAGCCTACATCCGTAAGAGGTATTGGTCACATGCTACACTTGCGCATCTGTAGGACTGGACAGGCGTGATGGGACTAGTAGGGAAGGGGGCGGGCAAATGCATTCCTAATACAGGAAGGGCGTGCTGCCGATATCACTGTGACTGCAGCAGAGACGCATATACGGTGGCCAGTAGCTCTATCACTTGCTGGTGCCTGAGGGCTGGTGCAAATACTCATTAGTGATCATGACGTTGGTCATCACCAGCTTGCTGCTTCTGATTGGCTAATCGTAGATGCACCTTTGAAGCTGATTGGTGCTTTCTTCGTTGCCTATATTATAGGATTGTGGGCCTGATTCAGACCCGCTCGCAAGCGGGTCGATGGCCGGGCAGTGCGCATGCGCAAGCCCTGGAGCGAGAGAGAAATTCTCTCACTCCGAGGCTCACTACAAACGGGGCGGCTGTCAATGTTGATCGACAGCTCGCCCCGTTTTGAAGGCGGGGAGGGGGGTGGCTGGCCAAACGGAGCTGTTCCTGAAGGAACGCCTGCCGTTTGGGGGCGGCCCTACTGACATCACAAGTGATGTCAGTAGTGAGCTTCCGGCTCTATTAGAGCCGGAAGCTCACTGGGGCTTGCAGCAGATGAGACCCTACCACAAGGGTCTCGTCGCAAGCCCCGATGGTCGCGACCATCGCCTGGCCGCTCACTAAAGCTGTGGGTGGTCACCCACAGCTTAGCGAATGCGGCCAGGAGGCCGGACTCCAAAAAAAATAAAACGCCCTTCAGACCCTGCGAGCTGCCTCCACCAGCGAGCGGGTCTGAATCAGGGCCTGTGTGTGGGCGTAAGTTAGAATACTTTTTTTTGCTGTTTCAATCGCACATAAGAAGGAAGATTATACCTGTTGTATTACAGGAACTGTTTTTGAGTTTAAATCAAACCTAGGCGTATTTTGCTATCAAAAATGAAATGTTCTTGTGTTGGGTGTCATCGTCCCTGATGTACACCTGTACCTGGGACATGTTGGTTAGTACATAACAGGAGAGCTAACAAAACTAACTGCAGAAAATAGAAATTCTAAACTGAGAAAGTAATTTTATCAGACCAGGAAAACACGGAAAAAAATCCCAAAAGTGGAAAACCGGCTGCAAACCAGGAAAACCAAAACACTGGAAATAACTGCCTGCAAAATGGGGCATAACTGCTGCTCCGTGGGCCCGTAACAAATATTTAGGATATCTGAAATAATTTTACAGGTGCGGCAAGCAACGTGATTTCCGCACTGACCTACACCCCAGTGCGCAGGCTTGCCAGGCCATCAGTCAGCTGCATGCACATGGGTTCTAAGGCTGCTGGGAAGGGTGTAGCCCAGGGGTTCCCAGACTTTTTTCAATCACGGCACCCTGGAGTATCAGCATTGGTTTTCATGGCACCCTTAAGCCAAAAGTTTGTTAAAGAGAAATTCAGAAAATAAAATGATTAAGTATATTGTGCTCCTGTCATCCTTAGGCTCAGTTATGTGGTGATGGACAGCTTTGCACTTCTCTTTGTCCATCTATTTACATTACATTGACTATAAATAATTTAATTTGGTGCTAGGCCACCAACCTGAGGCACCTCTGCAAGTGTCCTGAGGCTCCCCAGGGTGCCACGGCGCACAGTTTGGGAACCACTGGTGTAGCCCATGGACAGCGCTATAGTTCCATATCGTAGCTGACCACACAGAACTAAGTTGTGTTTGCAAATCCGTACTGACGGTCACAGGGGACCTTTGGGCTTCACTAATAGCTGACAGCTCTGCTGCAATTGTTTTGGCAACTCTGGCCAATGCATCAAAGTCTGTAGAGAGCTCTACAACTTATATAAATAGACGTAATCGGAACAAATATAGAATATATAGCGTTGCAGCATGGTCACATTGCAGCATGGTCACATTGCAGCATAGTCACATTGCAGCATGGTCACATTACAGCATGGTCACGTTGCAGCATGGTCACATTGCATGCTCACGTTGCAGCATGGTCACGTTGCAGCATGGTCACATTGCAGCATGGTTACGTTGTAGCATGGTCACATTGCATGCTCACGTTGCAGCATGCTCACGTTGCAGCATGGTCACGTTGCAGCATGGTCACGTTGCAGCATGGTCACAATGCATGGTCACATTGCAGCATGGTCACATTGGAGCATAGTCACATTGCATGCTCACGTTGCAGCATGCTCATGTTGCAGCATGGTCACGTTGCAGCATGGTCACGTTGCAGCATGGTCACATTGCATGCTCACGTTGCAGCATGGTCACGTTGCAGCATGGTCACAATGCATGGTCACGTTGCAGCATGGTCACGTTGCAGCATGGTCACGTTGCAGGTTGGTCACGTTGCAGCATGGTCACGTTGCAGCATGGTCACGTTGCAGCATGGTCACGTTGCATGCTCACATTACAGCATGGTCACGTTGCATGCTCACATTACAGCATGTCTACATTGCAGCATGGTCACGTTGCAGCATGGTCACGTTACATGCTCACATTACAGCATGGTCACGTTGCAGCATGGTCACGTTGCAGCATGATTAGCATTTTTTTTGTCTATTTGCTTCTGGCTGGACACGTGTTGGAATAAGTATGCACCACGCAGAACACATTCCAGGTATGTTCAGGTGCATTCCGTCTCTCCATCCCTGTGTACATACATAAGCAGGTCCTAATGGTGGAGTGAGAGAGGGAGGACGTCACGTTTGTGTAACACGGGAGGAAGTACAATTACAGTATCACAAAAGATCAAATAAAGAATGTTGTTTGCATAAATTGGCAGCACAATAGTTACATGTGTTTGAGTTCCTTTTGAGTTGCTTTTACTGTAGAACATTCTCCATAACCCAGATTAAATTGCAACTCTCTGAGCAGTGCCAGGCGGATGCCACCACATGCCGCAATGTTCTCATCACTAAACTGCAACAGTGTAAATGGAGGATGCGCCCAGTCATTGTAGCAATAAACTGAATGGGGAACAGCAAAGATATTGTCAGAGAACAACATGGGATAACTGGTGGCAGAATTACTATAGTCTGGCATATCCAACATCATAATGATCAGTACATGTCAATTTAGACTATAAACTCCCCTGGGGCAGAGATTCATGTGAATGATTAAGCATTCACTGTACAGTGCTGAGTAATATGCTGCCACTATATTAATAAACTGCCGCATGCAGAGAATCGCATTAAAGGTACTGCGCTTCTCACCCCTCGGCTGCAGGAGGGGTGGGTTAGGGGAAGGTTTAGGGTGCAGGAGGGGTGGGTTAGAGGAAGGCTTAGGGTGGCTGCAGGAGGGGAGGTTTAGGGTTAGGCTGCAGGAGAGGTGGGTTAGGGGGAGGGTTAGGGTTAGGCTGCAGGAGGGGTGGGTTAGGGGAAGGGTTAGGTTGCAGGACGGGAGGATTAGGGGAAGGGTTAGGCTGCAGGAGGGGTGGGTTAGGGGAAGGGTTATGCTGCAGGAGGGGTGGGTTATGCTGCAGGAGGGGTGGGTTAGGGGAAGGGTTAGGGTTATGCTGCAGGAGGGGTGAGTTAGGGGAAGGGTTAGGCTGCAGGAGGGGTGGGTAGGGGAAGGGTTAGGGTTATGCTGCAGGAGGGGTGGGTTAGGGGGGAAGGGTTAGGCTTCAGGAGGGGTGGGTTAGGGGAAGGGTTAGGGTTAGGCTGCAGGAGGGGAGGTTTAGGGTTAGGCTGCAGGACGGGAGGGTTAGGGGGAGGAATAGGTTAAGGCTGCAGGATAGGTGAGATGGGTTAGGCTGCAGGAGGGGAGGGTTAGGCTGCAGGAGGGGTGGGTTAGGCTTGGCTACAAGATAGGAGGGTTAGGCTGCAGGAAGGATGGGTTAGGGGGAGGATTAGGGTAAGGCTGAAGGAGGGGTGGGTTAGGCTGCAGGAGGGATGGGTTAGGGGGAGGAATAGGTTAAGGCTGCAGGATAGGTGGGTTAGGCTGCAGGACAGGAGGGATGGGTTAGGCTGCAGGACGGGAGGGTTAGGGGGAGGAATAGGTTAAGGCTGCAGGATAGGTGAGATGGGTTAGGCTGCAGGACGGGAGGGTTAGGCTGCAGGACGGGAGGGTTAGGGGGAGGAATAGGTTAAGACTGCAGGATAGGTGGGATGGGTTAGGCTGCAGGACGGGAGGGTTAGGGTTAGGCTGCAGGAGGGGTGGGTTAGGGGGAGGAATAGGGTAAGGCTGCAGGAAAGGTGGGTTAGGCTGCAGGACAGGAGGGATGGGTTAGGCTGCAGGAGGGATGGGTTAGGGGGAGGGGTGGGTTAGGCTGCAGGACGGGAGGGATAGGGTTAGGCTGCAGGAGGGATGGGTTAGGGGGAGGGGGGGTAAGGCTGCAGGATGGGAGGGATAGGGTTAGGCTGCAGGAGGGATGGGTTAGGGGGAGGGTTAGGGTTAGGCCGGAGAGGGTCAGGAAAGCTCGATCAGAGAGGGTCAAGAAAGCTCGACAGAAGAGGATAAGGAAATTCCAGCCGTGGAGCGTAAGGAAAGTCCGGACTGATAGGTGCTGCGAGAACATATTTAAAGGGGAAAAGTATAACATATGATAAATGTGTTGATACAGAAGAAGCCACAGCTAACCCCCCCAGTGTGACAGCAACCTATTTCACTTTATGTCAGTGATCATTCCTGACCCCAGAAACTAGGTAATTGCCTAAACCACTCAGCTCTATAATGTCCTCTGCCAATTATAACTACAGATGCCGATTCTTGTAAGAGCGGCTTAGAATCTAACAGTAAGTTCTATGTGACCTTGCCATAACCTCCTCCTATAGCTGGAATCCCGCAGCTTAGACAAATATAGGGAAATAAGAGCAGAATTCCTCGGATATGAGCAATGTCAGAGGACGAGTTGTGCTTGTGAGTCAGAAAAGACTAAACGATCCGCTGTGCTTATTGGTTGGTTATTGCTATAGAATACGATGTATCTGAACTCTGATTCAACGCATGAAGCATCTCAGTTGAATATATATATTAGAATCCCAATGTAGTTAAGTGCGACTTAGCTGTGTTTAGGAGCACAAAGGATGTTATCCCTATGTGGATTCCCGGATTCTGAACAGCATACTGGGCACTGCCGCCGACTACTTTATCAGGACTCACGGAGACTTCTGGAGCACACTAGGCTTTGTTTTATTCTACTGGATGAGTGGTTCTCAAACTAGGTCCTCAGGAACCCAAACAGTGCATGTTTTCCAGGTCTCCTCACAGAATCACAAGTGAGGTAATTTGCTCCACCTGTGAATCTTTTAAAATGTGTCAGTGAGTAATGACTACACCTGTGCACCTGCTGGGTGACCTGGAAAACGTGACCTGTGTGGGGTCCTGAGGACCAAGTTTGGGAACCACTGGTCTAGAATGAGGAGACCCAGTACCCATTACAGCCTACCCTCCAACATGACCCCTTCCACCAGGTATAAAATGCTCTGCTCCTGGATTTCCCACCTAATTAATTATTGCAGTCACCTGTGGTTAACTAGGTAATTGATGAGACAGGTGTTTCAACACAGAGGGCTGCAATCATACATTAGGTGAGAAGTCCAGGACCAGAGCATTTGTACCTGGTGGAAGGGGTCATGTTGGAGGGCCTGTTAGAGCATACCGGGCGCTGCTCCCAAACACAAGCAAGTCGCAGTTAACTAAATTGGGACTAATATTTATTGGAGAACGAGCACCCTCTAATTCACGGAGTTACTTACTCTACCATCCTCCATCCATGGTCGGTGACTATCCCTGTATGTGTGCTTTACTAATTCTCGCAGCCCACTCATCCCTATATTAGACATACTAGCAGTGTTTTTCTCGCTATTAAGTATATATTTAATTTGATTAAACTTGTTTTTAATTATATTTATGTATTTGATGAAGTTATTACATGTTATATTTTCAATGGAGGAGCTTAACACATGGAATCGGAAAGCAGATACATCGTATTCTGTAGTAATAACCAACCAATAAGCGCAGCGGATTGTTTTGTCTTTTCTGTTTCTAATTCAGCATTCAGCTCATGCTATTTCTACTAGCAGCGTAATTGGGTTATTAATCCTTGAGTGCCAGGACTTTAGGCCGGGTACACCTTAGACGATATATTGGACGATTTATCGTTCTGTCGACATATCATTCATATCGTCTAATGTGAAAGCACAATCGCGAGTGTGCACATACGTCGTCAGCGTCGTCGCCCAGGATGGGAGGACGTATCGTGCGATCGCACACCGTGGTGTGCAGGGCGTACGGCCGACCGCTATATAACTCCATCGGGCCTGGGGACGGCTGGGATACACATCGTCCTGCTGTGTACCCAGCCTCAGGGAAGTGGTTATCCACTGTCCCTTTGCTTGTAGTTTATATTCTTTACCTGTGCGCACGAGTCAGTAGTACTGGGCATGGAAGAACATGAAATATTATTACACCATATAAAGGCTGACATCACACAGTGACAGGGCAATGAGTGTACAGTCTATGCATTACCTGAGTCACTCTGACCCCCAGCAAGAAACAGGTGCACAGCTGGAAGTCTGCTATATACAAACCCTGCACGTATTATTTCCCACGTTCTGCCTGTGAGACTATAATAACCCTATCCCAATATTTACTCTGCGTGTTTCTATCTGTATAGAGCTCTACCTTTGTCCTCTGCCCCAAAGGAACACACTGCGCTTACTCCTGCACAACAAATTGTCCATGTTACACCATTATCCAGAGGAGCTAAACCTCCTGTCAACGACTCAACCTGCATATAAACCATCTGCATAAACATCAGCCAAACCTCAAAGCGACATATTCATATACGAAGCTTAAATAAAAAAAATGTAAAAAACACAGCAGTCTATTTGCTCTGCAGACACTTGTTCAGAAGTAACTTGTAACGCAGCGGATTTGAAAAGCTATGTCACAGCGACGGAGTATGTACGGAGACGCCCCCTATTGACTGCGTCCTGTTCCGATGCTTGCGTATAATTATGTATCATCGGTCACGCATTGGTCTGTCTTGACTCTATGGTTGCTCAGAATGTCTGCGCCACCCCCCCCCCCGAAAATGGTCGCGACTCACCACCCCCTGTTCCCTCCCACAAACGCTCATTGGCTGTCAATCATTCTGCGTCCGAATCCACACCACGACCCCCATCTTAAATCCATTGCGGCACACGCGCAGTGCAACTCCGGAGAAGAAACTACAAAAACATCGGCAGTGCACCCATCTCTAAATCAAGCCTCTTCATTAGAGAATTAAGCCCTGACTCTTAGATCAGTGTGTGAAATAGTGCTTATACAGTATAAAAAGCTCAAATGGCAAAGCACAGCATGGCAGTTGTGTTTGCCACTGTATCGCCATCGAGATGCCGTGAGAGTGTGTAAATCCACCAATCTGCAGTAACATATACACAAACATAATTCACAGCGAGTAAAAGCAAAATACAGAACTTTCAAAATGCAAAGCTACAATAGCATTAAGCAATTGAGCATACTATGTGAGACATCAAAGACAAGGGCTAGAACAAATTGTAGCGTAGAACAGAACAGGCATGATACAAGGATGTACAAGTGAATTCGGGACATGGCTATACTGTCAGTGGTTCCAGGTCAACATTCGCTACAACCCTCCTGGCGACGCCAGTGTGTACTACATGCATCTATTGGGGATTGCACATTGGCAGCTGTCCTCTTTCACAGTGTGTACTACATGCATCCATTGGGGATTGCACATTGGCAGCTGTCCTCTTTCACAGTGCGTACTACATGCATCCATTGGGGATTGCACATTGGCAGCTGTCCTCTTTCACAGTGTGTACTACATGCATCCATTGGGGATTGCACATTGGCAGCAGTCCTCTTTCACAGTGCGTAAATCTACCTTACGTTGGTTTGGTTCAGTGCAGTCTTCTTTTATATGAAAGGCCCTGCTGACGTCACTATCTATGCGGAGCTGCTCGCCGTTTCACTCCAGTGACCGTGTCTAGACAAGTAACTCTGCAGTCTCAAGTCAAAGGCCACAGATAGGACACACACACACACGTTCCTCCAGAACCAACACTTTCACTAGCGGCGCTGGAGCTGTCACTATGTTCAGTTTACACAGTTATTATGGTCAACAATCCCTTACACAGAACATAGGAAATGTATTCTCGCCGCCTTCCTGCGAATCTCACAAGATCTACGTTGTCATAATCGTTCAGGTGTTTTTTTATGTAAAATGTCTCAGACTTTCAACTCTGGAGACAAATATAGTCATTCATTTATCACCTGGGGTAAATCAGTGTAATAAATGGAACAGGAAATGAGGGCACAATGAAATATTGCTATTTGCTACATGACACAAGGACATGTTTACTATGCAGACTGTAACTGATGCTTGGCGCGGTGTGGATGATAAAACCAGGAGCAGAGGAGTTGTTTACACTTTACAGTGATTTCTGTATCAAAGGTAATCTAGCTCCACAGTGGGGGAGGGCCTGGTGCCCTGGTTACCTTTATATCTGCCCTGTGGCACACCCAGGTGGGAATGTTCAATCCTGAGAATATTGAAATAAATGATACTGGCTAGGTGCGGATACTTAAGGTTAAAATGTCGGGACCCTGTCCTGAACCCCTTGGACACCCCCCTTAATGACCAGTTAGGCAATTGGAAGTTTTACATTAGCTTAATTATTTAAAAACTTACATGTAATTTTTTGGGGGTAAAAAAAAATAACAAATTCCTCAAATTACCCCAAAATCAACTTTTTCGTTAGTTTAGGCACCCCAAAGTTAATTACAATATTTTTTTTAGTTGAAAGATAATTGTTTTTATAATTTTTTTACATTTTTCAATGTGCCCTCAAAGTACCCCAAAAAAACCCTTACTTTTTTTTGCATTTTTTCATTTCATTCGTTTGAGATCAAACGAAAAGAGTTTGTTTCTTTATAATTTTCTTGCATTTTTTGTAAAAAAAAGCACAAATCAGCCATTTGACACCATTTCAAAACCTACAGTAACTTCCTCATTGCCACAAAGAACCGTCTATATGGTCCAGCTAACGAAATTATCCATTTTGGGGGGGTCCAGGATTGTCTCCCAACATTTTCATGCATTTCTCGCAAATCTCATTTGGCAGTCAATTCGCACCCCTCCTCTGCGAGTAGTGCGCATAGGTATTTTTAATTGGATTGGAGAATTCTCGGGAGCGCGCTTCACGGCGAAGTGTGCGAGTTTAAAGAAACAAACTCGCTGCTTGCAATTCGCACCTAATTGGATCGAGCCCTTATCCTACATGCGAGCGCCCGTTTACCTCCCTATTACACCCAACTCCGCCACAGGTGGACATGCCGCTGAGACGCACGTGACTCTGAATCACACACAGTTGCATATTCTCTGCTCGGACACATGCGCAGTGTGAAAAACCGCAAGGCCCAGCCACAAAATTACCTAGCACATAACTGTGAATCAGCCCCAGGGACATTTAAATAAATATATTATTATATTTTCCTATCTAAATATTTCCATTAGACAAGTATCCATGAAAAATAAAAAAAGGGTGCTGATACTAATGCAATCCCCTATTGTTTTACAGGGGATAGGGACGGAATGCCGGGACACTCAGAATCCCGACACTGGCATCCCTACAGGGTTAGAGTACCAACACCTGTCGGTCAGTATTCTAACCCTCCCCCCTCCCTACACTAACCCTTCCTCCACGGTGCCTGACCCTAACCTCCCCCCTAAGAGTCCCTAAACCTAACCTACCCGCACCCTAAACCTAACCCTCCCACCTTAGTGCCTAACCCTCCCCCTGCTACTTACCTTTGGGATTGCAGCAGTCCGGATTCCGTCAGTCAGGAGTCTGACAAGTGTGAATGATTAGTGTCATCAGTTGCCACCTCTCTCGGGGGAGGCGTCATTGCGCAGTGGGGAAAGTATCAGCCATGACACAAATCACTGGTGCTTTTCTTCCTCAGAAGGGGGGGGATTTATCCAACCATCTAACAATGTCAAGTGGAGGTGTTGCTTTTGGCAACCAATCAGATTATAGCGATCATTTTATGGACTGCACTAGATAAATGACAGCTGGAAGCTGATTGGTTGTTATGATATTACAGGCAGCATCCTCAGGGCTTAACTGTGTGACTGGGAGAAGTGTTCATCGTGTCAGCAAATGATCTCGCTATTGGACAGATCTGATGAGTGCGGATACTGATTCATTTCATCACACGTGGCATCAGAGTCACTAGGTGACCAAGGGCAGCATCTGGGGGGGGACCTGGAGCACCAATTGCACATCATATGACGATGATTCAAACCATACTTGCCGACTTTTTATTTAAATATCCTCTTTGGGAGAAGCCCGTACAGGAGACGCAGATGGCCACTTTGGGGGAGGGGCTGAGCTCCTCTGTCATTAGTTTTTGCGTCACTTAGCCTGCCCCCTTCATATGGAGTCGTAATTACCGGGAATTATGTCCGCCTCCTGTCCACTTCACTAGGAAGTAGGCATGATGCGCGAGATCCAGACACTGCTCCGGGGGCGCGTGGGGGGGCTACCGGAAAATTTGGAAGCCTCCCGCAACTTTCGGGAGAGTGGGAAAGTATGATTCAAACTGACTAACCAAACTGCATCATGGGTGGCTGGCTGACATGTTGCGCTTTCACCAATGGAAGTACGAGACAAGGTAACAATAAAAACAAAAACAAAATAAAACGACGTAGATAATAATGATGTTTTCAGATCTATAATACAACATAAGAAAAAAAAACAACAACCAAAACTTGAATAACAGCAGCGATCAAATACTTTTGTTGGCAGTAATACAGTCATTTTATCTACCGGTACTCTTATTCCAATGTTCAATGGTTTTATGAAGGTTAGATCATTTTCCCCAAGAACAATACATGTTTATATAATACCCAAGAATCCTATTTATGTTGTCTCTAGGGACTTTGCCAGCCAGATCTATACGGGCAATGATACTTAATGCAAAACAAACCTGATTTAGCATTTATTGCCCTTTTAAATATGCAAAATTTGTATAAAAACAAAACAAAATCACACGAGGGTCTTGTAAATCCACTGCTTAGTAAATATGGCCCTTATTAGCACATCTTATGTGGCGGAATACCCTTTGATGCTGTTCCCAACTGTCCGTTATTAGTTATGCCGCTGTCGCTGACACAGGAACTCATGTAGAGTTGCACTTTTTTTTACCCACTGAAAACGACAAATTTTCTGCTTTGAATGCGCCAATAAATCAGTCGCTGTGACGACCGGGACATATTTTGCGCTTATGGCTCCTTGCGCTTAGAGAGGCAGAACTGGGGTAGGTGGGGACATGTAGGCATGCGCAAAGAACAATATAGGAGCGTTCGTGCAAAATGCGTCTCATGCTGACCGCTACAAAAACACACAAATGCGCCTGTCTAGTAACTTGTGGATGCTCGCCCCCTGGTGCACAATGAGATAGGATGATGATTCTCATTGGCTGAATGCGTCCGTACTCCTCCCACTTAGACTATTACTATAGTGGTGTCACTGCAGCTATCTAGCCACAGTATGTAATCGGTCCACAGCAGGAAAGCAGATTCACATATACACAGTTATAGCTTATGCTTCTGTTGATTGCAGGAGTACCAGTGGCACATATGCCAGGCTTGCAGAGTTGGCAGGACACTAAAGAGTAAGGCCAGCCATAGGGGTCTATGTACTAAGCCTTGAATGGAGATAAAGTGAACGGCGATAAGGTACCAGCCAATCAGCTCCTAAATGTCATTTTTCAAAGACAGGGCAATTCGCGGCAAAAATGGACGTTTTTTTCGCCATTGGCGAAAACGGCCGTTTTTCACCCAAAAAGGGCGATATTTTCGGCAAAAACTGGAGATAAGTTTTCTCAAACCCAGACCAGGCGAAAAAAAAATGCAGAATCCCTATTTTTGGCTAAAAATGTGGGGATTTCTTTCAGAACCCTCTGGACACCTCCCTAATAACAAATTATCCCCCCAAAAAATTCGTAAGTTGCGCACTTTGGCGAAAAAAGGCCGCACAATTTTGGGGAAAAAAAAAATAAAAAAAACGTTGAAAATGATACAAAGCAATTTTTTTTCCAGGAAATTACTGTTCCACGTAAATTGGGGGTACATTAAAATGGGTGCAAGTATATTTTCGTGTCGTAAAAACGCATTTTTAAAAAACGTAAAAAAACGCCTGCTGTGACCGCGTGCAATGTTTAATACATTTCACACATCCATTCAGCCCCGCGATAAATCAGACCCAATACATTAAAGCCATTTTCAACAGTTTTTTTTTTACCTAAAATTGCGCGGTCATTATTCGCCAAACTGCGCAACTTACACATTATTTGGGGGATCATTTATTATTAGGGGGGTGTCCAAAGGGTTCTGAAAGAAATCCCCACATTTTTAGCCAAAAATAGGGATTTTGGATTTTTTTCCGCCTGGTCTGGGATGGAGAAAACTCATTTCCAGTTTTTGGCGAAAATATCGCCCTTTTTTTGTCGAAAAACGGCAGTTTTCGCGCGAAAAAAACGTCCGTTTTCGCCGCTAATTGAATACGGCCCACAGACTGCCATATGGCAGTTAGGAGCTGATTGGCTGGTACTTTATCTCCGTACACTTTATCTCCATCCAAGGCTTAGTAAATAGACCCCATAGACTGCACGATCAGTGCAGACGACATGGCGTGTAGACGATAATCGGAGCGCCTCCATACAGTACAAGATGTATGGCGGGATCTCCATTCACTGCGTGGCTTCGGCTGAACGATGGTGGGGAGGATCGGATATGTGTGATAATAACTCATAACCACATGACCCAGGCCGTATTTCAGCCATTTTCAGGCTGCAAACCATCATCGTTCATGTCCAGATACTGAACGATACTCATTCAGAACATTCGTTTAGGTGGCTGGTCTGGACGATAAACGATTATCATTCAGTGTATGGCCAGCGTATTTAAAGAGCTCAGGAAGACTTTTGTAATAAGATGATTTCTGGAGAAAGGGGACACACTTTGAAAATGGAGGTGGTAAAATAAAAGTAGAACTTAATTTTTCTTACAGAAAAGGGAGATAGATCCCCGGGTATAATCGCCCAGCGGCAGTGGGGCGTAGGTGATTCAAAGAATACACAACGGACATATTGCTATTGTTACGACTTACAGGGGTATTCAATATGGAGCGAAAACTCAGTTTTTGCGATGTTTTCACACCGATGACGTCATTATCGCAGGTTTTGGTTTTACACCTTATTCAATTTCAAAGAATTTTCGCAGGTTCGAAAAGTCTTTGAAAAAAAATGGGGATAACTTTTCACCACTGAATAGGTGGCTAAAAAAAGTGCAGAATTGGGGTTTAAGGGTACAGGCTTAAAAAAAATAGCCTGCACCCCTGGGAATGACATTTTAAAAATAACTGTGTCAAAAAAAGTTTGTAAAAAAAATAGGGACACCCCAAAAAAATTTAAAAATTGGGGTGAAAAAAAAAAATGGGAAAAAATTGTTTAAAACTAGGCAAATAGGTTCAGGGCTATTCTGCAAGTAGGTGGCAGGTGTATTCTAGAATAGATTATTAGCGGCAGGTGTATTCTAGAATAGATTATTAGCGCCAGGTGTATTCTAGAATAGATTATTAGCGGCCGGTGTATTCTAGAATAGGCTATTAGCGGCAGGTGTATTCTAGAATAGATTAATAGCGGCAGGTGCACAGTTGCAGAATTTTAAAAAAATTACTTTAGGGACATAAAAATATGCTAGTACCCATTTTCATGCACCCCAAATTTGATGGGACCACTTAAAAAAACGAAAAAAATAACCTAAGTGCTCTTCTGCATCACTTCTTCAATGTCAGGAAAAAAACACCTGCCGCAGCTATTTAAATCCCCGACTTTCATTTGCAGGCTAAAACGGGGGTACCCATAGTGATCCCCCATGTTTTTACAGCTTTAGGGGGGTCCTACAATTTATTCCAGGTAAATTTCATTTTTTTTTCGCTGATCCTACTTCGCCGGGTCCCGTTTTCATAGATTTCATATTGAATACGGGGATAAAGCGGGCGCGCGCCCGATACTTTATCCCAGGAAAATCTCCGATATGCAGCGTAAACTTTGACAGCGAAGTTTACGCTCATTATTGAATACCCTTCATAGATATAAACTATAAAAATGAAAACAATGAAAAAAATACAATAAAACCCCCCCAAAAACAAACGCACATAGAAAAAAGCAGACAAGACGGAGACCTCTAGGTTCTTTCCCGCTGTTATAGGCTACCTGGCTACGTTTATGTTTGACTGGGGTTGATGAAATTCTAACAAAGATGATCACACAATATTCTACAGAAGAAGAGAAAATTCTGGTTATGCAGCAGCTGTCGAGACACCCTGCTCGGGTATTCGAAGGCACAAAGCGGGACATCATTTCACGGTTACTTACACATGAGGTTGACGGTTTGAAACATTACGATGCACTCGGTAGATCCCTTTGTGTTGTACAAAACATTGGTGGTGACAGATAATTTCTCACCACTTCTTAACAACAGACAAATACTCTTTTTCAAATGCAACACAGTCAGAGATTAGACCTCTACGGGGAAGGCGGAATTAGGCAATTTCTCAAACAGTGAATGACCAAGCTTCCGTCGCTAGGTAACGCCATCTTGGGATGGCGTTATCTACAGTACACCCCAGAATGGGGATCAGTGAAGCCGGGATAAACAATTATGGGAATGCACAGACATCTGCCGTGCCTGCATGCCATTCGACGCTAACCTACAGTACATGTCACCTCTCTCCTTTCAGAAGATCGTGTCTGTAAACTGTACGTGCACCAGGGGGCGCTCAGGGATGTGCAAAATGTTATGAGGAACAAAATTCATTAGTTTGCAGCATCACACAGCTGGGGGGGGGACAGTGCCATGATATCGTGTTATGCAACAACTTGTATTGTCACAACCCTGCTCCATCCACTTCTAGATAAAGCGACAAAAGAGAAATGTTTAATTTTCACTGAATTTAAGGTTCTTCGACGCTTAATAAATCAGCCCCTCAATTGTACTGCTTGGTAATATTTAAGAAGGTCAGTAAATGGAATAATCCTCCAGCAATATGATAGATGAATATTGTACATCTGCTGCTCTTGGAAAACACTTGGGCCTTGAGAGATGAGATGTATTACACGTGTGAGGAGCTTGTCAGGCTGATGGCAACTCCCGGGGAAGACGTCTATCTTACCCAAGGACTTAAGGCCTGATTCACTACAGATCGCTATTGCGATCGCAGCAGTGATTACGCACGCAGGTCTGCTGTGAAAATATGCTAATGAATGCAGTCGCAAAGCCGTCGCACAGCCAGCATAGAGACGCCCACTACCGCTATCTCACATCCGTAACACCTCGCAGTCCTGCGTATACATCGGTAACACTGAGTAACATCGGCCCCTCACGCACACTTACAGCAGGTCTGACCTTACTCAGAAATTGCTACCCTCGTTGTACGCAGTGAGTACTCAAGCTACGTAGGCCGTCGCAGTGGCTAATTTATGTGCGCCCATACAACGGCGTTCAAGCGGACAGGCGCGCCTGCGTTTCTCCAACCACTCCCCCGTTACCACCCCCAAACGCTGAAGTCCCGTCCCTAGGTCTGCGATGGCTTTGTATCTGCGTAGGTGATCGCAGTGTGATCGCAAATGCTAACTCACGCAGGCGCACCGCGCAGCATACGCATGCGCAGTACGCACCATCGGCTGATCTGCGTACGCTGTTGCAATTGCAATCTGTGATGAATCAGGCCGGAATCGGTATGAAATACCGCCGGCCGCATGAGTTCCCGGCAGCGGAAGCACGACAGCGCTGGAAATCCTGATCGTCGCTAAGGTAAGTATAAACTAACCTAACCCCCTAACCCTCCTTAGGGGTGCCTAACCCTAACCTCCCCCCCAAGTGCCTAACCCTAATCCCCCCTCTAAATGCCTAACCCCCCCCTTCCCCGCTGCCTAACCCTAGCCCTCCCTCCCCCTAGCCTAACCCTAACACTCCCGGGGGGTGCCTAACCCTAAGTCCCCCCCGGGTGCCCTAAACCTACGCGGCTGTCCGCTCACGGTGCCCGGCATCCCTTCGATCGGGATGCCAGGCGCCGGTCTCCCGGTCTCTAGATGCCCGGCATTTCACCCTCGCCGGGATATGACAGTCGGGAAGCCGGCAGGCGGCTTCCCGATTGTATACCATCAGGCCCTTAATTTCCAAACCAAGAGTTTAGATACCTATTACTCCCCTAGAGATCTTTTTGGATAGCTCTAAGTAATGGTACAAAGAGATGCACCACCGGCTGAGTCTTGTCTGAGACTTATCCACTCCTCTCGGCAGATAGGCAATAAGTTGTCAGATCATTGCAGTGAATTTGCTAGTTGTTTGGGTGCTGGGAAAGGTTATAGTGCAGACTGGCTGTAAGCTCCTGCTCGTCATGTGATTGATGATACAATATTGACACAAGGCTCAGACTCCTATATCATATTCAAATACTATCCAGATCTCGTAGATCGCTCAGTGACACTGAATCATTGTGTCTCGGCTGTAAACCTTGGTGGAGATCAGACGTTGATAAGTCAGGTGACTTTATCGGTCTTCGCAGCGTAGGTGCATTTCTCTTGGGTGTGTCGGTTCCTGAGAGTTTACTTTCAAATTTAAAATTGAACCCAGAAGCGGTTTAATACCTGAAATATCAAATGAACGTATTAATAGACACAGAGAAGGCGAGGAATGTATCATTCGGGGATTTATACTACATCACCGTTGGCTATGGGCAGTACTGGTCTTTAGAGAACTTGTTTGGCCAGATTAGTTACTATAGCGTACAGCAAACTAAAGTTTAGAATAAAAACAAAAAAATAAAAAACAATAAACTGTCACAGAAAAAGCCCGTGGGATATAGGGAAAGTGAAGCATACACAAAAAAAAGGTTCTGTTCTCTATTACAGCCAGTCAATAACACCCCAACAGTCCCCAACACTCACCAACAGTCCCCAACACTCACCAAAAGTCCAGATTTTTGCAACTCTTCAATAATAAAAGTGTAATAAGTTTAATCAATGAAATATTAGCCATCCTATAACCAAACCTGGACCACTGGATGGCCAAATTATTTTACTAGCTATAGTAAATGAGTTATACAGTGTTCTCCCCAGTGCACCACCCGGCACTTTGGGAGCCTGAAAGTTGGGACAGTATCTGGGAGCTGTATTAAAAGGACCAGATCCTACAGACTTTGCAGCTTTTTCAAAATCAGATGACTGGGCCTCTAATTAGAAGAGGAGAATTAATATATGAAATGTTATTTCAAGTTTAAATCATTATAAGGTCAGGGTTTAAATCATTTTATTGCAAAGGCCCCCCACCCGGCTACTTCTTGATGCCACCCGGATGGAAACAATTTCTTTGGAGAACACTGTTATATGAATATGTAAGTGTCCAAAAAAAAAAATACAATCAAAATAACAAACTATAATGAGCACAATACAATAAATGGGATTTTTTTTTTTTATCTATTTGTAAAGCTTTATTTAAATAATGGAACCACAACCCTGAAGCCAACTAACGCCTGCGCACATCTGCAAATGTTTATCTTACAACACAAATATTTTTTAAGTGACATTATTAGCCAATAACATACATACCTCCCAACCACTTTTCGTGGTACAGTCCCGGTTCTGAAGTACTGTCCCCGCAATCAGGACATTCGCCTCGATTTGCGAAGGGGGTTGGGGGTGGGGTACCAATGCTGTACGGTTTGGAGGTAGGTGTCTCCACAATGTGTGGCATTAATTTTGCCCCCTGTACCGCCGTTGAGACCTCCGAAGTTGGAAGGTATTCAGCAATTACAGGACCACGGTGGCTGGTCATCTGTGTTTTGCTTGTGGGGTGACTGGACTTTTCCCATGATGGCTGGAGTGTTGCATCTTCCATCCCATAGTAATCAGCAATAAAAAGATGTGCAAACTATTCCTAGCATTTTATCTGAGCCACACACCAAAACTACGCCCGTTTGCTGAAGACCACGACACTGGACTTCATGACCACGACACTGGACTTCATGACCACGACCCTGGACTTCATGACCACATATGAGTGTAGCTGCTAAGGCAACCAAACTTCATGGCTTCCTCCAGCAGCCGCCAACATAATGAATAAGACATTATGCTAATGAAATGTCACTGTCTGCAGTTCCTTCTTGTCTAGCTTTGATCTTACACATTGATGGGAAGAAATAAACGATATACTATAACCACACAACAAGGGTTCCTGAGCCAACATAATCACATCCTACAGGCTGTGCAAATGATGTTTCCATGTATAGGATCACACGTCTCAGCTAATGCACCCTCAGCATAATAGGGATCTATGTTACCTCAGAATATAAATGGCTGGTTTATCGCTGGCCGATTGGGCTGTTTCTCGCATCAGCCTATACATGGAAGGATCATCAGTGATAGATCATCAGAGATAACTTCTGACGGCTGTGGGATTGCCGATTTAGGATGGCGATAGGTGAAAATAATAAGAAAAAAATTATTTTACAAAAACTATCATTGAACATTTTTTTTTGTTTTTTTTGTTTCTATTTGTAATAATTTTTGTTTTTAAACTTTGTACCCTGAGGGGTAAATTTACTAAAGTGAGAGTTTTTAGAAGTGAGTTTTAAAAGAGATGTTGCCCATAGCAACCAATCAGATTCTACTTAACATTTAACTAGCACCTTCTTGAAGACAATAGCTAGAATCTGATTGGTTGCTATGGGCAACATCATTTTTAAAACTCACTTCTAAAAACTCTCACTTTAGTAAGGTGCGTGAACATAACTAGATGATTTTTTGAACGATTTGCTTTCCGGCGAATCGTAATGACAAATCGTTCAAACCATCAAGCATTTACACACTATATCGTGCGGTGCGCGCTCCAGTGGGGCCGTCAGCCACATTGTCAGGTCGGCCCTTCATGCAGGCCAACCTGACGATGTGGTTGATGACCCCATGCAGCGGGATGCATCAGGGGCCGACATATCGGGCAATAGGGCGCAGGTTCGTCTAGTATGTACCGGCCGCCCCATATGTTGGCCCATCGGCGAGGGCCATTTTGACTCTAGGAGTCTTCAAATACCCTGACCCTGCTGAGGCTACCCTCTTGGGCCCAGCTGTATGGTCAGGGATGGCAGAAGCACTGTGGGCACAGTGGGTGGCACCTCCACCCCCTCGGATTGCCCGTAGACATCTAAGTTTCCTGAGATTTGTAGCAAACAATCAGGTATCCTAAACTGGGCTGAAAATGAGTGATACGCATATTCTGGTTGCTATGGGTTACAGTATAGCACCTACTTTCACAGATATCCACTATTGTATTTTCTTGCCTAGTGAAGATTTTATTTCCAGTTTAAACAAGCTTTTAGCCTTAAATACTTAATCATACAGGAGGAATATGATGTAAAGGAGTCTGAGAATATAGCCGGGAGCCGTAAGTACTTGTCTGACAGCTATAAGGCTTCGCACATATAATGCTGCATCCACAGACTCATAGCAGCTTTTTAACATAATTGTGTAAACGAAAAAAAAGTTCTCTCATGCAGAAAGAATGTGCTGATGATAACCTGATCTTGTGAATTCATTCAGCGGACTATCTAAAAAATATGATTCATTCTCATGAGATTGAATTAATCCTTTGGCACAAAAGCCTGTACTAACCTGACATTAAGATGCACCCATCTACTTAATGCAGCGAAGGCAGTCATTTTGCTGCTTGAACCAAAATGTATGACAGTGTAGCCAATTCATTTACTTCAAGGTAAGTAAAATCACCTCCAATATGGAGGCCAGGGTACCTCCCATACTAGAAGAAAATGGACGATGTTCTAGCAGTAAGGACAGGAGGTTGTTATTATACACTTATTATTACCCTGGATCATGCAGCCAACCAAGAAACTCTGCATCTGTGTGACTGGATCATGCAGCCAACCAAGAAACTCTGCATTCTGGCTGGACCAAATTGCAATATATAGCACATATCCTTGTGTATCAATGCCTATTTCCCTATAGATTGTAAGCTTGCAAGCAGGGCCCTCTTACCTCTATGTCTGTCTGTTATTACCCTGTTTTGTTCTATAAATGTTTCCAACGGAATATGCTGCGCTATATAAGAAACTGTTAATAAAAAAATAAATGAAATTACTCATTATTTTACTCTTCTTCCTTTAGATAACTGACCTCTTAGATTGTCCTACAAGTATGACTAAATAAATCTGAACTACAAGAAAATGGCCACTGCGCCCCAGCAAGCAGATGTGGTCATTACTTAGCCTTCTCCCCAGTGTATTCTCAGGATATCTGGCGAGTGAGATTGTCTTGCACACAGAATATATGAGTGAGATTCAGTTGTGTATATATACTGTATACAGGATATTCATTTTAATTACACAGTGGTATTTGCCATGAAGAGGTGTGCTACACAATCATGGCTGCCACTCTAGTTTCTCTGAGGATTTTATGTCTGCCAGTCTCACAGTTGCCCACTCTGCTAGAATATTGGGAATCTTCCTAGGAAGTTAGGTGCTGGTGTGTTCCCGAGCTAGTGGGTTGTACGCCAGTGACGTGCGGTGAGGTCAATGGCTGGGGAGGCACACATGTATAACAACACAGTAGTTATATCAAAACTCTGGAGCATGACAAGGAGTATGATAGGGGAAGGGAGTATGACCGGGGAGGCTCTGCCTCGCCTGCACGCGCACTACCCCTACAACAGGCGCACTAGTCAGTATGTGCATAAATTTGCTATATCGCTGGATGCGACTTCAGAACAGCACATCACGCCCATCCCATGGTATTGACTCGCCCCCAAGATACAAAATTTCAAACCCTCCCTCAGACACCATGGCGATGCTTCCCAGCAGAACTAACTAGGATTAGGTGATCAATTTCATTTTATACAACTTTCCCAGAATTACTCTCACTGTAAATGTGCATTAGGGTTGCCAGATCACCCCTTTAATAAGGGACATGTGGCTGATTAACACCAGGTGAAATGGGAGATTTAAGGTGCCTACACACTTAGGGCCTGATTCAGAGCCGCTCGTAAGCAGCCGCTCGTTCGTTCCGAGCGATGTTTGCCCAACTGCGCATGCGTACGGATCGTTATACGCATGCGCTAACCAGTCAGTGCGGCCGAAATTCATGTGCTCGCAAAATAGCGAATGCCTGCTATTTTGAGTGACAGAAAGAGGCGTATGTGGGTGGTAACAGGGGAAGGTGCTTGAAAATGGGGAGTGGAAATCAGAACGCAGGCGTGCTTAAAGGTCAAAACGGGCGTTTTATGGGTGTGCATATTTAAAACAGCAGCGTCATTGACCACGTCACTGGGTTATTTTAGAGTCAGAACTGCTCGCAAAATTGTGGTAGCAAACACCAACCACAAGAATAGCGAGCAGTTCATACCCTTGTCGATGTACTCGATTAATCTAATAAATAGCGGACATGACGTAGGATGCGAGCGGCCAGGGGGCGTATTTTTCCAAAAAACGAACGCAAGTTTTGCTCGCTCGTTCAGACATAGAGGCGTGAACAGACCGCAAACAGCGAACGGTTCATTTGAATAGCCACCCCTTGTTTTAGAACGAACGACCGCAAATAGCGAGTGGCTCTGAATGAGGGCCTTAGCGATATTTTACACGATTTACCTGATTCCGACGCATCGTGACGACAAATCGTGTAAAATATGCCCAAATCGTGAGTGTCCACTCACGATCACGATGCCGATGTGCGTCCCCGCAGGCCATACATCGCATCTTCAGATCTGCCGTGCTGTAGGGCGGACCTGACAATCTCCGTCAGGATGCACTGGAATAGTTAGGAGGCACAATATAGCGTTTGTCACATTGGACAGTTTTTAACACCAAATCGTGCCCACGACTGCCATGGAGCTACTGGGGAGAGTTCAAGGGGAAATCGGACACAATGTCGGATCGTGAGCACATCGCCAAGTGTGTAGGCACCTTCAAAGTCAGCCAGCCGCATCTGGAGATATATCTGCTATCGTCTGTGCAGCACAGTAGACACAATATGTCGCTGGTACACACTGGCCGCAGATATAGAGTCAGAGTGTACCCAGCTTAAGGCCCCCTCCTCTAGGCAATGGCTGAAGGGGATATCCAGGACACACAGTGATGGATGGGAGGTTACTGGGAGGTCAGAGGAGGAATGTTGGATCTAGACCTGGAATGTGGAGCTATTATTTGATATTGGGATTAGGAGGAGGAGGCTCATTGGGGATATAACCGTTCAAAGCTTCAATTACAATGTTGGACAATACATAGGATGTCCTGCTATGAACAGCACATAGGGGGAGACTCATCAAGTATTCTAAAGAGTGAAAGGGCGGGAAGTACTAAATACTAAAAATGCGATAAACCCCCCAACAATGCCGTTTTACCGCATTCTCCGAATGCGTTTCATTCTGGTACTTCGCCCCGTCAGGTAACCCAATAGAAGCCTATGGGTTTCTAATCGCAACGCTCTAGGCTGGGAGGGATCCGATCGGATCCCAAAGAGTGGAGAAGTTACCCATAGCAACCAATCAGCTACTATCTGTCATTTATCTAGTACAGTGTTTCCCAAACTCATTCCTCAGGACGCACTAACAGCGCAGGGTTTCCATTCTTCCTATTTGGTGCACACAGGAGTAGTCATTACTCACTGACACATTTTAAAAGATCCACAGGTGGAGCAAATATCTCACTTGTGATTCTGTGAGGAGACCTGGAAAACATGCACTGTTAGTGCTGTCTCAGGAATGAGTTTGGGAAACACTGATCTAGTACATTCTATAAAATGAAAGCTAGAATCTGATTGGTTGCTATTGGGAACACCTACACTTTCGAAGGTTTGTTATTCCTGGGTGGTCATCCATGTTGGAGGAGGTGGGCTCTGGCGCTGCCTCAATCCATAGGCAAGCAGAGAGGCTGATCCGGCCGTCTCTAGGACTGTGCGTGCTCGCCATTTCCGCGCATCTTTCTCCCTGGTGTCCATATCGAGTGGATGGAGCCTTGGGACTCTCTTGCAGGTACTAGCAGTATCAGCATCCTACGCTGCCGCCTGTACACTATCCTACCGCCGCTGTATTAGGGGCATTAACGCTACCACCCACCGGTGTCCATTACACCCAGATGCTCCAGCGCACTACAACACCCAGCAATACCCCAAAGATCTCCAGGCTGCATCTACTCTATTTCAGCTGTATCTGTTTTATCCCTGTGTTATTTGCTACCTGCTGTTCCTAGAAATGGTTACGTTATATTACGTGTGAACTAACCGCCACCATCACCATACAACTGCGCAACACATAACATCACATAAAGTCTGGCCAAGTGTATCACCACCCTGATTTACCAAGCTGTCTGGCACAAACAATTATACACCATTGTCTGCTGCACACTCTGCTACGCATTAAATCGCAACGCTACTGTGCTACTCTGCTACGCATTAGATCGCAACGCTGCTGTGCTACTCTGCTACGCATTACATCGCAACGCTGCTGTGCTACGCAACGCTACTGTGCTACTCTGCTACGCATTACATCGCAACGCTACTCTGCTACACATTACATCGCAACGCTACTGTACTACTCTGCTATGCATTACATCGCAACGCTACTGTGCTACTCTGCTACGCATTATATCGAAACGCTGCTGTACTAATCTGCTACGCATTACATCGCAAAGCTGCTGTGCTACTCTGCTACGCATTACATCGCAACGCTACTCTGATACGTATTACATCGCAATGCTACTGTGCTACTCTGCTACGCATTACATCACAACTCTACTCTGCTACGCATTACATTGCAACGCTACTGTGCTACTCTGCTACGCATTACATCGCAACACTGCTGTGCTCCTCTGCTAGGCATTACATCGCAATGCTGCTGTGCTGCCCTGCTACGTATTACATCGCAACGCTGCTGTGCTCCTCTGCTACGCATTACATCGCAACACTGCTGTGCTACTTTGCTACGCATTACATCGCAACGCTACTGTGCTACGCATTACATCGCAATGCTACTGTGCTACTCTGCTATGCATTACATTGCAATGCTACTCTGCTACGCATTACATCGCAACACTACTGTGCTAACACATTCTGCTAATAGGTTATGGATTCAG
The DNA here is from genome assembly GCA_031769625.1 of Taudactylus pleione. NCBI lineage: Eukaryota > Metazoa > Chordata > Amphibia > Anura > Myobatrachidae > Taudactylus > Taudactylus pleione. Next base: position 3,091,128 of record JAUIMM010000633.1, read on the forward strand.
TGCCCAGATACCCAGCATCGTAGTAATTCTATACTCTACTAATAATACAGGAGCGGTCATTGCCCCATCACACGGTCCCCGCAGCTCAATTTTAACAGCCCAAAAAATATTCTCAGAGGGCTGGGAAATCATGGCGCAAAGATTGTGTGTTTAAACGAAGTTCTAAACCTTTGATGATCAAATATCCACTAACATAATATCTATTATACGTTTATATCTTCACATTTACAGACGCCTAAGATGGGCACAGATGAGGTCACTCTGCCACCACCTGGCACAAGAGCCGAGAGACAGGATCAGTGTAGGTGGCCAAATTGGAGGACATTTGCCCATCCTGGCATCCAGAATCACGGGCCTTCCACCACCACATACTAAAATAATCGGGTGATCGGGAAATGGCCTCGCAGCAGGGGGCGTGGCCTTGCTGGAAGCACGTACCACGAGCTCCAGGAGCTGACGGACAAGCCCTCAGTACCTCTCTCCTGTGAAAGGACGCTGTGCGCATGTGCACGGCAACTATTCACCGGACTCCCAACCCCCACCGCGGGACATTGTGACCCGCGAATGGGACTATGGGACAGTGCCCGAAAAGCGTAACTGTCCCGCCAAAATCAGGATGGTTGGGAGGTGTGCCATTGGTTCTAGCAGAATGAGTCAATCTCGCTACCCCACCTGTAGCCACGACACCCCCCCCCTCCCCCCACAGCACATGGGCCCACCGGAATTCTTGGCAGCTCTGAATGGGGCAAAAAAACATGTATGATACGCAGGTATAATGACTAAGGCAAATTAATAATTTTACCACTTTGAGACTGATTGGCGACTAGATCTGTATTTCCCCATATGAGATGCAATTTACAGAGGCAATATATAAAGGGAGTGTTTGTGTGTTGTTTGCTGGCATTATCTACCATAATGCAGGAACCAGAAGTGGATCCAGAAAACAAATTGGGGTTTTGGAGAATTGTACGTGTGTACCTTTCCTGTCTTAAGGGGCACATACATCTGCCATCAATTGGGGCAACTCTGCGTTTTGCAGATGATTGTGTAAAAAAAACCTACAGTGTTTTGCGTTCACCGATCGCTGATTCCGACCAAAACGTGACCGGAATCAAGTGAATCAAGTTGTCCAGCATGTTGAACTTTCCCAACAAACCTGGACTATAGATTGCTAGTGTGTGGTAACACAATCAGCCGATTTGCAGGCGGGTTTCCACTTATAGATATACAAACAGGAGCACGATTGCGACAATGCAGTTGTGCTCTCGTTTGTATATCTAGTGATGTGCCTAGACTGAACATTCACTCGTTCAGTCCAGGCACATCCCTCATCCCCGCACAGGTTGACTAGCATGTTGGAGAGATCATAGATGTCTAAACGGCCAGCGGGCACGCGCATCGCTGGTCGTTTTAGACATTTTTGCTATAGATTTGTAAACGATTTATGAACGATCATTATCGTCCAATCGTTCATAAAAATCGCTAAGTGGATACCCCCCCTAGTAAAATGAGGAGACTTTCACGATTGGCAGATCTGTTCTTTGGTGAACATGACTGGCGAATCGCTGGTACATATTGAAGTATCATTAAGTCGGGGGGAAAAAAATCAGAATCGGCGAATGTTTTTTTGTTTTTTTTTTGTGATTGCTGATGCATCACTGGGAATATCTGAACAGGGGCAAAGGAGCTGTGACATAAACCAATTCACCTGATAATCATCCACAAATACAGATCTCAACAGGCTGCAATCAGCAAACATTTGTGTAACGTGCCCAAAGTTCATGGGTTTAGTGATTCAGGATTCTGAGAGCCTAGCGGAGATACAGGGGCTCATGACTGGTTGGACATAAATGTAAATTGCTCGTTTTTCTATTGTACTTGCGCACCAAGAATTCTTACGTGTCCGTCCCTATGACGACTGGGATGCATTTTGCACTTAGAAGGTGGAATGGAGGCTGAAGGGGGCATCTAAGAAAGGGCACAGAATAATAATGATGTATTCACGCACAATGCCTTCCGTGCCGACCACCTGGTGCAACACTGGAACTGATGATGAAGACGATTGGTGGGCGCTCCTGCTTGGCTTAGTATGTCTGAATCCCTCCTACTAATACTATTACAGTACTAGTGCAGTTGCTGAGATCTATTTGTATTATTTATATTTGCAATTAGTCCGAAGCTCGAAAGCAGATTCCTAATTGATCTTTTAATGGTTCAGACAACGGGTGTTGATCATAATTAACTTAATTAGTACTTTCATTCTGTATTTGCAACTGGTTCATATACTACTGTTCTCTCCTAGTGTAACTCAGGCACATATACTACTGTTCTCTCTGCTGGTGTAACCCAGGCACATATACTACTGTTCTCTCTCCTGGTGTAACCCAGGCACATATACTACTGTTCTCTCCTGGTGTAACCCAGGCACATATACTACTGTTCTCTCTCCTGGTGTAACCCAGGCACATATACTACTGTTCTCTCCTGGTGTAACCCAGGTACATATACTACTGTTCTCTCCTGGTGTAACCCAGGCACATATACTACTGTTCTCTCCTGGTGTAACCCAGGCACATACACTACTGTTCTCTCCTGGTGTAACCCAGGCACATATACTACTGTTCTCTCCTGGTGTAACCCAGGTACATATACTACTGTTCTCTCCTGGTGTAACCCAGGCACATATACTACTGTTCTCTCCTGGCGTAACCCAGGCACATATACTACTGTTCTCTCCTGGTGTAACCCAGGCACATATACTACTATACTCTCCTGGTGTAACCCAGGCACATATACTACTGTTCTCTCCTGGTGTAACCTAGGCACATATACTACTGTTCTCTCCTGGTGTAACCCAGGCACATATACTACTGTTCTCTCCTGGTGTAACCCAGGCACATATACTACTGTTCTCTCCTGGTGTAACCCAGGCACATATACTACTGTTCTCTGCTGGTGTAACCCAGGCACATATACTACTGTTCTCTCCTGGTGTAACCCAGGCACATATACTACTGTTCTCTCCTGGTGTAACCCAGGCACATACACTACTGTTCTCTCCTGGTGTAACCCAGGCACATATACTACTGTTCTCTCCTGGTGTAACCCAGGCACATATACTACTGTTCTCTCCTGGTGTAACTCAGGTACATATACTACTGTTCTCTCCTGGTGTAACCCAGGCACATATACTACTGTTCTCTCCTGGCGTAACCCAGGCACATATACTACTGTTCTCTCCTGGTGTAACCCAGGCACATATACTACTATACTCTCCTGGTGTAACCCAGGCACATATACTACTGTTCTCTCCTGGTGTAACCTAGGCACATATACTACTGTTCTCTCCTGGCGTAACCCAGGCACATATACTACTGTTCTCTCCTGGCGTAACCCAGGCACATATACTACTGTTCTCTCCTGGTATAACCCAGGCCCATACACTACTGTTCTCTCCTGGTGTAACCCAGGCCCATACACTACTGTTCTCTCCTGGTGTAACCCAGGCGCATATACTACTGTTCTCTCCTGGTGTAACCCAGGCACATATACTATTGTTCTCTCCTGGTGTAACCCAGGCACATACACTACTGTTCTCTCCTGGTGTAACCCAGGCACATATACTACTGTTCTCTCCTGGTGTAACCCAGGCACATATACTACTGTTCTCTCCTGGTGTAACTCAGGTACATATACTACTGTTCTCTCCTGGTGTAACCCAGGCACATATACTACTGTTCTCTCCTGGCGTAACCCAGGCACATATACTACTGTTCTCTCCTGGTGTAACCCAGGCACATATACTACTATACTCTCCTGGTGTAACCCAGGCACATATACTACTGTTCTCTCCTGGTGTAACCTAGGCACATATACTACTGTTCTCTCCTGGCGTAACCCAGGCACATATACTACTGTTCTCTCCTGGCGTAACCCAGGCACATATACTACTGTTCTCTCCTGGTATAACCCAGGCCCATACACTACTGTTCTCTCCTGGTGTAACCCAGGCGCATATACTACTGTTCTCTCCTGGTGTAACCCAGGCACATATACTACTGTTCTCTCCTGGTGTAACCCAGGCACATATACTACTGTTCTCTCCTGGTGTAACCCAGGCACATATACTACTGTTCTCTGCTGGTGTAACCCAGGCGCATATACTACTGTTCTCTCCTGGTGTAACCCAGACACATATACTATTGTTCTCTCCTGGTGTAACCCAGGCACATACACTACTGTTCTCTCCTGGTGTAACCCAGGCACATATACTACTGTTCTCTCCTGGTGTAACCCAGGCACATATACTACTGTTCTCTCCTGGTGTAACTCAGGTACATATACTACTGTTCTCTCCTGGTGTAACCCAGGCACATATACTACTGTTCTCTCCTGGCGTAACCCAGGCACATATACTACTGTTCTCTCCTGGTATAACCCAGGCCCATACACTACTGTTCTCTCCTGGTGTAACCCAGGCGCATATACTACTGTTCTCTCCTGGTGTAACCCAGGCACATATACTACTGTTCTCTCCTGGTAACCCAGGCACATATACTACTGTTCTCTGCTGGTGTAACCCAGGCGCATATACTACTGTTCTCTCCTGGTGTAACCCAGACACATATACTATTGTTCTCTCCTGGTGTAACCCAGGCACATATACTACTGTTCTCTCCTGGTATAACCCAGGCACATATACTACTGTTCTCTCCTGGTGTAACCCAGGCGCATATACTACTGTTCTCTCCTGGTGTAACCCAGGCACATATACTACTGTTCTCTCCTGGTATAACCCAGGCGCATATACTACTGTTCTCTCCTGGTGTAACCCAGGCACATATACTACTGTTCTCTCCTGGTGTAACCCAGGCACATATACTACTGTTCTCTCCTGGTGTAACCCAGGCACATATACTACTGTTCTCTCCTGGTAACCCAGGCACATATACTACTGTTCTCTGCTGGTGTAACCCAGGCGCATATACTACTGTTCTCTCCTGGTGTAACCCAGACACATATACTATTGTTCTCTCCTGGTGTAACCCAGGCACATATACTACTGTTCTCTCCTGGTGTAACCCAGGCACATATACTACTGTTCTCTCCTGGTGTAACCCAGGCACATATACTACTGTTCTCTCCTGGTGTAACCCAGGCACATATACTACTGTTCTCTCCTGGTGTAACCCAGGCACATATACTACTGTTCTCTCCTGGTGTAACACAGGCGCATATACTACTGTTCTCTCCTGGTGTAACCCAGACGCATATACTATTGTTCTCTCCTGGTGTAACCCAGGCGCATATACTACTGTTCTCTCCTGGTGTAACCCAGGCGCATATACTACTGTTCTCTCCTGGTGTAACCCAGGCGCATATACTACTGTTCTCTCCTGGTGTAACCCAGGCGCATATACTACTGTTCTCTCCTGGTGTAACCCAGGCGCATATACTACTGTTCTCTCCTGGTGTAACCCAGACACATATACTATTGTTCTCTCCTGGTGTAACCCAGGCACATATACTACTGTTCTCTCCTGGTGTAACCCAGGTACATATACTACTGTTCTCTCCTGATGTAACCCAGACACATATACTACTGTTCTCTCCTGGTGTAACTCAGGTACATATACTACTGTTCTCTCCTGGTGTAACCCAGGTACATATACTACTGTTCTCTCCTGGTGTAACCCAGGCACATATACTACTGTTCTCTCCTGGTGTAACTCAGGTACATATACTACTGTTCTCTCCTGGTGTAACCCAGGCACATATACTACTGTTCTCTCCTGGTGTAACCCAGGCACATATACTACTGTTCTCTCCTGGTGTAACCCAGGCACATATACTACTGTTCTCTCCTGGTGTAACCCAGGCACATACACTACTGCTCTCTCCTGGTGTAACCCAGGCGCATACACTACTGTTCTCTCCTGGTGTAACCCAGGCGCATACACTACTGTTCTCTCCTGGTGTAACCCAGGCGCATATACTACTGTTCTCTCCTGGTGTAACCCAGGCGCATATACTACTGTTCTCTCCTGGTGTAACCCAGGCGCATATACTACTGTTCTCTCCTGGTGTAACCCAGGCGCATATACTACTGTTCTCTCCTGGTGTAACCCAGGCGCATATACTACTGTTCTCTCCTGGTGTAACCCAGGCGCATATACTACTGTTCTCTCCTGGTGTAACCCAGGCACATATACTACTATTCTCTCCTAGTGTAACCCAGGCGCATATACTACTGTTCTCTCCTGGTGTAACCCAGAAGCATATATTACTTTTTCTCTCCTGGTGTAAACCAGGTACATATACTACTGTTCTCTCCCAATGTAACCCAGGCACATATACTACTGTTCTCTCCCAATGTAACCCAGGCACATAGACTACTGTTCTCTCCTGGTGTAACCCAGGCACATATACTACTGTTCTCTCCCAGGGTAACCCAGGTACATATACTACTGTTCGCTCCTGGTGTAACCCAGGTACATATACTACTGTTCTCTCCTGGTGTAACCCAGGTACATATACTACTGTTCTCTCCTGGTATAACCCAGGCACATACACTACTGTTCTCTCCTGGTGTAACCCAGGCACATATACTACTGTTCTCTCCCGGTGTAACCCAGGCACATATACTACTCACCTGGTGTAACTCAGGCGCATATACTACTGTTCTCTCCTGGTGTAACCCAGGCATATATACTACTGTTCTCTCCTGGTGTAACCCAGGCACATATACTACTGTTCTCTCCTGGTGTAACCCAGGCACATATACTACTGTTCTCTCCTGGTGTAACCCAGACACATATACTACTGTTCTCTCCTGGTGTAACCCAGGCGCATATACTACTGTTCTCACCTGGTGTAACCCAGACCCATATACTACTGTTCTCTCCTGGTGTAACCCAGACCCATATACTACTGTTCTCTCCTGGTGTAACCCAGACCCATATACTACTGTTCTCTCCCGGTGTAACCCTGGTACATATACTACTGTTCTCTCCCGGTGTAACCAAGGCACATATACTACTGTTCTCTCCTGGTGTAACCCAGGCACATATACTACTGTTCTCTCCTGGTGTAACCCAGGCACATATACTACTGTTCTCTCCTGGTGTAACCCAGGCACAAATACTACTGTTCTCTCCTGGTGTAACCCAGGTACATATACTACTGTTCTCTCCTGGTGTAACCCAGGCACATATACTACTGTTCTCTCCTGGTGTAACCCAGGCGCATATACTACTGTTCTCTCCTGGTGTAACCCAGGCACATATACTACTGTTCTCTCCTGGTGTAACCCAGGCACATATATTACTGTTCTCTCCTGGTGTAACCCAGGCACATATACTACTGTTCTCTCCTGGTGTAACCCAGGCGCATATACTACTGTTCTCTCCTGGTGTAACCCAGGCACATATACTACTGTTCTCTCCTGGTGTAACCCAGACACATACTACTGTTCTCTCCTGGTGTAACCCAGGCGCATATACTACTGTTCTCTCCTGGTGTAACCCAGGCACATATACTAATGTTCTCTCCTGGTGTAACCCAGGCGCATATACTACTGTTCTCTCCTGGTGTAACCCAGGCACATATACTACTGTTCTCTTCCGATGTAACCCAGGCGCATATACTACTGTTCTCTCCTGGTGTAACCCAGGCACATATACTACTGTTCTCTCTCCTGGTGTAACCCAGACACATATACTACTGCTCTCTCCTGGTGTAACTTATATTCTACCCTTGCCGAGCTACACGCATCTTGTGATACAGCCAGTGAAGAAAATGCCTTATTTTTTAAAGCATATTTTACCTTTGCGATTTAGACACAAATTCTGTCCAATTCTACATGAGACCCACAGAGAGCATTATGCATATCAGGACCTAGGGAACAAGGCAGAGTGGAGTGCACATTTATAGGAGCTGGCAGGATATTATATACAGTATGTACAGTATATATGAATAATGAAGGGACTATTTTGCTTATTTTGTGGTTTGTATTTTCTCCCACATGTCCTAAAAACGATTCCCCCTCCAGTTACCAAATATCAGAGAAATCATCTTTTCAGCAGCTGCCTTAGAAATGAGCCGAATATGTGCCCTTGTGGGATGTGTCACCCACTGGGTAGGTGGGAACTTTTCCGTTGCCAGGTGATAAAGAGTTAAACATTTCAGCAAATATTATTTTTGGCAGATGCTGACAAACCTATTTCTAAGATACAAAACTCCCTCGAAAATCTGTTCCTTGCCTTAGGACATAGCAGAGGTACAGACAGAGATAAGAAGGCCTGGATCACCAGTTGCATTGCTTTACCTGATATACTTTGGGGGCTTCACTTGGCAACTCTCTATTCATCAAAATGGGTGCACATTACTCTTCATCTCAGTAGTAAATGTATTACCACAATAAATATACCCTGCACAGACTGTACCAAAATATATATACAGCACAGACTCTACCACACTGTATACCCGCCAAAGACCGTACCACAACGTATACCCTGCACAGACCGTACCACAACGTATACCCTGCACAGACCGTACCACAACGTATACCCTGCACAGACTGTACCACAACGTATACCCTGCACAGACCGTACCACAATGTATACCCTGCACAGACCGTACCACACTGCACAGACCGTACCACAACATATACCCTGCACAGACCGTACCACAACGTATACCCTGCACAGACCGTACCACAATGTATACCCTGCACAGACCGTACCACAACGTATACCCTGCACAGACTGAACCACAATGTATACCCTGCACAGACCGTACCACAACGTATACCCTGGACAGACCGTACCACAATGTATACTCTGCACAGACTGTACCACAATATATATCCAGCACAGACTGTACCACAATATATGTCCAGCACAGACTGTACCACAATGTATACACTGCACAGACGGTGACATACAGCAGTTGTTATGTACACAGAGCACTTGTGGGTGGTTTTATACACTGCACCAATGGGATATATAACAGCCAGAAGATACACTTCATAGATGAGGATATATCTATGGTACACTGTATACAGTATACCCAGCTCTGTGGGTACATGGGCACAGCCGTTATTAGTGCTGCCACTAGCCATGTCTGATCATGCCATCTTTCAGTTATATAGAAGGGCACCAACAATCAGCTCTGATGCCCTGGAGAGGTGGCACGGCTCACCTACCATTTGTCAGGGTCTTCTTATTGGTCTTCCTGGCCATAGTGAGCTGGACCTGGTGTTGGAGCCGCATGGACTTCTCTAGGTCCTGCCGGCTGATGTTCAGCCCCTCCTCAGTTGGCAGAGCCAGCGTGGAGTTATCCAGGTCCATAAAGTGCTCCTGTCCCAGCACTGTCTTAATGTACCCCAGCTCGGCACCAGGAGAGGCGAGGACTGCCATGCTGGACGCCTGGGTCTGCAGATCAGCCTAGAAATGTGTGTCCAAGGCAGTTACTCCAGTAACCACTCTGCCCAGTGCCAGTACACACTGTGCCCAGTACACAGCTTCTGACCAGTCCCAGTACACACTGTGCCCAGTACACAGCTTCTGACCAATCCCAGTACACAGCTTCAGACCAGTCCCAGCACACAGTTTCCAGTCCCAGTCCCAGTTCACACTCTCTCCCAGCACGCAGCTTGTAAACACAGTCCCAGTGCGCAGCTTCCAGTCCCAGTGCCCCAGTACACAGCAGGCAGCCTGCAGTCCCAGTCACACCTCTATACACAGCCTCACTTAGTAACCAGCAGCCACCTCCCTCCCACCTTGAGTTCCCAGCCTGGGATTCCTCAGATAGCTTAGGGGAGGTTTTAGACAGTGTCCCTGAGGTTCAGGGCAGGGCTCTGGGAGGGGGGCAGAAATGCATGTTATGCAAATACAGAGACTGAACCCTCAGGACGGAGCAGTGCAGTAGGGAGGGGGGTAGGGAGCGGCACTTCACTTCTGTACTGTAGCAGCTCCAGCCCAATGCTCTGACCTGTGAGATAGTTTATTGTGGTCTGTGCAACAACCTGCAATGTGACAAGTGCTAACAGAGACATGCATCACTGTACTGTACATACTACATGTGATAATACACAGAGACAATGCACAACATGCGACAATGCACAGGGATATGTAACAACAAACGAAGTAATATCAGCAACAATAGTACAACTATAACATTCTGCAGACATTACACACACAGCACAGGTGTGCAATGCTTTATAGCATGCAGTATGTTATGTGCAGCAATGAGCACCTGTCACTCACTATATGGGGATCTGGAATTATTATATAACATATGCAGCAGATAACAATGTAGGAGAGTGCACAATATAACATATGTAACAATGTACAGCTATATGTTGCATGCAGTGATAAACATACAGATGTGAAAATATGTTTTTTTGCAGAACATGCAATGTCAGAGAACATGGTAATACACAACATGCAATGTCAGAGAACATGGTAACACACAACATGCAATGTCAGAGAACATGGTAACACACAACATGCAATGTCAGAGAACATGGTAACACACAACATGCAATGTCAGAGAACATGGTAACACACAACATGCAATGTCAGAGAACATGGTAACACACAACATGCAATGTCAGAGAACATGGTAATACACAACATGCAATTTAGAGATCATATATCTGGTCTTGGAGGTCAGCGCTACACTTGATATAATGCACAACACGATATTGTTAATAATCACTGGGTTTTTATTTATATTTTTAAAACTTGGGGTCACAGTGCCCCTATGGTTCATTGGGTGCTGTGGGATAGATGGGTAAGGGTTAAGGACCTCATTCAGAGTCGGTCGTTGCGGCCGCACGGTCGTAAGGGAAAAGGGGCCGATATGCAAATGATGCACTCGCAAGTTGCGTCCTTAAGATCGGATCATTAGCTGGCCGACCAAGGGGAGGATGCGACCGTAATACAAAAAATACACCCCCTTCTCGTACGCATTACACGTCATCTCCGGACATATAAGGATTAATCGAGGCCATCGGTAACCATCGGAACTGGTCGTAGAGCTTAAGGTTGACCATACCCTCTCTTAAGCACTACGATCAGGTCAGTGTACAAACCACCCATGTCACGTGTGCCATGACACTACTTTGTTAATTATGCACTCCCATAAAATGCCGTTCGCATAATTAGGCACGCCTGCGTTCAGATCTCCACTCCCCCGTTTTCAAGCACCTTCCCCTGTTACCACCCACAAACGCCTCATTCTGTCACTCAAACTACCGACCTGGCTGTGTTCAAGGAGAGAGAAATTTCTGATCGTAGCAGCTAGTTTGCGCACGCGCATTGCGAACTTTACCCATGCGCAGTTTAGCGAACATCGGTGGCGTACGACCGTGCGGCCGAAACGACCGACTCTGAATGAGGTCCTAAGTGTGGTACTTTAATGAAGGTCTGTTTATAGATAGTACCAAATGGTAAGTACGTGCATTGATTATAGTAGAGTCAGTTGTATCCAACAATGATTGTAGCACAATTGTTAATACAATTGTTAATGGAGTTCTTCTGGTGTAAAAGTCCACCGTGGTAGTGATTGTATAGTCCTGTACGCGGGGTGTAAAAGTATGTGTCTGGCGGGGCGGCGTCCTGTATCCCCCAGGTGCACAAACTTACCCTCGGCTTCCTTTCTTGGTCACCACCAGGTGATCGATGTCCTCATGTCCATCCTCATCATGATCTCCGAACCTCCGGTCCCCTGCTCCGCTAGGTGACAGCGAGTGTTGCTTGTAGCACGTTGACTGGGATGCAGCGTCCTCACCAGTGCCCTGCGAGACTTCCAGGTAGCTGCGCTCTCGTGAGATCGCATAGTTCTCCGGGCTCAGCAGGTATGACGTGGTGGCTTGACTCTGCGCCGTGAGGAGGCTAGAGGAGTAGGACCCAGCAGTGTGTTGATATAGGGATGTCAGTACATGGTAATCTCCAACGCGTATCGGCTATTCGGCCTTCCTCAGGGATTGATATATGCGCCATCTTATGTGTGGCTATTTATTGGAGTCTGTTGCGGTCGCCATCTTGGTTGAGGTCTCATGGGGTTATTCTAGTGTGGCGGCCATCTTTGTTAGGGGCATATGCATACATATTATGGTATTGATGGCACAACTATCGCCTCTAGCCCCAAAGTGCACTGTCTTGGAGTTATCCTAGACTCTTCCCTCTCATATAAACCACACATTCAGCACCTCTCGCAGTCCTGCCGTTTCTACCTAAAAAATATCTCCAGGATTAGACCCTTCCTCACCCAGAATGCCACTAAAACCCTCATCCACTCACTGGTCATCTCCAGATTGGACTACTGTAACCTTCTCCTAGCTGGCCTGCCAGTCTCTCACCTCTCTCCACTACAGACTGTTCTCAATGCTGCTGCTCGGCTCATCTTCCTCTCCAGTTGTTCTACATCTGCTTCCCCGCTCCTTCAAGCCCTACACTGGCTCCCCTTTCCCTTCAGATGCCAATTCAAGGTTCTTACATTCGCCTACAAAGCCCTGACCAAATCCTCTCCCACATACAATTCTGACCTTCTCTCCCTTCACACTCCCGCCCATCCACAGCGCTCAACTAATGCATGGCGCCTCTTTGCCAACTGATTACTTCCTCCCACTCCCGCCCCCAAGATTTTGCCCGTGCTGCTCCCTACCTCTGGAACTCTCTCCCTATCAGACTCTCCACCTCACTACAAATCCTCAAACGGGCTCTCAAGACCCTCTACTTCATCAAGGCCTTCCAGCACTCATCCTAACCCACCTCATGTTCTTTCCTTCCTATCTTCCCCTTCTGTGTCACGCCTGTCTGCCCCTCCCCTTTAGAATGTAAGCTCTCACGAGCAGGGACCTCTTCCCTCATGTGCTTCTCTTTACATTTTCTTCCACTCATTACTCCCCATTAGGGCACCTAACACGGGACTGAGAACTCCCTGCTGCTTATTGTGAGTGCTTTAATCGCTATTGCAGCAATGTATATACATCGTGTCCTTGTCCTGCACTATAATGTACTGTAAGTTACTTGTTCACCTATTAGTTCTATGTACTATGTAAGGCGCTGCGGAACACTTGTGGCGCCATATAAATAAAAGATAATAATAATAATCCAGTACATATGGTGCACAGGTAAACACACATAATGTATGTGATACGGATCATGTATACTAGTGCATGTATATCCATTATTCACATGCTGATGATGTCAGTGCTTGGGATCTTAATGGTCTATAGTGTGCATACGCTCCAAGGGGAGTGGGTAGGGGCACATAGGATGGGGTAAATTATTCCATTAAGGGTGTTTATAGTGTTATTACTGATTTGACCTCATTATCTACATTGAGGCCCTGCGGATTGAGTGTTTTTAGAGTATATATCCATTTCAGTTCCCCCCTATTCAATGTACCCTCGGAGTCTCCTCCTCTCCAATTTCCTCAATGCAGATAATGCCTATATATCTCATCCCTTTAGGGTCCTGATTGTGTTTCTTTGAAGTGTAGGGATAGGTTATGTGTTTCTAGTCCTTTCTTAATGTTGCAACAGTGTTCTGATATCCGTGTTTTTAAACTGCGCTTTGTACGTCCAACATATTGTAGACCGCAGGGGCATTGAATCAGGTATATTACCCCTGTACTGTTGCAACTGATGTGTTGTTGTATTTTATATGTTATCTTGGTGCTATTGGACATAAAGGGCGGAATTCAATTGTTTCTACCCCCCATCGCGCCCAACAGAGCTATTCAATTGTTGCTCCTGTCGGGCGCAATCAGCTGTCAGCGCTCCATTTCAGCTTGCAGCCCCAGAGGGGTGAGAGCTGAAATGTGCGAAAAGTGACCTGTTTGGGCGCCCAAACATCACTTTTCGCGGACGCGCCCAGCACTTTGGTCGGGGGTAGCTGCCTTACGCGGCTAAACCCGACCACTTTGGGCGCGATTAGCGCGAAAAATGGCAGCAATTGATTAGCGGCGCGCGATCTCCTGTCACTTTAGACGGGAGATCCGGACCGCGTAAACAATTGAATTCCGCCCAAAGTGTTCAGTTCTTTTTGTGGTCATGTGTCCCTCTTTACAGTTTTTGCACGCTCCGCAGAAATAAAAACCGTTCCTAATGTGTGCATTCCCTAGGGTGGTTTGTCTTGAAGGGTTGGTTTTGATGTGATTTTTTACCAGTTTTTTTTTTCGGTAAGGGGCTTTTTTATATATTATTTGTGGTCTGGCTGGTAAAAGATCTGACAGGATCTCATCTTCTTTGAGAATGTGCCAATGTCTGTTTAGAATTCTTTGAAGTTGTTTAGTATCTTTGCTGAACCTTTTGATGATGGCAGTCTTAAAGGGGTTGTTCTCATTGATGTTCTTATTTTTGTATGAGAGTAATGTCTGTCTTTCCGTGTTCTCTATTCTTTGGTATGCTTCCTCCACTGTCTGTACATCACACTGTTTGGCAAGAAATTGTTCCTTCAGGTTATGGCCTTGCGTTCTGTAATCTTGTATTTAGGTGCGATTGCATATTATTCTGGTGAATTGGCTGATCGGGATACTCTTAAGCCAATTGTGGTGGTGTCCACTACTGGACAGAATATAACAATTCACGTCTACCGGCATACTATATGTTTTTGTGTGGAGCTGGTGGCTTTCTGTGTATATTGCTATGTCTAGGAAATTGACACTATTGTGACTATAGTTTGTTGTGAATATCAGGTTGTAGTTATTATTGTTGATATGTTCCCGGAATTCTGTAAGTGAATCTTCATCCCCCTCCCAGATAAAGAACACATCATCTATGTAGTGCCGCCTTAGGACCAGACCTGCGCCGAAGTTATGCCCAGACCAGATGTAATTGTCTTCCCAAAAACTCATGAAGAGGTTGGCATAACTCGGCGCAAATCTAGTTCCCATGGCGGTCCCGGTTTTCTGGCAGTAATATTTCCCCCCGAACCAAAAATAGTTATCATGGAGTATGTAATCAATCGCATCAATGATGAATTTGGTTTGTTCTATTTGTAGGGTGCAGTCTTGTGTGAGGTAATGTTTTGTGGCTTCTAGTCCTTGTGTGTGATCTATGACTGTGTACAGCGATGTGACATCACTAGTACACAGCCATAGACCATCTTTCCACTCCACCTCTTGCAGGGTATTTAATATGTCTGTCGTATCTCTTATGAACGATCTTTGTTTCTTTACATGGGGTTGTAAGTAGGTATCAATATATCTGGTCAGATTCGCAGAAATTGAATCTATCCCAGATATAATGGGGAGTCCTGGTGGGTTATCCTTATTTTTCTGCACTTTTGGCAGGAAATAAAAAAACGGTATTACTGGGTGTGCTGTATCGAGGTATCCGTGCTCTTTCTTAGTCAGAATTCCTGTATCGTGGCCTTAAGTAAATCCCTCAGTGTTTTCTGGAATTGTGTCGTGGGGTCCCTGTCTAGCAGTTCGTAGGTGGAGTTGTCGTTAAGGATTCTTAGTGATTCTTGGTTGTAGTCTGAAGTGTTCATTATAACTAAACTCCCGCCTTTATCGGCAGGTTTGATGACAAGGTTTTTATTCTCACTTAGAGAACACGCGACATACAATGTCAGAGTACATGGTAACACCCATGGTAACATGCAATGCCAGCGAACATAGTAACATGTAACATGCATTGTCAGAGTGCATTGTAACACACAACATGCAATGTAAGAAAACATGGTAATACACAACATGCAATGTTAGAAAACATGGTAACATGCACTGTAACATGCAATGTCAGAGTACACGGTAATACACAACAAGCAATGTAAGAGAACATTGTAACACAACATGCAATATCAGAGTACATGTTAACATACAACATGCAATATCAGAGTACATGGTAACACACAACATGCAATGTCAGGGAACATGGTAGCACACAACATGCAATGTCAGGGAACATGGTAATATACAACATGCAATGTCAGTACATGGTAACACACAACATGCAATGTCAGGTACATGGTAATACACAACATGCAATATCAGAGAACATGGTAACACACAACGTGCAATGTAAATAACATGGTAACACACTACATGCAATGTCAGGGAACATGGAAACACACAACATGCAATATCAAAGAACATGGTAACACACAACATGCAATGTCAGAGAAAATGGAAACAGACAATATGTAATGTCAGAGAACATGGTAATGCACAACATGTAATATCAGAGAACATGGTAACTCACAACATGCAATATCAAAGTACATGGTAAGACACAACATGCAATATCAGAGCACATGGTAACACACAACATGCAATGTTAGAAAACATAGTAACACGCACTGTAACATGCAATGTCAGAGTACATGGTAATACACAACAAGCAATTTTAGAGAACATGGTAATACAACATGCAATATCAGAGTACATGGTAACACACAATATGCAATATCATAGTACATGGTAACACACAACATGCAATGTCAGGGAACATGGTAACACAGCATGCACATGGTAATATACAACATGCAATGTCAGTACATGGTAACACAACATGCAATGATAGGGAACATGGTAATAAACAACATGCAATGTCAGACTACATGGTAACACACAACGTGCAATGTAAAATTACATGGTAACACGCTACATGCAATGTCAGGGAACATGGAAACACACAACATGCAATATCACAGTACATGGTAACACACACCATGCAATATTAGAGTACATGGTAACACACAACATGCATTGCAGAGAACATGGTAATACACAACATGCCAGAGAACATGGTAATATGCAACATGCAATGTCAGGGAACATGGTAATATACAACATGCAATTTCAGTACATGGTAACACACAATATGAAATGTTAGAGAACATTGTAACACACAACATGCAATGCCAGAGAACATGGTAACACACAGCATGCAATGTCAGGCAATATGGTAACATACAACATGCAATGTCAGTACATGGTAACACACAACATGCAATGTCAGGGAACATGGTAATACACAACATGCAATGGCAGAACATGGTAATACACAACATGCAATGTCACAGAACATGGTAACACACAACATGCAATGTCAGAGAACATGGGAACACACAGCATGCGATGTCAAAGAACATTGAAACACACAACATGCAATATCAGAGTAAATGGTAACATACAACATGCAATATAAGAGTACATGGTAATATACAACATGCAATGTCAGATAACATGGTAACACACAACATGCAATATAAGAGTACATGGTGACACACAACATGCATTGCCAGATAACATGGTAACACACAACATGCAATGTCAGAGAACTTGGTAATACACAACATGCAATGTCATGGAACATGGTAACACACAACATGCAATGTCAGAGAACATGGTAATACACAACATGCAATGTCAGAGAACATGGTAACACACAACATGCAATGTCAGAGAACATGATAACACACAACATGCAATGTTAGAAAACATAGTAACACGCACTGTAACATGCAATGTCAGAGTACATGGTAATACACAACAAGCAATTTTAGAGAACATGGTAACACAACATGCAATATCATAGTACATGGTAACACACAATATGCAATATCATAGTACATGGTAACACAGCATGCACATGGTAATATACAACATGCAATGTCAGTACATGGTAACACAACATGCCATGATAGGGAACATGGTAATACACAACATGCAATGGCAGACTACATGGTAACACACAACGTGCAATGTAAAATGACATGGTAACACGCTACATGCAATGTCAGGGAACATGGAAACACACAACATGCAATATCAGAGTACATGGTACCACACAACATTCAATGTTTTAGAGAACATGGTAATACACAACATGCATTGCAGAGAACATGGTAATACACAACATGCCAGAGAACATGGTAATATGCAACATGCAATGTGAGAGAACAAGGTAATACACAACTTGCAATGCCAGAGAACATGGTAACACACAAAATGCAATGTCAGGGAACATGGTAATACACAACATGCAATGGCAGAACATGGTAATACACAACATGCAATGTCAGAGAACATGGTAACACACAACATGTGATGTCAGAGAACATTGAAACACACAACATGCAATATCAGAGTACATGGTAACACACAACATGCAATATAAGAGTACATGGTAATATACAACATGCAATGTCAGATAACATGGTAACACACAACATGCAATGTCAGATAACATGGTAACACACAACATGCAATATAAGAGTACATGGTGACACACAACATACATTGCCAGATAACATGGTAACACACAACATGCAATGTCAGAGAACATGGTAACACACAACATGCAATGTCAGAGAACATGGTAACACACAACATACAGTGTCAGGGAACATGGTAATACACAACATGCAATGTCAGGGGACATGGTAATACACAACATGCAATGTCAGGGGACATGGTAATACACAACATGCAATGTCAGTACATGGTAACACACAATGGACCTGATTCAGACTCGCTCGCTAAGTTGCGCTCGCTCGCTCTGACCGATTATCTCCTGTCTGCGCATGCGTATAAATCGCAGTGCACGTGCGCAAGCCAGTCTTTGCAATCTGTTTTTGGCCGCTCGTAAGCCACTATCAGGTCGCTACTTTGAGTGACAGATAGTGCCGTTTGTGGGTGGTAACTGGGGAAGGTGCTTATAAACGGGGGTGTGGTATTGCGGAAGCAGGCGTGTCAGGCCGCCAAAATGCCGTTTAAAGGGCATGCATAATTAGCAACATGCAATGTCAGAGAACACGGTAACACACAACATGCAATGTCAGAGTACATGGTAACATACACCATACAATGTCAGGGAACATGGTAATACACAACATGCAATGTCAGAGAACATGGCAACACACAACATGCAATGTCAGAGAACATGGTAACACACAACATGCAATGTCAGAGAACATGGTAACACACACACCATACAATGTCAGAGAACATGGTAATACAGAACATGCAATGTCAGAGAACATGGTAACACACACCATACAATGTCAGGGAACATGGTAATACAGACCATACAATGTCAGGGAACATGGTAACACACAACATGCAATGTCAGAGAACATGGTAATACACAACATGCAATGTCAGTACATGGTAACAGACAACATGCAATGTCAGTACATGGTAACAGACAAAATGCAATGTCAGAGCACATGGTAACACACAACATGCAATATCAGAGCACATGGTAACACACAACATGCAATGTCAGAGTACATGATAACACACAACATGCAATATCAGAGAACATGGTAACACACAACATGCAATATCAGAGTACATGGTAACACGCAACATGCAATACCAGAGCACATGGTAACACAACATGCAATGTCAGAGAACATGGTAACACGCAACATGTAATATCAGAGTACATGGTAACACGCAACATGCAATATCAGAGTACATGACAACACACAACATGCAATATCAGAGTACATGGTAACACACAACATGCAATATCAGAGTACATGGTAACACACAACATGCAATATCAGAGTACATGGTAACACACAACATGCAATATCAGAGTACATGATAACACACAACATGAAATATCAGAGTACATGGTAACACAACATGCAATGTCAGAGAACATGGTAACACACAACATGCAATATCAGAGTACATGGTAACACACAACATGCAATATCAGAGTACATGGTAACATAACATGCAATGTCAGAGAACATGGTAACACGCAACATGCAATATCAGAGTACATGGTAACACGCAACATGCAATATCAGAGTACATGATAACACACAACATGCAATATCAGAGTACATGATAACACACAACATGCAATATCAGAGCACATGGTAACACACAACATGCAATATCAGAGTACATGGTAACACACAACATGCAATGTCAGATAACATGGTAACACACAACATGCAATGTCAGATAACATGGTAACAAACAACATGCAATGTCAGAGTACATGGTAACACACAACATGCAATATCAGAGTACATGGTAACACACAACATACTATCAGCGGATATTACTATGTGCTATAATGTAATGCTGGGGGTGCCCTGGTCAGTGATCGCTCTAACGGGTCATTTCTTTCAACCATACAGGAGAAAATGAATAAAATATGTTTACAGATCTATTATTATTATTGTTACTATTATTTTATGTTTTTATATGCATTTTTTCCCCCATGTTGGTAGCTCCTCGCCCCTCACATCATAGGTTTCCCCCCTCAGCAAATGTTGAGATTGTGAGAGGAAACGTTTGTATTCCGCCCCAGCCCAGCGATGTGTCAGACCTGCTACTACACGCAATGTACCTATCTACCACCGCAGGCCGGATTTATTATTACCTGAGGGAAATAGTCTGATGAGGTCCAGGAATCTGAAAATGGTCTCAGAATTATTACTATTATCTCAGAATTCTCCCTGATACACTTTTATACCATATTTTATTACTCTGTCAGTATTTAGGATGGGAAAACATTTCTCCTGTCACCATCATCAATTGTTTCCTTCAGTCGGGATCATTTCAAACTTTATTTATAATGAGAGAGAAATAAATATTCACACACAGATTCCTTTCCCTTGAAATGGGCCAGGACAACTCTGAAATACTTGGGTCTTAAATATTCCGACTTATCCCTCACCCCTGTACTGCCAATTTCCCTGCTCTCATACAACGCACACTTCTAGATTTAAAAAAATGGAAACACCTAACACTCTCCTATCTCGGTAGATGTTAGTTAATCAAAATGATATCCTGTCCTAGGATTTTATATTTTTTACAGCGGCTTCCCCTACTTCTCTCGGAATCTGATCTAAAATTGATTAACAGAGCTATCAGCAGGTTCATTTGGGCAGATAAAAAACCTAGGATCTCATTATTCAAACTTAGTCAATCTCCCACCTTAGGAGGAACCAACCTCCCTTGTTTAAGATCCTATGCCATAGCGTCAAATTATCGCTATGCAATTGACTGGATTAAGGGCCTGATTCAGACCCGCTCGCAAGCGCTGAGCGCTCGCAAGCGGGTCGATGTTGGCCCAGTGCGCATGCGCACGACGGAGCCGGTTCCGTCGTGGGCATGCGTGAGACCCGGATAGCGACGGGCAAGCCGTCGCTCCGGGTCTCGTACCAAAGGGGGCGTGCTGTCGATGTTGAGTGACTGCACTCCCCCTTTGGTGGGCGGGCCGGGGGCGTGGCTGGCCAGACGAAGGCATTCCCATGGGAACGCCTACCATCTGGGGCCGGCCCCACTGACATCACAAGTTATGTCAGTGGGAGTGCTTTCGGGCTTGCGGCAACGAGACCCTATCACAAGGGTCTCGTCGCAATCCCGATGGTTGCGATGGTCTTGACCATCGCGACCACCTTCCTGGCCACTCGCTATAGCTGTGGGTGGTCACCCACAGCTATGCGAGCTGCCAGGGGGCCGCTCTAAAAAAACAGAGCGTCCGGCTCTGAATCAGGCCCTAAAGGCACAAGCGGATTTGCTGACACTCTTTTAGAGCAATCTTTTAGCACTGATGTCCCATTAGTTAGCTTATTACATACACACCTCTCATCTTTTCCACCTCATGTAACACAAAATGTATTACTTCATACCACGTGTATGGCTTAGCGATACGCCAGAGTTCTAATGAGAATTCCTCCTGGCGTCTCCTTGTTTCTTCCTATTGGGCATAACCCGGGGATTACCGCTGGTTATTTAACACAGGATTTTAATACCTGGAGTTCTCAGGGACTTCGCTACATATATCAATGATTAGACCCATCCTCCATGACCCACAACCAATTATAGGAAAGATTCCCTCACCTTCAAATCCCAATATTCGTCTACCTCCAAATACGTAGCTATGTCACCACTTTAATCCCTCGACTTCCCATTTCATCTGGAAAAAGTAGTTTGGATGATGTGCTGTCTCGCTGCCCTTCTATGGTGTTTTCCACTTCCACACTATACACTTATATACGCCGGGAAATACATTTGGAGGTAGAGACAACTGGAGTCGCTACATGGCGTTCTAAATTCCCTACAATACCTTTATCCAATATTTTTAAATCCTTTGTTAGACTTAATAAACAACTAATCTCGGCATCCTACGCTGTAATGCAGTATAAGTTACTGCATCGCGCCTATTTCACCCCCAAACTAAGGCCCTGATTCAGAGCCAGACGCTATTTGCGCTCGCTCGTTCAGAAAAAAGGGGTGGCTATTCAAATGAACCGTTCACTCTTTGCGGTCTGTTCACGCCTCTAGGTCTGAATGAGCGAACAAAACTTGCGGTCATTTTTTGGGAAACTACGCCCCCTGGCCGCTCGCATCCTACGTCATGTCCGCTATTTATTAGATTAATCGAGTACATCGACCAGCGTATGAACTGCTCGCTATTCTTGTGGTTGGTTTTTCCTACCACAATCTTACGAGCAGTTCTGACTATAAAATAACCCAGTGACGTGGTCAATGACGCTGCTGTGTTAATTATGCACACCCATAAAACGCCCGTTTTGACCTTTAAGCACGCCTGCGTTCTGATCTCCACTCCCCGTTTTCAAGCACCTTCCCCTGTTACCACCCACATACGCCTCCTTCTGTCACTCAAAATAGCAGGCATTCGCTATTTAGCGAATAAACGATTTTCGGCCGCACTGACTGGTTCGCACATGCGTATTACGATCCGTACGCATGCGCAGTTGTGCAAACATCGCTCGGAACGAACGAACGCCCGCTTACGAGCGGCTCTGAATCAGGCCCTAAGATTCCTTACAGGTGGTTCTACAGATTCGAAGTGTAAACAACCCGATGCGGATCTAATGCATTGTATGTGGTCCTGTGCGGAGGTGCAGAAATTCTGGTCCCTAAGTCACACATATATATCCACCACACTGGGAATTGGCTTTTTATTAACACCTGAGTGGGCCATGTGGGACATTGGGCCTGATTCAGAGCCGAACACTCTGACCAGAGCGCTCGCTCTGAATCAGTGCCCTCCTGCATGAAAATGGAGCGGCCTCCCGGCCGCTCGCATAGCTGTGGGTGACCACCCACAGCATATGCGAGCGTCCATGATGATGGTCGCGATGGTCTTGACCATCGCGACCATCGGGCTTGCGACGGAGACCCTGCGGTAGGGTCTCGCTGCCGCAAGCCCTGGAGTGATTTTGGCTCTATCAGAGCCAAAATCACTCCCACTGACATCACTAGTGATGTCAGTGGGGCCGGCTTCAGACGATAGGCGTTCCCATGGGAACGCCTCCGTCTGGCAGGCACGCCCACCAAAGGGGGCGTGCTGTCAATCAACATCGACAGCACGCCCCCTTTGGTGCACGACGGAGCTCCCTCCGTCGTGCGCATGCGCAGTGGGGGAACATCGACCCGCTTGCGAGCGTCCTGCGCTCGTGAGCGGGTCTGAATGACCCCCATTATACCAACATCTGGGCTAATATGTCCCTCTAGAGGTGCCCGTCTACTGTTAGCAAAAATTGCAGCAGCTGCAAAGAAAACCATTCTATCCCAATGGATCTCTACTGATACTCTAAAGGCCCACATACACGGTGAGATTCAAAGTTGGTAAGATCAGTTGTACGATTTCCCTTGAAATTCTTCCCTTGAAATTCTTCATAAGATGTGGTCAAATGGTGTACGATTGATCATTAAGATCATAGGATAAGATGCATAGAAGTGTATCACATCGTACGCGATCAGTTGAGATCTCTCTGCAAAACCATCTGATCTGCGATCCAAGTAGACGACGGCGGGGATGCGCATCGGGGTCGCAGAAGACTCAAAATACAACTATTTGCAAACGATTGGTCTGACCAACCTGTAGAAAATGCCAAAATCGGGTTAAAAATCATAGCATAACACTTAGGCCCTCATTCAGACCTGTTCACAAGCGCTATGCGCTCGCAAGCGGGTCGCTGGTGGGGCACTGCGCACGTGCCGCGCGCATGCGCAAGCCCCGGAGTGAGGGAGAAATTCACTCGCTCCGGGGCTCGCTACAAACGGGGCGGCTGTCGATGTTGATCGACAGCTCGCCCCGTTTTGTAGGCGGGGAGGGGGGGGGGTGGCTGGACAAACGGAGGCGTTCCTGAAGGAACGCCTGCCGTTTGTGGACGGCCCTACTGACATCACTCGTGATGTCAGTAGTGAGCTTCCTGCTGTATTAGAGCAGGAAGCTCACTGGGGCTTGCGGCAGACGAGACCCTACCACAAGGGTCCCGTCGCAAGCCCGATGGTCGCGACCATCGCCTGGCAATTCGCAAAAGCTGTGGGTGGTCACCCACATCTTAGCGAGCGGCCAGGAGGCCGGCCAAAAAAAAAAAAAAGCGGCCGCCCTCATTCAGGGCGAGCGCTCGCTTTTTGCGAACGGCTCTGAATGAGGTCCTTACTCTGTTACAACCTAGAATATCACATCTGTTCAATATGGATTGGCTGGAACTATCGCTTAATAAAAAATAAAGGAGCAGATACAGTTTTTGACACCTGGCTTCCCTGTGTCCACACATTGCCGCCTCAGGTCAAAGATACACTGATGCAATACAAGCTTGGTATAATGAATAAATCTTATCTACAGGTGCACCCCCCTTTTATATCTGGTGAGCCTACGTTCTCCATAGAATCTGCTACGGTTTACCGTTGTGTACCTACTGATATTATGTTATGTATTGACCATCACTTTGTAATGTTCATTGCAGTTTTACAATAAAATATGTTTTAAAAAAAAACAAAAAACGATATCTCTGAGAAAATGCTGCGGGTGCCATTTTCCCGGTGACTTCTTTAGTGCCCATGCGCACATCTCTGGGAATATGGCGCCTCCGCTATGTTCCTGGTGATATGTCTGCAGCAGCGAGGAATGTATTGTGATTGTGAATGGGTGCAAGGTGAGCATTGTGGGCTCCCATGTGCACAGCACCCCCTGCACCCATTAGATACTCTGGCGGAAAATGTCTACCCCAGCGAGGAGCCTGCAGTAGATTTTTTTTTTTTTGCACAGAATGGTTGCCGAGGGAGCCACCGGTGCAAAGCACTGTGGGAGAAAGCAGGACAGAATGGTCTCTTCTTGCTTTTCTCCCGGACTGCCATTTTGTATTGCAAAACTATTGATTCTTCTTTACATTTCAGAAGTGCCCAGTCCCCATTGTAAGCTATGGGTCCGGCACTTCCATACAGCGCGAAGTGAAACAGTATTTCACCGACAGATTCTGCTATTTTTTCTAAATAGTAATAACCCTTTTCAGGACATAGAACCCTACAAACGTTATTGCCGCAGTAACTAAACCATAACCACGAATTGCTCTGTATAAGAGGAGGCAGACGTGCTGGGCCACACATAGCAAATACGTATAACATGGAATATGGAGCACACAGAGGAAAAATTTTTTGAGGCAACATTTCTAATAATCTTTTTATAGAATATCCCCCTTAGCCGGTTCCGTCGTGCGCATGCCCAGTGGGCAAACATCGACCCGGTTGCGAGCGCTCAGCGCTTGCGACCGGGTCTGAATCAGGCCCACAATTCTGTGTAGGACCTAAACTGTATTATCCAAACCAGGCTGGAGCTTTGCAGATTGTGTGTGTGTGTGTGTGTGTGGGGGGGGGGATACAGGGGTTATAGTGGGCCAGAAAGGGGAGGAACTGCGTTCCTTCACTTCTATTTGGAGACGGAACCAGTTCCTCCTCCTCCGGCCCACCTCAGCCTGGCGTCGCAGGGAGGCTCCATTTGCTGGGCTCCCACTGAGATTTTGTTACCAAGGGGCGCCTGTCTCCTTCCCCGCCAATGCTCTCTCTGGCACAGGGCAACAAATAGTCTAGTTACGGCTCTGTTCTAACTGCATCTCCCAGAATAAGCTACAGTACCTGCATTTACCCATTCAGTTAGGCCGGCTATCATTCCAATGTATATGCTATAATTGCAACATTGTTATTATCTTTTATTTTTTTAAATCTCTATCTTTGTTTCTGTTTTTACCATTTGTGTGTTGAATAAATGTAAATACACGATTGTCCATCAGCGCTATCTGTCCATTTTTTTCCCATAGGGATATTGTGTCTGATTCAGTAATGTACACTAACCCGATGGTTAGCGCACCATCACCGCTGTTTGGGAGTCTGCTCTTGCGCAGGACCCGTTCTGCGCATGTGCAGAACCGGTCTTGCGATCACGCATTGGTGATCCCAGGTTGCGTCCCATGGACTTGTGGGCGTGTAGGCAGAGAGCATTTGCCGAGGTCACGCCTTTTCCACGCCTTCTGCACCAAGTATGGGGACGGCGTAAGTGCCATTACTAGTCATGACAGCTTGTTTTGCGGCGGAGGACTGTGGGCTGGGCTGTCGCATAGATGCGCCCGACTCAGAATACAGGAGGATGCTCGCATAGGACGCAGCCGGAATTGGGACTGTGAATCAGGCCCACAGTGTCTAGTTCCATAATTGCTATTGGTCTGCTGCCCCCCCCCCATTGTCTCAAAACAAACCTCAGCTGACTACGAGGGCGCCTTGCAACTACTCTCTGCGTGTCCCCTAGACCTTCGGGGCCCCTAGGCTACGGCCTAGTCAGCCTTATGAACAATTTGTCCCTGCACATTGGGGCAAAATTTCGAAGGGCCACAAATCTTGTGATAAAAGGGGGCGGCGCGGCAGTAATACTTATTTAGGCATTTTAACAGAACTACAGTGGAAATTCCAGTCGAGTCTGAATTATTTATTGCACTTTCATGTTTAATATACACAATGATCGCTATTTTACTTCAGGTGCTTTTTGACCTCTGTCACAATAGGAGAACGTCTTCCGTATATAATTGGCAATGGTACAAGACACCTGTTCATATGGAATCTGCCTGCAGTGTAGTTTTAGCGCCCTTTTACACAGTTCCAGGGACGGAGGACTAATGATGGTGGCACTGACTAAGGCAATTTGCTATGTAAACAGTATAATGCACAGCACACCCAGGAGATGACAGGTCCCCTAAGTGGTCTGTCATCACCTACTGAGGAATCGTTCCACATGGCTAGCGTCAGAGGAGCGATGGACAGGGCGTCTCATGGGTCTGAGAAGAAACAACAGGGTTATGGCTTATTTGGGTTTAGGATCATTAATAATGTAGCAGCTGCCTGAGCTTATTTTACCAATATGGAACAACGCTGAGAAAACGTCGGGGGTCTATTCAACATGTTAATTATCAGAGGTCCGTTAATTAACATTCCTTCTCGACGTGAGTGTGGGAACAATTCACCTTTGCTCCAGCGCGGAGACAGCTGATCCGAAAATCAGGTGTCTCTCACTGCTCCCTTCAGAGCATGCGCACAAGAGCCCCGACGTCCGTCAGAAATAGCTGGAGAGGGGCAGAGGGATCCTTTGGGATTGTTTCCCATAGTTAAAGAGCGGTTAACAGGAGCACAATCAAGCTCCTAAAATACTGTATTGTCAGAGCTTGATGAATTCTGTCCCCATGCTAGTGTAGTGTATAGGGGCCGCGGGCCACATCAGGATCTGATATATCTGTTATATCTCTTCTTTACCCAGTGGCGTATCTATAATGGGTGCAGTGTGTGCGGGGAACACGGGCCCCTGGGTCCAGGGGGGCCCTGCACTGCACACCCTGCACCCATAATATTACTAACCTCTCCGGAGTCCCACGTCAGCGCGGGCGTCCGGCGCTGTAAAACGTCTGGAAAATGGCCGCGGCCGGCCATTTTCCAGTCGTTTGCGCATGCGCAGTACAGGGAAAATGGCCACCGCGGCCATTTTCCCGGTGACCTGTGCATACACCATAGACTCTGGGCGCACTCTAGTGCCCAGAGTCTATAACTCCGGCGCTGGCCGTGCACAGCTCAGTGCGCTGCCGGTCGGCGAGGAGGGGGCCCGTGTCGAAGACTGCACACGGGCCCCCTCCTCTCTAGAAATGCCCCTGTATTTACCCCTTTGCTGAATGGCCCAAAAACGTAATACAGTTGCGGATGAATGTTCATTTTCACCTGCTTTTGTAGAAATAAGGTGATGATGATGAATAGAGCTCCAAATGTTTATTACTCACAAGTTTACCAAAAAAATAAAATATTTGTTACCATCATTATTTGTGCTGTATCCAAATGTTTCCATTGTAAATGACAATCTATGTTCTCTAACACACACTAGATTACCTCAGGGGCGTATCTATAATGGATGCCCACACCGCACACCCTGCACCCATAGGTAATTATACTTACCTCTACGCCAATTCCTGAAGTGCTGCTATGCAGTGCTGGCCCGGCGCTGCTGAGCTGCAAACACTCACTGGGAAAATGGCGGTTGCCATTTTCCCGGAGACCCGCGCCTGCGCTGTAGATTCTGGCATGAAGCCAGAATCTACAGCGCTCAGTGCCGCTGAGCCACCGTCAGAGAGGAGGGGGCCCAAATGGAGGCTGCACATGGGCCCCCTCCTCTCTTAAAACGCCCCTGGATTACCCATTTCTTCATGCCCACGTTGGAGGTGCGGGGGGAAAAGCGCCATGTCTTGTGACATTGAGACCTCGCACGCCACTGCGTAACTTAATCGTGACATTGCAGCCCCTTTCACTTTGCTGGAGATACGGTGGAATCCGGAAACGGTGAGGGTGTGGGGTGTGTGTCTGTGGGTGGCGGCAAAACCTACCCTCCAGGGAGCCCTCCCCGAAATTCAGGAGTCTCCCGGAAATTCTATGAGAGTAGGCAGTAGGGGGCATTTTGTCAGTACCCAGTTAAACCAAATCTGTATGTGGGAGCACCTAGAGGAAACTAATGCAAGCATGAGGCGAACATACAAACTACACACAGATAAGCATCCTGTTTGGATATTTGAAAAACCATGACCAAGCAATGCAAGACAGCAATGCTAACCACTGTGCTGCCATGTAGTTATAAAAATACATACACATGTATGCAGAAAAAGTTTTTAAAATAAAACTGAAATAATTTCCCATAATATTTTGTTCAATTTTGTTGAAAGTACCAATAAATCGAAAGGTTTAATTGTATTAACCTTTTACATCTTTATTCCCGTGAATGGGTGGGTAGAAGCTCCAGTGCATTGCTTTGTCGGGACTTACAATGCTACAAGGCCCTGTCCTCAGGTTCATCACAGGTATATGGTCCTTTTTCAACTATTTCATAACCCTGTATATACCTAAAAACTAGGCTGGGATGCTCTTTAATTTTACAACAGGTTTTATAGAGACCACAGCAAGCAAAATGACAAGGATCACACATATTAAAAGTAATAACAATAAATCCTTTTGACAATTAATTGCATATAAAAAACGTGAGCAGGTAAAATTGCAACATGCATAAAGGTACTGTATACCAGTTGCAAGTGTAGCTGGTCCCATTAAGGGCCATTGATTTTACATATCTGAGTAACAAAAAAAATGTTTGCGCAGCCTGGGACTAAAATGTTAGATCTGGAAACCCTACCGACGGCAGAATTTACAAGTGCTTTATAAATATCGGATAGTGATAAATAAAATGAATAAAATGTGGACGTCGGCCTTTTTGATGCAGTTATGCACCAACTCCCATGTGAACACTGTTTAAAAAATGTTTTTAAAACCGTAATGAATTCACTTGAGTCATTATAAGTGACATGGCAAATCTTTGCTGAATGTCTTACTATTCAATTAAAGCTTAGTAAACATTCCATCCCTATTACATACCGTAATTGTGACTTCTTATATAACATGTTGCTTATATATCCTACATACTGGTGACAACCAACCCCTTGTGGTGACACCCTGGTCGGGAATCACAGGAATACTGCACTGTGCATCCTATAAGGATCTGTTTACATTGAACCAACTTTATTGCTCGGATGAGTCTCCTCTGTACCCCGGCAAGTCCATGCTCGTCCTGAAATGGCTGAGGTGAATTATTAACATAATTATTGTCACTGATTCATATAATACAGAGGAAGTTTGATTTATTTTTTTTAATCCAGAAATGTAGGGACGTGCAGTCAGGAGAGGCCTGTGTTACTCCACCAGAGTTTTGACTATTATAATTATTAGAATAATAAAAGGAAGATATTTATAAATATCTTCTTTGTA
This sequence comes from Taudactylus pleione, assembly GCA_031769625.1. Lineage (NCBI taxonomy): Eukaryota > Metazoa > Chordata > Amphibia > Anura > Myobatrachidae > Taudactylus > Taudactylus pleione. Next base: position 3,121,212 of record JAUIMM010000633.1, read on the forward strand.
TTATTCTGATCGATTTTATAGTCAGAAGTCACTGTATTTGCGGCTCTCCGTTGCAAATACAGAGAGAGTCTAAAGGTGAGGCAGTGACGAGCTCAGCCTGCACTTTGATGGCCAGAAACTGCCTGGAGAGCGGGGCGGGTCCACCCAGCAGCCAATAATACTGTAGAGACAAAGGATCAAGGGAGGCAGCTGTCAGATCTGCCTCAATGCTGATCTGGAGCCGGCCCTGGAGTGTATGTCAACTAGAGAGCTGGAGGGAGGCTCCGCCCACTGTCCTCACAGCTCTCACTGATGGTCGCTGTTGATGCCTGAAGCCTGGGCTGGGCACAATAACACCAGTTTCCCATACCTCCCAACTGAGCCTGGGGGAGACCAGCACACCCGTTCACCCACACACCTACACGAAAGGAAGGTGCAACGAGACTCCGCCCCCGTTTTCATGAGGCCCCACCCCTTTCAGTGAAGCCTCGTCCCCATTTCGGACACGCATCCAAAAGGTGCATATCCACTACACGAGTGTAGAACGACTGTATGATTAGTTTACAACATCGTAATCGTTCAGGGCAGGCACCCTCCCTCATCCCCGAACATGCGCAACCTGACGATCTCGGCCTGCATGTTCAGGCGATGACAGATGCCGTCAACGACAAGCGAGAGTGCACATCGCTGGTCGTTGTAGTTATCGTTCAATCATTCATTTTAATCGTGTAGTCGATATGCGCCTTTTATCTGATAAGTTGGGAGGTACCAGGTTTCCTCCCACCCAACCAGGACGCACTGCTCAAGAGTCCCAAACCCCCCACACATACAGACTCCTCCCGGCTCCCGGAGGCTCCCCAGGCAGTGATTGGTGGCAGCGAGCTCTACTGGACACACCAGCAGCAGCCAGAGCAGAGAGACGGAGGCTGAGAGGCTGCTCAGGAGACATGCAGCAACCCCAGGTCAGTGCTCCCACCCCCCCAGCCCAGGGCCTCCCTCTCCCCCAGCCCAGTGACCCCTGGTCCAATCTCACTAACCTCACCCAGCCAAGTGTCTCCCCCTTCTCCAGGCCAGTATCCCCCACCATCTCAATGACCCACTCACCCCAATGTCTCTGACTCCCACCCAGTCAGCCCAGTGTCTTCCCCCTTCCCTCTCTAACCAACCCACTGCCCCATTTCACTGCCTGTGCCCCCCCCAACATAGAACCCAGCCAGCCCATTCAGCTGAGTGTCCCCTCTTCTCCAGTCTAGTGTTCCCCCTCCCACGGCCATCTCACTGCCCCCCCCTTCCCATCCAGGCCAGTGCCCACCCCATCCAGCCCAGTGCCCCCTTCATATATCACCCCCCCCCAGCTTTCCCCACTCACCCAACCCAGTATCCCCCCCACCCATGTCACTGCTTCCCTAATTGGAAGCAATGCAGCCACACTTAACCCTCTTCATTATTAGGGAAACTGGGAGAGAGGAGAGGGTGCTGGGGGAGATCGATCTGGGGACACAGGAGATGGGGTTAGGGGAACACAGGAGATAGTACAGGGAGAGAGGAGATGGTGCTGGGGGAGATCGATCTGGGGACACAGGAGATAGTACAGGGAGAGAGGAGATGGTGCTGGGGGAGATCGATCTGGGGACACAGGAGATAGTACAGGGAGAGAGGAGATGGTGCTGGGGGAGTTCGATCTGGGGACACAGGAGATAGTACAGGGAGAGAGGAGATGGTGCTGGGGGAGATCGATCTGGGGACACAGGAGATAGTACAGGGAGAGAGGAGATGGTGCTGGGGGAGATCGATCTGGGGACACAGGAGATAGTACAGGGAGAGAGGAAATGGTGCTGGGGGAGATCAATCTGGGGACACGGGAGATAGTACAGGGAGAGAGGAGATGGTGCTGGGAGAGCGATCTGGGGACACGGGAGATAGTACAGGGAGAGAGGAGACTGTGCTGGGGGAGATCGATCTGGGGACACAGGAGATGGCACATGGAGAGAAGAGATGGCACTGGGGGAGATAAGATGGATCTGGGGACACAGGAGATGGGGCTAGAGGGAATCTTCAGTAAGCCACCAATTCTACAGAAACCATATTACTGATACAAATGGTAACAAATTAGTAAATATATTTTATTAATATTAATTTTTTTGATCAGGACACCTCACATTTTGCCCAGCCTCAAGTTTTCTGTTACTATGTATTATGTGGTTGAACCTCTGTTGGATGTGAATGACATTGGGCCTGATTCAGACCCACTCGGGAGCGGCTGTCCGCTCGCAAGTGGGTCGATGTTATGGACTGAGCATGCGCACGACGGAGGGAGCTCCGTCGTGCGCATGCGCCAGACGCGACGAGCGAAGGAAAGTCCTTCGCTCGTTGTGTCTGATCAAAGGGGGCGTGCTGTCAATGTTGATTGACAGCACGCCCCCTTTGGTGGGCGTGCCGGGGGCGTGCCTCCCTGACGGGGGCGTTCCCTCGGGAACGCCTCCCGTCAAAAGCCGGCCCACTGACATCGCTAGTGATGTCAGTGGGAGTGATTTTGGCTCTGATAGAGCCAAAATCACTCCGGAGCTTGCGGTTGAAAACCTCAACTGCAGGCTCCGGCTCGCAATTTCGATGGTCGCGATGGTCTCGACCATCGCGGCCATCACAATGCACGCTCGTATAGCCTGTGGGTGGTGACCCACAGCTATACGAGCGTCCAGGAGGACGCTCCATGAAAATGGAGCCCGGCCCTCATTCAGAGCGTGCGCTCTGCTCAGAGCGTACAGCTCTGAATGAGGGCCTTTGTCTTTATTTCTACACAAATAGGCGGCTTCCAGACCATATGATCTCCTGCGTGAATAGTAAATACCAACTCAAGACGCTGCCTGTCCAGGGAGGATCAGTTTCGTCAGAGGTTCCCTCGTTGCAGAGAAAAGGTAAGAAAGGTAAGAAAAGACTCATGCACATACGTGTGAGGGACTGGGGGCATGTTAGCATGTGAGGGACTGGGGGCATGTTAACATGTGAGGGACTGGGGGCATATTAGCATGTGAGGGACTGGGGGCATGTTAGCAGCTCCCAGAGTGCAGGGAGTGCAGCCAGCTTGATGAAATTGGGGAGAGTGGCATGCGGACATGGCATTTCCCGGCGGGCAAAAAGGTCCCAGTCTCCCCAAAGAGAAAGTGTGCACAGTGTACAACATAGCGCAGCTCTATCGGGTCTATATAGGTGTTTGTAACTCTGGCTCTGGTACTAGCCAGCGCCTCCCCAGTCATTTACCTCACCTCACCTTACTGTTGTGTCTATATATATATATATATACTGTGCAAAAGTTTTAGGCAGATGTGGGAAAAATTGCTGCAAAATAAGAATGCTTTAAAAATAAATAAAAGTGTTTATAGTTTATCGTTTGTCAATTAACAAAATGCAAAGTGAATGAACAGAAGAGAAATCTAAATCAAATCAATATTTGGTGTGACCACCTATTGCCTTGGTGGCTAACCTTGACCCTCCAGATGTTGTGGAACTACATATCCCAGCATGCACTGCTACCATTTTGCTATTAGGGCATGCTAAAACTGTGGCAAGGCATGCTGGGATATGTAGTTCCACAACATCTGGAGGGTCAAGGTTAGCCACCACTGGCCTATTGCCTTCAAAACAGCATCAATTCTTCTAGGTACACTTGCACACAGTTTTTGAAGGAACTCGGCAGGGAGGTTGTTCCAAACATCTTGGAGAACTAACCGCAGATCTTCTGTGGATGTAGCTGGCTCATATCCTTCCGTCTCTTCATGTAATCCCAGACAGACTGGATGATGTTGAGATCAGGGCTCTGTGGGGGCCGTATCATAATTTCCAGGACTCCTTGTTCTTGGATACAGAAGTTGCCCTGGAAATGCTCGGCAGGTAGATCCCAGAGGCGGCGGTGTGCCCAGTGGTCAGAGAGCAAAAGGGGAGTCAGCAGCAGCATCCCCGGGGACTCATACGCGGAGGGAGGGAAGGATGATGCACAAGGGTGGGGACTGGGTGGATGCAACCCCAGCAGCGGTCCGTAAACACGATGGAAGAGGCTGATGAGGGGCAAATATCCTGCATGGCCAACGCCAGGAAACAAACAGGCAGAAGAGTCACATAGCGCTGACTGCCCCTCCCCCGCTTCCCCGGGCACAGGAGCCAGGCAGCGCAGACCTGCCATACAAACTTTTCCCACCACCCCACGCAGCCGACACTGTGTGGAAGGCTGTGCTGGGATCAAGTGTTTGATCCCAGCATCAGAAGAGTTCCAGGGGCAGGCAGAGGGGATGTGTCCTCTGCGGGACACATCTGTTGCCGGCGCTGGGACAGTGATGTCCCTAGCGTCGGTGCAGACACCGCGGGCACCTGGTGAAGGGACCGCCTGGTCCCTTTCATCAGTGCCGGCGGTACTTTGGCGCCGGGAGAAGCTTGGCTCAGGGCGCAAGCTCAGCGGAGCTTGGTGCCCGGCAGCCAAGAAGCGGCGGGTAGCCGGCGCTGGGACAGAGTACCTGCTCTCAGCGCCGGTCAGGCGTTGGGCGCGGCGTTCCGTGCGGCGGGTGTTTGGCTCTGCCCGCGAGCCAAACCTGGCTCCTGGGCCAGCAGCCAATCAGAGGCGTACGCGACGAGCCAATCGCGGCTCGCCGCATCATAGCCCCGCCCACTCGCGCTGTCTTGTATTAGACGGTGCCGAGCGGGAAGAGTTAGTTCAGCGGCAGAGAGGGAGGAGAGAAGACCTCCCGAAGAGCGGAAGATCGGCGTGTCAACAGGGGCGGCGGCCGCGGAAGAGGCCAGAAGACGCCTCTGTCAAGAGAGAAGACAGGCGGCGCCGACTAAAAGAAGAGAAGAAGAGGCGGCGCCGCTGGCCAGGATGGGCCAGCGGCCAAAGAATGCGGCTTAGGACCGGAGAGGACTGCGGGGGAGGGAAGTGAAAGAGCGTCACGAAGTTCCCCCCCGCAGCCTCTTCCTAGGTAGCAAGTAGGCCCTATGTGAGGCCCACCATATACCCCCCTCCCTAGACCGCCAGGGTTGTCGGCGCTAGGCCCGTGGAGCATTGTCGGGCACTAGGCCCGTGGGTAATTAGTCGGGCACAACTCCCGAGGCACAGTAGCGGGCATTAGGCCCCATAACAGGATTTCCCCTTAAGTAGGTGTAAGTGGCCTGGGTACTAGGCCCAGGTCACTATTCAATAAAGTAGGTGGGCACTAGGCCCGTGGCCATAAACCAGGCATAGGCCTGTTCCCATACAGGAGGGCACTAGGCCCTATATATGAGCCCCACAGATAGGCAGGCAAATAGGCCTGAGCCCCATAAAAATTGGTCTGGGCATTAGGCCCAGGCCACTACCAGAGCCCACCGTTTGGCAGGCACCTAGGCCTGAGCCGCAGGTAAGACCCTGGGCGTTAGGCCCAGGGCCCTGAGCCCATTAGCTGCAGCACTAATATAGAGAGGCGGATGATTAGAGGTGTGAGCAGTGGTGGAGAGCTGTACGGCTCCCACCCATGAGGTAGTGGTTTCCCCAGTCACTGAGAAGAGGAGCTGGCCAGCTCTGGATAGGTAGGTAGCAGACATTTAAAGGGACAGCACCGTGTTTTGCTCTTGTATACTTATAGTCTGTGATTGGTGTTCCGTGCAGGGCAAAAGTTTAGTTATTGTTATATCTGTCACACTACACACACCATAGGTTGAGGGTGATGCCGTTTAGTATGTGTAGTTGCTTGACATAGGTTTAGGCCCTGCACGGCTGTGTTGTGTATCTCCTTACAGGGACCTGTAGGCGAGTGAGCGGACGAAGAGCAAGAGTGGACACGGTGAGAAATATCTGTGTGTACTGTCTCTCCCTGTTTGTTTGTCACTATCTATCTCTCCTTCCTTCTGGGCGGACGGTGAACCTTGCAACCCGGTGCAAGGACGGATCTTCACCTGGTGCATGAGTACCGATAGGTGAAAATTCGGGATCTGAGGCCGAAAGTGCCAATGATGATCTTCACTTAAAACCTGAATTTATCCCCCGGTTCGGTAGGGCGCGTCGGTCGACGTGAGGAAGGACGGTACTCACCTCGTCTCCTTCCCCCTAGGTCATCGTGTCCGTGTTCTATTTGGGGGTTCCAGGACCATCTGCTCAACACACGGCCTGAAGGTGAGAGGGTGCAACGCAAGGTAAGGAACAGACGTACACCTGCACGGCAGCAGGCATTGCACCGCACGCACCTCTCACACTGTACAGGGTTCCGGGCCTCAGCGGAGACTAACAGCGGGCAGCGGCTGTACGGGATCCTCTGTTCATGGGACACAAACGTCTCTCGAGCCGCCCTCCTCACTCCACAACTGGTTACATAAACATGCGTCTTTCACACTCCAGCTAACCAGAGCCTGGCCCGGCCATGCTAGGCAAGGCGCGTTACAGCCAATTGCTGCACTGCTGTCTCAACGTGGTGTCATGATGTCGCTAGACGCAGGAGCCAATCATCACTCTCCCTATCATGGCAGCTGGGCGCGCACTTTTCCCCGCAGTATTGTCACGACCAAGTGAAGATTTTCTTTTAGGCATTGTGAAATATCCACCAAATCGAACCGGAAGCTGCATATGTGTGGTGTGTGTATGTATATATGTGTGGTGTGTGTATGTATATGTGTGTGGTGTGTGTATGTATATATGTGTGGTGTGTGTATGTAATGTATATATGTGTGGTGTGTGTGTATGTATATATGTGTGGTGTGTGTATGTATATGTGTGTGGTGTGTGTATGTATATATGTGTGGTGTGTGTGTATGTATATCTGTGGTGTGTGTGCTGGGCCGGATTATAGGGAGGGCGACAGGGGCGGTCGTCCCGGGGCCCTTACAGATAGTATGTATATGTGTGGTGTGTGTATGTGAATTTGTGTGTATGTATATGTGTGGTGTGTGTATGAATATGTGTATGTATATGTGTGGTGTGTGTATGTATATGTGGATGTATATGTGTGGTGTGTGTATGTATATGTGTGGTGTGTGTGTATGTATATGTGTGGTGTGTGTATGTATATGTGTATGTATATGTGTGGTGTGTGTGTGTATGTATATGTGTATGTATATGTGTGGTGTGTGTATGTATATGTGTATGTATATGTGTGGTGTGTGTATGTATATGTGTGGTGTATGTGTATGTATATGTGTGGTGTGTGTATGTATATGTGTATGTATATGTGTGGTGTGTGTATGTATATGTGTATGTATATGTGTGGTGTGTGTATGTATATGTGTATGTATATGTGTGATGTGTGTATATATATATGTGTATGTATATGTGTGGTGTGTGTATGAATATGTGTGGTGTATGTATGTGTATTTGTGTGTGTATGTACTGTATATGTGTGTATGTATATGTGTATGTATATGTGTGGTGTGTGTGTGTATGTATATGTGTGGTGTGTGTATGTATATGTGTATGTATGGTGTGTGTATGTATATGTGTATGTATATGTGTGGTGTGTGTACGTATATATGTATGTATATGTGTGGTGTGTGTATGTATATGTGTATGTATATGTGTGGTGTGTGTATGTATATGTGTGGTGTGTGTATGTGTATGTATATGTGTGGTGTGTGTGTGTATGTATATGCGTGATGTGTGTATGTGTATTTGTGTGTATGTATATGTGTGGTGTGTGTATGTATATGTGTATATATATGTGTGGTGTGTGTATGAATATGTGTGGTGTGTGTGTGTATGTATATGTGTGGTGTGTGTGTGTATGTATATGTGTGGTGTGTGTATGTATCTGTGTATGTATATGTGTATCTACTATCTATATGTGTGGTGTGTGTATGTATATGTGTGGTATGTGTGTATGTATGTATATGTGTGGTGTGTGTGTGTATGTGTATAGCCTATGTTACTCAGAGGATCTCAAGGAACATTTCAGTGAAAACCCGGTCAAAATCGGTTCAGTAGTTCTCGAGTTTATCGTTCACATACACACAAACGAACAATTTTATAATATACTGTACATAAAGATATATATATACAGTGTATATATATATATATATATATATATTATATATTTATATATATATATACACACACACACACACACACAGTATATACTTAATATTCTTTATTGCTGCCATCATGACTGATGTCAGTTGCAAAGTTTTCTAACAGAGCGCTCGCTCTGAATCAGGGCCAGCCTTCTTGTTTTTTAGAGCGGCCTCCTTGCCACTCGCATAGCTGTGGGTGACCACCCACAGCTATAGCGAGCGGCCAGGAAGATGGTCGTGATGGTCAAGACCATCGCGACCATCGGGCTTGTGACGAGACCATTGTGGTAGGGTCTCGTTGCCGTGATGTCGGTGGGGCCGCCCCCAAACGGAGGCGTTCACATGGGAACGCCTCCGTTTGGGCAGACACTCCCCCGGCCCGTCCACCAAAAGGGGCGTGCTGTCACTCAACATCGACAGCACGCCCCCTTTGGTGCGAAACCCGGAGCGACGGTTTGCCCGCCGCTATCCGGGTCTTGCGCATGCGCACGACGGAGCAGGCTCCGTATTGCGCATGTGCACTGGGCCACCATCGGCCCGCTTGCGAGCGCATAGCGCTCGCGAGCGGGTCTGAATCAGGCCCTGAGAGTGAGTTATTTTCTGAAGTTTACACTCTACAGGATATAGGGTCTCATTCAGACCCGGTCGCAAGCGCCGATGCACTCGCAACCGGGTCGATGGTTAGGCCCTGCGCACGTGCAGCGGCCGCAAGCCCCGGAGCGAGAGAGAATCTCTCTCGCTCCGGAGCTCACTACAAAAGGGGCGGCTGTCAATGTTGATCGACAGCTCGCCCCGTTTTGTAGGCGGGGTGGGGGGGATGGCTACACAAACGGAGGCGTTCCTGACGGAACGCCTGCCGTTTTGTGGGCGGCCCCATTGACATCAGCAGTGATGTCAGTGGGGAGCTTCCTGCTCGTTCAGAGCAGGAAGCTCCCTGGGGCTTGCGGTTGCCGAGACCCAACTTTAGGGTCTCGTCGCAAGCCCCGATGGTCGCGATGGTCTTGACCATCGCGACTATCACCCTGGTCGGTCGCTAAGCTGTGGGTGGTAACCCACAGCTTAGCTAGCGACCAGAAGGCCGCACTAAAAAAAAGAAGCGCCCGTCCTCATTCAGAAAAAGCGATCGCTTCTTGCAACCGCCTCTGAATGAGGGCCATAGTTTTTCTATTTCATCCAAATCATCTATATTGAGCCATATACTGTACACCCCAGGGTGTGCGCCCATAGATTTATTGAAGTCACTGCCAGCCTGTGCCCTTAGCAATTTTAACGAGTGACTGACACACAGCGCCATCCTAGAAGCCTAGCATCCATTCTGTTTGCGTCATTTGGTGGCAGTGCCATTGTGAACTTGGTACACACCTGAAATCTAGATCTGCAGATGATAGTTGTTCATACAAGTGTAACAAGTGTACTGGTGGTTGTCTGACTGACTGTACACACAGCACGATGAGCAGATATATCTGCCCTTGGCTGTGCTGTGCAGTCGACGCAATATTCTGTGAACAATGTCGTTCACAGACATATAATCTGTACACACTGGCCGAGGGCACACACGTCGAGCATTACTCACAATTGCTATTATTGTCCTCTTGCTGAATGTTGCCATCAGGTATTGTCACTAATGGTTGTCTCTTTTAGATATCATTATCTAATGCGATTGTTCAGTTGACCTGTTCTCTCTCTCAAGTTGGGTACACACCTATACAATCATCGGGCCGTTCATCCAATATCGAGAGAACTGCCCGATTATTGTATAGGTGTGTACCCTGTCCCGATGTAGGAGCGTTAGCCAATAAAGGACTTTTAACGCCCCTGCAACGGACGGGATCGGGAAGTCGCATCTTTTGTACAGTTTAATATTCGACGGTTCGACCTCCCGATCCCATAGAAGCCCGTACACACTGGGCCTGATTCAGAGCCGCTCGTAAGCGGCAGTATGCTAGTTCCGAGCGATGTTTGCCCATCTGCGCATGCGTACGGTTTTTAATATGCATGCGCGAACCAGTCAGTGCGGCCGAAAATCGTTTGTGCACTATATAGCGAATGCCTGCTATTTTGAGTGACAGGAGGAGGCGTATGTGGGTGGTAACAGGGGAAGGTGCTTGAAAACGGGGAGTGGAGATCAGAACGCAGGCGTGCTTAAAGGTCAAAACGGGCGTTTTATGGGTGTGCATAATTAATACAGCAGCGTCATTGACCACGTCACTGGGTTATTTTATAGTCAGAACTGCTGGCAATATAGTGGTAGGAAAAACCAACCACAAGAATAGCGAGCAGTTCATACGCTGTTCGATGTATTCCATTAATCTAATAAATAGCGGACATGACGTATGATGCGAGCGGCCAGGGGGCGTATTTTTCAAATAAACGTCCGCATGTTTTGTTTGCTCGTTCAGACATGGAGGCAGCAACAGACCGCAAGGAGCGAACGGTTCATTTGAATAGCCACCCCTATTTTCTGAACGAGCGAGCGCAAATAGCATCCGGCTCTGAATCAGGCCCTCTGTGCTATGTCTGCACAGTGTCTACGCGGCTGACAGGGGGTTACACTGGGGACAGACTGCACGGCTGATCGGGACAGTTTTACCCTATCAGCCTGCAATCGTAAAAGTGTGTACCCAGCTTTATTGTCAGGCTGTTCATTTCATGGTTACATTGATCTCAACCACTTCATCTTTATCACCACAGATTACGTATCAGATTGTTAATGTCACTGTCCAGTCCTGCTAAGTTTTGTTACATATAATCGTGACAGCGCTTAGCTTCAGGGACAAACAGTTTGGGGATTCATAATTTAGGTTAATCTGGGTACAATTCAGAGCTTGGGGGGTGTCAGATTTTGCTAAATATTCTAGTTTTGGCTCTGGGAGTCTATACTACACACAATCTGACATCTGGGGGCTGATTTACTAAGCAGCTGTTTGTCAAACCCACCGACCTTCAAAAGAGCCTTCAAAGCTGAGTGCAGTTCAATGGGATTACATAGCAAATATTAAGACAGATTGCAAAAAGAATGTATTGAGGGCAGGGGCGTATTAACTGAGGAGGGGACACGTGCAGTCTCCTTCCAGGCCCCCTCCTCTCTAACACTATAGTAGCCTGCGGCACAAGCTAATAGTAGGCTCTGGGACTGTACCAAAGTCTACTGCACATGCGCAGGTCTCCGGGAAAATGGCGCAGCGCCATCTTCCCAATCATTTGTGCAGCGCTGCCGCTGCCGCCACAAGACTACGGACCGGTAAGTAATAAGTGTTAAAGATGTTAAAGAACAAGGGTGAAAGGTGTGTGGTGTGGGCCCCCCTGGACCCAGGGGCCCGTGTGCACCACACACCTTGCACCTAGTAGAGGCACGCCACTGATTGAGGGGTGAATGGCTTCTACGTCAGGCCTTGTTTAGAAGACTCAGCAGCCTGACCTCTTAGGCGGTAATACAATTCCCCCTGGCTAATTACCGACACTGCGCGGGGAACTACTGATTCCACGTAGAGTATGGAATCAATGGGTTTTACCCGCACCTTAAACCCCTGCGGTGACCTTTTCTCGCTGACTTTCCTTAGCAGCTCCTGAAGTGGCGAGGAAAAGTCCACCTCTGGGAAATGGCGCGCTAGGTTAAACCCGCTAACTAAATTGCCGAGCGGCTAATTGAATGCTTTGTTATAATTGTAACCTATAAAAAATTATTACATTTGGAACTAATGTTAGAGCGCCATCTTGTGTTCTATAGTAAGTAATGTTCCTAAAAATATGCACAACTTGAATCTATACTGCAGAAATAATCTGTATATCTATTTTGTAGAAAAATATACAGTAAAAGGTCTAATTTATTTTTGGCACGGTCCAAAGGGGGCTACACCACTAATCTGCAGGGATGTTTTTATTTTTGCTCGATGGGCGCACACTAGATCTGTACATAGCACAGAAGGACCCTGAGATTGCTGAGTGGGCCTGTGCACCTATGTAAGGACGGTCCAGTAATATAGCTGCAACTGGGTGTTATAGAGGACATTTAGGGCCTGTTTCAGAGGTGCGCACAATTCAAACCCAATGCTGGTGCTCAGATACAGCGCAAAAAGCTCAAAGCTCAGAATACCCTACGGCGCCTGCGTTACACAGAGTGTGCAGACAAAGCTGCTGTTGCTATCTGGACACACGGTATCAGAAATGGGGCGGCAAAGTGACGGACGTTCCTGGGCGGTGACCATGTAATGGGTGTATCGTGGGTGTGTCAGTGAAATGCACAGCTGCAGCCACAGAGGCCATGAGCAGATAGAGACACTGCATCTGGCATAGGGCAGGCGCAAGTGTCAATGGTGCAAACAATCAATGGTGCATATAATGGTGCATACAATGGTGCATACAATCGATGGTGCATATAATAGTGCATACAAGCGATGGTGCATATAATAGTGCATACAATCAATAGTGCATATAATGGTGCATATAATCAATGGTACATGCAATGGTGCATACAATGGTGCATATAATGGTGCATACAATGGTGCATACAATGGTGCATGCAATGGTGGGCCGATGGCGTGTCATGAATCACCATCAGTGCTGCAGCATTGAGAGATGCTGAATGTGAGCATTTGCACACTCAGACGCAGGCTAGTACACCAGGGGAAGTAGTAGCATTTGAAACTGTATAAAAACTTGCATTTGCATATCATCGTGGTGGGGAACATACGCACGAGCAGACGCAGCAGCCTCCACCTCAGGCCCTAGACTCCACGTCATAAATTACATACACAATGAGGCCACATTGAAATGAAAAGAGTCAGGACTGTACGCCCCACATACGTGCAGGGCAGTACCCGGCTACTCTACCAATTTGCGAAACACGGAAAGGACTGTGTAACTGTGTCCAAAAATAGTGCATCCAGTTTTCTCATGCAGGCAATTCCAAAAAGATAACGATGACGGTTCTGAGATGGGAGCAAGTCCAAATCAGGACGCACCTCGCGGATATGGGGGAAATGTGCATGCGCCGTAGAAATCAATCGCAGACTGCGCATGTTTTGTGCCATGTCTACACACACGGATGGAGGCTGCAATGATGGTCGGACCTTTCCTTTGATGGAAAACTGTTTCAGTGAAATGGGCTTCGCCAGGCGGGATCTGGGCGGGTACTGTGCGATGGTAAGAAGCTGATACGTCATAGGGAGTGTCGTGGGCCTGTAAGCTGACTTCTACGCTCACTCCACTTTATACAAATGCCGCTACAAAACACTTCAGCTGCACGCCTGCGACACTCCCTTAATACGCCCATAACACGGACCATCTCCATGCCTCTGTTTATTCATGCCTCTGTTTATTCACCTTCCATAATACACCCATAACACGGACCATCTCCATGCCTCTGTTTAGCCACCTCCCTTAATACGCCCATAACACGGACCATCTCCATGCCTCTGTTTATTCACCTCCCATAATACGCCCATAACTCGGACCATCTCCATGCCTCTGTTTAGCCACCTCCCATAATACGCCCATAACACGGACCATCTCCATGTGCCTGTTTAGCCACCTCCCATAATACGCCCATAACACGGACAAGCTCCATGCCTCTGTTTAGCCACCTCCCATAATACGCCCATAACACGGAACATCTCCATGCCTCTGTTTAGCCACCTCCCATAATACGCCCATAACACGGACCATCTCCATGCCTCTGTTTAGCCACCTCCCATAATACACCCATAACACGGACCATCTCCATGCCTCTGCTTAGCCACCTCCCATAATACGCCCATAACACGGACCATCTCCATGCCTCTGTTTAGCCACTTCCCATAATACGCCCATAACACGGACCATCTCCATGCCTCTGTTTAGCCACCTCCCATAATACGCCCATAACACGGACCATCTCCATGCCACTGTTTAGCCACCTCCCATAATACGCCCATAACACGGACCATCTCCATGCCTCTGTTTAGTTACCTCCCATAATACGCCCATAACACGGACCATCTCCATGCCTCTGTTTAGTTACCTCCCATAATACGCCCATAACACGGACCATCTCCAGCCTCTGTTTATTCACCTCCCATAATACGCCCATAACACGGACCATCTCCATGCCTCTGTTTATTCACCTCCCATAATACGCCCATAACACGGACCATCTCCATGCCTCTGTTTAGCCACCTCCCATAATACGCCCATAACACGGACCATCTCCATGCCTCTGTTTAGCCACCTCCAATAATACGCCCATAACACGGACCATCTCCATGCCTCTGTTTAGCCACCTCCCATAATACGCCCATAACACGGACCATCTCCATGCCTCTGTTTAGCCACCTCCCATAATACGCCCATAACACGGACAAGCTCCATGCCTCTGCTTAGCCACCTCCCATAATACGCCCATAACACGGACCATCTCCATGCCTCTGTTTAGCCACCTCCCATAATACGCCCATAACACGGACCATCTCCATGCCTCTGTTTAGCCACCTCCCATAATACGCCCATAACACGGACCATCTCCATGCCTCTGTTTAGCCACCTCCCATAATACGCCCATAACATGGACCATCTCCATGCCTCTGTTTAGCCACCTCCCATAATACGCCCATAACACGGACCATCTCCATGCCTCTGTTTAGCCACCTCCCATAATACGCCCATAACACGGACCATCTCCATGCCTCTGTTTAGCCACCTCCCATAATACGCCCATAACACGGACCATCTCCATGCCTCTGTTTAGCCACCTCCCATAATACGCCCATAACACGGACCATCTCCATGCCTCTGTTTAGCCACCTCCCTTAATACGCCCATAACACGGACCATCTCCATGCCTCTGTTTAGCCACCTCCCATAATACGCCCATAACACGGACCATCTCCATGCCTCTGCTTAGTCACCTCCCATAATACGCCCATAACATGGACCATCTCCATGCCTCTGTTTAGCCACCTCCCATAATACGCCCATAACACGGACCATCTCCATGCCTCTGTTTAGCCACCTCCCATAATACGCCCATAACACGGACCATCTCCATGCCTCTGTTTAGCCACCTCCCATAATACGCCCATAACACGGACCATCTCCATGCCTCTGTTTAGTCACCTCCCATAATACGCCCATAACACGGACCATCTCCATGCCTCTGTTTAGTTACCTCCCATAATACGCCCATAACACGGACCATCTCCAGCCTCTGTTTATTCACCTCCCATAATGCGCCCATAACACGGACCATCTCCAGCCTCTGTTTATTCACCTCCCATAATACGCCCATAACACGGACCATCTCCATGCCTCTGTTTAGCCACCTCCCATAATACGCCCATAACACGGACCATCTCCATGCCTCTGTTTAGCCACCTCCCATAATACGCCCATAACACGGACCATCTCCATGCCTCTGTTTAGCCACCTCCCATAATACGCCCATAACACGGACCATCTCCATGCCTCTGTTTAGTTACCTCCCATAATACGCCCATAACACGGACCATCTCCATGCCTCTGTTTAGTTACCTCCCATAATACGCCCATAACACGGACCATCTCCATGCCTCTGTTTAGCCACCTCCCATAATACGCCCATAACACGGACAAGCTCCATGCCTCTGCTTAGCCACCTTCCATAATACGCCCATAACACGGACCATCTTCATGCCTCTGTTTAGCCACCTCCCATAATACGCCCATAACACGGACCATCTCCATGCCTCTGTTTAGCCACCTCCCATAATACGCCCATAACACGGACCATCTCCATGCCTCTGTTTAGCCACCTCCCATAATACGCCCATAACACGGACCATCTCCATGCCTCTGCTTAGTCACCTCCCATAATACGCCCATAACACGGACCATCTCCATGCCTCTGTTTAGCCACCTCCCATAATACGCCCATAACACGGACCATCTCCATGCCTCTGTTTAGCCACCTCCCATAATACGCCCATAACACGGACCATCTCCATGCCTCTGTTTAGCCACCTCCCATAATACGTCCATAACACGGACCATCTCCATGCCTCTGTTTAGCCACCTCCCATAATACGCCCATAATACGGACCATCTCCATGCCTCTGTTTAGTCACCTCCCATAATACGCCCATAACATGGACCATCTCCATGCCTGTTTAGTCACCTCCCTTAATACGCCCATAACACGGACCATCTCCATGCCTCTGTTTAGCCACCTCCCATAATACGCCCATAACACGGACCATCTCCATGCCTCTGTTTAGCCACCTCCCATAATACGCCCATAACACGGACCATCTCCATGCCTCTGTTTAGCCACCTCCCATAATGCGCCTATAACACGGACCATCTCCATGCCTCTGTTTAGTCACCTCCCATAATACGCCCATAACACGGACCATCTCCATGCCTCTGTTTAGCCACCTCCCATAATACGCCCATAACACGGGCCATTTCCATGCCTCTGTTTAGTCACCTCCCTCTCACCACCCAGGAACGCTCAGCACTTTTCCAAGACATGTCTGTTACCGTCTCAATCGCAACAGCGCCTTTGTGCATAAACACTGTGTAACGCATATGCCGTACGAGTTTTTATGGATTGTCGCCGACGTGCAGTAGCAAAGATCGCTTGGCTACATGAACATCGGGTGCAGCTCTGAATCAAGGGCTCGATTCAGACCCGCTCGCTAGATGCGTTGGCACGCAGCAAATGTATGCAAATCCGCGATCGCACGGCAAGGCATTAGCACGCCCACGATGTCTTAGCATGCAATCGCTCTGTGTATGCAGATGCCCACCAACCTGTCTTAAGACGCCCACTTGTGCACGTCATCGCCAGGAAGTGTATGCAACCATCGGTACATCGGGTGCCATCGGATGCGATCGCTTGTGGCTGACCATATCCTACCGCAAGCACTGCGAGTGCTTCAGTGTGTAAAACAACCAGGTGACGTGTACTGTGACGCTGCGTCTTACTTATGCACGCCTCTGAAACGGCGTTAAGACGCTCAGACACGCCTGTGTTCACACCACCACTCCCACCGTTCTCATCGACCATCCCCTGTCACCACCCACAAATGGCTTCTCCTGTCACTCATTCTAGCGAGGTGTCTATGCGCAGCGAGCGAATGCTTCCCGTTCGCATGGACCAGTTCGCGCACGCACACTGCGATGCATGCGCAGATTGGAAACATCGTCTGGCTGCGTGCGAACACAGCCTAGCGATTGGGTCTGAATCAAGTACATAGACACATATTTACCTGCTAATTGCATCAAACAAATATACTAAACCTCTTCATATTGCAAATAACACAAAACAAAAAAGTGTGTGCAGTGCCACAGTTTGCCACCAGAGGGAGTGCACTCCTGCTTGGAGAGTGCACAGGACCACACAAATCAGCCACAGCGAGTTACAGTAAAATGTAGGACACACATTCCGCAGTGTTTCTGTCTTGGCACCCTAAAGGGCCCATTTATCATTAACTATTTGCGGTATATATTCCCTGAAAAACACCCGTTTGCGGGGGTTACCGGCAAATATTTATTATCCCTGCAAAGTATTATAGAGGGTCCGGGTCCGCGACAGATGTTGCCAGATTTACCAAGCTCCGGAATGCAATGCATTATGGAGCTTGACCCCTATGAGCTATACATGACACAACTAGCCGGGAGAGGGTTCCATCTGTATCAGGCTAGCCTACCCTCCCGATTTGGCCGGGAGCCTCCCGATTTTCGGGAGCCGCTCCCGGCCCCCCGGAAAGGCAGGCAAGCCTCCCGGAAGCCTCCGACCCTCCCGTCCTCCCCCTGAAAAGGTTAGAAACCCCCGCAGCGGGGGAGCCGGTGACGCAATTCGCGCTGAATCGCGTCATCGCGGCCCCGCCCCCTGCTTCACACTGACGAAAATAACGGCATTGTGACCCCCAATGCACCACCAACTGGCTGGCCCGCCCCCGGCTCCGCCCCCAATAACCGCCCCCGCCCCCCCACTGTTAGCCGACAATCAGCTCCCTCCCGGAAGGCTGGAGCTGATTGTCGGCAAGTATGATCTGTATCCTCCTTCATTTAGGTTGCCAAGAATGGCCATGCAGACTTTATGTAGCCAACGGCCTCTGAGGTAGATGTAGTAAGCTGTGAATAAAGATAAAGTACCAACCAATCAGCTCCTAACTGTCATTTTTCAAACACAGCCTGTAACATGACAGTTAGGAGCTGATCGGTTGGTACTAAATCACTGTCCACTCTATAGCTCTTCAAGGCTTAGTACATCTGGCTTCTAGTAGCATTTCTGAACTGAAGCACATTAATATCTACAAACCAATGTGAACAAAATATCTGAATGTAAATATGTACCATGAGGCCTACGGCTGTCCCTGGCCGAGGAGCCGCCAGGATTCTCAGTAACCTCTCTGTCGTTTCAGACATACACTCGGTGGTCATGAGAGACGTGACTCCAGGAACAATACATTCAAATGTCTTGCCATGGGCAGCATAGTTGGTGTAGTGGTCAGCATTACTGCTTTACAGCGCTGAGGTCATGGGTTTGATTCCCACCAAGGCCCTATCTGTGTGTAGTTTGTATGTTCTCCTTGTGTTTTGGTGGGTTTTCCCCGGTTGCTCTAGTTTCCTTCCACACATACCGGTAAGTGAATTGGCTTCTAACCAAAAAAGTAACCCCTTGTGTGTGTGGGGTAGGGAACGGTTGGACATGTATCAAGCAGTGGAGAAGTTGCTGATAGCAACCAACTATCATTTTATACTGTAAAATGTATTTGATAAAGGCTACCTCGAAGCTGATTGGTTGCTATAGACAACTTCTCCACAGCTTGATACATCTCCTTCATTAGATTGCAAGCTCCACTGGGGCATGGACAGATCATGTGAATGACTGAAATATTCCCTGCAAAGTGCTGCGTAATATGGGCCTGATTCAGACCCGCTCGCGAGCGCTGAGCGCTCGCAGGCGGGTCGATGGTGCCCAAGTGCGCATGCGCACGACGGAGGCTGCTCCGTCGTGTGCATGTGCGAGACCCGAATAAGTTATAGGTCTCGCACCAAAGGAGGTGTGCTGTCGATGGTGAGTGACAGCACGCCCCCTTTGGTTGGCGTGCTGGGGGCGTGGCTGCCCAGACGGAGGCGTTCCCATGGGAACGCCTACCATCTGGGTCCGGCCCCACTGACATCACTAGTGATGTCAGTGGGAGTGTTTTTGGCTCTGATAGAGCCTAAAGCACTTTGGGCTTGCGGCCAACGAGACCCTACCGCAAGGGTTGCGAGCTGCCAGGAGGCCACTCCAATATTAGGTAGGACGGCCCTGATTCAGAGCGAGCGCTCTTGTCAGAGTGTCCGGCTCTGAATCAGGCCCAATGTGCGATGTATAAATAGCTGTTACGTACAGAAGTCCCTGATCTACCCAATACCCATCCAAACTCTACACCCGTCTGCAATGCCAACAAATCTAGACGTATAGCACAAATCCGCGCTCAATAACGGTGACAGGGCCATCAGTTGTAGATTACCCACAGTGTGTACAATTACCCAGGTACAGCGAAGTGCGTCTGGTTAATCATGGAGTTAAACGTGGGATCGGCGCTCCCCTTCTTCACGGGTTCAGCCTGAAAGGGAGACAAATATTCTTTGTTTGTTGATAAGGTAACGCAGCTGGACAACGTCTTCAGATGGGACATAAAACCTTGTTATTATTACAGCGCTGACCTAAAAACACCAACACCCTGGAGATGTCTCACAGCACAAAGCGAAGCCATACAGAGTGGAACGTTTCATCCTGTTTACCAGAAGCCCAGCTGGAGGAAGGATCCAGAGTCCCTACTCCCTGCTCTCTTTCAGCGCACACTCATATACCAACACTGAATGAAAGACTAGAGCCGGGGAGAGACATTGTGATCTGCAAAATGAAATTGGAATTGGATGAGGTGTGTCATGTGTGCAAACCACTTAACCCTATACTAAAAGTAAATAAAGACACGGAGACGTAGATCTGGCAGAAAAATGACGGCTAATTTATTGAAGCAATAATTATTTCTTTTATTATTAATTTGAGGATGTACGGTGGCAAAGAAAGGACGGTCAGAAATCAGCCAATCTGCAATGCCCACACACAACCAACAGCAGGCAAAGCAGGTGTATACTGCCCAGAGTGCACGAACATAACTACTAAAACCCCTATAGGCAACAAAAGGGAATCGGTATGGAATCCCGGCTTCCGCATGGCCGGGAGTTCGATTCCCGGCAGCGGCAGCCCGACAAAACAGCAGAGCCCGGCAGCGGAAGACCGACAGCGCTGGAAATCCCGATCATCCCTAAAGTAAGTATTCTCTAACCTAACCTAACCTAACCCCCTAACCCTAACCCTCCTTAGGGTGCCTAACCCTAACCTCCCCCCCCCCCAAGTGCCTAACCCTAACCCCCCCTTCCCCGCTGCCTAAACCTAAGTCCCCCGGGGGGGTGCCTAACTCTAAGTCCCCCCCGGGGGTGCCTAACCCTAAGCCTCCCTCCCCCTAGCCTAACCCTAATCCTCCCGGGGGGGTGCCTAACCCCCCCTATCCCCGCTGCCAAAACCTAAGTCCCCCGGGGGGGTGCCTAACCCTAAGTTCCCCCCGGGGGTGCCTAACCCTAATCCTCCCTCCCCCTAGCCTAACCCTAACCCTCCCGGGGGGGTGCCTAACCCTAAATCCCCCCCGGGTGCCCTAAACCTAACCCTCCCCCCCCCCGCGGCTGTCTGCTTGCGGCGCCCGGCATCCCTTCGATCGGGATGCCGGGCGCCGGTCTCCCGGCATCAGGAAAATGACAGGCGTCTAGATATAGACGCCGGTCATTTATCCCACGCCGGGGTAAAGCAGTCGGGAAGCCGGCTGTCGGGATTCCGGCAGCCGGCTTCCCAATTGTATCCCAACAAAAGGTATCCACTCACCTTCTACCTTGACTACCCACCCGTTTGGGTGATGATACTGCCCCCCGTTAGGTTGGTAAAGCCAACTACCAGTGACTGAAGGGAGCGTACCTCGACTAAACAATTGCACCCGGACTGGTGACCTGCCGTTCTTTCCCGCCTCAATAAAGCCAACTCAAAACATAAACACCAAACGGAAGGGAGGGTGGGAAACCAGAAAACAAGGAGGCTTTGATCTACCCGTCTAGCCTCTTAAATAAACAACCGCTATAAACACGCCCCTGCACTGCTATAGGCTACCAGAAACAAGTCATCTGCATACATGCCAGCCCCCATCCTAGAGGTTTAAACTAGGGGTGAGCGGGTTCGGATTTCTGAAATCCGAACCCCCCCGAACCCCCCCGATCCGAGGCCGATTCGAGTCAGGCTCGACTTTTCCCGCCTGACTCGGATCTGAAATCGAGGCAAAACGTCATCATCCCGCCTTCCGGGTCTCGCGGGTTTTGGATCCTATATAAGGTACCCGCGTCGGCGCCACTTTCTCACTCGGCAGTGGACAGTGAAGAGGGAGGGTGGGAGTTAGAGCTGGCTAGGCTGTGTAGTGTAGTGCAGTGTAGTGTTGTGCTGTGCTGCGCTGTGCTGCTGTTGTCCATAGGGGCTGTGTCCACTGCTTCAAAGTCCATAGGGGCTGGATGGACTGTGTTGTGCAGTCAGTTGTCCATAGGGGCTGTGTCCACTCCAAAGTCCTGTGCAGTGTCCCAGTCCTAAAGGGGTGCTGTAGTGTTGTCCAGGGGGTGCTCTGTCCGTCAGGGGTGCTCCCCCCAAGTGCTAAAAAAATATATATTTTTTCTTTGTTTGTGAATTGTGTGCACTGTGGCTGCACGTGCATCAACAAAGGAGCAGCGCCAAGCGTGCGCCTGTGTCCCATAAGTAAAAGGCCGGCTGGCTTGTCCGTTAAAGGGTGCTGTAACCCCCAAAGGGCACTGCAAACAAAATAAAAAAAAATATTTTTTCGTGTTTGTGAATTGTGTGCGCAGTAGCCGCACGTGCATCAACAAAGTAGTGCCAAGCATGCCCCTGTGTCCCATAAATAAAGGGCCGACTGGATTGACCACTAAAGGGTGCTGTAACCCCCAAAGGGCACTCCAAACAAAATAAAAAAATATATTATTTTGTGTTTGTGAATTGTGTGCGCAGTAGCCGCACGTGCATCAACAAAGTAGTGCCAAGTGTGCGCCTGTGTCCCATAAATAAAGGGCCGGCTGGATTGACCGCTAAAAGGTGCTGTAACCCCCAAAGGGCACTCCATACAAAATAAAAAAATATTTTCTGTGTTTGTGAATTGTGTGGGCTGTAGCTGCACGTGCATCAACAAAGGAGCAGCGCCAAGCGTGCGCCTGTGTCCCATAAGTAAAGGGCCGGCTGGCTCATTTCTTAAAGGGTGGTGTAACCCACAAAGTGCACTAGTCTCCAACAAAAATAAAAAATTACTTTCTGTGTTTGTGTGCGCCTTAGCCGCACGTATATATCAATATAACATAAATGGAGGACCAAACTTTCTCCGATAAAAATAAAATAGGGAAAGATCAAGAACCACTTCCTCCTAGTGCTGAAGCTGCTGCCACTAGTCATGACATAGACGATAACATGCCATCAACGTCGTCTGCCAAGGCCGATGCCCAATGTCATAGTAGAGGGCACATACAATCCCAAATGACAAAGTTCAGGAAAATGACCTTGAAAAAAACATTTAAATCATCTTAAGAGAATTGTAAACTTGCCAATATGCCATTTACGACACGGAGTGGCAAGGAACGGCGAAGGTCTTTCCCTATGTTCATGACTAGTGGTTCAGCTTCACATGACGATGGAGGCCCTCCTCCCACTAAAAAAATCAAACGAGTTAAGCTGGCAAAAGCACAGCAAAGAACTGTGCGTTCTAAGAAGATATCACAAATCCCCAAGGAGAGTCCAAGTGTGGTGGTGGTTGCGATGCCTGACCTTCCCAGCACTGGACGGGAAGAGGTAGCTCTTTCCACCATTTGCACGCCCCCTGCAAGTGCTGAAAGGAGCACCCACAGTCCACTTGCTGATATGCAAACTGAAGATGTCACTGTTGAAGTACAACAGGATGAGGATACTGGTGTAGCTGGCGCTGAGGAGGAAGTTGGCAAGGAGGATTCTGATGGTGATGTGGTTTGTTTAAATCAGGCTCCGGGGGAGACAGTTGTTGTCCGTGGGATGAAAAAGCCCATCACGGTCATGCCTGGGCAGAAGACCAAACATTCCACCTCTTTGGTCTGGCAATATTTCTATCCAAATCCGGACAACAACTGTCTTGCCATATGTACCATATGTAAAGGTGAAATAAGTAGGGGTAGGGACGTCAACCACCTAGGAACATCCTCCCTTATACGGCACCTGCAGCGCGTTCATAAAAAGTTACTGTCAAGTTCAGAAACTTTGGCTAAGACCGTAAGCAGTCCAGGGACACCTAAATCCCGTTGTCCTGTTGTATCCAAGCGCCTGCAAACCACACCGTCAACTCCCTCCTTGTCAATTTCCTCCTTAGTCAGGATCGGAAGTGGTCCTGCAGGCCATGTCACTGGCATGACTGACTCTCCTATCCGGGATTCCTCCGGAGGATCCTGCATTGCTACGCCTCCTGCTGCCGCTGCTGCTGTTGCTGCTGCTGGGAGTCGTTCATCATCCCAGAGAGGAAGTAGGAACACCACTACTTTTACTAAACAATTGACCCTCCAACAGTCCTTAGCGAGGAGGATGAAGTACGACAGCAGTCATCCTGAAGCAAAACGTATAACTGAGGCCTTGACTTCTATGTTGGTGTTAGACGTGCGTCCGGTATCCGCCATTAGTGCAGTGGGATTTAGACAATTGATGGAGGTAGTGTGTCCCCAGTTCCAAATCCCGTCTAGATTCCACTTCACTAGGCAGGCGATACCGAGACTGTACAGAAACGTCAGAAAAAGTGTCGTCAGTGTCCTGAAAAATGCCGTTGTACCCAATGTCCACTTAACCACGGACATGTGGACAAGTGGAACAGGGCAGACTAAGGACTATATGACTGTGACAGCCCACTGGGTAGATGTATCACCTTACGCACAAACAGCAGCAGCGTCACCAGTAGCAGCATCTCAGAAACGCCAGCTCGTTCCAAGGCAGGCTATGCTGTGTATCACCGGTTTCAGTAAGAGGCACACCGCCGACAACCTCTTAGAGAAACTGAGGGAAATCATCGCCCAGTGGCTTACCCCACTTAGACTCTCCTGGGGATTTGTGATATCTGACAACGCCACCAATATTGTGCGGGCATTACATCTGGGCAAATTCCAGCACGTCCCATGTTTTGCTCACACAATAAACTTGGTGGTGCAGAATTTTCTGAAAAGCGACAGCGGCGTGCAGAAGACGCTTTGGGTGGCCCGAAAAATTTCTGGCCACTTTCGTCATTCAGCGACTGCGTGCCGAAAACTGGAGTGCCAGCAAACACTCTTGAACCTGCACCGCCATCACCTGAAGCAAGAGGTTGTGACGCGGTGGAACTCAACCATCTATATGCTTCAGAGGATGGAGGAGCAGCAAAAGGCCATTCAAGCCTATACATCCACCTATGACATAGGCAAAGGAGGGGGTATGCACCTGACTCAAGCGCAGTGGAGAATGATTTCCGTGTTGTGCAAGGTTCTCCAGCCCTTCGAACTTGCCACACGTGAAGTCAGTTCAGACACTGCCAGCTTGAGTCAGGTCATTCCCCTCATCAGGCTTTTGCAGAAGCAGCTGGAGAAAGTGAAGGAGGAGCTAAGACGGAGCGATTCCGCTCGGAATGTGGGACTTGTGGATGAAGCCCTTCATTCGCTTTGCCAGGATTCCAGGGTGGTCAATCTGTTGAAATCAGACCACTACATTTTGGCCACCGTGCTTGATCCTAGGTTTAAAGCCTATGTGGTGTCTCTCTTTCCGGCCGACACAAGCCTGCAGAGGTGCAAAGACCTGCTGGTGAAAACACTGTCAGCTGAAGCGGAACGTGACACCTCAACAACTCCTTCTTGATTTTCTCCCGCAACTGGGGCTGCCAGGAAAAAACTTAGGTATCCTAAGCAACCCGCTGGCGGTGATGCAGGGCAGACAGGACCAAGTTTGGACATCTGGTCCGGACTGAAGGACCTGGAAACAATTTCTGACATGTGTACTGTCACTACATATGATACTGTCACCATTGACAGAATGGTGGAGGATTACATCGGTGACAGCATCCAAGTAGGCATGTCGGACAGTCCATACCTGTACTGGCAGGAAAAAGAAGCAATTTGGAGGCCCCTGTACAAACTGGCTCTATTTTACCTGAGTTGCCCCCCCTCCAGTGTGCACTCCGAAAGAGTGTTTAGTGCAGCCGGGAACCTTGTCAGCGAAAGGTGTAGGAGGTTGCTTCCACAAAATGTGGAGAAGATGATATTCATAAAAATGAATTATCAACTCTTCCAGGGAGACCAGCCTCCAGAACGTACAGAGGGACCTGTGGTGGTGGATTCCAGTGGGGACGAGTTAATACTTTGTGAGGATGAGGATGTACACAACACTGAAGAGGGTGAGGAATCGGTGGATGAGGAGGATGAGGACGACATCTTGCCTCCGTAGAGCCAGTTTGTGCAGGGACAGATTAATTGCCAGCTTGTTTTGTGGGGGCCCAAACGAACCAATCATTTCAGCCACAGTCGTGTGGCAGACCCTGGCGCTGAAATGATTGCTTTGTTAAAGTGTGCATGTCCTGTTTATACAACATAAGGGTGGGTGGGAGGGCCCAAGGACAATTCCATCTTGCACCTCTTTTTTTTCTTTGCATTATGTACAGTTTGGGGCCTAGTTTTTCAAACTGCCATCCTGTCTGCCACTGCAGTGTCACTCCTAGATGGGTCACGTGTTTGTGCCGCCCACTCGTGTCGCTTAGCATAGTCATCCAGCTACATCGGTGCAACCTTTTGGACATAAAAACACTATTTTGAGGTGTGAGGTGTTCAGAATAGACTGGAAATTAGTGGAAATTAAGGTTATTGAGGTTAATAATAGCATAGGAGCAGAAAAACCCACAAATTCTGTGATTTTAGCTGTTTTTATGCTTTTTAAAAAAAAAATACAGATCCAAAACACAAAACCCAGAACCCAAAACACGGAAGGGTGGTTTTGGCAAAACCAATCCAGATCCAAAACACGAAGAAAGATCCAGATCCAAAACCAAAACACGAAAAGTGGCAGACACACACCCCTAGTTTAAACTAGGGGTGAGCGGGTTCGGATTTCTGAAATCCGAACCCCCCCGAGCCCCCCCGATCCGAGTCCGATCCGAGTCAGGCTCGACTTTTCCCGCCTGACTCGGATCTGACATCGAGGCAAAACGTCATCATCCCGCCTTCCGAGTCTCGCGGGTTTTGGATCCTATATAAGGTACCCGCGTCGGCGCCATTTTCTCACTCGGCTGTGGACAGTGAAGAGGGAGGGTGGGAGTTAGTGCTGTGTAGTGTAGTGTAGTGTAGTGCTGCTGTTGTCCACTACTTCAAAGTCCATAGGGGCTGGCTGTGTTGTGCTGTGCTGCTGTTGTTAATAGGGGCTGTGTCCACTACTTCAAAGTCCATAGGGGCTGGCTGGACTGTGTTGTGCAGTCAGTTCCAAAGTCCTGTGCAGTGTCCCAGTCCTAAAGGGGTGCTGTAGTGTTGTCCAGGGGGTGCTCTGTCCATCAGGGGTGCTCCCCCCAAGTGCTAAAAAAATAATATATTTTCTGTGTTTGTGAATTGTGTGCGCAGTAGCCGCACGTGCATCAACAAAGTAGTGCCAAGCGTGCGCCTGTGTCATAAGTAAAGGGCCGGCTGGCTTGACCGTTAAGGGTGCTGTAACCCCCGAAAGTACACTCCAGTCCAAACCTAAAAAAAAATTATTTTCTGTGTTTGTGAATTGTGTGCGCAGTAGCCGCACGTGCATCAACAAAGTAGTGCCAAGCGTGCGCCTGTGTCATAAGTAAAGGGCCGGCTGGCTTGACCGTTAAAGGGTGCTGTAACCCCCGAAAGTACACTCCAGTCCAAACCAAAAAAAAATTATTTTCTGTGTTTGTGAATTGTGTGCGCAGTAGCCGCACGTGCATCAACAAAGTAGTGCCAAGCGTGCGCCTGTGTCATAAGTAAAGGGCCGGCTGGCTTGACCGTTAAGGGTGCTGTAACCCCCGAAAGTACACTCCAGTCCAAACCTAAAAAAAAATTATTTTCTGTGTTTGTGAATTGTGTGCGCAGTAGCCGCACGTGCATCAACAAAGTAGTGCCAAGAGTGCCCCTGTGTCATAAGTAAAGGGCCGGCTGGCTTGACCGTTAAAGGGTGCTGTAACCCCCGAAAGTACACTCCAGTCCAAACCAAAAAAAAATTATTTTCTGTGTTTGTGAATTGTGTGCGCAGTAGCCGCACGTGCATCAACAAAGTAGTGCCAAGCGTGCGCCTGTGTCATAAGTAAAGGGCCGGCTGGCTTGACCGTTAAAGGGTGCTGTAACCCCTGAAAGTACACTCCAGTCCAAACCAAAAAAAAATTATTTTCTGTGTTTGTGAATTGTGTGCGCAGTAGCCGCACGTGCATCAACAAAGTAGTGTCAAGCGTTCGCCTGTGTCATAAGTAAAGGGCCGGCTGGCTTGACCGTTAAGGGTGCTGTAACCCCCGAAAGTACACTCCAGTCCAAACCAAAAAAAAAATTATTTTCTGTGTTTGTGAATTGTGTGCGCAGTAGCCGCACGTGCATCAACAAAGTAGTGCCAAGCGTGCGCCTGTGTCATAAGTAAAGGGCCGGCTGGCTTGACCGTTAAGGGTGCTGTAACCCCCGAAAGTACACTCCAGTCCAAACCAAAAAAAAAATTATTTTCTGTGTTTGTGAATTGTGTGCGCAGTAGCCGCACGTGCATCAACAAAGTAGTGCCAAGCGTGCGCCTGTGTCATAAGTAAAGGGCCGGCTGGCTTGACCGTTAAGGGTGCTGTAACCCCCGAAAGTACACTCCAGTCCAAACCTAAAAAAAAATTATTTTCTGTGTTTGTGAATTGTGTGCGCAGTAGCCGCACGTGCATCAACAAAGTAGTGCCAAGCGTGCGCCTGTGTCATAAGTAAAGGGCCGGCTGGCTTGACCGTTAAAGGGTGCTGTAACCCCCGAAAGTACACTCCAGTCCAAACCAAAAAAAAATTATTTTCTGTGGTTGTGAATTGTGTGCGCAGTAGCCGCACGTGCATCAACAAAGTAGTGCCAAGCGTGCGCCTGTGTCATAAGTAAAGGGCCGGCTGGCTTGACCGTTAAGGGTGCTGTAACCCCCGAAAGTACACTCCAGTCCAAACCTAAAAAAAAATTATTTTCTGTGTTTGTGAATTGTGTGCGCAGTAGCCGCACGTGCATCAACAAAGTAGTGCCAAGAGTGCGCCTGTGTCATAAGTAAAGGGCCGGCTGGCTTGACCGTTAAAGGGTGCTGTAACCCCCGAAAGTACACTCCAGTCCAAACCAAAAAAAAATTATTTTCTGTGTTTGTGAATTGTGTGCGCAGTAGCCGCACGTGCATCAACAAAGTAGTGCCAAGCGTGCGCCTGTGTCATAAGTAAAGGGCCGGCTGGCTTGACCGTTAAAGGGTGCTGTAACCCCTGAAAGTACACTCCAGTCCAAACCAAAAAAAAATTATTTTCTGTGTTTGTGAATTGTGTGCGCAGTAGCCGCACGTGCATCAACAAAGTAGTGCCAAGCGTGCGCCTGTGTCATAAGTAAAGGGCCGGCTGGCTTGACCGTTAAGGGTGCTGTAACTCCCGAAAGTACACTCCAGTCCAAACCAAAAAAAAAATTATTTTCTGTGTTTGTGAATTGTGTGCGCAGTAGCCGCACGTGCATCAACAAAGTAGTGCCAAGCGTGCGCCTGTGTCATAAGTAAAGGGCCGGCTGGCTTGACCGTTAAGGGTGCTGTAACCCCCGAAAGTACACTCCAGTCCAAACCAAAAAAAAAATTATTTTCTGTGTTTGTGAATTGTGTGCGCAGTAGCCGCACGTGCATCAACAAAGTAGTGCCAAGCGTGCGCCTGTGTCATAAGTAAAGGGCCGGCTGGCTTGACCGTTAAGGGTGCTGTAACCCCCGAAAGTACACTCCAGTCCAAACCTAAAAAAAAATTATTTTCTGTGTTTGTGAATTGTGTGCGCAGTAGCCGCACGTGCATCAACAAAGTAGTGCCAAGCGTGCGCCTGTGTCATAAGTAAAGGGCCGGCTGGCTTGACCGTTAAAGGGTGCTGTAACCCCCGAAAGTACACTCCAGTCCAAACCAAAAAAAAATTATTTTCTGTGTTTGTGAATTGTGTGCGCAGTAGCCGCACGTGCATCAACAAAGTAGTGCCAAGCGTGCGCCTGTGTCATAAGTAAAGGGCCGGCTGGCTTGACCGTTAAAGGGTGCTGTAACCCCCAAAGTACACTCCAGTCCAAACCAAAAAAAAATTATTTTCTGTGTTTGTGAATTGTGTGCGCAGTAGCCGCACGTGCATCAACAAAGTAGTGCCAAGAGTGCGCCTGTGTCATAAGTAAAGGGCCGGCTGGCTTGACCGTTAAAGGGTGCTGTAACCCACAAAGTACACTCCAGTCCGAACCAAAAAAAAATTTATTTTCTGTGTTTAGCCGCACGTATATATCAAATCGATATAACATAAATGGAGGACCAAACTTTCTCCGATAAAAATAAAATAGAGAAAGATCAAGAACCACTTCCTCCTAGTGCTGAAGCTGCTGCCACTAGTCATGACACAATAAGTGGTAAGAACACTACAGCTTATCCTGTTGTGTGGTCCCCCCTAGTGTGTGAAGCGTTGTCTGGAGCTGGTGGTTGTGTAGTTTTGGTAGTGATAGGTTTGAGTTTTTATTTCATTTTTTTCTTAGTGTTAAGTTTAGGTTATATTTCTTTAGTTTATAAGTTTTTTAGTTTTTAGTATTTTAGCATTTAGTATAGTTATAGTATTTAGTATACAGTAGTTAGATTAGTATTTTAGCATTTAGTATAGTAGTAGGAGAGTAGGGAGTAGGAGTTAGGGGGCAGCCATGGGCTGCTTTCCCTTCAAGATTCGCTGGCCATGCTCCAAGAAAAAGGTAAGTGCGCTGTTATTTTTATTTCTTGTACTTTGTTTGCACAATTGGGATTTTTGAAGAACTTAAAAAGGGGTGGAGCTCACCTGAAAGTGGGCGTTTCTGGACATAGGAGGCGGGGTTGTCCCACTTTAGTAGGCCTAAATGTAGGGTGGTGTCTGAGTCCGAATCTGACTAAGCTAAGGGGCTATTTATTATTACTTATAGTATTGCTGGTTCCCAATGGTGGCAAATTGTAGGCGTTACATATGAGCTGATTGGGTGGGTGCAGGGACAGAGGGCAGATTCTGTGACCATTAGTCACATGACGGTGATGTGGATTTCTGTCCCCCACTGTCCTGCGTCAGGTGTATACAGCCAGTGACTGCTCAGGTAACAGGGTCATATTCAGTTGTGCACATGGATTATAAAAGTTACACACTAACATAAGTGTGAGGGGTGGGTGCGGTGCAATGCCTGCTGCCGTGCAGGTGTACATCTGTTACTTACCTTGCGTCGCACCCTCTCACCTTCAGGCCATGTGTTGAACAGACGGTCCTGGAACCACCAAATAGAACACGGACACGATGACCTAGGGGGAAGCTAATGGGCTCAGGGCCCTGGGCCTAACGCCCAGGGTCTTACCTGCGGCTCAGGCCTAGGTGCCTGCCAAATGGTGGGCTCTGGTAGTGGTCTGGGCCTAATGCCCAGACCACGTTTTATGGGGCTCAGGCCTATTTGCCTGCCTGTCTGTGGGGCTCATATAGGGCCTAGTGCCCTCCTGTATGGGTACAGGCCTATGCCTGGTTTATGGCCACGGGCCTGATGCCCGCCTACTTTATTGAGTAGTGACCTGGGCCTAGTACCCAGGCCACTTATACCTGATTAAGGGGGGGATCCTTTTATGGGGCCTAATGCCCGCTACTGTGCCCCGGGCCTTGTGCCCGACTAATTGCCCACAGGCCTAGTGCCCGACAATACTCCACGGGCCTAGCGCCCGACAACCCTGGCGGTCTAGGGAGGGGGGTATATGGTGGGCCTCACGGAGGGCCTACCTGCTACGTTGGAAGAGGCTGCGGGGGGGAACTTCGTGACGCTCTTTTACTTCCCTCCCCCGCAGTCCTCTACGGTCCTCAGCCGCATTCTTCGGCCGCTGGCCCGTCCTGGCCAGCGGCGCCGCCTCTTCTTCCTTTCTTCCAGCCGGCGCCGCCTGTCTTCTTTCTTGACAGCGGCGTCTTCTGGCCTCTTCCGCGGCCGCCGCCCCTGTTGCCGCGCCGATCTTCCGCTCTTCGGGAGGTCTTCTCTCCTCCCTCTCCACCGCCGAACTAACTTTTCCCGCTCGGCGCCGTCTAATACAAGACGGCGTGAGTGGGCGGGGCTATGACGCGGCGAGCCGCGATTGACTCGTCGCGTCCGCCTCTGATTGGCTGCTGGCCCGCGAGCCAGGTTTGGCTCGCGGCCAGAGCCAAACGAGCGCCGCTCTGAACGCCTGACCGGCGCTGGGAGCAGGTACTCTGTCCCAGCGCCGGCTATCCGCCGCTTCTTGGCTGCCGGTCGCCAAGCTCTGCTGAGCTTACGCCCGGAGCCAAGCTAGTCCCGGCGCCAAAGTACCGCCGGCACTGGTGAAAGGGACCAGGCGGTCCCTTCACCAGGTGCCCGTGGTATCTGCACCGACGCTAGGGACATTACTGTCCCAGCACCGGCAACGGATGTGTCCCGCAGAGGACACATCCCCTCTGCCTGCCCCTGCACCTCGGCTGATGCTGGGATCAAACGCGTGATCCCAGCACAGCCTTCCACATAAGTAGGCATACCAATTGCTGGCATATAAATGTTATATTATTATATATACAATAGAGAACGTGTTAGTGTTACAGTATTCCCCCATTTATTCCTCAATTTCTGCTGGTACATAAATAGATTTCCTGTCCTGTTACTCTACTTGGCACTTAGAAAATAAGGACATTATTAGTACAGTCATTATAGAATTGCCTACAGTATATTGTGTCACCTAGTGCTTCTGGCTGTGACTAGACCGGTGTCACTGTGTAATGATGGACCAGACACACAGAAGCAGGTGCCCATGGGGATAGCAATAGCTGAGACCTTTGGTGTTACTGTGTAATGACTCTGTTATATCATTATTGCTGTAAGTACATTGTTCTCTCTCTCTCTCTCTTAGAGACAACGTAAAGCCCAGCTAGCTGAGCAGCAGGAGACGATACAGAGACTGACCTGTAAGAACTCATCTCACCTTCTGTGTTGTGTGAGGAGCAGTAGATGCCAGGCGTGTGACATGGACAGATGCATGTGTGGTGTTAGCCATGATTGCTTTGTACCCATCCGGTTGGCATTTCCTGGTTCGCTAGTGATACAAGGAAGAGGCAGATTAAGCAGCATCTAGTAGATTAAAAAGCAAAGTTGTGCCTCTACCTAATTCCATCACACCCCTTATTCCTACCCAATGGGACATAATATGCTCCATCATCCTATCCCTATTGCATGTAGGCAAGCACATCACATTACTTACACAAACAGCCCCCCGCGTGTAATAAATCACTGTATAGCACATATAACATGGTTTATGCATGTGATAAGGTGATGTACATCTGTATAATGTTACTGCATAGACTGTAACCAATTGTACTAGCTATGCTCTTTCTTTGTAAGTATATATTTTATAATTATTATTTATTACCAGTCATTTATATAGTGCATACATATTCCGCAAATATTTACCCAATCACATCAGTCCCTGCAACAGTGGAGCTTACAATCTATGGGCCTAATTCAGAGGTGGACACAGTTTAGATTCGGTCTCAACTGGCCAATGTTTTGCAAACTGTGCCTGAGCCGCACGTGTGATATATCGCGCAGTGAGTAGCGCAATAAGCATTGTTAGCTTATATAAATACCACTATTCTGACCACACAACTAACATAAAGTGAGGTGAAATTTAATCTTTACTGCATCTAAGAAATCATTGTCCCTGTTCTTTGTAGGGCTATGTAGCTGGTAGTATTAGGTTAGAAAATAATAAATCCTAATATGAAGATCACTCAATCTGATATTGTCTTGTCCTTATACACAGATAAGATCACACTACAGGAGGAGGAGGTGGTTTATATTATGCAGCAACACCGGGAGAAGATGCGATGTATTGAAGAGAATAACCAGCTGCAGGTCCAACGTATAAGATTTGAGATAGAGCAGCTGCGAGAACAGGTCAGATACGGATTTATCTATATATGATATTTTCTCTGTAGGTAGAACAGGGCTGGAATAGTAGATGAAGAAGGCACTTGGGCCCAATGTAATTCACCATTTCCCCGAGAGCTTCTTTGCACTAGTGTAAGCCCTATAGATCATTTGTGCCCCTAAAACCTTTTTGTACAATTAAACCCTCAGGTACAGATGTGTCCTCACATAACTATACTTCTGGGGGGGCAGGAAATGTAATTATAGATGTTATTGTATAATAGTAATATAACTGCTATGTACTATGTGTATTGCAGGCTATACAAGACCAGGCCACAGCGGTGGAGAGGAGATGTGCAGGTGAGGAGATAATATGGAGACGTCTGGTGGGTGTAGATGGAATCTGTCAGATAGAGGTGACGTGTGATCTGGGATTGCTGAGTAATATTTCCCTTCCTATCATTTCCCTGGGAGCCGGTGATTTATCAGCACTTTTCTGTCCTATATATATGGAGGAAACAATCTCATTGTTCTCTTCAGCTAAATAGCCGGAATAAATGTTTTGTCCCTATTATCAATAGACCCCAAATCAGTAATTGTCCCATCTGGCCAGTACTATCCAAGGCCATCATTGTCATTACAGCTGCTGGCACCCATGCATACCAATAGGTATTATAGACCAATCAGAAGGCTATATAAGTCAGCTGTATTATAATAAATGACCAGGAACATGACCCTCCAACATGGCTGCTCCCAGCAGGTACACAATGCTCTGCTCCTGCACTGCCCACGACAGGTATGATTGCAGTCACTGGTGCTGAACTCTGTCATTGCTGAGAAGGGTGATTATATCCCAGGTGAGTGCAATCATACATTACATGGGATGTACAGGAGCTCTGTGTACCTGGTGGAAGCGGCCATGTTGGAGGAGACTGCGGTCTGCGTGTGTTTGGCCTCTGACCTACTATGTGACTGTACTCTCTCTCCCTACAGAGCTCAGGGCACATCTACAGAAGAAGAGATCTGCACAAGAGGCTACTATCACCTCCCTCCAGGTTAGCTTCTGTGTTACACCTATTATAGCATAGTCGGGGCGTTTCTCAGCTGCAATACAAGGAAAACTCAAACAGTCCTCTGCAGGGTTATACACTTTCAGGTCACTGTAATGTACTGGTATAGCCACCCGAGGCCTTTGCCAAGTATATAGGTTTCAGTATTATGTGTGCCAGGAGCTGACGCTGGGGGCGTGGCTGTGGTGGTCACATGGTGGGCGGAACACACTCTGGTTGGTACGTTGGTGAATGTCTTAGCCTGTTTTATGGCTTTCTCTTACATATACTGAGTGTGTGACCAATCCTGGCACCAGTACCAGTCTGGGAGTAGTTATTTAGGTTGGTATGTGGTTGCCGGGTGCCCTGTACATCTGACTGTAAAGGTGATGAGCATCTGAAGACAAATGACTGGTTAGGGGCCACATAGGCCACAAGATATTACAGTGTACTTTGTGCAAGGAGAAGCTTGTATTGTAGCTGTGCTTAGCTATAGGGATTTCTCATATTACAGATTATATGAGAGTCACAGCTGTCATTCTACACCCCCCTGGACGCCATGATGTGACTGAGAGCTGGTGACACAGTATCTGCTTCTCTTTGTAGGAGACCATGGCAGCAATGCAGGCTGAAGCAGCAGCAGCAGAGGACAAGCCAATGGGAACAGCCGGGGCCTCATCAGCTGCTCCACCAGTGGCGGCATCATCTACACCACTGGTGGGAGAAACACACATAAAGGTACTAACTCATATGACAGCTAATGGCAAAGACAAAGTTGATGTAAAGATTTGGATTTGATCTGGGCCAACATTCAGCCTATGACGTCACTGGGGGCTACAGGTATAACATCTTTTATCCAGAATCACAGTATCCAGAATTGTAGGGCGTTCCAGAAAAGAACAAGCTGATATATTACTGGTGTTCAATGGTTTTGTCATTTGCACAAACTCTGACAAGATGGGGATGTCAGGATATTGAAAATAGGGATTTAGCCAGATTAACACACTGCACACACTGCTACTATTGTGTAGGCATACCTTGTGTTTGTGTATCATTAGTTGTGTATTAGGCCTCCTGGCAGCTGCGTCTATACACAGTCAGTAGACATACCACTGAGTTGCTGATCCTGCTTTAGCAGACATGCTGGAGCCATACATAGTAGGATGTCTATGTAGGTTGTCTTATGTACAATAATGATTCTGGAAAATAGACCCCGTACCTGCAGCTTCTTGTGAATTGATTGGCTGCATACTCATGGATATTATTTCAGTCTCCAAAATGGCTGCCTCCACTGCAGACATGGCTGGTGCCTGTAAAGAACAATATCACTTTCTATTATTTACCATTAACCCTGCACCCTCCGCCACCAGCGGTGCAGATAATAGCCCCAGGCTTTCAGCCTGGGCCTGGGGGTTACATGGAAGGGGGATCATATTTACAAGAGTGACTTTATTTACTTTTTTGCACGTGAGCACTTTTTGGTGACATGACTGAAACAGCGGGGATGGATATACCTGGTCTCCAAAACACTGAACTACCTCTGGGGGAAACCCACTATTGTACGGATACAGACAATGATAAAATCTTATTACATATATAAATTAGAGACAGCAGCAGGGAAGGATTCTGTGCCTGATTCAGACCCGCTCGCTAGGCAGCGTGCGCTCGCAGTCATAATGACGGGCAGTATGTAAATGCCGCGTGCGCACACTAAGATATAGGACGCCCTCTATGTCTGAACATGCGATTGCCGGGTGAAGTTAGACGCCCACCAGCCTGGAGTAAAGACGCCCACTTTCAGACTTCATCTCCAGGAAGTGTATGAAAACATTGGTACAATCGGGCAACATCAAACCAGCACGTAGTACTTGAGGTAGACCCTAGCCTACCGCAAGCACTGCGATCACCACTGTATGTAAAACAGCTCAGTGACGCATATGTTGACTCTGCGGTATAATTATGCACGCCCTTAAATTGGTGTAAAGACGCCCAGCCATGCCTGTGCTAGTGCAAGCACACCCCGTTTACACAGACCTGCCCCAGCCACCATCCACACACGCCCCGTTCTGCCACTCAAACTAGCGCTCTAGAAATATGCTGGGAGCAATCGTCTCCTGATCGCAGTGACTGGTTCGCACACGCGCACTGCGGCTTATACACATGTCCAGTTGGCAACAATCGGCTGCCAACTGGACAGAAAAAAACATCCCAAGGCTTCAGAATAGGAAATATTCCCACCATTGGCAGCAATAACCCAGATTTTTGCCATAAATGGGCGGCAATGTTGAACAAAGCCTCGTTTGATCTAATACTCCTGGTCATAGAGGAGTCCTCTATAGGGTTGTCACTTGCTAAAACTAACATTAAAACTTATGAGGATTTGTATATGACTGATATTAAGGCAGATACCACAGTCGACTGGTTGGATAAACTTAACGCCCAAATTGCTAAATATAAAAAGGATCTGTTATAATTCATACAGGATAAATGTAGTAAATGCAGTAAATGGTGATTATGAGGAGAGACGTGTATATAACTGGGTTAATCATTTCTCGAATAAGGGCAGATTTAAAAAAAACAAGAAGATCTTACACCAAAACCAAACGTTTTACTCTGGAGGGGCCTGATTCAGAGCCGCTCGTAAGCGGCCGCTCATTCGCTCCGAGCGATGTTTGCACAACTGTGCATGCATATGGGTCGTAATGCGCATGCGCCAACCAGTCATTGCGGTCGGAAATCGTGCACTCGTAAAACAGCGAGGGGCTGCTAATTTGAGTGACAGAATGGGGCGTTTGTGGGTGGTAACAGGGGAAGGTGCTTGAAAACGGGGAGTGGTGATCTGAACACAGGCGTGCCAAATGGTCAAAACGGGTGTTTTATGGGAGTGCATAATTAGTAAAGCAGCGTCATCGACCACGTCACTTGGTTGTCTTTTAGCCTGAACTGCTCGCAGTGATTGCGGGAAGTAAATCCTACCACAAGCACTGCGAGCAGTTCAGATGCCTTTCGATGTTCCCGATTAATCTAATAAATAGCGGCGATGACGGATGATGCAAACGGCAAAGGGGCGTCTTTAGAAAATAGCGAGCACATTTTTCGGATGCTCGCTCAGACATAGAGGCGTCCACAGACCGCAAAGAGCGAGCTCTTAATTTAAATAGCCAGCCCCTTTTTCAGAACGACCGTCCGCAAATAGTGTCCGGCTCTGAATCAGGCCCAGAGACCTCAAGTGTTCTACTAACAGTAAATCAGAAGACACAAGTACCAGCGGCACTTTTTTATCCAAACGCCCCCCAGCAGGGATGACTACCAGAGGGCAAACAGAAATCATAGGGGAACATTTACCCCCAGAGGCGGACAATACAAAAGGCAGAGGACAACGGAATATAAAGAAGAAAACCTAATTTATAACCTCTCCTCAAGAGCACTCACTGGGGATGAGACTAATCTAAATCAGTTCCAGTAAAACAACATATTTGCAGTAGAACAAATGGCCACGTTATATGTGTAGGATGTATCACCTGTAGTTATCTCCAAACAGGTGATTTGTTTCCCACATCCGCATTCAGGTAAAATAAATATATAAAGTTCCCTGTGACATGTACATCTAATGTGTCATTTATTTTATTATATGTCCGTGCGGACTTCTATATATAGGCAAGACAAGCCGCATGTGCAAGGAGAGGATGGCGCTCCATAGGAGTGCCATCAGATCCTGTTTGGACTGAGGGTACTATTAATGAACAACCTGCTGCCAGGCATTTTAAAGAATGTGGGCATTCCTTAGTGCCCCTCAGGTATAAGGTGTGGCATTTATTCCCAAGAATAATCGCCAGGAATGATGTCATGTAAATGTATATATATATGAATGTGTGTATCAACATGGTTTCTAGGCAGTGTCCTGTATTTGACCTGTAGGAATACAAAGCTTGGAGGAGATTTGTCTTCCTGGAACCAGGCATCTAGATAACCATCTCTTCTCTCTACAGGCCATAAAGTTTGGGGAGAGATACATCCTTAATGCAGATGGTCAGACCTGGTCAAGCCAGGTCATGGGATATAAAATCCTTTAGGAGGGAGATGACAGGAATGTAGGGTATGTTACCTGCTTATTGGTTTCTAAAGACCCCTTCACACTGTTTCAAGACCCCCTACTTCCTATAGACAATATGGAAGGGTGTGGCCGATTTCTTAATGCCCAGTGTACAGCAATGAAAGAGTGAAAAACCCAAAGGTGGGGGCTAGTGCATCTGTGAGGGTATAACTATGCATCTCCCTCAGTGATAAGGGTTCTTGTGCCCAAGGAGAGTCCTGACGACTGGCCGGAATCCAATGCTCCTGTGTCTCCTTCACGACGGAGTCTACATGTAAAGACTCTGGGTTCTTTTTCATTTTTAATTCCTTTTACTTTCTGAAACCTATTTGTGATATATTTGTATTGTCCATATTTGTACTACCTTTTTCTGTAATCAATAACCTTGGAAATATTTTTCGGATTAAACATTCTTAATCCAGTGTATTCTCCGTGTTCTTGTCGAATTCACGAGCCTGTGAGGTCAAAGGTACGTACCTATATGTAAGGGAGTGTGCATATTGAGATTTAAGGGGAGAACCTAACGACTCCCGTTAACTTCGTTGGTGGTGGCAGAACCGTGTTATAGTAACCGCACGTGCTGAGGTAACCATAAGTCACAGTTGGCGATTCTCAGATTGAGGTATCTGGAGAATCGGCCGGCTGGTCGTGACAAATTGGTGGCAAGCGGTGGGATGATGATAATTTTTGTTTTTATCACAAGAACTTAAGTGAATTAATGGTGTGTGATTCTTGAGAGAAACTACATCATAAATTCAACGGAGAATTACGCTCAAGGTTTAGACTTTAAACGGACATACAGTTGCAAATACTTTCTGTCCCCCCCCTTCTCTTGGTTTTTCTTTTCTATTTTTATTTGGCAAGAAGTGAGATCCGAGATGGCCGCTGGGTACAAGCATCTAAAGAAGGATGAGCTTTGTGACCTATGTAAGGACAGAGGGATTGTCGGCACCAACAAGAGCAAAGATCAGCTGATCCAAGCACTCCTAGAGGCAGATAAGGGCCAGGATGCTGGAAAGGATAACGCTGAGGCAAACTTTGTTGGGAGCAATGCTCTGACACTGGACATTATCACCGATACTAGGGAATGGTCGGATACCTTTGCTAGTTCCAGTGACGATATGGCCTTTTACAAGTTCTTGGAAAACGCCCGCAAAGTTTTGGGGAAAAAGGACTTTGCGTTGCTCCTGCAGCAAATGCAGCTAATGCATCAGTCCCAAGCCAGGGAAGCAGAGGAATGTGCTGCTGCTGCTGCTGCTGCTAGGGAAGCTGCCCGAGAGGTTGCAGAATGGGAAACAGCGGAACGTGAGGCAGACAAGGAAGCTGCCCGGGAGGTTGCAGAACGTGAAGCTGCAGAATGCCAAGCAGAGCGCTTATACCAGCTGGACCAGGCTGGATTACAGTATCAGCCTGCAGCTAGAAACTTACATGTCACTCACCCAGAGAATTTCCTTGAGTTGGAACCTGAGCTGAGAACCCCATCAGCACCACGGGATCAGAGTGAGCATGTTGTACCAGATCCAGATGATCCATTGCCCACGATGAGTATAGCAGAGCTAATTGAAGAATGTCAGCTGCAAGGTGTTTCCTGCCACAGCAATAATCGCAGTGAGATAATCAAGCAGCTAATATCTGCACAGGAAGACCCAGCCAATGCGTTTAGCGATTATCGCATGAGTACTATTTCTCCAGGCGGCCCAAAGATGAGTCTTGCATACCAGCTGCAGTGTCTAGAGGAGAGTTTTGAATGCGCTTTTCAAGGAGCATGTGATTGGGGGAAACTCCATACCCCATTTTGGCAAGACCAGTGTCGCCGGGTGGATGCTGAAAGGCACCGCCTGCAACAGCTTATTACACAAGCTAGAGAAGCAGCCACCCAGCCTACAGAGGTTGCCCGCAAGGAAAAGATGCCCTCACCAGCTACAGTTAACATGGAGTATTCTGCTGAGTTATTGCGTCCGGAGGCCAAGTTCACGCTGCTGAGGAAAGCTGATGGTACTAGCAGCGTACCACCACAGGACGCCCAGAATTTGCTACTGGGGGAGGCCAATTTTGCACAGGACATAATTGTTCAGAATCCTACTTCTATGAGAGAGGTGGGAATGTCTGCGAATAATCCCACAAATGTGTTAGTGAACACTGAAGTTGGACGATTCTTGTCCCAATATGTTCCTGCAAATGTTCCTGCTATCTCTATTGCTTCTATTGCACCGTGTGACTCACCTGAGGTTGTATGTGTTCATACTGAATCTTGCAATGTTGTGACTTTGTGTCAAGAACCTGAAATGCTCAGTGATCCTTTTGCATTTTGGAAGGTGACAGAGACATGTGAGGATGATGTCATTGCTGATGTTGATAATGCTGCGATCATAATACAAGCTAACCCTGTTTTCACCCAGGTGAATTATGATGACCAGTGCAATTTGGGTATAACAGTATGTGATGACAAAAATATTGCTGATCTGTCTGTCCCAGAAACTAACCCTTTGCAGATTCCCAGTGCAGAATCTAGGCAGGCAGAACCGTGTTACATTGCAAATATGTGTGATATGGGGTTAGCAAATGATTTGATAACTGTTCCCTTATCAGTATTTGAGGTTAATACTGTATGCAACAATGAATCCAATGTAACCCCTTCATTTACAGTAATGACCCGTCTCACAGCAGCACAGAGGGGCTGTGAGTTAACCCTTGCAGGTGTGGAAACCAGCTCAATAGAGGTTAGTCCCCCTCATTCCCCCCTCCCTCCTTGTACACAGGTCAGTCTCAGACACTGAATTGGGAAAGGGAGGGGCAGCTGCTGCCCTAACTCCTCACAATGACCAGGTATTCCAGAGGGAAGCTTTCAAAGATGAACAGCAAACTGACCCTAGCCTGGAATCTGTAAGAGCAAGAGTTAGCCGAGCAGAGCTAGAAAGAGGAAATTTTCAAAATGGAATCTGGTAGGGTCAGTAATGTGTTAGAGTTTACCCCTGTTTGTATGGCAACTGATGGTCCAGGTATCAGGGCCAAAGTATATAGTTCCCAGTATGTGATGAATCTCTGTGCTAAGATGGGTCATGACGGGGAGGAAAGGATTCTAGCCCCAACTAACTATGACAGAGAGAACCTTAGCCTCATACTTCCTGCTGCTGAGCTTGTGAACCTGTCACACACCAATGACCCAGTCATGAGCCATACAACCCCCACTGGGCTGTTGGATAAGGACCTGACTGGAATGCTGGATAGCAATGCATTAGATGATCCTGTGAGGGAGGAGGGGGTGTCAGAGTCACAGCTGGCACTGTTAAGCATCCTACCCCTTGAATTAGAAGTGCAGGCTGGTGATCAATTTTTTAAAAATGTGGTGTCGTACATGGTGAAGTTCAGGGAGGAGTTACAGTCCCTAAGGGGAATGGCGCAGAATGACCTGAACCCTTCGCAGGTGAAACAGAAGCTCTGGTATGACGGCAGCATGAGGGAGGACACCTTTGAGTTAGGCCACCAGGGCCTGGTGCTGAGCCCTATGCAGCTGACCAAGCTACAGGCTGCCTGGGAAAGTCCCCAGCTACTAGTACCACATCTCCAAGATATCAATAATATGTTGGCACAAGGGGATGGGTGGAAGAGGCAGACTGTGCACCACAGTAATTTGCTCATAGCTTGGCATAACATGGAAGCTTGTGTAATAGCCACGTGTCACCTAAATGAAAATGATCAGAAATCTGACCCCTTGGTGGATTTAGAAGCTGCTGCGCTGCCATGAGAAGACATGGTAGTGGGGGTCACAGGAGAGAATGTGATAGGTGGATCACTGTCTCTCCTGTGCCCATCTTCAGGGGGAGGTGTGGCGTTTATTCCCGAGAATAATCGCCAGGAATGATGTAATGTAAATGTATATATATATGAATGTGTGTATCAACATGGTTTCTAGGCAGTGTCCTGTATTTGACCTGTAGGAATACAAAGCTTGGAGGAGATTTGTCTTCCTGGAACCAGGCATCTAGATAACCATCTCTTCTCTCTACAGGCCATAAAGTTTGGGGGGAGATACATCCTTAATGCAGATGGTCAGACCTGGTCAAGCCAGGTCATGGGATATAAAATCCTTTAGGAGGGAGATGACAGGAATATAGGGTATGTTACCTGCTTATTGGTTTCTAAAGACCCCTTCACACTGTTTCAAGACCCCCTACTTCCTATAGACAATATGGAAGGGTGTGGCCGATTTCTTAATGCCCAGTCTACAGCAATGAAATAGTGAAAAACCCAAAAGTGGGGGCTAATGAAGCTGTGAGGGTATAACTATGCATCTCCCTCAGTGATAAGGGTTCTTGTGCCCAAGGAGAGTCCTGACGACTGGCCGGAATCCAATGCTCCTGTGTCTCCTTCACAACAGGGTCTAGATGTAAAGACTCTGGGTTCTTTTTCATTTTTAATTCCTTTTACTTTCTGAAACCTATTTGTGATATATTTGTATTGTCCATATTTGTACTACCTTTTTCTGTAATCAATAACCTTGGAAATATTTTTCGGATTAAACATTCTTAATCCAGTGTATTCTCCGTTTTCTTGTCGAATTCACGAGCCTGTGAGGTCAAAGCTACATACCTATATGTAAGTGAGTGTGCAAATTGAGATTTGAGCGGAGAACCTAACGACTCCCGTTAACTTCGTTGGTGGTGGCAGAACCGTGTTATAGTAACCGCACGTGCTGAGGTAACCATAAGTCACAGTTGGCGATTCTCAGATTGAGGTATCTGGAGAATCGGCCGGCTGGTCGTGACATAAGGTGATAGACTTTGTGCCAGATAATAAGAGAGGTGGTGATCGTGCTAAAACTTTATTACAGAAGGAGACATGGTGGATACACTATCTAAACACGGGTAAACCTTTTGGGGTGAATGAATCTTTTTCTCTGGCATGCTATCTGTAAAAGGTTTATAGGTAGTTATTGCTATGTTTCATTATGTTCTAACTT
Source organism: Taudactylus pleione (assembly GCA_031769625.1). Lineage (NCBI taxonomy): Eukaryota > Metazoa > Chordata > Amphibia > Anura > Myobatrachidae > Taudactylus > Taudactylus pleione. The sequence goes on from JAUIMM010000633.1 coordinate 3,164,496, forward strand.
ATTCCCTTCAGATCTCCGCTGTCATGGTGATAGGGCTTTTGATAATAGTGACATGGTGCTTGGGGTCCCGGTGAAGTCTCTGCTGCTGCCACTGACACTGCTGATGACATCAGCCTCTCCTCCCGAGCACACGTGCTGCTACTCCTGTGGATGCCGGACAGGGTGATGTCTCCTCTCAGCGTTGTCCCGAAAAATAACAAATACTTGTGGTGTCTTGCGTTGGAGAGAACTATTGTAAGTATCGGGAGGCAGCGATGTGACATCATCACATAGCGCTTTCAGCCAGACGGACGCCGCAGCACGAGAAACATCCAGCCGAGAAGCAAGCGCCGTGGAAAAGATAGGCAGAAGTAGGGATAGCTGAGACAGCCCACTCTCCTGCCTATACCGGACAAACTTACCCAGCATGGAGAACGCTTAACCCAGCACAACACGTGGATCTCAGCTACACCCGTTCTTCCTCAATTAGTCACTAAAAGACTATAAACATCACTTATTGATTTGTAATAAAGGTATTGCAATAATACACACTTCATACACTAATAGCGCTTAGTTTTTATTGTCTATGATTCCTTGTATTTATTACGAAGCAGCTTACACAGCCACATTACAGCGCGGTGCCACTACTTATCAATATATACATGGCAGTCAGTGCCGGCTCTCATGCTGGGGATGTAGTCAGTATCCGGGTGAGCGGGATGCCGACTGTCACACTACACAACCCGGAAATACTGACAGCTCCACCCGGCTCCAGCATCCTGACTACCAGCATCCCCAAGGTAAGTATCAGAGGTTATCATTAGGCACCAAGGGGGAAGGATTAGGTTTGGTTTGCAGGGAGGGAGAGGTTAGGTTTAGGGTTAGGCACTAGGGGGAGGTTAGGGTTAGGCACTAGGGGGAGGTTAGGTTTAGGGTGCGGGGAGGGAGAGGTTAGGGCTAAGCCCTAGGGGGAGGTTAGGGTTAGGCACTAGGGGGAGGTTAGGTTTAGGGTGCGGGGAGGGAGAGGTTAGGGCTAGGCACTAGGGGGAGGTTAGGGTTAGGCACTAGGGGGAGGTTAGGTTTAGGGTGCGGGGAGGGAGAGGTTAGGGTTAGGCACTAGGGGGAGGTTAGGGTTTGGCACTAGGGGGAGGTTAGGGTTAGGCACTAGGGGGAGGTTAGGGTTTGGCACTAGGGAGAGGTTAGGGCTAGGCACTAGGGGGAGGTTAGGGTTAGGCACTAGGGGGAGGTTAGGTTTAGGGTGCGGGGAGGGAGAGGTTAGGGTTAGGCACTAGGGGGAGGTTAGGGTTAGGCACTAGGGGGCGGTTAGGGTTTGGCACTAGGGGGAGGTTAGGGTTAGGCACTAGGGGGAGGTTAGGTTTAGGGTGTGGGGAGGGAGAGGTTAGGGTTAGGCACTAGGGGGAGGTTAGGGTTAGGCACTAGGGGGAGGTTAGGTTTAGGCACCAGGGAGGGAGGGTTAGGGGTAAAGGTTAGCGTTAGGGAGTTTACCTTGTGGTGTCGGGATTATGTCAGAATGCAGCTGTCGGTATTCTGACTGTCGGCATCCCAACCGCTGGGATCTTATACCCAACCCCTCATGTAGATGTAAGCCTGCTTATGGTTATACACAGCGCCGTATTCAATCAGACTCACATGCTGCACTTTTTGCCGACTTCACGTGTTTTGGATGTGAAAACTTATCGTGCACGTCTCTGCTATTCGCCATATTCAATTACAAAGGACGCGAAAACCGCCCCCCAAAAAGTCCTGTCAAAAATTGGGAGCTCAGCCTGACACTCAGCCTGAAGCAGTATTTTTAGGGCCGTAACTAGACTTTTTGGTGCCCTGTGCCAGAGAGAGCATTGGCGCCCCCCCTCCCCTATTTTTTATATAGGGACATAAGATAGTGCACCTGAAATAGGGCCATGGCCTCATGGGGAAGGGCCAGGGAAGAGATAGGAGAGGCCACGAGATGCTGGGGATAAATAGGGACAGAAGATAGTGCACCTGAAATAGGGCCATGGCCTCATGGGGAAGGGCCAGGGAAGAGATAGGGGAGGCCAGAGATGCTGGGGATAAAAGAAGAGGAAACTACAAGCGACAATGATAACAGGAAAATTACAGGCTCATACAGCACCCCCTGCCCTGCGGTGCCCTGTGCCATGGCACTGGTCGCACTACCCTAGTTACGGCCCTGCTGGCTCCTGCCCAGAGCCGGATTTACACTTCATGGGGCCCTAGGCAAGTTACTGGTCTGGGCCCCCCCCCCATCCCATCCCTACAAGAAAAAAAATATATAAAAATTTGACGTAAACTAAAAATACTCTGCAAGGAATAAAGCATTGTATAACTAAATGTAATCTGCTGAAAGAACCGGTATTGTGGTGATACAAGTCCTGCTGTAATACCTGCGCTGTCCACATGGGGAAGCGTCACTGGTGACAGCTGCCATATATTACTGCCATCAGGGTTCTCGCCAGTGACAGCAGCGTTATAGAGAAGAAATACAATAATACAGAAGATTGTGCTGACCCGCCATGCTCAGGTGCCCCCACGCCATTTCTGATCGTCAGCCAGCAGGACTCCATCACCTTCTGTAGAAAAGGAGGCGGAAGGTAAGGGGGCGATGGAGGGACAAGTGACAGAAGAAAGGGGGTGGGGGAAGGAGGAGCAGGGTAAGAGGTACAATGGTTTGTGAGGGGCACAATGGAAAGGTGGGTGGTGGGGGATAAATTATAAAATTAGGTAGGGGGACAGATATAAAAGGAGTGTTGCACCCAGCAGGTAAATACTAAACAGTTCACCTTGTGACCTGTATGCTCGTAGCAGGTTCTTCGGATGAATTCGGAGAGGTATGGAGGATGGGAGTCACACAGAGGTACGGATAAACAGTTCCTTCCCGTAGAGCGCGGTTTTGTTAGTAAACAGACTGTAACTCTCACAGATTACTGCAATAATCATGTAACATAGAATTCTTCACAATACGTTCACTTGGCAAATCTTACTTTTCACAAACAAACAGCTGGTCATAAAATGACATCACATTGACGCCGGATGTGCGCCGGACCATTTTTACCGGATTTGGATTTGGTTCTAATTCGTCGTCCGGATTTGGATTTGCCAAACTGCGGTGACTGGCTTTGGATTTGGATTTGGATTTTTTTACAAAAATTTACAAAAAAAGCTAAAATCACATAAATTGGTCTTTTTTTTCTTCCTAGAGTATTATTAACCTCAATAACATTAATTTCCAGTCAATTTAGACCATATCACAGCTTATAATATTGTTTTCAACATTATTGGCCAAAGGTTGCAGTAAGCTGACTGGTTACTAAGCGACAGAGCAGCGGCACAATGACACAGACACCACAGTATAAAGCACATCTATGACACATTGCCACACAGCAGTGGCAGAAATGAAAAGTAGTGCACCCACCCAGTGGGGTACGGCCAGCAGAATCACAGTACTTGTTTACATAGTGGGCTACGGCCCAAGGAGTCACAGTGCACAATCTTATTCACATTACACCACACATAGGGCCTGATTCACATTACACCATAAAGTAGTGTCTCTTATTTATGTTACAACACACAGTAGTGCCCCTGATTCACATTACACCATAAAGTAGTGTCTCTTATTTATGTTATGACACACAGTAGTGCCCCTTTTACACAATGCCCACAGTAGTGATTCTTTTAAACAATTCCTACAGTAGTATGCCCCCCAGTAGTATGCCCCCCCAGTAGTATGCCCCCCAGTAGTATGCCCCCCAAGTAGTATGGCCCCCCAGTAGCAGGCCCCCAGTATTATGCCCCCCAGTAGCAGCCCCCCCCAGTAGTATGCCCCCCCAGTAGTATGGCCCCCCAAGTAGTATGGTTCCCCAGTAGCAAGCCCCCAGTATTATGCCCCCCAGTAGCAGGCCCCCCCAGTAGTATGGCCCCCCCAGTAGTATGGCCCCCCCAGTAGCAGGCCCCCAAGTAGAATGGCCCCCCCAGTAGCATGCCCCAAGTAGCAGACCCCCCCCAGTAGCTGTGCCCCCCAGTAGCACCCCCGGCCCTTACACACATAAAAAAAATAAAAAACTTACCTGAATCCCCGCTCCCGCGCCATCCACTCTGCATCCACGTGCCGAGGAGGGAGTCGGAAGACGGAGCTCCTGAGTGAGCTCCAGCCGGCTCCCTCCGTGCAGCAGCCAATGAGAGTCTGTGTGACTCTCAAGGGCTGCTGTAACAAACACACAGCTGCCGCTGGCGGCTGTGTGTTTGTGTCTGTGTAGGGCAGAGCGCTATCACAGCGGTCTGCCCTACACAATAGGAGCCCTGATGTCGGATTCTCGCCGACATCAGACGGCCGCCGTTCGGCCCCGAACGGGGATCCGAGTCAGGCGGGGAACACCCGAACAGTGTTCGGGTGGACTCGGATACCCAATGTTCGGAGCGGTTCGGATTCTGTGGAATCCGAACCGCTCATCTCTAATTGACGGCAAATATGGTGTGCAAAATACAATTCAAGTGATCTCACAGTGACCGGTAATACTGCATAGTTACTATTTTCATTGTTACTTCACATAACCAATAACTTACATTGCAAAACTCTGATAAACAATCCCACAACCCATTACTAGTGCCCACGAGAATAATACTCTAGGCTGATCAGCACGTTGGGGCCCAAGGGTAAGTATGAGAGGTGATTTATTCTCCTTATATGACATATATGTCCTTGATGATTCCGGTTATAACTACCAGGTGACAATATCATAGTGGGATAGTGTATAATAGCTATTCTACCAGGAAAGTTACTGTAGCTTCGCTCCAAAAACAGGCTGTCCCAATGTACTATGGCAATAATAGTGTCCGGGGCGTATGTGAGTGTGCTGCTTAACCACTTAAGTGACGAATTCTTTTTCCAAAAACCGCACCAAAATTGTCGGTTTCTTTTATGATTGAATTAGGTCACAAACATAATTTTAAACTTATCCATCACTATTTTATTTGAAAATTTTTTTTTTTTAAAACACAGTGGGCCTGATTCAGAGCCGGACGCTATTTGCGGACGGTCGTTCTGAAAAAGGGGCCGGATATTTAAATTAAGTGCTCGCTCTTTGCGGTCTGTGGACGCCTCTATGTCTGAGCGAGCGTCCGAAAAATGCGCTCGCTATTTTGTAAAGACGCCCCTTTGCCATTCGCATCATACGTCATCTCCTGTATTTATTAGATTAATCGGGAACATCGAAAGGCGTCTGAACTGCTCGCAGTGCTTGTGGTAGGATTTACTACCCCCTATCACTGCGAGCAGTTCAGGCTAAAAGACAACCAAGTGACGTGGTCGATGACGCTGCATTGTTAATTATGCACACCCATTAAACGCCGTTTTGACCGTTTGGCACGCCTGCGTTCGGATCTCCACTCCCCCGTTTTCAAGCACCTTCCCCTGTTACCACCCACAAACACCTCATTCTGTCACTCAAATTAGCAGCCCCTCGCTGTTTTACGAGCGCACGATTTCCGACCGCAATGACTGGTTTGCGCATGCGCATTACGACCCATACGCATGCGCAGTTGTGCGAACATCGCTCAGAGCGAACAGCGGCCGCTTACGAGCGGCTCTGAATCAGGCCCAGTATACCATAAATATAGCAATTTTTATGTTATACTGTAGTGATGGCCATTGACGGCTGTACCATCGATGGTTCAACCATCGTTAGAAGCCATCAATTGTTTCGTGATTGATCGAGATCTGTGTAGACCACAACTGCCGATGTTTCCTAAACATCGATTGAGGGTTGCCATCGATGGTGCACCATTGATGGCCACCAGCAATGGCAAACCCACTTGTTTTCACTCAGACCATCGATGGTTTGCAAACCATTGATGGTCGGTTGCCATCCCTAATCAGAGGCTCTGCGATATCCATCGATCGAGAGATATATATATATATATATATTGTGACACAGTTAGGTAAGGGGTCCCTCTCCTGGGTAGAGGACTCCTTCCTTACACACACACACAGCAGCAGGGAAGCAGCACACCAGTCTGGATGCAAGTACAAGCTGGTCGCGCCAGTCTTTATTGTACAATGTCAGAAACATAAAGAAAACATAAATATAAATCCTAGCCCTGTCGGGGCACTAACTTCACAGGTAGTTCCCTCACTACCAGAACCTGGCAGGGCCTAATGCCCTCGCCAGCAACAAAAGCACAGCACAACACTCACGGTTAGGTTTCCAAGTGTCTCTGAGCAAACTCCCTGCCTGCTCTCCCAGGTGAGACAATCAGCCCTAAACACACTAGGCTTATATTGGCCACTCTCAGGTGGAAAACTAACAATTTGTTACCAGGCTGCGAGAACCAAAACCTGGAGTGGCCGTGGGTGGAGCCCTCCCTCTCCTCTCACCCACAACCCCCAGGTCCCAAACCGGCTTTTCAAAAAGCCGAAACTCAAGCCTGCTACACTGCAGACTTTCTCCTGGGGGTTTAAAACACAAAAGACAGGAATCTGGGACAAATGTACCTGCCACAAACCACTTTACCAGTGATCCTATCACAATATATACAAAACAATCAGCAGCGGCAAGCGAGGGAATGCTTGCCACTTGGGGGCGGCCCCACTGACATCACGAGTGATGACAGTGGAGAGCTTCCGGCTCTGTTAGAGCCGAAAGCTCTCTGGGGCTTGCGATGAATGAGACCCTACCACAAGGGTCTCGTCGCAAGCCCGATGATCGCAATGGTCTTGACCATCGCGACCATCATCATGGCCACTCGCAATAGCTGTGGGTGGTCACCCACAGCTATGCGAGCGGCCAAGAGGCCGCTCCAAAAAAAAAAAAAGCCCAGCCCTGATTCAGAGCAAGCAGTCTGTCAGAGCGAGCAGCTCTGAATCAGGCCCTCTGACTGGTAGTATCTGATACGACCATGCCAGGCAAGTGGTTAATGTCACAAAGTTCAGAACTCACCACAGTGCTGCCTGTATCGCTTTGTAGTCTGTCTCTGGGGGAGCTGCCTGACTCACCACAGTGCTGCCTGTATCTCTTTGTAGTCTGTCTCTGGGGGAGCTGCCTGACTCACCACAGTGCTGCCTGTATTTCTTTGTAGTCTGTCTCTGGTGGAGCTGCCTGACTCACCACAGTGCTGCCTGTATCGCTTTGTAGTCTGTCTCTGGGGGAGCTGGCTGACTCACCACAGTACTGCCTGTATCTCTTTGTAGTCTGTCTCTGGTGGAGCTGGCTGACTCACCACAGTGCTGCCTGTATCGCTTTGTAGTCTGTCTCTGGTGGAGCTGGCTGACTCACCACAGTGCTGCCTGTATCGCTTTGTAGTCTGTCGCTGGTGGAGCTGGCTGACTCACCACAGTGCTGCCTGTATCTCTTTGTAGTCTGTCTCTGGGGGAGCTGGCTGACTCACCACAGTGCTGCCTGTATCTCTTTGTAGTGTGTCTATGGTGGAGCTGGCTGACTCACCACAGTGCTGCCTGTATCGCTTTGTAGTCTGTCTCTGGTGGAGCTGGCTGACTCACCACAGTGCTGCCTGTATCTCTTTGTAGTCTGTCTATGGTGGAGCTGGCTCACTCACCACAGTGCTGCCTGTATCTCTTTGTAGTCTGTCTCTGGGGGAGCTGGCTGACTCACCACAGTGCTGCCTGTATCTCTTTGTAGTCTGTCTATGGTGGAGCTGGCTCACTCACCACAGTGCTGCTGCCTGTATTGCTTTGTAGTCTGTCTCTGGTGGAGCTGGCTGACTCACCACAGTGCTGCCTGTATCTCTTTGTAGTCTGTCTATGGTGGAGCTGGCTCACTCACCACAGTGCTGCCTGTATCGCTTTGTAGTCTGTCTCTGGTGGAGCTGGCTGACTCACCACAGTGCTGCCTGTATTACTTTGTAGTCTGTCTCTTTCGGAGCTGGCTGACTCACCACAGTGCTGCCTGTATCGCTTTGTAGTCTGTCTCTGGTGGAGCTGGCTGACTCACCACAGTGCTGCCTGTATCGCTTTGTAGTCTGTCTCTGGTGGAGCTGCCTGACTCACCACAGTGCTGCCTGTATTGCTTTGTAGTCTGTCTCTGGGGGAGCTGGCTGACTCACCACAGTGCTGCCTGTATCTCTTTGTAGTCTGTCTCTGGTGGAGCTGGCTGACTCACCACAGTGCTGCCTGTATTGCTTTGTAGTCTGTCTCTGGTGGAGCTGGCTGACTCACCACAGTGCTGCCTGTATCGCTTTGTAGTCTGTCTCTGGTGGAGCTGGCTGACTCACCACAGTGCTGCCTGTATCGCTTTGTAGTCTGTCTCGGGGGAGCTGGCTGACTCTTTTAATCAGGAGCTAGCTGCAGCCTCCGTTCACTGCTGTGGTACAATAGTTGCAAGGATAGGGGAAAAGGCTCCCAGCTATGATTGCTGTAGATAGCTTGTAGAAGTGTCATCCACTCTGCTGTCTGCACCCTGGTGTGATTGCTGTTAGGATAATGCAGCTCTCCTAGCACTCTGCCTCAGCCATCCACTGCCTGTCTCCAGGGGTCTTGCTCTTCTCACACTGCTGCCCCACTTACTGTAACTACAGGGGCTCCAAACACACAGTACTCCTGCTCTCCACTTGTCCTCTGGTCACCACATGCTTTCCCCTTTGCTCACACTTCCTGGGATCTCTCTCAGTCAGGGCACAAGCTGCTTACACGTGCTCCCTGCTACAGCCAGCTCTGGGTCCTAAAGTCCTCCTCCTTCCTCCAAGCACACTGCAGTCCTGGGCTATTCACGTGAAAGGCTGTCAGGGAGTTAACCCCTGTTTTCCCTGGGGGAATCTTTCAGGGGTGTCACACTATTACAATGCAGGCGGCCAAACTGGGGGTACAAAATGGCATCCGATATAAGGCTTTGGATGACAGTAGACTTTATGGCCTCAAGCAACGCCAGAGTTGGGGCAAAAAAAATAAAAAAAATCGGGGGAGTGGGGGATTGAATGATGGAGCAAGAATTACCCAGAAGGGTGTGCTAGGGACTGAGCCCCAGTTACCCTAAAAGTCTGAACCCCAAGTAACTATCCTGACCTATATGGGGGACACAGTGTGCCTCTTTTTCCAAATCCTGTGGGTGGCCTGAAGGTGTAGGGTCACCCTGAAAATGATTGTGCAGGTGTTTCCCTGAGAAGTGGGGGTAGCAAAAGTCTCTGAGGGGGCATCATGTAAACTGGATCCAGGACCTGACCTAGCAAAGATGGAGGCTGCGTCATGTATGTAGCAGCTTGAAGAAGGGCAGAGCTCAGCCACAGAGGAGCCCCCGTAAATGCTTATTGAGCGCAACGGACAATAACGCTGCCTGAAGACCAAACTGTTAATGTGCGCAGGGTGAAGCTGATGAGAAACCATCCAACGTTATAAGGTTGCTGGAAGATACTGGAAATCCAATCAGCGTGACCACATGATGGACGTAACCCCACAAGACAGTGCTGTCTCTGTGAGACTGACAGAGGTAACTGAACTGGATGGAGATAAAAGTAGACTACTCTAAATTACTTATTGCCCCCTTTAGAGGGCTGAAAGGGACTCCGGGTGAGATGTACTAAGACTTGGACAGAGTGGACAGAAAACACCAACCAATCAGCTCCTAACTGTTATTTTCCAAACACAGCCTGCAATGACAGTTAGGAGCTGATTGGTTGGTACTTTATCTCTGTCCACTTTATTTCTCTCCAAGTCTTAGGGCCTAATTCAGACCCGCTCGCGAGCGGGTCGATGTTTGGCCACTGTGCATGCTCACGCCGGGTCATGAGCGAGACCCGGCTAGCGACGGGTGCTCTGTCACTCCGGGTCTCGCACCAAAAGGGGGCGGCTGTTGATTTTGATCGACAGCCCACACCGTTTTGGAGGCGGGCAAAGGGGGTGGCTGGCCAAACGGAGGCGTTCCCGACGGAACGCCTGCCGTTTGGGGGCGGCCCCACTGACATCACGAGTGATGTCAGTGGTGAGCTTCCGGCTCTATTAAGAGTCAGAAGCTCACTGGGTCTTCTGGGAATGAGACCCTACCGCAAGGGTCTCGTCGCAAGCCCCGATGGTCACGATGGTCGAGACCATCGCGACCGTCACCTGGCCACTGGTCACCTGGCCGCGCCAAAAAAAAAACACCCTGATTCAGAGCGAATCAGGCCCACAGTACAACTTTTAGTACATCTACCCCTCAGTTTGATGGGGGGAGTTTTCTCGGCCTGGGCACCTACTGGACTGGTACCGGAAACATTAAGCTGTTTTAAGGCAGTTGCGGTAAAGATATGTCAGCTGGGAATGGTAGTCAAGTGGCATGGTGGGGTGGATGAAGGAGACTGTGGGCGGGATGCATCAAAACATATTTTGCGATCAAACCTCAGAAAATTACGCTTTTCGGAGGTTTGGCTGTCTACCGCATAAGCACCAAGCTTCGGAATGCGATACATTCCTGAGCTTGGATGTGGTGTGCAACGCCATCTAGATGGCGTTACCCAATAGAAGCTTATGGGCTTCCATTTGCATTACCCCCTGACAGAGATCCAGTCGGGCTCAACGCATGCGCAGAAGAACTCCCGGTCCTTCTATCGCAAAGGACAGCTCTTACCGGGAGATTGATTTTATTCAAGCATGCAGCATTAGTAAACGCCGTTACGCTTGCGATAAGTGGCGGGATACATCACATTCAAAATGCGATGCGTCATCCATCCCGCCCTGTGAGAGCTCATATAACCAGGCTGATGTGACATTAGACAAGATGGCCGCTCGGCTGATAGTGAGACTGCTCTCACCACAGAGGAGACAGCAGAGGAGTCTTTGAGGCAACGTCGTGCCAGCAGCTTTGCTGATGGTTCTGCAGATGACATCACAACAGAAGAGGAGGATCCAACAGAAGCTGCTTCTGGACAGACGAGAGCCAGAAGCCAAGGGCGTAATTTGCTCTAAGACCCAGCCCAGCTGTGATCTGTCCCCAGTGCCCTCTCTTAACCAACAAGAGAGCTGGAACAACAACCTACGTACAAAGAGACCTCTTAATGGGATTCAAGCGATTTATAATGGAAAATATTTCAGTCATCTGGCAAACAACATTTTAGAAGTTAATTTAGTTCCACATTCAATTTCTTTTATTCTAATTTGTTGTTTAAAAATGTGAATTAAAATACAAATGTTCAAGGAAAGATTTTTTATTAGACAAATTTTCTCTGATATTTTTTCTCTGTGAAACCTCTGGAAAGTTATTCTCTGGCCGCAGAACATTTCAGTGCTGAGAATCCAGCTCCGCTGTCATTTGGCTGAGCAGGTTATATGGATAGGAAGAAGTGCTGAAGTATTTGAAGCCTGGAATTGTGGACCTGATTCAGACCCGGACGCGAAGAAGCGTTTGCTCGTAACTGGATGATTTTAAAATTTCTGCCCATGCGTATGCATCGCAGGGCACGTGCGCGAACCAGTGCGAGAGGTCAGGAAGCGGTCGCTCGCTGCGCATAGACTGCCCAGCAGAGTGAGTGACGGGAGAAGCCGTTTGTGGGTGGTGACAGGGGCTGACTGCTAGAAATGGGGGAGTGGAAGTGCGAACGCAGGCGTACCTGCAGGGGCATATCTGCAATGGGTGCAGGGTGTGCGGGGAACACGTGCCCCTGGGTCCAGGGGGGGTCCGCACCACACACTCTGCAGAGAAGCAGAGAGGGGGGCGGAGCAACGGGCAGAGAAGCAGAGAGGGGGCGGAGTAACAGGCAAAGCAGCAGAGAGGGGGGTGGAGCAGTAGACAAAGCAGCAGAGAGGGGGGTGGAGCAGTGGGCAGAGCAGCAGAGAGGGGGTGGAGCAGTGGGCAGATCAGCAGAGAGGGGGACGGAACAGCAGGCAGAGCAGCAGAGAGGGGGGCGGAGCAGTGGGCAGAGCAGCAGAGAGGGGGTGGAGCAGTGGGCAGAGCAGCAGAGAGGGGGGCGGAGCAGCAGGCAGAGCAGCAGAGAGGGGAGCGGAGCAGTGGGCAGAGCTGCAGAGAGGGGGCAGAGCAGTAGAGAGGGGGCGGAGCAGTGGGTAGAGCAGCAGAGAGGGGGGTGGAGCAGCGGGTAGAGCAGTAGAGAGGGGGGCGGAGCAGTGGGTAGAGCAACAGAGAGGGGGGTGGAGCAGCAGGTAGAGCAGTAGAGAGGGGGCGGAGCAGTGGGTAGAGCAGCAGAGAGGGGGGTGGAACAGCGGGTAGAGCAGCAGAGAGGGGGGTGGAGCAGTGGGCAGAGCAGCAGAGAGGGGGGCGGAGCAGTGGGCAGAGCAGCAGAGAGGGGGCAGAGCAGTAGAGAGGGGGCGGAGCAGTGGGTAGAGCAGCAGAGAGGGGGGTGGAGCAGCGGGTAGAGCAGTAGAGAGGGGGGCGGAGCAGTGGGTAGAGCAGCAGAGAGGGGGGTGGAGCAGCGGGTAGAGCAGTAGAGAGGGGGCGGAGCAGTGGACAGAGCAGCAGAGAGGGGGGCGGAGCAGCGGGCAGAGAAGCCAGAACAAGTGAAGATTTATCTACTTCGTACACATAGGGGCCCTAACAACATTTCGCTGTGAGGGCCACAAATATCTTTTTATTCCCCTACAATCTGGACTTGCTTCTAGGGCTTTGGCCATGACACCGATATACAGCAACACTAGAGCTGGAGAATTGTGATTCCAGCATGGTCTCAATCAGGAGACTTTATAAAACACAGTAAACTGCGATTTTCCATGACCTAATTAGTACCTCAGTTAATTTGATTTAACCACCGGTGCTCAACCATGGATATCTCTAACCTGAGCTGTCGGGGTGCCTTGGGGACCGAATGGGAACCTCTGCTCTAATGGTAGGGCAAAAAGGCGCACTTGAAAAAAAGAAATAAGGAAACCCCCCAGGAAACTGGTAAAGAAGTGACCTTATATAGTAGAGCGGCTCATTTTTTATATCTTGATTGAACTTGAATTTGCTCTTTGAAACTGTTGTTTGCAAAAGAAAAGTGGGTGGCCTCGTCGTACGCCATGAGTACACAAGCTGCGTATACCATCGCAGTGGCTAATTTATGCACGCCCATGCAACGGCGTTCCAACGGACAGGCACGCCTGCATTTCTCCGGCCATCCCCCCGTCATCACCCCCAAACAGCCTGTCAATCATTCTGCGATGGCTCTCCCTGGTCTGCGTGATCGCAGTGATGCCTTCACGCACTGCGATACATACGCACGCGCGGTACGCAACAATTGTCCGTCTGCGTACGCTTTAGCAGTTGCGATCGCTGCTGAATCAGGTCCAGAGACCACAAGTGTTGCTGGAATGAACAGGATTTTTGCCTTGTTTCCCAGAGTGCTGTTTTGTTTGCAAATGTCTCCAGTAGATCTTTTGAATACTGTAATTTATGTTTTAGGATTAGTGGCCCTTTAATGAGAAGCTAACAACTTCTAATTGCTTTGTTTGCATGTTTGGTGTCTTTTTTTCCAATTAAAGATAGTAAACATTCGCAGCACATAAACATGGCAATGAGCCATGGGAGGGGGATCAGGAGAGACAGACTCTAGTTATACAACTGTCTGGCACTGGCTGTGATGAGATTATCCCCTTCACTGGTTCACAGGTCGCCGGCTCATTCTGATCAAGACGTTTAACTGGAGCGAGAGAAGAGTCAGTGGGTGATCACTGCGGGATAGTACATTCCTACAGAGTCCTGTCCTAACAGTCCTCACCTAACAGCCTGTATGTTGGCCCAAATTCAGCTTAATAAACTGCTTTGGACCTCACACGATTAACTAACAACTCCTGACTAGTACAGTAGAAGTTCTCGTGTTTTGTTTCTCTCTCTCTCTCTCTCTCTCTCTCTCTCTCTCTCTCTCTCTCTCTCTCTCTCTCTCTCTCTTTCTCTTTTCTCTCTTTTCTCTCTTTTCTCTCCTCTCCTCTTTTTATTCTCCCCTTTCTCCCAATCTGATTCCAGGTATTATCTTCTAGAAGGTGCTAGATAAATGAGAAGTTGAATCTGATTGGTTGCTATGGGCAACATCACTTCTAAATAGAACTCCCATCTTAGTAAATTTACCCCTTTTCCCTTTCCTCTATACCACAGATTCCCAAACTAGGTCATTACAGTCCAGGTTTTACGGTTATCCATGTTTGAGCACAGCTGACTTAGGCCCTCATTCAGAGCCACTCGCTAGCGGCAGTACGCTCGTTCCGAGCGATGTTCGCACATCTGCGCATGCGTACAGATCGTTATACGCATGCGCGAACCAGTCAGTGCGGCCGAAATTCATGTGCTCGCAATATAGCGAATGCCTGCTATTTTGAGTGACAGAATGAGGCGTATGTGGGTGGTAACAGGGGAAGGTGTTTGAAAATGGGGAGTGGAGATCCAAACGCAGGCGTGCTTAAAGGTCAAAACGGGCGTTTTATGGGTGTGCATAATTAATACAGCAGCGTCATTGACCACGTCACTGGGTTATTTTATAGCCAGAACTGCTCGCAAGATTGTGGTTGAAAAAACCAACCACAAGAATAGCGAGCAGTTCATACGCTGTTCGATGTACTCGATTAATCTAATAAATAGCGGACATGACGTATGGTGCGAGCGGCCAGGGGGCGTTTTTATCAAATAAACGAGCGTATGTTTTGCTCGCTCGTTCAGACATGGAGGCGGCAACAGACCGCAAAGAGCGAACGGTTCATTTGAATAGCCACCCCCTTTTTATGAACGAGCGAGCGCTAATTGCGAGCGGCTCTGAATGAGGGCCTTAATTAGTACTTCAGTCACTTTGATTTAACCATCTGGACTACAGCATGGATATCCTTCAAATCTGGACTGTAATGGCGGAGTCTGGGAAACTCTGCTCTATACTGTTAGTTATTGGGTGATTTTCAGGGGTGTCTGCGTTGTCATGATGAGGTGGGATGTGATGAGTAAGTATGGGAAATAAATAACAGAAGTGTTCGGAGACTGTAGATGTGTGTTATGCCGGAATTCCCTGGAAGTGACATCACTGACACTGCTGGGGTTTATACTAACTGTCATCACATGCCAACATGATGACATCATTTTTATCACTCTTCATCTATATATGCAGCATATAAAGTCCAATGTCCTGACCGACTGATTCACTGACTGGCCGACTCTCTGATTCATCAATGCCTAGCCCAAAGGGCTAAAATGTTTCCTCCCTCTGTGCAATGTCCTGACTGACTGAAGGTGCCCATCCACTAGACGAGCTGAAAACAACTGCATGATTACAACAATGTGCAATTTATTTATTATTTATTATTAACAGTTTCTTATATAGCGCAGCAAATTCCGTTGCGCTTTACAATTTGAATCAAGATTAACATTATACTGGGTTGTAAAAGACATACATACATACATACATACATACATACATACATACATACATGACATACATAAGGGTAAGAGGGCCCTGCTCACAAGCTTACAATCTATAGGGAAATAGGTGTTGATACACAAGGAGAGGTGCTATTGCAAATTGGTCCAGCCCGATTGCAGATGTTCTTGGTGGGCTGTATAATCCAATCACACTGGAAAGTTGGCCTAGGGTTAGGAGGATGTTCACTTGAAGAAAGAGAAGATGTGATAGGTGTTTACTATAAGAAGAGAGTTAGATAGGGAGCTATAAAAGGTTAGGTGGGCGGTCCTGGAATCTGATAAGCTTGTCTAAAGAGGTGAGCTTTCAGAAAAGAGCTTGAATGTTTGGAAACTAGTGGAAAGTCTTATTGTGCATGGGAGGGCATTCCACAGGGTGGGTGCAGCCCGAAAAAAGTCCTGTAACCGTGCATGGGAACAAGTAATGCGTGGGGATGAGAGACGCAGATCTTGTGCAGAACGGAGATGTCGGGTTGGAAGATATTTTGAGATAAGTGAAGAGATGTATGTTGGTGTGGTTTGGTTAATAGCTTTATGTGTGAGTGTAAGTATTTTAAATTGAATACGGTAGAAGACCGGCAGCCAATGGAGGGACTGACAGAGTGGATCAGCAGACACTGAACGTTTGGTGAGAAAGATCAACCTCGCAGCTGCATTCAAAATGGATTGTAGTGGGGAGAGCTTGTTTTGGGAAGACCAATAAGGAGACTATTGCAATAGTCAATGCGGGAAATTATGAGTGCGTGTATAAGAGTTTTTGCAGTGTCTTGCGTAAGATATGATCGAATTTTGGCTATGTTTCTTAGATGTATGTAACAGGATTTAGAGACAGATTGAATGTGGGGAACAAAAGACAGTTCAGAGTCAAGGATGACACCTAGGCAGCGAGCTTGTGGGGTGGGGTAGATTGTCGAGTTGTCAACAGTAATAGAGATATCAGGTTGGTAACTGCTATTGGCTGGTGGAAATATAATTAATTCTGTTTTGGATATATTAAGTTTGAGGTGGCAAGATGACATCCAAGATGAAATGGCAGAGAGACATTCAGTGACACGGACCAGCACAGATGGTGACAAATCTGGGGAGGATAGGTAAATTTGAGTATCGTCCGCGTACAGATGATACTGAAAACCAAAAGAGCTGATTAGTTTGCCAAGAGAGGTGGTATATATTGAGAAAAGCAGAGGACCTAATACTGAACCTTGTGGTACTCCAACTGATAGAGGTAGCGAAGTGGAGGTAGAATCAGAAAAGCGAACAGTGAAAGAGCGATTAAATAGGTAAGATGATAACCAAGAAAGGGCTGTGTCTTGAAGACCTATGGATTGTAGTGTTTGTATGAGAAGAGAGTGGTCAACAGTGTCAAAGGCAGCTGAGAGATCTAGAAAAATTAGAAGTGAATAATGGCCTTTAGCCTTGGCAGTGACCAGATCATTTACTACCTTAGCCAGTGCTGTCTCAGTGGAGTGTTGGGAACGAAAGCCTGACTGAAGTGGATCCAATAAGTTGTGGGTGTTAAGAAAGTGTGTGAGGCGAGTGTAGGCAAGTCTCTCCAGTAGCTTGGAGGGGCAAGGTAGCTGGGAGATAGGACGGTAATTTGAGAGAGAGTTAGGGTCAGAATTTTGTTTTTTCAAAATGGGAGTGATCACTGCATGCTTGAACAGTGATGGAAAGATACCAGTAGAGAAAGAGAGATTACAGATTTTAGTTAAGTGTGGAATGAGCACAGGAGACAGAGCTTTACTGATTTGTGAGGGTATAGGATCAAGAGGAGAGGTAGTAGAGTAGGAGGATGAGAAGAGTGTAGCTACTTCATCTTCATTAGTGGGGTCAAATGATGAGAATGTGCCATTGGGTTCAGGTAGGGAATTGAACAAGACCCTGGCTGAGGAAGTGCATACCATTTCATTTCGGATATTATCAATCTTGTTTTTGAAATAGGAAGCAAGATCTTGTGCACTGATAGTAGCAGGTGGGTTGGGTGATGGAGGGTTAAGAAGTGATTTAAATGTATTAAAAAGTCGCTTGGGGTTAGAGGCTTGGGCAGAGATAACAGATTGGAAATATATCTGTTTGGCATTATCCAGTGCATTACGATAAGAGTGGTAGATTGTCTTATACGTGAGGAAGTCACTTGGAGTATGAGACTTTCGCCACTGACGTTCTACTTTACGTGAGAGTTTTTGTAGGTGTCTTGTGAATTTGGAATGCCACAGTTGACGTCTAAGTCTACGCGGAATGTGATGGGTAGCTGGAGCTACTTCACCAAGGGCTAGTTCTAGGGTCTGGTTCAGGTGTGATACAGCAGTCTCAGGAGGAGTGAAAGTAGAAATAGGTAAGAGTTATTGTTGCAGAGAGGTGGATAGTTGTTCAAAATTAATAGCATTAATATCTCTGCGGGTTTGAGGAGGTTTGGTTGATTTGCTTGGCATTGAGGCTGATGTAATGGAGGAGAGTGTGCAGGTGATAAGGTTATGATCTGAGAGAGGGAACTGAGAATTAGTGAAATCAGAGACTGAGCATAGTCTGGTAAATACAAGATCAAGGCAGTGGCCATCTTGATGAGTAGAGGAGTCAGTCCATTGGGAGAGGCCAAGAGAGGATGTTAAGGAGAGAAGTTTGGAGGCATGAGGGGATTGTGGACTGTCAATGGGGATATTGAAATCACCCATGATGATGGTGGAGATGTCAGAGGATAGGAAGTGAGGGAGCCAGGCAGAAAAATGTTCCAGAAATGGATTGGGTGGTCCAGGTGGACGATAGATAGCAGCAATGCGCAGAGAGAAAGGAGTGAAAGTCCTAATAGAATGTACTTCAAATTATGTAAATGTAAGGGATAGTACCTGTGGAATAACTGTGTATGTAAAAGATTGGGACAGTAGTATTCCTACTCCACCTCCTTTACTATTACCAGGCCTGGAGGTATGTGTGAAGTGTAGACCACCATGTGAGAGTGCTGCAGGGGAGGCAGTGTCTGTTTGCGTGAGCCATGTTTCTGTTAATGCCAGAAGATTGAGGTTATTAGAAATAAAGAGGTCATGGATGGATGTTAGTTTGTTGCAGACAGAGCGTTCGTTCCATAAGGCACATTTCAGTGTTTTGGAGGGTGATGGGAGGCATGTGATGTGTCTGAGGTTTGCTGGATTTATATTCCGTGAGTAGGGCATGTGTGTAGGGCCTGGATTTGGTGATATGTCACCAGCTAAGAGAAGTAGAAGGAGAGAGACATAAATATAGTTCTGTGTTTTGTATGAAAGTTTTTTATGGCAACAGGTTGTGGATGTTATGGTCAATTTAGAAAGATAAGTAAATAGCTCATGTGTGTTCATAAGAGGGGAGTAGATTATTGAGGCTGCAATGTGTACAGAGGGGTGAGCTGCAGGGAGAGTAAAGGATGTAATAGCCTTAGAGAACATGCCATGGAGTGAAATAAGAATGAATAATGTTTGGTACATGATGGTTTAGAATAAAAAGAAAATCCGTAGAATATAAATAGTTATTGTTTGCATTTAGAAATTACCTGCTTTATGATGTTTTTCAATGTTTGTTCAACTGTTTAACTGTTCATTTTGATACTTTATGCATAGGATACTTCATGCATGGGATGCCCAGCTCAATCAATAATACATATTGGACAAAACACATTGTGAGTAGCAGTCTCTTACCCCATTTACTTTGACTCCTTTTTTACTCAGATAAGCTGACATCTTCCTTTTATCCATTTACCTATATTTATTTATTATTTATTTTTCATACAATTCCCTTGTGTCCGAATATGTATTATTGTATTTTTATCATGTGATTACCTTTTGTGCATCTATTTGTTTTTATCTTTTCGTAGAATAAATCATATATATTTATATACTTCACTGTTGAACTTTATATATTTGGTAAACACTACATCATCATGAATTATGTTGAATATGACTTATTAACTTATTTATGCATTAGCACTTTTTTAGAAAACTAGTCGCCCATTAGTCAATCACATTATTCCTACTAATTTTTGGTAATTAAACACCAATAGCTCACGTTCATTGACATAAGGCTGACGCCCACTATCCTAGGGCAAGGGTTGCTTAATTTATTTTTTATAGGTTGATTTCATCTAAACATACTGATTGGTCAACTACTGTGTGTTTTGGCGCTGAGGGCCTGATTCAGACCCTCTCGCGAGTGCTGAGTGCTCGCAAGCGGGTCGATGTTGGCCCAGTGCGCATGCGCACGACGGAGGCGGCTCCGTCGTGCGCATGTGTGAGACCCGCATAGCGACGGGCAAGCCGTCGCTCCAGTTCTCGCTACAAAAGGGGCGTGCTGTTGATGTTGAGTGACAGCATGCCTCCTTTGGTGGGCATGCCGGGGGCGTGGCTGCCCAGACGGAGGTGTTCCCATGGGAATGCCTACCGTCTGGGTCCAGCCCCGCTGACATCACAAGTGATGTCAGTGGGAGTGCTCTCGGCTCTGTTGTTGCCGCAAGCCCTGGAGTGCTTTCGGCTCTGAGACCATACCATAAGGGTCTTGTCGCTAGCCCCATGGTCTTGACCATCGCGACCATCTTCCTGGCCGATCAGTATAGCTGTGGCCGCTCTAAAATGAAGAAGGACGGCCCTGATTCAGAGCGAGCGCTCTGTCAGAGCGTCCGGCTCTGAATCAGGGCCTGTATCCACATATTGTTTAAAAAAATATATATATATATAAAAAAAATAAAATATATATATATATATAATATATATATATATATGGTGGGCGACTGCCTGGTTGTTTGGGCTAATCTCAAGAACCAATGGATGGATTTTAATGCAGTTGTCACTATTCTATAGAGCATTTGTGGAGGAAGGTTTAGGTGTATGATACATTACTGTATGACATAAGGGAGCCGAGCAGTGACGTTTTAGTGACACAAGTTAATGAAAAAACGGATGTACGAGTGCTTACCGTTAAACCGTTAATGATATATCACAGCGATGGACTTTATTTTACACCATGTAGAGATTGATACCTATTATCCGGTTTCACCAGAAAAATTTATGTAAGTCCTGGTTACTGATACAACATTTCATATGTTCCCTGTTTTTATAATTCCTGTTTCATTTATGTGAAAAACGATTCTTTTCAAACGAGTCCAATTCCCGGTAAGAGTCGGCTTTGGCGCGACAATAAATAAAGCACAGGGACAGACACGTAACGTGGCCGGAAGTGACCTACATGGAGGCAGCTTTGCTCATGGACAACTTTACGTGGCCCTTTTAAATGTTACGTCATAACTAAGGACCTTATTCAGAGGCGGCCGTACGGTCTACGACCGCACGGCCGCCTCGATGTTTGGCAAGTGCGCATGCGCACGAGGGAGCCGGCTCCCTCGTGCGCATGCGTGAGACCCGCTACGACCGACAGCGCTGACAGAGCCAGAAGCTCTCCGGGGCTTACGACAAGTTAGACCCTACCCTAGGGTCTCGTCGTAAGCCCCGATGGTCGCGATGGTCTCTGACCATCGCGACCATCACCCGAGCGGTCATTAGAGCTGTGGGTGTAAACCCACAGCCTAACGACCGAAACAGAGGCGGGCGGTCAGGATGCAAGCGGCTGCCCAGTTTCTGAACAACCGCTTGCATCCTCCGACCGCCTCTAAATGAGGTCCTAAATCTTTAGTAATTTTTCGTCCTGACATCAACATTAATGTCATCTACAAGGGAATCCTATCAGACCTCGGTTAAAAAAAACCTGTCGCCGTAATTTCAAAATTGCTCCCGTGCGATATATAGAACTATTATAAATGATAATAAATAATAATTATTTTATGGGATAATGTAGAAGGACTATACATTTTAAATATCACAAATTTGCATCAAATGACCATTTGCCAAAAAAGAAAAAAAAAATCCGAATGGGCGCAGATAATCGGCATTAGCTACTTGTGAATGGGTCTCTGACGCTTTGTGACCGTCCCCAGAAATAGCTGGAGTTCCAGCATCATAGACGAGGGATTAGGTAAATTCTGCTAATGGGGATCAATGCCGTCTTACGCTGCTCAATCACTGATTTTTGGCAGAACGACAGGTTCAACTGCGTCAAAGGGAATCATTCACACGCGACATCGGTTCATTAGTGACGTGGCGGCTTAGCAGGTTAAAAAAAAAAGTACATGTTATTTAATCCCTTTTTAGTTAAGGAAGTCGAGCTACAGAGACAATGCGGGTTATTAAGGGCCCCATTTAAGAACGAAGCTTAATACTAGCAGCATTTTTTCATTTAGTATCACTGTGATACAAAGGAAAATACCACTAGTATTTATCAATACTTACCCCTATGGCGAGGTTCAGCGAAGTCCCCCTCGTTGGCGAGGTTCTCCGCTCAGCCTAACGCTGCCAGCAACAGGCTTCTGTGTAATGTGCATTCGCAATGTTCCGTCTGCGCAGGTGCGTGGCACTGTAGCCTCCGCTGAAGCCGGAGAGGCAGCGCTGGATCCCACATATATATATATGTCACCAATTTGGGTCTTAGCATTTCTGACAAGCTCGGACATTCCTTCATTGCAGTCTCCAGGCCTGTGCAGAAACATTCCATTGCAATTACCTGATGCCTATACTGTATTACATTGTGCTTCGTAGTTATTCAGGTTATCGGGTTATACTATTGTGCTGACCTTCTATTGGTTTCCCTGTGCTGTGAGCTATTGTCTTGTGTTGGTTCAGAGAAGGGTGCTGGTTCCAGGGCTTGAGTTCAGTGTGCAGTATACGGTCTGTACACTGAGGTGTCCAGTAAGCTGCAATAATGTCGGCCATCCCCGTGGTGTCACCCCATGTGGGGAGGGACGTTGTGCGAGCGCGCTGCCGAATAGGGGGCGTGACAATGCAGGAAGGGGGCATGGCCACGCAGGAAGGGGGCGTTTCCTAGTGGCCCGAACTCCCGTGCCTATTACTTTGGGGGGAAGGGGGGTTTGCAGGAGGTCCCTGTGTAGAGTGCCAGCCAGCTCCCAGAGGGGCCTAAGGCCGTATGGCCTCCGCAGATGAAGTTTTGAACTCGCTGCGAGGGATACTTAAGTATCCAACTCACAGCGGGGGAAAAGTGACACCGGTAGCAATTCATCATTGCTCCATGGAGGGGACAACTACTTCTGTAGCTGCGTTACTTACCCGCTCCCCGTCATCCCAGCTACGTATGCGTGACCTCGGGGGCAGCAACCGGTTCCTGCCAGTGAGGGGGAGTCTGCACCTTGGTGTCACCCCTCGACGGGTGACACCCGGGTGCGGACCGCACCCCCCGCACCATCCTTGTGATGCCACTGAGCTGTATTACCTATCCTGACTCAGTTTCTGATTTCCTCACTGGTTCCAGTTCCAGGTCTTGCATCAGAGCAGTACCAGAGTTACAGCTTCCTCTATTTGTACTCTGATTATTAGACTCCGATTGCTGACCTGTTCTGAGTTCCTATCTACCAGTACTATACTGTTCTGAGTCTTGGAGGTCACCTTTGTCTCTGGGGTGTATCCCTGGTCTTGCTGGCCTTCAAGGGTCACTGGGCAAGGCGAGGGGGTCACCCAGTGGATCGGGATTGTTCATTCCGGTACCAGTTCGGTATCTATGCACATCACGAGTCTGTGGTTTCTACACTGTCACTAGTAATAAAGTTGTAATGGTTGCGTTTGTACATAGAATTTTTTTGGGGATAAATGTACCCCTGGGGACTGTGTATATATACTATGGAGACTTTTCTTTTCTTTTTTTTCAGAATTTTTGTTTGTCTGTCTGTCTGTCTGTTTGTACCGGCATTACGCAATTACTATGTGATGAATTTGGATTGCGTTTTCAATATAGTATAGCTCAGTCACCAAGAAAGAATCTGAGGTATGTATTATCTGAATGTGATATCAAGGAGAGGAGCAATAAAGCAAAAACCAGACGCTTGACACTCGGCGTGTGCAGTGTGCAGGCTTCTCAAGCCAAAAAATAATAGAGGTTTAAGCAACGGAAACCTTTGTTCTATGAAAAATGAATCAGAAGATTCTGACGAAAATAACGTGCTGGATTTTGATCATACTTACCTACTTTGCTGGGCAGCTTTCCGGGAGCAGCAGGAGGGGACCTGCTGCTCTCCTCTTCGGAGGGCGGGGCCAGATGATAGATGGCATTAGGCCACGCCCCCTTTACAGGAAACCCCCGTGATTCGCGGGTCCGTGAGGAGGGGGCGGGGCTAAATGACGTGATTTGCCTAATTTAGCCCCGCCCCTTCCCGACGGACCCGATAATTTCAGGTAAAATCTCCCCATCCTGCCCACTTCACTAGGAAGTCGGCAGGATGCGGAAGACATGCTTACTCTTCCGGGATCGCGGGGGGTTACCCGAAAAATCGGGAGCTTCCCGCGATTCCTGGGAGAGTAGGCATGTATGATTTTGATGCAGTTGACAAATATGAAGATGAAGTGTATCTCTTTGGGAACAATTATATCAAGTTCTTAATGCCTGTTGGGGTTACCAAGAATAAGCCTCAAGCACTGCATAAAGAAAGCAGAGAGTATAAATGGTACCTTAAGGTGAGACAGAAAGTGAGGAGGAAAATAAATTCTGGAACCTGGAGGATGAGACCACCAGATGACAGACAAGACTCGATGATGTGTGGGAATGTGGTGAAAGGCCCTGATAAGAAGAATGAAGAGGGATTTCACCATGAGAATGCCTCGTCCCATGACGCTGAACTCAGGGGTTTCAAGCTGGGTAGGGGGATATGTGACAGGATCACCAGAGATGGCGCTGGTGAGCAGCAGATTCTGTGTGGGGCAGGAGAGATCCGCCCACACAGAGAAGAAAAGGACGGTGGGAAGATGCCTAATAGCTGCCCAGTGAATTCAGTCCAGGGAGGACTGAGGCAGACCCGTCAGACAGAGCTCATTGTGCCAGAAAGCCATTGAGGGCCAGGAGACCTGAGCCTAGACCTGTGTGAGACGGGGAAGTCCATCAAACTCTGGGACTGAGCCGTGTGAATGTGAGCAAGGAAGCAGGCCTACCTGTGAGGCTGAGGCAGCCAGCCAGCTAAAGACAAGGCCGGAGCCTGTGTCAGGACAGCTGACAATTGAGAGGCCAGAGGCCAGGCCAGGCCGGGCTAATTATCCCAGTGAGACTTTGGAATATGTTTGCAGACTAGCTGACATCCATCTACCCAGCTAATTACCAGTGGCGACACAATGAGGAGGTGTGGGCCCCACCTGGGTGTCACCCACCGAGGGGTGACACCAGAGTGCTGACTTCCCCTTAGTGAAAGGAGCCGAGTGCTGTAATTTAATATTATGTGCAGCACTCAGCTCCTGACACAGTGAGGGAGCCAGCACTGCCCGCAGAGTGGTCCCCAGGTGCAGTACGCAGGAGTTTCCCAATTGTTTCAGGGTTCGGGCCGCGAGGCTATGCCCACATCCATGAGGCCACGTGCCCTTCCGCGAGGTCACGTTCCCACAAAGAACATACATAGAACACACCTGTTGCACAGAGAAAATACATGTGCTACATTGTACAGAAAAACACACACACAGAACACGTGCTACATTGTACATGGAAAACATATATATGCTGCACAAATAAAACATGCATAGAACCCACATGTGTGTCCGGGGATCTTGAGTTTAT
This sequence comes from Taudactylus pleione, assembly GCA_031769625.1. NCBI lineage: Eukaryota > Metazoa > Chordata > Amphibia > Anura > Myobatrachidae > Taudactylus > Taudactylus pleione. The sequence continues at coordinate 3,189,410 of JAUIMM010000633.1, forward strand.
CACGAACTTACATACATATTGAACAATTATATATTATATATTTGGAACCATAATGACTGATAATAAATAAAATAAATAATAATTATTTTGTAGGATAATATAAAGGACTATAAATTTTAAATATTATAAATTTGCATCAAATGATCATTTGCCAAAACAAAAACAAAAAAAGCAAAAACTTGCAAACTCTTTTTGGGAATTGCTAGTTCATACATACAGTACATGTGAAATCTCATCCACTGGACATGATGAATGGACGTTGTAAATTTGCAGATAATCAGCATTAGCTACTTGTGAATGGGTCTCTGACGCTTTGTGACCATCCCCAGAAATAGCTTCCAGCATCGTAGACGAGGGATTAGGTAAATTCTGCTAATGGGGATCAATGCATGGGCGCCGTCTTACGCTGTTCAATCACTGATGTTTGGCAGAGTGACAGGTTCATCTGCGTCAATGGGAATCATTCACACAAGTCCAGGCGGCATCAGTTAATTAGTGACATGGTGGCTTAGCAGGTTATAAAAAGTATATGACATATAATCCCTTTTTAGTTAAGGAAGAGAGCTACAGAAACAATGCGGGTTATTTAGGTACTTTTTGTTGTTTACCTGTTTGCTTTGCTAATACCCAGACATTACATGTTTATATTGTTCATTTATATTTAAAATCATATGAAGACGTCAGGGAGCCTATTCATGCAACACATTGAGGCAAGCAGTGAAATGTCACTACTTATTAGCAGGGTTTGTTTAAGAGAGGAGAGGGGGCTCATGTGCTGGCTCTACGGACCCTCTACCCTCTGGCAGTGCAGTAAAGAGTGCAGCCCATCTATTCACCATGTACTGGTGACATCACTGAGAGTGCAGCCTATCCACTCACTAGGAACCAGTGACATCACTGAGAGCGCAGCCTATCCAGTCACTACAAGCCAGTGACATCACTGAGAGTGCAGCCTATCCAGTCACTAGGAGCCAGTGACATCACTGAGAATTCAGTCTATCCATTCACTAGGAGCCAGTGACATCACTGAGAGTTCAGCCTATCCAGTCACTAGGAGCCAGTGACATCACTGAGAGTTCAGCCTATCCAGTCACTAGGAACCAGTGACATCACGGAGAGCGCAGCCTATCCAGTCACTAGGAGCCAGTGACATCACTGAGAATTCAGCCTATCCATTCACTAGGAGCCAGTGACATCACTGAGAGTGCAGCCTATCCAGTCACTAGGAACCAGTGACATCACTGAGAGTGCAGCCTATCCAGTCACTAGGAACCAGTTACATCACTGAGAGTGCAGCCTATCCAGTCACTAGGAACCAGTTACATCACTGAGAGTGCAGCCTATCCAGTCACTGGGAACCAGTGATATCACTGAGACACTATATATGAGGAAAAGGATCCCACCAGGGGTGAAACATGTCATCGTAAAACTTGAGCGCATGCTTGGAAGAGGCCCCCATTCTATTCTGAGAGTAGTGGAATCAGCATTGCCGGGGCCCCTTCATTCTGTTCCCAGCTTAAAAAGCTTCTTCCCTAGGGCATATTAGCGCCCGAAGGGGGCCATGTGCAGTGCCCACCCCCCTCTCTGAGTAGCGCCCCCCCCCCCCCCTACCCCAGCCCTGCAGGTTACATTATGCCGGCTCTCTCCTCCTTACCTGCTCCATATTCCCAATGATATTTGGCAGGATGGCAAAATTGCCAGGTGCTTTCAATGCACGGCGCCATCTTCCCGAAGGGGAAGATGGTACCACAGAGGAGGAGAGACCCATTTGCGGGCCCCTTTGGACCCAGGGGCCCGTGTGCACCGCACACCCTGCACCCATTATACCTATGCTTCTGTCAGCTCTGACACTCTGCTGTTTGTTACAAGCACAGAAATAGCAGCCTGACAACTAGACTTGCGTACCTGGCGTTTGCATGTGAGCAGACTGAGGGTGTTAGCTAAGTACGGGCATCAAGGTGCAGATAGATCTCGTGCTCTACATAAATCAGGGCCACATTGCAGGAGAATCAGGAGAACTCTCGGCAGGTTCCTTCTCTGGGCCTATTGTCACCTTTTATATAAAGCTGCCTACATTTAAAAGTGAACATTTCCCTGAAAGCAGGAAACAATGAAAACATATGTCGCATCAGATTTACAGGGGTCAGTGGTCCAAATACCCCGTGCTCTAAGAGGATAGTTCCGTTGTACTGACACATGTCCCACGTTTGTTTTATAGTAAATCTTGTTTACTGGCAACAGTGACCAAGGGGCCAATTCGTCAACCTTAAAGTTAGACGTTTAGATGGCAACTTGTGTTGCAGCGGGATATACTTTCCTGCTTTCAGGGTGAGCAGGTCCTTCTCCGGCTCTCCATCGCTCCCTCCTCAGGCTTCCGGCCCCAGCTGCACTGTGTGTTCATCCCGCCGCTGCATGTTGCTGCTGCTGCTGGGAAGCGTCTCCCCTCTGTTCACACGTGGCACTTGTAAATGCTTCTTAAATTAACTGGGAAACAGACAGAGCGGAGACACTTCCCGGCAGCAGCAGCAGCATGTAGCGGCGGGGAGAACATATGAAAGTATATTTTAAAAAAGTCTCCAGCACCTTCTGCGTGACGCGTCGTCCCTTTGAAGATGCTTGTGACTGCAAGGCAGACGAGTACACCAGCGAGGGTCTGCCCCAGCGGCTGCTGCACAAATGACAGCCGGGCAGTCCCGGCCAAAAAGGGTGGGGGTTTGCGGGGGACATAGGATGCAGGTAGGGGGGTGCGGAGGACATGCAAGAGAGAGGTCTTGAGCCGTGGCCGCTTACCCCCGTCCTGACACAGTGGATGGAGCGGGCAGCAGGCAGGTTGGAGCCAGACACCCCGCAGGGGCACAGATCCCTGCACAGCACTGGCAGTGCAGAGCTGAAGGAGCGAGGGAGATGGAGGACAGCAGTGGATGCAGGTAGGGAAAAGTATCTATGTCCCGAAAAGCTGTCATCGCAAAAATGACAGCTATTCGGAATAGATAGTTATGGAGCGGAGGAATGATGAATTCCTCCGGTAATTAGGTAGAACTCAATGCCAGTTCTAAACCTAATTACCTCCAGAGAATTTTAAGTAATAATGAATAGACCCCATAGTCTCCTGATTACTACAATTAATATAATGACAACAGTTTAACAGTTTTTCTTTTTCTAACCAGTTATTTTTTAGTTATTTATGACTCGCCAACATATTAGTCAGTGTTACACATTGAGGGGATCACGGTACACATACATTGGGCCTGATTCTGAGTCAGACGACTCTCGCCTCCTGCCATTATCCTCCACGCAGGAAGGCCTACCCTGAGAGGAAGGGGGGCGGGTACTAATTACCTGGGCCCGGGCTTGCTGGAGGGGCCTGGCACCGCCCCCCTCTTAAATCACAGCAGCCCAGCACACGCTGCTATGTGCTGGTCTGCACTGGGAGACTGCTTGCGGCTGTTAAGCAGCCACAGCAGTCTCCTAAGCCTATGGGGGGAGCGATCAAGCTGATCACGCCCCCCACTGTTTATGCACCAGGCTGAGGGGGCTCACTGCGCCCCTCTCGCCAGCGTGCTGCCTACCACCCTCTATTCAGAAAGGCCTTCTCCGACCACCCTACGTGCAGGAGAGCCTCCACCTATCACCCTCTATTCAGTAGGGCCTCTCTCGAACACCCTACGTGCAGGAGAGCCACCCCCTACCACCCTCTATATCAATACAGTTACTCTAAAGCCCATTTCTCTGAAGATCCATTATAGATATTTTTCTCTGTATACGATATTGCCTGGTGTCTAGTTTATAATACAGAGCCAATTTCCTGGTGGTGAGTGCATCACAGATCTCACTACTGGCTGACAAGAGTATAATATACGGTAAATTTCATGGTAACCAGTGTGCCACAGTGTTCCTTTCCTGGTGGCCCAGTGACATCACAGTCCATTTCCTGGTGGCCCAGTGACACCACAGCCCATTTCCTGGTGGCTCAGTGACACCACAGCCCATTTCCTGGTGTCCCAGTGACACCACAGTCCATTTCCTGGTGGCCCAGTGACACCACAGTCCATTTCCTGGTGGCTCAGCAACACCACACCCCATTTCCTGGTGGCTCAGTGACACCACAGCCCATTTCCTGGTGTCCCAGTGATACCACACCCCATTTCCTGGTGGCCTAGTGACACCACAGCCCATTTCCTGGTGGCTCAGTGTGCAATACATCTAATTCCCTAGTAGCCCTACAATAATGTCCATTCTTTTATAGCCCAGAAGAAAATAAAGTAAATTTCTTGCTTGACCAGTAGACAACAGACCCTAGCCCCCATTTATCAACGATGGTAGACACCAGCTAATTTTTTCGTTTAGTATCACTGTGATATATTGTAAATGAAAAATGTACTAGTATTTACCAATAGTTAATCCTTCGGCGATGTCCCACGAAATCCAGCAAAGCCCTCCTTCTCTGCAAGGTCTTCCACAAGGCTGCCAGCGATGGGGCTCCAGTGTTATGCCCATGTGGGACGGTCCGTCTGAGCAAGTGCATGACACAGGGACCCGACAGTACCTGGAAGGCTTCGCTGAAGCCGGAAAGGCACCGCCGGGTCTCCATTGCCGGCAATGGGGGCCGCATCGCTCTCGCCATCTAAAAGATGACAAACAGTGGTAACCTTAAATTAAAATAATTAAATCCAGAAAGGGTGTCATAACCCCTTTAGCGAGCGCTAAAGGGGTTATACTTTGTTGATAAATGGGGGCCCCTATTCCATGGTAGCCCAATGTACATTAGAACTAATTCCCCAATATCTCAGTGTACAGCAGAAGATCTTGTATGCGACACGCAGGACCACGCAATTGTGCATACACACTATACGATGTAGATGATTTGTCGCTCCAATACGGAGAATCATCCCGATATCGTTCAAGTTTGTACCCGGCCTTCCCTCTGCAATGGCCCGGCACTGCCTTCTATCCAAAATCCTTGTGTTAGTACATTCAGTGTCAGACTGAGTCATGAAGGGCCCAGTGGGGGAATGCAGTGATTGGGGCTTAGGGGTGTGGCCAGCCACAAGAAGGGGTGTGGTCAGCCTCCACAACCATTAGAGTTGCCCCTTTAAAACAAACCATGGTCCCTTTAAAACAAAAAAAATATATAGTAAATACTGCTAGTGCATGCATGATAATGTGCCAGATTAATAACAGCAAAGCGTTGTAGAAAAAACACCATAGTGCTGTGCAGTCTAATGTGTAACATATGTATAATTCAAGTGCACAGTCTGGAACCTGATTCCTAGATGAGGGGGTGGGCCCTCAGGCAGTGTTTCCCACCGGGGGTTTCCCCTGTACACCTGAGGGCCAGTCCGACCCTGAGTACATTACAAAAGTAATGAAAATTAAAAAAAATGTGAAACAAATGAAAATGAAGTAAGGAACCCATTTATTTGGTGTCCTCTGAACAGGACATGCTTCTTGCCTATATGGTAGTGGTGGACAACTTGCTATATTTTATTAGCATGAATTACAACCAGTGACCCCTCCCACACATAACTTATTTTTATAATATGCAGCAGGGTTGCCTACCCTCCCGATTTGGGCGGGAGCCTCCCGATAATCGGGTGCAGCTCCCGCCCCCCCGGAAAGGCAGGCAAGCCTCCCGGCGGCCGCCGATCCCCCGACATCCCCCCGCAATTTACACCTAACCCGCGCTGCGAGGGCAGCCAGTGACGCGATTCGCGTCATTTTGGCCCCGCCCCCTGCTTCACAATGCCTGTATTATCGGCATTGTGTAGCGGGGGCGGGACCAAAATGACGCGATCGCGTGACTCCGCCCCCGTGACGCCTACAAATGCCAGGCACCCGTCCGGACATGCCCCCTTTTTTGGCCACGCCCCCCGCTGCCCTGCCTATCTGGCTGCTCCCTCCCGGAAGGAGCAGCCAGAAAGTCGGCAACTATGATATGCAGTAATAATCTTGGATTTGGTTATTAACATCTTTGTCGGCATATTGGACAGATCCGCCCATTCGTACATGACCATGAGTCCAATTAGGGCAGCTGGCTGACATTTGCTGCTGACCATTAAGGGGTTGCACATTGGACCGCCCGTGTCTAAACTTGTCAACAAAGTCACGTCGCCCAGGTCTTCACTGCCCTTAAACTTGTCCATCAGCCACCTGAGCTGTGAAATTTGCATTTCTCCTCCGTCACGATCATTACACCCAATTAATAAGTACAAATATTATCTTTAGTGACCAATCTGCAGGGTTCAGGCTGCGCTGTGTTGCAGTTAAAGTGGATTATAGGAAATGTAATCACATTAGGGAGAGGGCAGGTCGCCAGAGCAGATTAAATACTTTCAATGCAATCTGGGAGATGCAAGTCTCCTAATCTTTCACCTTATATAAATTCTGACCAACGCGAAGAGCTGAATCAGGTTTCCTGATGTCTTTCAGTGATGGGTCAGGTGGCATCGATACCACGGAAAAGCGGCGTTTACGTCTTGGAGCTTCATGAATGGTATAGGTAATTTTTTTGTATATATATATATATATATCTTGCTTAAACTTAAATGTGATTGATTCTGCGTTGGGAGCATGGAACAAACCATGTTGCAATGCAAGGGGTGCACTGCAAATGCATTTTTGTTTTTGCATGCAAGGTAAATACTGGCTGCTTTTGCATGTAGCACATACAGGCTAGACAGCTTTATTTTTACATGGCAATTAAATTTTAATTTAGACATGCCCCTCCCAAATCTAAATCTCTCTGCACTTTTTACATCTGCCCTCCCTCCAACCACATGGTGTTACCCAAGTGCAACGTTACCTGCTGTTTTCTTGTTTTGCATTCTTAGTAAAAGAACAGGACTGGGACCTATTATTCGGAACACTTGGGGTATGGGGTTTTTAAGATAAGGGATCACATACCGGTGATTGAAATTATATTTAAAATAGCTCGTACACAATTGTCTGGTCAGAAAAAAAAATACTGTTTGTTACGTTTTAAATGGTGGGAACTGAGAAATAGCGTTCTGTATGGGCTACGGAATACTAACACTTATTATTATTAGCCTGTTTCTGTCCTTCATCCCCTAAATCCCCCCACCCTTGCCTCAGGCATTGTTCAGCTCTCAGCGGCCAGTGCCAAACGCAGGATTTGTAGAGGGGGGGTTTCCAAATGCTTGATTTTAGAGTGAGAGGGCAGAATTAGTACATATCCAGCTTTAATATGCGTCATACAATGTGTTTTGTGTGTCATAATTCCAGCATATACAGGATCACAGTAAGTCATTTGATGCGGCAGTAGGGCCATCCTGCCTGAGCTGAATGTGTTTATTTTAGATGTGGGCACCATTCCAGAGCATTGGAGCAAGTCAGGGAGCCTGAACGAGCAGCAGAAGAACCTAACACTGTCCTGGACATATATGTACATTTTGGACTCTATAGCAGTGCATCTCTAACAGTGCATGTTTTCCAGATCTCCTAGTTGGTGCACAGGTTATTTATTACTGGCTGATACATTTTGAAAGATCCACAGGTGGTGCTAATTATTTCATTTATGATACTGAGAAGAACTTGTAGCACTAGTAACAATCTATTATATTACTTTTTCTACTGTGGTCATGGTATGTGCTGAAAACCCCCCTGCGTTTGCCTATGTTTGCCCTGTCTGTGCTTATTCTGTCTACATGGAGACACAGTAGTACTCTTCTTGTTCTTTGTGCAATTCCTCAGGATAAATTAGCTGAGCAGCGCTTTTCAAAGTCATCAGGTTTTTTTGGCAGTTTGGCTGCTGCTGCAATAATTAAATACAGAACACTCGGGGTTCTGTCCAAGTACAGGCAGGCGGTCAACTGATTATTATTAGAGATGTGTGGTTCGGTTCTCCAGAAATCCGAACCCACCCGAATTTCATGAATCCGGGAAAATCCGAGTCGCGGTTCTGATCTCCTGAGGAGATCCGAGTAAATCCAGGTCGCGGTTCTGATCTTTTTGCGATTCGGAATTTCGGATTTTAAATCCGAATTTCGGGTTTTGGATTGCATAAATGACATGATTTTAGCTGTTTTTAAAGCTTTTTATCTATTTTTTTGAAAAAAAAATCCAGATTCAAAACCAAAACACGTAAGGGTGGTTTTGCAACACCAAATCCAGATACAAAACCTTGAAGGAGATCCAGATCCAAAAATCAAAGCCGGGGCTCGGCGCCCATCCCTAATTACAATGCCTACACGTTACTATTTGTGTAATGCCTGCTACACACTAGACCAGTGTTGGCTAACCTTGACACTCCAGCTGTTATAGAACTACATAACCCAGCATGCACTGCTACAGTTTTGCTATTAGGGCATGCTAAAACTGTGGCAGGGCATGCTGGGATATATAGTTCCACAACAGCTGGAGTGTCAAGGTTAGCCAACACTGCACTAGACGATATAGTATGTAGCCGCTATGTTGCTGACACTGTGCACTCCCGCGCGTCTTCAGCGACATCGTCCATCGGACCTGCAGCATAGCCCGCGCTGTCACTCCCGGCATGGGCAAGCGTGTACGCACTTGCTGTTGCCGGGACCCTGCCGGCATCGTCTAGTGTACTGGCCTTAAGTCGTATAACTATTGCAGATGTGGTGACTGTAAAGACAATAGTTAGCATATTATTTGCAGTGGACCGCTACTTACTATTAGAGATTTGTGGCAAAACCACCCTCAAATGTTTTGGTGTGGAATTTGTTTTGGATTTGGACTTCTTTTAAATTGATAAAAAAAAAAACAGCTAAAATCATGTAATGTGGACATGTTTGTGTACATGCAATCCCAAGCCAGAGATTCAGTTTTTTAATTCGAGGTCAGGACCTACGGAAGACTCAAGTGAGGACTCAGGGCCTGATTCAGACCCAGTCGCAAGCGCTCGCTCCGGGACTCACTACAAAAGGGGCGGCTGTCGATGTTGATTGACAGCTCGACCCCTTTTGTAGGCGTGGCTTCACAAATGGAGGCGTTCCCAAGCGAACACCTGTCGTTTGTGGACGGCCTCACTGACATCACCAGTGATGTCAGTGAGAGAGCTTCCGGCTCTGTTAGACCTGAAAGCTCTCTGGGGCTTGCGGCCACGAGACCCTACCACAAGGGTCTCGTCGCAAGCCCGGATGGTCGCGATGGTCTTGACCATCGCCATGGCCGCTTGCATAAGCTGTGGGTGGTAACCCATAGCTATGCGAGCGGCCAAGAGGCCGCAACTTAAAAACCAAGCGCACGCCCTGATTCAGAGCGAGTGCTCGCTTTTTGCAAGCACCTCTGAATCAGGCCCTCATTTCTACTCGGGACCCTAAAGTTTGGGTGTGTTTGGTTTTTACTAGGAAAACCAAACCTCACATCTCTACTTACTATCAATGAGAGTTATGTCTTTTGCTCTGGGCTCTATTTATCTACATTATTTTTACTAAAATAATGTGAAAAAGGGTGTTTTCACACCCTTTTCACATTATTTTAGTATCACCTGTAGTTATTACAGGGTAATTGGAGTAGAATTCGTAAAATTCTACTCCAACCCCTAAGTATCACTTATTTTTAGTAAAGCAGATCGCATTTCCCATAATTGTAATGGGAAATGTGATCTGACGATAGCTACTAAAAATAAATGTGAAAGCCCTGTGATAATAATGCCAGGGTCTCCCCCAGTTACCGGCCTCCTGCCCTGCTCTAACGGGGAGAGCAGAGCCGGGAGTCGGTCCCAGTAATCAGCTGTGTGGTCTAAACAGGCCACAAGCTGATTACTGTAAAAAAAAAGAAAAAAAAAATAGTAAAAAAAAAATTACTTACCTGACTCCAGGGACCGGTGATCTGGCCTCCGGTGAGGACTCCCCTCCGGTCAGCTGGTCTCCCACAGTGCACTGCTGCCCGGTCATCAGATGATCGGGCCCCAGTGCAGTATGAAAGATCACCTGACCGGAGGAATGGAGAACATCACCGGAGGCCTGAGCATGCAGGTAAGTGTAAGTAAGGGAGGGGGTGTCGTGGGGGGGGAGGGGGGGTTGCGGGGGTCCGCGATTGCGGGGGCGTGGCTTAGCGCCGGGGGCGTGGCTTAGCACCAGAGGGGGGGTAGCAGCGGCGATCGGTCGGCGCATGCGCGGGAACTTAATCACGGTATTTTTTGCGAAAATACCGTGATAAGGCTCCGAAGGGGATTAGCAGGGACAGAGCTTTATCGCAAGCTCTGTCCCTGCAAGGGATTTGTAGTAAATCCTAGTAATATTGCCTGAATTCGCAATGCGAATTCACTCGGTAATATCACACTACAATCTGCATTACCAATGCGGATTGTAGTAAATAGTGACATTCTACATATAATAAATTAGGGATGACCCTATCCTGAATACACATATTTGAATGTAATTACGGTCACCACGTCTGCTAATAGATAATAGTTATTGGAGATCATAGTTATCGGTGAGCGCTGGATGAACGCCAGTCTACTGAGGCAACTTGAATATCTCGGTGTCAAGTTACCCAGCAGCACCCTGCAAACTTGTCCCTTCTGTTTTATTTCTTCTACCACCTACACCAGCGTTAGTGCGGACTTTAGTATCACGCAGTGGCGTAAGTTCATCCCAGACGCCCGGAGGCAAGTTATAATTTGGTGCCCCCCGTCACAGCTGCTGACACTGTAATGTAGCAATTTGCATGCAGACAGGCTATAGATGAAGGCAGCAGCTGATGGTCTGACATGGAGCTCTCCACTAGTGTATGGTGGCTTCTCAGATGCCGGGAAAGGGTGCCATGTATTGGGCAGCCTTGATGGTACACTCCGGGTACATAGTTATAGCCCTAAGTGGGGTGATCATGTTGTGGACAATGGAGGAGGTGCCCCTTCAGAGCTGGAGCCCGGCGGCAGGCGCCTCCATTGTCTCCCATAGTTCTGCCCCTGGTATCACGCCAGACTGGTTTGTATTTAATATCATTGTCCCTGTAAATCCAGTGTCCAAAATCTCTGAAGACGCTGCGACTTTGAATGCGCTGCATAGTAGATGGGCCCTTTAGTGCGTTTGTTGTTGTACATGTGCTGACTGCAGCAGAGTAGAAGTCATGTTGTGTAGTCCAGGTGCATTTATGAGGATTTGTAGATGTTCCACCAATTATGGAGAACTGCAGCAATTATCTGGCTACGTGGCACAGGATGGGTGCAGTTCTCAGTACCCGTTGATGCAGTTCTCAGTATCCATTTTTATTCTAGCTTTATATGAAAGAAAAAACGTACTCTTTGGTTGTATAGACTATTAGCGATTCTTGGAACAGAAGCACCTATGTTGCTCTGTAAGGTCGGCGCAATTCACAATATCTGTCCTTAAATATAAGAGACACAAAAATTATACTTTTTTGGATGATGCCACTTTCTATGAAAATTATGTTCAATTAAAAAAAAAACGATTAGGCATAAAGCTTTATACAGACAATGCAGCCATACTATGATGGGTGCAGGGTGTATGGTGCAGGAGAGCCCACTCCCCATACCCTGCATTCATTGCTGTACTTGCCTTTCGCCTTCCCTGTTATATTTCCGACATTGCCTTCGGAGACACTGGGCTGGCGTCACATTTCCAAAGATAATACCTGCAAATATGGGAATATGCAGAAGTCTCTGGCACAGTCCCAGGTTATGATACTCTGCGCTTCTCCATATAATGTGAAGGAGGGGCCGCAATTAAGGGATTCAATGTGAATTGCTCCATTAAAGCAGACTGGACCGCCCATTTCACTGGGGAAGAAAGAGACAGTTACCAGCATGCTGGAGATTTGCCTTTTGTTCCCGGAGTCCGGGAGAGCCCCCCCGTGATTCAGGAGCATCCCGGACAGGGCAGTAGGGAGGGATGTGCAAGCAGTGCCGATGCCCAGGGTGCAGGGTCTTTAGGGGCGGCACAGTCTCTTGCCCTTGGCTACTGCATCTGGCTAGCTGGTGTCTGGAATGGCACCCTGTGGCTAATTGCGCTGCTGCAGTACTGCTCAGAGAGCACACATCCTGCAGTGTCTAGATCTAGAGCCATCCGAAGCAACCAGACAGCTCTATACTGCCCCCTACTGGTGGTCCTGCCCCCCATGTGACATCATATGTTCAGTGGCTGAGTGATCATAGGGCGCCAGGGAGCACTGCTCCCAGACATTCCAAGAGAGCAAGTAATACTGCTTTTACACCGAAATTCCGGGTCTGACCTGGAGTTGGAACAGAGTTCCAACCCGGATTAGACCCGGAATTTCCCCGGCGCCGACCCAGGATATTCCTGAATCAGCGCCATTCAGACCGGAGCCGGGTCTGCATAGACCCAATTTTTCCTGCGTTGAAGTGGACGCTTGGAGATGACGTAATCTCCAAGCGCCACTGAAGCCGGACCAATCGGCCGGCATGCGGCGCACTCCAGGTCATCGTGACATAAGCGTGTGGGAAGGTGAAGTGGGCAGGGCTAGAGCAAACTGCAGCCAATCAAAGCATTAGAATGTTGACAGCAACACAAGTTCCTTGTGGGAGGGGCTAGGTCCATGGGGAAGCCAATCGGTGGTTACTAACAGCACATAGTAGTGTTTTGAGACTCCTGCAAGCCTGTGCGGCAATGTTTAAACTTTTATCTATATGAAGCCTAGTTCATGCATCAAGAGAAACCGGAAGATTGCATAAGAAAAGAGGTGTTTTAAACCTCTAGGATGGGGGCAGGCATGTATGCAAATTACTTGTTGGAGTTAGCCTATGGCAAGCAGGGGCGGGTGTGTAACAGGAACATTATATAAAGGGCTAGAAGTGTGGGCCAAAGCCTCTTTGTTCCAGATTCCCCACCCTCCCTCCCCTATAAATTTTGGTATGTTGTGGGTTTGGTTTTGGGTGGCGGGAAAGAACGGCAGGTCGCCAGTCCGGGTGCAATTATGATTTAAGGGCGCTCCCTTCGTTGACTGTTAGTTGGCTGTACCAACCTAACGGGGGGCAGTATCACCACCTAAACGGGTGGGAAGTCAAGATGGAGGTGAGCGTTACCTTTTGTTGAGGATATGATTTACATGGTTATGTGTATGCACTCTGGGCGATCTACGCCTGCTATGCCCATTGTTGTTTGTGTGTGGGCATAGCAGATTTGGCTGATTTCTGGCCGTCCTTTCTTTGCCATCATACATCCTTAAATAAATAATAATTATTATTGCTCCAATAAATCGCCATCAAGTTATCTGCCAAATCCACGTCTCAGTGTCTTTATTTTATGTTAGTATGATAAGTGGTTTGCACACATGACAACACCTCATCCGATAGAAGGTTTAACTTGTTTATTGCTGTCCCTGTGTCTGTATAGCAAGGGTACTCCACAAAGCAGCATTACAATGGTAAACTTCCAACAACAGGGTCTTGGATTCGATTCAGGTTATGATGCCATCTACAGGGAGTTTGGATGGTGTCTATGTATTGGTTTCCTCAATCAATACTTTTTCACCAAATCAAACTGATAGGTTAATTGGCTTCTATTTAAGTAGGTTGTAGTGTTTGTGTGCCTTTGGTAGTGAAATTAGATTGTAAGCTTCACCGGTGCAGGGACTAATATGAATGAATAAACAAGCATCTGTACAGCGCTATGATATATGTAGACATAGATTGGTTGCGAGTCACCAATGCCATTATAATCAGCAAATTAAACAGCCCAGCAGATTGGGTCTTCTTGAGTGAAGGTCAGATGTCTTCAGGTGTCCACCTAACATAGAGAAAGACACCAGCAATGGAGGAACTGGAACTTTGTAAATACTTGGGGGAGGGGGGGGGTCAGTCACTTTTAAAAATAAATTACCTAAAGTAGAATTGTCCTTAAACTAAATTGGAATTTTCAGGTTGTTTTACACAATCAGTTTGTTCTTTGTAGAAAATTTGTGCAGGAGTGTCCCAGCGGCCTGATCACTCTCCACGAGTTCCGGAAGTATTTCTGTGACTGTACGGTGGGAAACGAGTCTTCGGAGTACGCGGAGCAGCTTTTCCGCGCTCTGGATAATAACGGGGTAAGAGACACCTGTCGCAATTATTCCGTATATAGATACTTTTACAGGAACCACATCCAGTATGTCACTACAATGTGTTGTGTGTTATATATTGGGCACTTGTCTACGTTTCTGTATATCTGCATTTCTGACTTTATTCTTTACAAGATCACTAAGTTCCCTCGCCCTTTGAGCGGTGTAAGGGGGAGGAACACACGGATGGACACACCCACTTTTGCGACGTTATGGGATTATACCACAGCTTCAGGCCTTTGCTGTACTCATTTTATCTGGACAGCAATTTACAGCAATGGTGTCCTTGTATGTAACTAATGCCGGGTACACATTGGCGGTGACGCGATTCACGCTGAATGTACCGTTAATTTACACATAGCAGCCAATCAGATTATAGCTCTCATTTATCTACCGTGTTTCCCCGATAATAAGACACTGTCTTATTTTTTTTTTTGTTCCAAAAAACCTCATAGGGCTTATTTTCGGGGTAGGTCTTATTTTAATTAACATTGACAGCCCCTTATGCAGGCCCCCCTGTAGCAGTGCCCCTTATGCAGGCCCCCCTGTAGCAGTGCCCCTTATGCAGGCCCCCCCTGTAGCAGTGCCCCTTATGCAGCCTCCCTTGTAGCAGTGCCCCTTATGCAGGCCCCCCCCTGTACAGTGCCCCTTATGCAGGCACCCCTTGTAGCAGTGCCCCTTATGCAGGCCCCCCCTGTAGCAGTGCCCCTTATGCAGCCTCCCTTGTAGCAGTGCCCCTTATGCAGCCTCCCTTGTGTAGCAGTGCCCCTTATGCAGGCCCCCCCTGTAGCAGTGCCCCTTATGCAGGCCCCCCCTGTAGCAGTGCCCCTTATGCAGGCCCCCCTTGTAGCAGTGCCCCTTATGCAGCCCCCCCCTGTAGCAGTGCCCCTTATGCAGGCCCCCCCTGTAGCAGTGCCCCTTATGCAGCCTCCCTTGTGTAGCAGTGCCCCTTATGCAGGCCCCCCCTGTAGCAGTGCCCCTTATGCAGGCCCCCCCTGTAGCAGTGCCCCTTATGCAGGCCCCCCCTGTGTAGCAGTGCCCCTTATGCAGGCCCCCCCTGTAGCAGTGCCCCTTATGCAGGCCCCCCTTGTAGCAGTGCCCCTTATGCAGGCCCCCCCTGTAGCAGTGCCCCTTATGCAGCCTCCCTTGTAGCAGTGCCCCTTATGCAGCCTCCCTTGTGTAGCAGTGCCCCTTATGCAGGCCCCCCCTGTAGCAGTGCCACTTATGCAGCCTCCCTTGTGTAGCAGTGCCCCTTATGCAGGCCCCCCCTGTAGCAGTGCCCCTTATGCAGCCTCCCTTGTGTAGCAGTGCCCCTTATGCAGGCCCCCCTGTAGCAGTGCCCCTTAAGCAGGCCCCCCCCTGTAGCAGTGCCCCTTATGCAGCCTCCCTTGTGTAGCAGTGCCCCTTATGCAGACCCCCCCTGTAGCAGTGCCCCTTATGCAGGCCCCCCCCTGTAGCAGTGCCCCTTATGCAGGCCCCCCTGTAGCAGTGCCCCTTATGCAGGCCCCCCCTGTGGCAGTGACCCTTATGCAGGCCCCCCCTGTAGCAGTGCCCCTTATGCAGGCCCCCCCTGTAGCAGTGCCCCTTATGCAGGCCCCCCCTGTAGCAGTGCCCCTTATGCAGGCCCCCCTGTAGCAGTGCCCCTTATGCAGGCCCCCCCTGTAGCAGTGCCCCTTATGCAGGCCCCCCCTGTAGCAGTGTCCTTTATGCAGACGCCCCCTGTAGCAGTGCCCCTTATGCAGGCCCCCCCTGTAGCAGTGCCCCTTATGCAGCCTCCCTTGTGTAGCAGTGCCCCTTATGCAGGCCCCCCCTGTAGCAGTGCCCCTTATGCAGCCTCCCTTGTGTAGCAGTGCCCCTTATGCAGACCCCCCCTGTAGCAGTGCCCCTTATGCAGGCCCCCCTGTAGCAGTGCTCTTATGCAGGCCCCCCCTGTAGCAGTGCCCCTTATGCAGGCCCCCCCTGTAGCAGTGTCCTTTATGCAGGCGCCCCCTGTAGCAGTGCCCCTTATGCAGGCCCCCCCTGTAGCAGTGCCCCTTATGCAGGCCCCCCCTGTAGCAGTGCCCCTTATGCAGCCTCCCTTGTGTAGCAGTGCCCCTTATGCAGGCCCCCCCCTGTAGCAGTGCCCCTTATGCAGCCTCCCTTGTGTAGCAGTGCCCCTTATGCAGACCCCCCCTGTAGCAGTGCCCCTTATGCAGGCCCCCCTGTAGCAGTGCTCTTATGCAGGCCCCCCCTGTAGCAGTGCCCCTTATGCAGGCCCCCCCTGTAGCAGTGTCCTTTATGCAGGCCCCCCCTGTAGCAGTGCCCCTTATGCAGGCCCCCCCTGTAGCAGTGCCCCTTATGCAGGCCCCCCCTGTAGCAGTGCCCCTTATGCAGGCCCCCCCTGTAGCAGTGCCCCTTATGCAGCCTCCCTTGTGTAGCAGTGCCCCTTATGCAGCCCCCCCCTGTAGCAGTGCCCCTTATGCAGGCCCCCCTGTAGCAGTGTCCCTTATGCAGGCCCCCCCTGTAGCAGTGCCCCTTATGCAGGCCCCCCCTGTAGCAGTGCCCCTTATGCAGGCCCCCCTGTAGCAGTGCCCCTTATGCAGGCCCCCCCTGTAACAGTGCCCCTTATGCAGGCTCCCCCTGTAGCAGTGTCCTTTATGCAGGCGCCCCCTGTAGCAGTGCCCCTTATGCAGGCCCCCCCTGTAGCAGTGCCCCTTATGCAGCCTCCCTTGTGTAGCAGTGCCCCTTATGCAGACCCCCCCCTGTAGCAGTGCCCCTCATGCAGGCCCCCCTGTAGCAGTGCCCCTTATGCAGGCCCCCCCTGTAGCAGTGTCCCTTATGCAGGCCCCCCCTGTAGCAGTGTCCTTTATGCAGGCGCCCCCTGTAGCAGTGCCCCTTATGCAGGCCCCCCCCTGTAGCAGTGCCCCTTATGCAGGCCCCCCCTGTAGCAGTGCCCCTTATGCAGGCCCCCCCTGTAGCAGTGCCCCTTATGCAGCCTCCCTTGTGTAGCAGTGCCCCTTATGCAGGCCCCCCCCCTGTAGCAGTGCCCCTTATGCAGCCTCCCTTGTGTAGCAGTGCCCCTTATGCAGACCCCCCCTGTAGCAGTGCCCCTTATGCAGGCCCCCCTGTAGCAGTGCCCCTTATGCAGGCCCCCCCTGTAGCAGTGCCCCTTATGCAGGCCCCCCCTGTAGCAGTGTCCTTTATGCAGGCGCCCCCTGTAGCAGTGCCCCTTATGCAGGCCCCCCCTGTAGCAGTGCCCCTTATGCAGACCCCCCCTGTAGCAGTGCCCCTTATGCAGGCCCCCCTGTAGCAGTGCCCCTTATGCAGGCCCCCCTGTAGCAGTGCCCCTTATGCAGCCTCCCTTGTGTAGCAGTGCCCCTTATGCAGGCCCCCCCCTGTAGCAGTGCCCCTTATGCAGCTTCCCTTGTGTAGCAGTGCCCCTTATGCAGACCTCCCCCCTGTAGCAGTGCCCCTTATGCAGCCTCCCTTGTGTAGCAGTGCCCCTTATGCAGACCCCCCCACCTGTAGCAGTGCCCCTTATGCAGCCTCCCTTGTGTAGTAGTGCCCCTTATGCAGCCCCCTTATTGCAGTGCAAGTACGGTACTTACCTGAGTCACCACCGTCCGGGATGTCCCTTTCACTTGCGCGCTGACTGGATCTAATATGATCCAGCAGGCACGGCCGCACAGGATCCTCAGCGCGCGGGTGACGTCATGACGTCACCCTCGCACTGCATGACTGGGAACGCTGGTCTCTGCAGCGTTCCCAACTCAATAAGAAAAAAAGGTAGGTCTTATTTTCGGGGTAGGGCTTAATTTAGACCGGGCTACAAAAGTAAGGGTAGGGCTTATTTTCGGGGTAGGTCTTATTATCGGGGAAACACGGTAGTATATTGAATTATATAATAACTAGTAGAGGGTAACACCTCCACTTTTCAGCTTTAACAGATTTGATAAATCTCCCCCTAAATCAGCAAGCAGAGGGGGAAATGTACTAACCCTAAGGGGTCTATTTACTAAGCTGTGTTAAACTTAGGAGATAAAGTGAACGGTGATAAAGTACAAGCCAATCAGCTCCTAACTGCCGTGTCACAGGCTGTGTTTGAAAAATAACAGTTAGGAGCTGATTGGCTGGTACCTTATCACCGTTCACTTTATCTCCTAACAGCTTAGTAAATAAAATACCAACCAATCAGCTTCTAACTGTCATTTTTCAAATAGAGCCTGAAAGTGACAGTTAGGAGCTGATTGGTTGGTACTTTATCTCTCTCCACTTTATCTCTGTCCAAGGCTTAGTACATAGACCCATGCATATGAGTCATATTTGCAAATGAGGATGAATGTTATAGGGGATTTATTAAGTCTCATTGCTGGAGATTGGGCTTATCTTTTCCTCCCCCCAATACATCAACCCCTCGGCGGTAGGTGGGTTTTCGAATCGATGTTTTTTTTTGCGGCAGTTCTTGTACTTTCATGGGAAACTGGGACTGCTGCACAAAACATGGGGCAGTTGTAACGTTTGCGGTGGTCATGTACCTTGAAGAATACCCTGTAATGGCTGTATAAGAGCACTAAGGTAGACACCCCGTGTGCTGATTAGTGACATGTTACTCTGGCTGTAGGACGGTATAGTGGACTTCCGGGAATATGTCACCGCTATCAGTATGCTGGCGCACGGCTCCCCCGAGGACAAACTCAAGTGGTCGTTCAAGCTGTACGACAAGGACAGAGATGGGGCCATTACCCGTTCTGAGATGCTGGACATCATGAAGGTCTGTACACTATATATATATATATTATATATATATATATATATACACACCATACAGTATTTAGATTATGTCTCTGGGAGATCGTTGGGCCTATTCAGAGTTGTATGCATGTAGAACGCTATACACGCACCTGTGTACAGACTAGAGTTGCATATATTTGTGTGTCTGCAACGTCCCTTCCATCCGCTTGTACAGTAGAAGTAGCCGCCATCCCTTGCGCCATCCTTATACCTGGTGCAAGAAATCTGTCTTAAATCAGATGGATTTCTGGGTGCGCTCACCTCAGTATAGCCCACGTACCACTTACACAACCTTGCACAACTCAACCTACGTACGCATGCCCCGTTGCCACGCAATTGCGCCCATTCAGCCGCAAATGGAGGCTTCTTCGTTCAAGCCTGCGGAAAAGTCCCTGTGGAAATCCTGCGTTTGCCCCTGCCCCACGCCTTGCGTAGGATACTTAGTAAATTTGCTGACCTCCTGCTTATTAGTTAGAGCGTCAGACAGCTCTGAATAGGAAGATGTTAGGTCTGGCCATGTTAGACTTATTGTCGCTTATTTATATAGCGCCCCCCTATTCTGCAGTGCTGTACAATGAGCTCAGGTGAGGCACAGTCAGGTCGGTGCTCGGTAATGGGGGTCAGAGTATAATAATGTATACCAGGCATGTGAAACCCAAAATACCAACCGGGCCGAATATTCAAGGTCTACGAGTGTGTGGGCTGCAGCAACAAAAAAAAGTCTTATATGCAATTTTGAAAGGTTTATTAATAAAAACCAATACTGTGCCCCCTGTAGTAGTGCCCATTATGCAATGCCCCCTGAATATGTGCCCATTATGCAATACCCTTTATGCAATGCCCTAGTAGTGCCCATTATGCAGTGCCCCAGTAATGCCCCTTATGCAGAGTCCACAGTAATGCCCCTTATGTTGTGCTCCCATTAATGCCCCTTATGCAGAGCCCCCAGTAATGCCCCTTACGTTGTGCCCCCAGTAAAGCCCCCTCCCAGTATAGAACAGGCCCCACTCACCTGTCTGTGCAGTACTTACCTTTCTTCACAACGGCCGCTGGGCACCCCTCCAGTCCACGCCGTCCCGCGTCGATGTTGCCGCTGACTGGATCTAATTAGATCAAGAGCGGCAGGCGCAGGCTCCGCTCGTCATGGGCGATGTGGGTGACGTCATGACGTCACCCGCTCGCTGCATCACTGGGAACACTGGCTTCTGATCACTTCAGAGACCACAGTTGCCAGCCTGTAAAGTAAAACACTGCCCGATCGGATCTGTACTCCAATCGTGGCAGGGGTGTGGCCCGCATATTATATATATATATATATATATAATATATGTGAGCCCACACTCTGGGGCCGCAGAATATGTTTATTCGGGCCGCATGTTTGACATGCCTGATGTAGATGTTTGGAAGGGATAATATGATGGGGGGATTCCACATGGCGCAATTAAGACCAAATTATGTCTAGAGGAAAACGGCTTTAGATTCATCACTCATCTCTATGGGGCCCATTCATTGGCACATTGCAGGATGAGATCATAGTATTTGAAAGTACTAAAGGGCACCCGCTGAGACAGGGGCTCCGAACGAAGCCCGTCCCTGCGTTGTGCTGGGAGTGAAGTGACCGTATTAGCGGTCTCTTCACTCCTGTGCCATCATGGTCTACAGACCACACACGCACGGCGCCCATTGTCGGGGGAGGGTTCCTATGGAACCTTTTGCTGGCTAGGATTGCGATGTGTAGCCCGTAGACTACAGGGGCTTAAGCTGCAAGGACCAAATATCCGAACTTGGTAAATCTGACAGCATCGCATCCCCACCAGGGTTTTATGGGGGGTGCGCTGCTGGAAGAAATGGAGGGACAGCAGCAGATATTGGAGATCCCCCCATAATACATCTGGGAGATACTAATACTTGTGGGTATCCCCCAAAAACAGGTGTTTTCAGAGAACACACTCACAGAGGGGATAAATGGACCTCTCTGTGAGGAAAGCTGAAGGATTTTCATTAAAGTCAAACTGAGCCAACAGGACTCGCATCAAGTTCTGCTGCCGGTGTCACTGGTAATAGGGATTCCCAGGACCTACCCAGTTATTATTACATGGAATGTGTTCCCAGGACCTACCCAGTTATTATTACATGGGATGTGTTCCCAGGACCTACCCAGTTATTATTACATGGGATGTGTTCCCAGGACCTACCCAGTTATTATTACATGGGATGTGTTCCCAGGACCTACCCAATTATTATTACATGGAATGTGTTCCCAGGACCTACCCAGTTATTATTACATGGGATGTGTTTCCAGGACCTACCCAGTTATTATTACATGGGATGTGTTCCCAGGACCTACCCAGTTATTATTACATGGGATGTGTTCCCAGGACCTACCCAGTTATTATTACATGGGATATGTTCCCAGGACCTACCCAATTATTATTACATGGAATGTGTTCCCAGGACCTACCCAGTTATTATTACATGGGATGTGTTTCCAGGACCTACCCAGTTATTATTACATGGAATGTGTTCCCAGGACCTACCCAGTTATTATTACATGGGATGTGTTTCCAGGACATAGACAGTTATTATTACATGGGATGTGTTCCCAGGACCTACCCAGTTATTATTACATGGGATGTGTTTCCAGGACCTACCCAGTTATTATTACATGGAATGTGTTCCCAGGACCTACCCAGTTATTATTACATGGGATGTGTTCCCAGGACATACCCAGTTATTATTACATGGGATGTGTTCCCAGGACCTACCCAGTTATTATTACATGGAATGTGTTCCCAGGACCTACCCAGTTATTATTACATGGGATGTGTTCCCAGGACCTACCCAGTTATGATTACATGGGATGTGTTCCCAGGACCTACCCAGTTATTATTACATGGAATGTGTTCCCAGGACCTACCCAGTTATTATTACATGGAATGTGTTCCCAGGACCTACCCAGTTATTACATGGAATATGTTCCCAGGACACGGGGCCTGAATCAGCAAGGATCGCAACTCCAATTGCAGCTGAGATTACGCACACGCTGTCTGACTGCGATGATATGCTAATCCATTGCGATCGCTATGCCGTCGCAGCACATGTTAGGATGCCCCTCTTACCTTACACACAGCCATAATGTTTAGCAAGACTGCGAACCATCGGTAACATGGAGTACCATCGCAGCCTCACACACACTGGCACAAGCTCTGACCATACTCAGGAATTGGTAACCTCATCGCACGCTATGAGTGCTCAGGCTGCGTATGGCATCACAGTGGCTAATTTCTGCACGCCCTTGCCACGGTGTTTAAATGCACTGGCATGCCTGCGTTTCGACGCCCCCCCCCCCCTAAACGGCACTTCCTGTCAACCACTCTGCGATGGGTCGCAGTGGCTAGTTTGCGCACGCACACTGCGATGCATACGCATGCACAGAACGCAACAAGTGGCCGATTCCGTGCGTAATCAAAGCTGCGATCCTTGCTGAATCAGGCCCACTCTCTGTACTGTAAGAGGGAGGTGCAGTTATATTACATGAATGGACTTACACTGTAACAATCCATCTTACAGGCGGTCTACAAAATGAGTATCGCTGCCTCCATCACAAAGGTCAACCCCCTGACGGCTGAAGAGTGCACTAATCGCATCTTTATTCGCCTGGACAAAGACCAAAATGGTAAGTGAAATGCTAAAAATCCTATTCTCACGAAACGCTTCATTTAAGAATATTTCCGGCAATGGGGACTGTGCGATCTGCACCAGGTGTCACACTCCGAGGCGGTGACATCAAAATGCCTGATCCTCCTCAGGGACCTTGTGCCGGGAACTACATTGTGATGTTATTGTGCCGTGCCCGGCTTCTGGTCATTGAGGAGAAGCTGGCAGTGCAGGGAGAGTCTGTAGGGGCATCCCGGCATCCCCAGGAGTGCTGGACATGCCCCAGAGTGATGAAAATGGGAAAACCACACCCCCTTCCCCACAAGGCCGCACGCCCTTTTCGGGGTCTATCTATCACACTGGGTGACACTGACCCCAGTAACGTCACTGCCTACGCCATCTGTAGATGGCGTAAGCACTGAAGTCACAAAATGAGTGCTGAAGGGGTCATGTCTCGTTCTTAAACAGACCCTTCTGGATCATTTATGAACTGAAAATAGTGGGGACCTTGCATAACGGTGGATTTCGTTCTGATCAAAATGAAATAGTACACACACGTGACCATTTGATTACAAATGAACACACTTTATTTACAAGTAACAAACAAACAATTAACATACAAAGTATACAGTATACTCAACTTTGGTCTATATATTCAGATGACACTGGTAGTTCATCATCTTCAACATAAGATGTAGTTCATCTTCATCTGGTGAGCCCTCGTTTCACAACGCCCAGGTCATTCAATATACATTGCAGGCACCCTACTGCAGTCTCAGGTCGATGCACGAGCCGAAAAGCCTTTGTCTATGGGGCCTATTCATCAACACTAAAATAACGTTTTTAAGGACATTTTCCTTAAATAACGTTATTTTGGTATTCATGAACAGACTTAGCACAGGAGATATCACAGATATCTCCTTGCTAAGTCCCCCTGCGTTAATTTCCACACTCCCCATACATTAGTATGGGGATGTGGAAATTGTGGTATTCATCAAATTCCGAAAATTATGCATTTTCGGAATTTGATGCAGTTACTATTCGCCACTGTGAGGTGGCGAATAGCAGAATCGACTTACCTGTATCTGCGTGTGCAGGTCCCCCGACGAGTCCCTCCGGCGCTCTGCTCCGTCCTCAGGCTCCGGAGGCTGGTCGGATATGTGTGCTCCCCAGCAGAGCACAAGAAAGTTTAGTAAAAAAAAAAGTTTTGTTTTTTTTTCTAACCTGTCATGTGGTCTGCTGGGAAACCACATGACAGACCAGCTGGACGCACCCGGAGGCTGCTGCGTGGACAGTTTAGTCGTTGGAGGTGAGCGGAGGGGGTGGGGGGGGGAGGGGGGGTACACAAACTTAACGCATTTGCAGGCAGTGCTGCGCATGCGCTGGTTTTACAGATGTTACAGCGCATGCGCAGCACTGTTTCCAGACGCGATAAGGTAGTGTAGGCAGGGAAAAGTATCTATTTCCCGAAAAGCTGTCATCGCAAAAATGACAGCTTTTCGGAATAGATACTTATGGAGAGGTGGAATGATGAATTCCACCTATAATTAGGTAGAACACCATGCGAGTTCTAAACCTAATTATCTCTAGAGAATTTTTAGGTTTAATGAATAGGACCCTATGTCTTGATTTATATACCATACTATATGGGTGTTGGTTTTCCGGATATTAAGTCCATATTAGTTACATACTGGGTATCAAGCACTGTTTGGTACAACATAGCATGGACCATTCTTATCTCTTGCACATGCTCTGTAAGCACTAATATATACTCAGACAAAGAAATACAGTAATGACGTGTCCTAATGTCTGGAGGTAAACTCTTTCAAAGCCCCTTTGTTTAGAATAACCCATAATGCTTAGCGTCTCTACACAGCTCACAATGGTCATCCCACTGGAATGTGGCTCACTGTCTACTGATAACACCATATAAGGTATGGATGGCTCATTATACATCTACTAATAGTGACAGGTACAAGTTGGCCCCTCAAGTTATGGCTTGTTTGACCTCAAAAGGTGAATCTTACCAGTGTATGGGTAGACTGCAACTACAATCTCTTTTCAAACCTCAATGGGGCCTAGCACAGGTTGTGTGTTACAACTTATATGCTTATGTAGAAATTAATTATTTAACCCACTGGTTACAGGACCTGCGCTGTCTAATTTGCAAAACCTATGTGTGCCTGCACTTGCACGCTGGTCATTGCACTAGATGCTTAGGCAGCATCAGTACAGACATTGTCCTACAGATAAGTGGCATCAGGACTGACTATGTGCCTGATTCAGAGCCGGACGCTCTGACCAGAGCGCTCGCTCTGAATCAGGGCCCTCCTCCATTAAAATGGAGCGTCCTCCTGGACGCTCGTATAGCTGTGGGTCACCACCCACAGAATATACGAGCGTCCAAAAAGATGGTCGCGATGGTCTTGACCATCGCGACCATCGGACTTGCGACGGAGACCCTGTGGTAGGGTCTCCCTGCCACAAGCCCTGGAGTGATTTTGGCTCTATCAGAGCCAAAATCACTCCCACTGACATCACTAGTGATGTCAGTCGGGCCGGCTTCAGACGGTAGGTGTTCCCATGGGAACGCCTCCGTCTGACAGGCACGCCCACCAAAGGGGGTGTGCTGTCAATCAACATCGACAGCACGCCCCCTTTGGTGCAAGACCTGGAGCGACAGCTTGGCTGGGAACATCGACCCACTTGCGAGCGTACTGCCGCTTGCGAGTGGGTCTGAATGACCCCCTATATTACATGTGTCACATTTGTGTATGTTTTCTTTAGACTGACAGAACGTTTGCCTAGAAATATACTTTTCTGCAAAAGTGCAACAGAAAGGGACAACGGGGCTGATTCAGAAATTCATGCAATGCCCGTCACTGCTGCGATCTCTTAGGTGGCGGACTTGCGAAAATATCCTAATGACTCAGTCGCCATCTTGTGCTCAGAGACGCCCACCTTCGGTGTCTCACATTCACCATTAATGTACAGAAGAGTAACATCGGTGGCACACTGAACCTCTGAGCAACTCTTTGCTGTCTCAGAATAAGCGTCTCACCTAAGATGCCGGGACCTCTCCGGCTGTCTGCAAATTCACGGAGGGTCACTAGGGCACGCCCAGAAACCAGCCCCCGACACACCTGTATTTTTGTAGCCACTCTCCAGTATCTCTCCCAAACTTTGACTACATGTCACTCACTTTGCGAATAAATCCACACTGCGTCCACCGATTCAAACCCATCGCTGTGCAAACCCAGTGTGGATTTGGTGCATGACCAGTAGCAAAAAATCGCTTCACTGCATCCAAGATCGACGCTGCGTCCACCTCTAAATCAGGCCCAATATACGTCACGTTATACATAAAGGAATAAGCTTGGTTTCCAGTATATCCGACAGCTCGATTCCCACAAATTCTTTTGTGGTGCGGGCCGCGGAGGAGGCTGTCCTCCCCACTCCTGAGGTGATGCAAGTGTTTGCAACACCACCATTTTGGCCGTACGCACCACACACGAAACAGCATAGCGACACAAGCACTCTTGCCAGAACTGAAAATCCAGATATGGGTCTTAGTAGCGCTAGTATTCAAAATATTAAATAGACCACTTTCCACACAGAAACACAGCATTCTAGATAATATATAACAGGCATCACAGCAGTACAACCACCTCTGCGACATACTGAGGTTAAACTCAACTAAAGCAACATTCTCTTGCATTATGTATAACTTCCCACCACAGCCCTTTCCCAGCTGCAGGTATAATCACTTTACTTACTTACCAGATATTTATAAAGTTGGCCATACACGCTACAATTATCGGGGCGATCCGCCCGATATCCGCGGATCTATCCGATAATTGTAGTGTGTGTGCGGCTGACTTAGGGTTAAATATTTCTGGGTCGGGCATGCCGGATTGTCCAGCATGCCCGTCTGACGCGAGATTTATGGGGTAACCTGTCGGCCGCATCGGGCAGTGTATGCCCAGCCGCGGCCGACAGACAGACATTTCCTGTGTTCCTTCCCATGGAAGGAACAGGGAAATGTCTCCTCCCCCGGGGGCGGAGCACAGATGTCGGGCATATACACTGTGAGTAATCTCACAGTGTATGTCGGCGACATCTGCGGGCTGGCATGCTGCCAGATAAAATGTGTGTCAGTCTGACAGGCATTTTATCTGGACGTGTATGCCCAGAATTAGGAGAGGAACTATGTGAAAGGAGGAAGGACAGTTGAGGGGGAAGGGGAGGGAAGTCAGAAGGCTCTGCTCTAGCGATGGCCATCGGTGTGGTTTCCATTCATGGTTACCATCAATGGCCATATAGCAAGTGGCCATCAATGGTTAACAACTATGCAATTGATGACCATCAGTGGTTTCACCAACCGATGGTCATCCCTGTTCTTTGACTGACTGGCCGGTGGACCAATCAGAACCTGGGGGTGGGGCTTTGTCGGTGTTGGGGGTGGAGCTATGCTCTATGTCCCTGCATCTTGTAAAATAAAATAAAATAATTGGTTATGCTTTACCATCGATGGAGGGAAACCATCTGGTTGACCCCCATCGATGGTAAAATCATTCAACATCGACCATAAACCTTCGATGATTATGATTCATCGATGGTTGATGGCAATCTCTATTCTCCTTTGACCTCCTTTGTAATATAACAGCTAAATAATTATCTGAGAACTGGAGACACTGAGCCATGAGGCACTTGTTCGCTATGTCTCATTAATGTCACCTGCTGACACTGAATTGGTAGCCTGAATTTTGTATCTGCCCAGGGTGTTATTAGCCTCCATTGGGTCATGGGTGATGGATCCACCTTGATACCGCTCAGCATTCCCAGTGGAAAAATCAGGACCTAACAAAGCCTCACCTCTGATAAGCCCAATACACGTCCTGTCCCACTGTGAGTGCACATATTGTATGGGAGACCAGACCACAACCATATAAAAATGCCCATCTTTTGTCATTCCTCTTTATTGCAGCTGTCATTAGTCTCCAGGAGTTTGTGAATGGTTCCCTGACTGATGACTGGATTCGGGAGATGCTGGAATGTGACCTGAGCACTGTGGAAATGCAAAAGCCCCCCAAATATTTCTATTCACGGTCCAGAGAGAGTATGTTCAGTACTAAACCGTAAAGCTCTTTCATGTACAAATGTTATCTCTCCAAAATGTTGTTCATTTTATTTTTAAAATGTATTATGCATACGTACTGCCTTTATAAAGGGAGAGAGAGCTGCTACATGATCAGGCCAATATGAAAGCCTTACAGATGAAACAGACTGTAATATACCATGTAACTCAGTGGGCTCAGCAAACAGCACAAATCA
The DNA here is from genome assembly GCA_031769625.1 of Taudactylus pleione. NCBI lineage: Eukaryota > Metazoa > Chordata > Amphibia > Anura > Myobatrachidae > Taudactylus > Taudactylus pleione. The sequence continues at coordinate 3,217,175 of JAUIMM010000633.1, forward strand.
CAGAGTTATACAGTGTAACTCTTTTTGCAGTAAAGGGAACAAGTAGTTGTGACGTGCAATATCACCAGGGCCGGTTTGGGGGTGTTTCAATATTATAGGTGGGGACCACCACAATTTAGTTGCCCAGGGGCCCCCACAAGCCTTAACATGGCCCCGAATATTACACAACACAGAAAGTTAGCTGAAGTCTATCTCCTACATGCTCAATGCTATATTGCACTACATATCCTCTGATCACAGCAGAATGCTTATTTGAAATGACATTTGACCTAAAATAGAAATAAACAAGAAATACCATAAGAAGGCAACATGAATACCTCCCTGCTGCCTCCATACCCCTCACAGCATGGTACCTGCAGCCCTGTGCGCACCAACACATCACTCGTCTCCTGCTGAGGGACCTGCTCCTTCTACTGTATAACTCTCAGTCTGTGGCTCAGCGATTGCCATTGTTGCCTGTACCATCGATGGCTGATGGTTTTAAACCATCGGTAGAAAACCATCGGTGGTTTAGCAGTCAATAATTGGATGCTGTGCCATCGGAGTGGTGCCACTGACGTTTTCTTAACATCAGGTGCCACCATCGATGCCACACCATTGATGGAAAAAACCCACTTGTCAGCTGCCACATACCATTGATGGTTGCAAAACATTGATGGTCGATGGCCATCCCTGCTGTGGCTTCCTGCTGCTTTCATTCCCCTTCTCACATCATGTCACTGCCCCTGTCACATGCAGCACTGTCCTCACTAACACATCACTCATCTCCTGATATACTCTGTGCTGCTGGGGACCCTGCTCCTCCCACTATATAACTCTCAGTCTGTGGCTTCCTGCTGCCTCCATTCCCCTCCTCACATCATGTCACTGCCCCTGTCACATGCAGCCCTGTCGTCACTGACACATCACTCATCTCCTGATATACTCTCTGCTGTTGGGGACCCGGCTCCTTCCACTATATAACTCTCAGTCTGTGGCTTCCTGCTGCCTCCATTCCCCTCCTCACATCATGTCACTGCCCCTGTCACATGCAGCCCTGTCCTCACTAACACATCACTCATCTCCTGATATACTCTGTGCTGCTGGGGACCCTGCTCCTCCCACTATATAACTCTCAGTCTGTGGCTTCCTGCTGCCTTCATTCCCCTCCTCACATCATGTCACTGCCCCTGTCACATGCAGCCCTGTCCTCACTAACACATCACTCATCTCCTGATATACTCTGTGCTGCTGGGGACCCTGCTCCTCCCACTATATAACTCTCAGTCTGTGGCTTCCTGCTGCCTCCATTCCCCTCCTCACATCATGTCACTGCCCCTGTCACATGCAGCCCTGTCGTCACTGACACATCACTCATCTCCTGATATACTCTCTGCTGTTGGGGACCCGGCTCCTTCCACTATATAACTCTCAGTCTGTGGCTTCCTGCTGCCTTCATTCCCCTCCTCACATCATGTCACTGCCCCTGTCACATGCAACACTGTCCTCACTAACACATCACTCATCTCCTGATATACTCTGTGCTGCTGGGGACCCTGCTCCTCCCACTATATAACTCTCAGTCTGTGGCTTCCTGCTGCCTCCATTCCCCTCCTCACATCATGTCACTGCCCCTGTCACATGCAGCCCTGTCCTCACTAACACATCACTCATCTCCTGATATACTCTGTGCTGCTGGGGACCCTGCTCCTCCCACTATATAACTCTCAGTCTGTGGCTTCCTGTTGCCTTCATTCCCCTCCTCACATCATGTCACTGCCCCTGTCACATGCAGCCCTGTCCTCACTAACACATCACTCATCTCCTGATATACTCTGTGCTGCTGGGGACCCTGCTCCTCCCACTATATAACACACTGCCTGTGACTTCCTGCTGCCTCCATTCCCCTCCTCACATCATGTCACTGCCCCTGTTACTTGCAGACCTGTCCTTAATTTGATGATGCTGTTATAAACCAGGGTAGGGTTTCTTTGATTTTTATTAAATTACCTTATTTGGCACATAGACCAGGGTTGCCTACCTTTAACATTCTCTTCCCGGGCTCGGGAGAAGCCCGGGTAAGAGATGCAGCAGGGGGCCGACGGGGGCGGGGCTTGACGATTCGCGTCATTAAGCCCCGCCCCCTCGCGGTAAAATTGCCGCGATTGGGCACAATTTACATAGGGGGCGGGACCAAATGCTGTGATTCATGCAGAATCACAGCTTAAGCCCCGCCCCCTTCACGGAGACCCGCGATTGCGGGTATTCTCCTAATTCTGCCCACTTCACTAGGAAGTGGGCAGAATGCGGGAGAAATGCCTACCCTTCCGGGGGTGCGGGGGGTTACCCGAAAAATCGGGAGCCTCCCGCGAAAACCGGGAGGGTAGGCATGAATGACATAGACAGTGCTTTATATATACTACACTACATATACATGTAACACTATATCATCCGAGTACAAGTTACAGGTTTTAGTTAATATTTTATCTGATTGCCACAGAAACACCTGGAGACATATTTACATTGAGGAGTATAGTTACTGAAGTGCGGGTTTTTAGAAGTGGAGATATTGCCCATGGCAACCAAACAGATTCTAGCTATTATATTCTAGAAGGTGCAAGATAAATGTTCAGTAGAATCAGATTGGTTGCTATGGGCAACATCTACACTTCTAAAAACCCGCACTTTAGTAAATATACCCCATATTTAAAGCACAAGATCACACACAGTAACCGGATCTGTATGCAGGACGGGGCCCAATAGTGTAACTCCATGCAACAAACAGTCTGTCATTAGCATAGATCATGTATGTAAGTACCTGATAGGCTGTAGGTTACCATGTGAATATGTATACACAGCAGTTGTCACATGTAAGATGATAGTGTGTATCTGGAAATGGGAACCATTTATAAAGCTGGCATCACTGGGTACTGTGCCATGGAGACTGATGCCACAAACCTACCACAGCATCAGATATAGAGCAGAATAACCTTGGAACCCGTCTATCCGATGCACAGATTACATGCCGGCTTACATTCTGCATCACTGATTTCTACTTTATTCCCAAATCCGCATTTTCCTGTGTAATACTCACCTGACTGTATTTTTTCATACAGAATTTTTTTTATATCTCTGTAAGAATAACAATAAATAATGTTTACAAAGCAAGAATATATCTTATCCCCAGGTACAAGTGTACAGAATGCGCCTTATACCCAGGTACAAGTGTACAGAATGTGGCTTATATCCAGGTACAGGTGTGCAGAATGCGTGCGCCTCTCTCTCTCTCCCTCTCTCTCTCTCTCCCTCTCCCTCTCTCTCTCCCTCTCCCTTTCCCTTTCCCTTTCCTGTTCCCCCCATCATTCTCTACCTTTCTTTTCTCTTTTGCACAGATACAGTAAGTTGGGAGAGAGTGAAACCCGCACATAGATGTTGTGTCTTATGGGGGCGTGGCATTGTTCCCGCGAGGTCATGCCCCCAGGGGTATGACATTTTGAGGGCGACTTGCCTATCGTTCTGGGGAGGCACCAGGCCTCTTCCGACACTCGCTGCTCGGTGACACCATTGGAGGGGGTGACACCTAAGTAATAAAACAGCTCTGCTATTTTGGTGTCGCCCCCTCAGATAGTGCGGGTTTTTTGCTATTCAATTAGGTGCTTTTTTTTTTTCTATTTTGCGCACCGGGAGGTTTTTATTCTCGCACCTCCAGAGCAAGTGTGATTTTTTTTCTAAAATCGATAATTTTAGGACAAATCTGTGGGACTTGCTCTGGGACCCCGGCGTCACCCCCTCTTAATGACTAATTAAGCTTTTGGAAGTTTCCAGTTAGCTTAGTCAGTCAGTAATTACTCACCTTCCAAAGTTCTGTCTTCTGCATCCAGCGTCGGGACCCGGACTCCGGCGGCAGCGGTGAGTATGTCAGTGTGTGTGAGTGTGTGTGAGTGTTTATGAGTGAGTATGTTTGAGTGTGTGTGTGTGTGACCCTGTGTATGTGTGTCCCCCCCAGTGTCAGTGTGGCCCACCAGAGAATGGGCGCTGGGAGAACTACATCTCCCAGCATCCCTTGCCCCTCCCACTAAGCCGCTCGGGGTTTCCAGAGCTGAAACTCCCGCAACCACCTTTTTTTTATTGGATACCGCGGGTATCGGGAGCGCGCATACTTGCGGTAATCCAAAATTGGGCGCAAGGTTTTTCCTCGCTAAACCCCGCACCCAATTGAATATGCCCCTATGTGTGTAGGAAGGGATACAATCGGGAAGCCGACTGCCGGAATCCCGACAGCCAGCTTCTCGACTGCTTTATCCCGGCGTGGGATAAATGACCGGCGTCTATTTCTAGACGCCTGTCATTTCCCGACGCCGGGAGACCGGTGCCCGGCATCCCGATCGAAGGGATGCCGGGCGCCGCGAGCGGACAGCCGCGGGGGTGGGGTGGGTTAGGTTTAGGGCACCCGGGGGGGACTTAGGGTTAGGCACCCCCCCTGGGAGGGTTAGGATTAGGCTAGGGGAGGGAGGGTTAGGGTTAGGCATCCCCCCGGGGGACTTAGGTTTAGGCAGCTGGGAAGGGGGGGTTAGGGTTAGGCACTTAGATGTGAGGTTAGGGTTAGGCACTTGGGGGGGAGGTTAGGGTTAGGCACCCTAAAGGAGGGTTAGGTTAGTTAATACTTACCTTTAGGACGATCAGGATTTCCAGCGCTGTCGGGCTTCCGCTGCCGGGCTCTGCTGTTTTGTCGGGCTGCCGGGAATCGAACTCCCGGCCATGCGGCAGCCGGGATTTCATACCGATTCCGTGAAGGAATAAGTATTTTCCAAATATATCCGGCTCGATGCAGAGATGTACGCAATGCCGATATATTTACGCCGTTGGGTGATTGTCGGTAAATGGCGCATGCGTCTAGGACGCACTGCGCATGCATCAAGGTACATTCGCTCACAAGCGACTTTTTATTCGCGGTGTGATTGACAGTCAGGGAGCATTGGTGTGAGGTAGCGAAGAGTGGCTTTCGGGGTGTGTCACATCCCGCGCCTGTGATCCCGTGCGCAGAGGCTCCTGCGTCTCGTTTCCTGCGCGCATTCTGAGGAGCCATAGTGTTACTCAGTACTGCTATAATGATCTGCGACTTTGTACACATAGGTTTGGATTTGCAAAGCCGCAGGGGGGAGTCTTAATATAATCCTCGCCATCTGCAGCATTAGCATATTTTTGCACCGCAGCTGCGCGCGGGATCGCAGTTGCGATGGCATCAGCGATCTTAGACCTCTCAATCAGGCCCTTCGTTATACTTTGTTTAAAAGTCAAATCCTGATGTGGCCACTGGGTGGTGCTATTACACTGTTTTACACATAAAACAATATTTGTCCAATCCAAGGGCCTGATTAAGCGAGGATCGCAGTCTCTTATACGCACACAATCGGCCGATTGTTGCGTACTGCGCATGCCTATGCATCGCAGCGCGCATGCGGGAAATGGCTATTGCAATCGGGACTGTGATCGCAGAGGATAAGCAGACCCATTGCACAGTGATTGACAGGAAGTGCCATTTGTGGTTGGTGATTTAGTGCTCATGCGATCGCAGGCGTGCCAGTGCGTTGGGATGGCGTTGCAGGGGCGTGCATAAATTATCCACTGTGATGCCGTACACCGCCTGAGGCCTCATAGCGTGCGCTAAAGTTAGCAATTCCTGAGTGAGGTCTGACCTGCCTTAAGCAATACAATACAATACAGCGCTGCTCACAGGGGCATCTTATAAGGGGAGGGGTCTTGAGTGCAGTGTCCCAGCACCCCTCCTCCTCGTACCGGTGCATGCAGTTGGTGGGCATATTGAATGGGTGCAGTGCCTGCAGTATGGACCCCACTGGACCCAGGGGCCCGCGTGCACCGCACACCCTGCAACATTCATCAGGGGCAGTAACTAGGGGTTTGCGAGCAGGGCCCTTGGGGTGCCACCGCCGCTGACCCATGGCACGTGCTTTTGGCTTGCAGGGTGCCTGGAACGACCCTCCACTTTATTGAATCTCCCCATATCCTTCCCGGTAGGATGCATACTTGACTACTCTCCCGCAGAGGCTGGGAGGTTCCTGAAAATCAAGTGGTGCTCCCTGCCACCCGGAAAAGTGGGCAAGTCTCCCAGAGCCCGGCCGCCACCCTTCCCCCAGCTGTCTACTTACAGGATGAAGCGGGCGGTCTGACAGCAGAGGATGCGATTCGCCGGTAATTCGCTCTGCAGATTATACTATTGGCATGTAGTCGACATTTTCTACCACAACCATAATATTGCTTTTATAAATCCAGGGGGCAACCGAGTACCGGTGATCACATTGCGCTCTATCGGGAAGAAAATAGCTGCCTTATGAGAAAAGGGGCTCATTCTATAGGGTTACACAAATACTGGGAGCAGTCACCAGAGCTAGGAGATACAGGGGTCTATTTACTAAGCTGTGTTAGGAGATAAAGTGGATGGTGACAAGGTACCAGCCAATCAACTCCTAACTGCCATGTCACAGGCTGTGTTTGAAAAATGGCAGTTAGGAGCTGATTGACTGGTACCTTTATGGGCGCCGAGAGGGGGGGGGGAGCGGGTACAGTTTACCCAGGCCCGGGCTTGCTAGAGGGGCCCAGCGTCGCCCCCCCCCTCCCTCACAGCAGCTCAGCACACAGCTTGTGCTGGGCTGCTGTGTGAGACTGCTCGCGGCTGCTGCAGCAGTCAGAGCAGTCTCCTATGGCTGTGGGGGGGAGCGATCACACTGATCGCGCCCCCCTCCTGCTTAGCACTGGGCTGGGGGGCTTACAGCGCCACCCTCCCCGGGGCGCAGCGAAAAAGTGATGTTTATTTTATTTTTTTTCAAGGGGGCGTGACCACGCCTCCCACGCTTAGGCCACGTCCCCTCCATTACCCGGGCCCGGCCAGCTCTCAACGGCCCTGGGTACCTTATCACTGTTCACTTTATCTCCTAAACCCTTTAATCAGCTGCTGCTAGGTCTTCCCTGGTCAGGAGGAACAACAAGAGGAATCCCAGGAAACCATTTGTCCGGAATGTGAATCTGAAGCCCCAATCCTTACGTGCCCATAACGTTACCGAAAATCCCTATCCCTATCCTGAGAGTCACTCCATCATTACTTCATGTAAAATATGTATCATTATTAATCAATTCAGACATGACTGTAAACACCAATTAGAGTAATGAGATGCTAGAAGAAGCCGCTGGATTCATCTCCATTTACAGCGATCACTCACATGTGTATGATGAATAGGTTGGGAGCGTCGGCATTAAATGTTAATGATTTTGCCATTCTGCAATTATGGGTCTTTTTTTTCCCCTCTCTTGATTTTTAACGCCTTGTGGTTGTGGTCTCCCGTTCGCTCCTGGCGGGTCTGTCAGTGGGGGATCTTCCTCGCTCTATAACTCAGTTTATGCCGTCGCTAATGGTTATGGGATATGAATAGAAATCATCTAAAGGTCATTTTATTCATTTCTTGGAACGAATGTCAGGTTACCAGGCTTCAGTTCCAGAAAACAAGGCGCACCTTCCCTGGCGCTGTCCACTGAGAGAGGTCCCCTGGTGTATACAACATTCATAGTGGAATTATGTGTTCACATATTCCATTGCGCTTTACAGTTGTAAACAACATTAATAGAACAAACATAAAGGTAAGAGGGCCCTGCGCGTAAGCTTAGAATCTATAGGGAAATAGGTGCATACTTGCCGACAATCAGCTCCCACCATCCGGGAGGTAGCTGATTGTCGGCTAACAGCAGGGGGTATGCCCGGTCAATGATGTCACATTGGGGGCGTGGCCGCGCGATCGCGTCATCGTGGCCCCGCCATCTCTTCACAATGCCATTATTTTCAGCATTGTGAAGCAGGGGGTGGGGCCACGATGACGCGATTCAGCGCAAATTGCGTCACCGCCCGCCCCCCCCTGCTGCGGGGGTATCTAGTTTATTCTGGAGTGAGATCGGGAGGGTTGCTGGCTGCCGGGGTAGGCGAGCCTGAAATAGGTGTTGACACACAAGGATAGGTGCTATATATTGCAAATTGGCCCATCAAATATGAGGTTATGTGTGGACTGTAAGAAGGGATGTAGTTAGGTAGGGAAGCTATGAAGGTTATGTGGGCGGTTCTGGAATCTGATAGGCTTGTCTGAAGAGGTGAGTTTTCAGGGAACGCTTAAAGGTTTGGTGACTAGCGGAAAGTCTTATTGTGCATGGGAGGGCATTCCACAGAGTGAGTGCAGCCTGAAAAGAAGTCCTGTAACAACCATGAATGAGAACAAGTAATACTTGTGGATGAGATATATAATTATAATATATATATATACATAATATTAATATATATATATATGTATATATATATATATATATATGTTAATTTGGCTAATATGAATAGGTCCTGCTATTCGGTTCTCCTAGTTAATACAAAGTGGAACGTCAGCCATGGGGCTATACCAGTTAGCTTTGAAGTTCTTAGAGGTGTGAGTGATGAACGAGAGGCTTTCCTCCAGTTTAGTTGAGTCTGCCCATTAGACAAAGGCAACAGCGCCTCTAGTGGCCACACTATCACAGCGCATTTCAGAATGCTTACCTGGTCAGTTAATAAGCTATATATAATAGAGTATGGATTTTGAAATGGGTCATTTCCAACTACATTTTTTTTTTGTTGGCATGTGGCCTGGAAAAAGACATGCTAACAAAAGGGGATAATAGGCAAATATATTAATGACTATTTTTTAGAGATGAGCGGGGGATCTGAGTGCACCTGAACGCTGTTCGGGTGTTCACTGCCTGACTCGGATCCCCGTTCGAGGCCGAGCCGCAGCCTCCTGATGTCGGATTCTCGCGAGAGAATCCGACGTCAGGGCTCCTCTAGTGTAGGGCAGAGCGGTCTGCCCTACACAGATCAAACACTCAGCCGCCAGCGGCAGCTGTGTGTTTGCTATAGCAGCCAATGAGAGTCACACAGACTCTCATGGCTGCTGCACGGAGGGAGCCGGTTGGAGCTCACTCATGAGCTCCGTCTTCCGGCTCCCTCTGCGCGTTATACAGCAAAGCAGAGCGGACGGCGGCGGGAGCGGGGATTCAGGTAAGTTTTTTTTTTTATGTGTGTGTGTGCGTAAGGGGGCATTACTGGGGGGCATACTACTACGGGGGCCTGCTAAGGGGGGGCATACTACTACTGGGGGCCTGTTAATGGGGGGCATACTACTACTGGGGGCCTGTTAATGGGGGGCATACTACTACTGGGGGCCTGTTAATGGGGGGCATACTACAACTGGGGGCCTGCAAAGGGGGGTATACTACTACTGGGGGCCTGCTAAGGGGGGGCATACTACTACTGGGGGCCTGTTAATGGGGGGCATACTACTACTGGGGGCCTGCTAAGGGGAGCATACTACTACTGGGGGCCTGCTAAGGGGGGGCATACTACTACTGGGGGCCTGCTAAGGGGAGCATACTACTACTGGGGGCCTGCTAAGGGGGGCATACTACTACTGGGGGCCTGCTAAGGGGGGGGCATACTACTACTGGGGGCCTGCTAAGGGGAGCATACTACTACTGGGGGCCTGCTAAGGGGGGGAATACTACTACTGGGGGCCTGCTAAGGGGGGGCATACTACTACTGGGGGCCTGCTAAGGGGAGCATACTACTACTGGGGGCCTTCTAAGGGGGGGCATACTACTACTGGGGGCCTGTTAAGGGGAGCATACTACTACTGGGGGCCTTCTAAGGGGGGGCATACTACTACTGGGGGCCTGCTAAGGGGGGAATACTACTACTGGGGGCCTGCTAAGGGGGGCATACTACTACTGGGGGCCTGCTAAGGGGGGGCATACTACTACTGGGGGCCTGGTAAGGGGAGCATACTACTACTGGGGGCCTGCTAAGGGGGGGCATACCACTACTGGGGGCCTGCTAAGGGGAGCATACTACTACTGGGGGCCTGCTAAGGGGGGGCATACTACTACTGGGGGCCTGCTAATGGGGGGCATACCACTTCTGGGGGCCTTAATGGGGGCATACTACTTGGGGCATGTTAATGGGGGCACTACTACTGGGGCACTACTACTGGGGCACTACTACTGGGGGCACTGCTACTGGGGCACTAATACTGGAGGCCTGCTAATGGGGGCACTACTACTGGGGGGCATACTACTGGGGGCATGCTAATGGGGGCATACTACTACTGGGGGCACTGCATAGGAGGCACCACTACTGGGGGCATTGTGTAAGGGACACCACTGCTGGGGGCATTGTATAAGTGGCACTACTACTGTGGGCATTGTATAAGAGGCATTACTACTGTGGGCATTGTATAAGGGGCATTACTACTGTTTGCTTTGTGTATAAGGGTCACTACTGTGGGCATTGTGTAAAAGGGGCACTACTGTGGGCATTGTGTAAAAGGGGCACTACTGTGGGCATTGTGTAAAAGGGATACTACTGTGTGTCGTAACATAAATAAGAGACACTACTTTATGGTGTAATGTGAATCAGGGGCACAATGTGTGGTGTAATGTGAATAAGATTGTGCACTGTGACTCCTTGGGCCGTAGCACACTTTTTAAACAAGTACTGTGACTCTGCTGGCCGTACCCCACTGGGTGGGTGCACTACTTTTCATTTCTGCCACTGCTGTGTGGCAATGTGTCATAGATGCGCTTTATACTGTGGTGTCTGTGTCGTTGTGCCGCTGCTTTGTCACCTAGTAACCAGTCAGCTCACTGCAGCCTTTGGCCAATAATGTTGAAAACAATATTATAAGCTGTGAGGTGGTCTAAATTGACTGGAAATTGACTGGAAATTAATGTTATTGAGGTTAATAATACTCTAAGAAGAAAAAAAAGACCAATTTATGTGATTTTAGCTTTTTTTGTCAATTTTTGTAAAAAAAAATCCAAATCCAAATCCAAAGCCGGAGGACGAATGAGAACCATATCCAAATCCGGCAAAAATGGTCTGGCGCACATCCCTACTATTTTTGCCTTTTTCAAAAATAAAATCCCCTTCTTTAAATCCTGCTGCAAAAAAATCGCAAAAATTATGAGATTTTGACAAATTACTGTTCCCCAATATCTTCCCCCTTGGTAGCAGACAAGGGGGAGACGTACAACACCATTGGGGGGGGGTTGTTGGATGAGGGTCGCTCCGGGACCTCCTTCAGATTGCCCAGAGATGACATGTATTGATCGGCTTGCTGGGATGAGAGGGCTAATGGCTTACAGGAGAGAGCGGATAAGGGACAGACCTTATGAGAACACAGATAGTGAGCTGAACATCTGGAGCGTACCAATTGCATATGTCTGGGGGAGACTACAAGTGTTGGTCTCACTGTCTATCTATGGTGAATGCTATGTTTCATTATGTCCTAGACTTGTGTACTTTCCAGGACAACATGAACAGCAATATTTCTATACATTTGCCTTTTTACTTTTATCTACTGTATTGCATTGAAGTTAATTAGCACCTTTTCCTTTAAGCACTAAACTTAGAACAACTGCGAGGAAAACATGCAAATAATCCCTCCAGCATGTTGATAAATAGAGTATGTCGGCAGAGCGTTGACTTCTCTGCTGCTGTACGAGTAGGTAGCCAATGGCGGATGCGTCGCTCGGTTGGGTGCCAACACCTAATTACTTCTGTGCCTAATCAAGCCCTGCACTTGAGATGGAGCCAGGCGCTTATTAATGCTTGAACCCTATCTGCCGCTGGGGGATTGTGACTAAGAAGTGAGATATTGTGCCAAATGACATCTGCAATTTAATCAAATAGACGGATGAGACTGCTGGGGTTTATTCCTAACTAATTAAATATTAAGTCAACACGTCGCTTTGCTCTTACTGCAATAAAGGAGCACAAGTCAGTAGTCTGCTAAAATTAAATTATATTATATTTAGCATTTTCTTTTTTTAGCAATGGAGAAAAAGCGCCGAAAAAAATGTGACTGAGGTCTAGGAGCCGATGTATCGGTTTATCACCGCCTTGCCCGGTATATTCCTTTATATCGCCAGTATGTACCTGATAATGGGCGCAGGGACAAACACAGGATTTTTAAGGGGGGGTTTCTAGTATGTATATATATATATATATATTTATATACACACACATATATACTGTACACACACACATATATGTCACACGTACATTACACACACGTCATACACACAGTTAACATGCAGCAGCTGCAAGGAGACGGGACCAGGCACCATGTCGATAAGCCCCGCCCCCTCGTGGCAAAATGCCGCGATTCGCGAGTCAATTGGTAGTGGGTGGAGCCAAATGATGCAATTCTAATTATATTGCATCATATTGGCTCCGCCTCCTCCCCATTGACCCGCGAATTGCGACATTTTGCCATGAGGGTGCGGGATTAACATGGTGGTGCTAGCTCTCCCCTCTCTCAGGTAGGATTTCTGGGTACTCAGAAGTGAACCCCCCTGTGTGCGCTACTGAATGGGCGGCATCTACGGTATAGTGGCTGCAATGCTTAGTACATCTCGCCCATTATTCTTTGTGGTGGGCAATGGGTTTTCCTTCTTTCCTTCATGGTTTTGTCGAACTGTAGCGTGTTTCTCACTAACGGGGCTGACTCGCTATTTGTCGCACTGCGCATGCTGTGACGCTGAGCACGAATAACTCTGAGCACCTACAGGAGATTCAGAGTCACAGGCATCTCGCCCATGTCATGGCGGAGTAGGCGTAACTGGGCATGCAGAGGGGTATACGCCAGCCATTCAGAGGCGAATGTACGCAGAGATCCAGCGTACGGATCTTTGGCACCAGGTTTGCAGCCTCCGCAAAATGCATGTTGTCAGGGATGATGGCTGGTTTCACATGCGGATGCATAGGGGCGCTGCGGCGGTGACAACCGTGCCGCTAACTCTGCGCACCGGGGAAGATGCACATTTATGAATCGGCTCCAACGTGAGTAGTGTGGAGCTGATGTTATTCTATCCTTCTGATGTTCCCCAGATCCTAAGGGGACATTGGGCCTGATTCAGATCTGCTCGCTAGATGCGGCCGCTCGCTCCCAGCGTTTGCAAATTCAGCTAAGTGACGTCAAAGAAGGGGATCGCACGGCAAGGCATAAGCACGCCCACTATGTCTTGGCGAGCAATCGCTTTGTGTATGCAGATGCCCACCAGCCTATCTTAAGACGCCCACTTGCGCACATCATCTCCAGGAAGTGTACGCAACCATTGGTACATCGGGGTCCATCGGAACAAACCGCACCACTTGCGATAGACACTACCCCACCGCAAGCACCGTGAGCACTTCAGTGTATAATTCAACCAGGTGACGTGTACTATGACGCTGCCTGTTAATTATGCACGCCTCTGAAACGGCGTTAAGATGCTCAGGCACGCCTGCGTTCGCCAACTCCACTCCCCCGTTTCCAGTGCCCTGCCCCTGTCATCATCCACAAACGGCGTCTCCTGTCACTCATTTCACTGGGCTGTCTTTGCAGGGGGAGCGAGCGCATCCCGATCGCTCGTACTAGTTTGCGCACGCGCACTTCGAAATATACGCATGCACACATTAGCAAACATCGCCAGCGATGAGCGATCGCTTGCTAGCGAGCAGGTCTGAATCATGGACAATGTCTCATTGCTTGTACAGTTGTGTTGTGTTCCTGTGTAAAATGTATGTGTTCTGCCATTCTATGGGCGGGGTGCATCAACGCTAGAGAGCTTTTCGGAGCTTGGACCCGATTGGCAACGCCATCTATAGATGGAGCTAATAAATAGAAGTCTATGGACTTCTTTACGGAGACTTCCCCGGGAGGGAACCAATAGGATCACTCCCAGGGTTCCCCCGCGGCTCGCGGATGCGCAGAGGGACTCCTGGGACATGAACCCGGAGGCCCCCACATTGCTAATGACAGCTCTTATCGGGAGAGCAATCCTTTGCTTACATCATCGTGCATATGGCGTCACTAAGCGCAGGTATACGTGCGATGATTGGCGGGATGCATCGCGTCCAATATGTTACTGCCAGAGGCAGATGGGACCAAGCAGACTTTATTATACCCACGCCAGTGGCGTATCTATAATGGGTGCAGTGTGTGCGGGGCACACGGGCCCCCTGGTCCAGGGGGGCCCCACACCGCACACCCTGCACCCATATTATTTTAAACTTACCTGTCTGTGGTCCCACATCGGGTGTCTGCGCTGCTCAGAACACCGGAAAATGGCCGCCTCGGCCATTTTCCGGCGTTCTGCACATGCGCAGTAGACTCCGGGCACACTCTAATGCCCGGTGTCTACTAAGGCTCCGGTGGCTGGCTAGCTGCGTCAGTCGGCTGCCGGCCACCGGGGAGAGAGGAGGGGCCCCGCACGAGGAGTGCACACGCGCCCCCTCCTCTCTTAAAATGCTCCTGACCCACGCATTACGCTGCGCCTGCTCAGGATGGGAGAGGTGCGTCTTTTCTCCCATGTAGGACAATATGAACTTAGGGCCTGATTCAGAGCCGAACGCGCTGACCAGAGCGCTCGCTCTGAATCAGTGCCCTCCTCCATGAAAATGGAGCAGACTCCTGGCCGCTCGCAAAGCTGTGGGTGACCACCCACAGCATATGCGAGCGTCCATGATGATGGTTGCGATGGTCTTGACCATCGCGACCATCGGGCTTGCGACGGAGACCCTGCGGTAGGTTCTCGCTTCCGCAAGCCCTGGATAAAGCCAAAATCACTCCCACTGACATCACTAGTGATGTCAGTGGGGCCGGCTTCAGACGGTAGGCGTTCCCATGGGAACGCCTCCGTCTGGCAGGCACGCCCCTGGCACACCCACCAAAGGGGGCCTGCTGTCAATCAACATCGACAGCACGCCCCCTTTGGTGCGAGACCCGGAGCGATGGAGAGCCCGTCGCTCACCGGGTCTCGCGCATGCGCACGACGGAGCTCCCTCCGTCGTGCGCATGCGCAGTGGGGGAACATCAACCTGCTTGCGAGCGTCCTGCGCTCGCGAGCGGGTCTGAATGACCCCCTTAGCTCACATGCCAATGCCCTATGTTGACTCAGCTGACTGAGATGCTTATGATGCTGGAACGCCCGTACCTGTGTGTGCCTGCCTCCGCAGCAGGTACCATTGCTAAATATCGGTCAGCAAAATGGGCTAGCACGCATCTGTGCATCAGGTCCTCGATACTAATGTACGGTGGAAGCTTAGCAGCGGGGTTTATTGGAGTTAGCAACCCCTCTGATGGATAGGGTGAAGAGACTGCCATCCCTATTGCCGCCATATGGCCCCTCACCCTTTAATAAACTCTGCCATTAAACTGCAGAAGTAGCTGCGTTACTCACCTCTCGGCCAGTCTACGCATTCATGACCCGAGGTCACGCATGGGCACAGCCGCCCTCTTCGTATCCCCGTAACTCTTTCCCATAGGAGGGAGCGGGGATACGGGAACAAGCGCCGTCTGAAGATGGCGCTTGTTCTCAGAAGCAAACTCCCAAAACTTTCAGTTTTGGGAGTTTGCTGAATATCAGGGGGTCCTGTGCGACCCCTAATGATGAATGGCCCGGTAACTACAATATGCTGAAACTAGCGTTTCCGCATGGCTACCGGGCCAATTATCATGTGATGAATAGGCCCCTCAGTTCCTGAACCTCACATTAACTATGACGTCATGCATACTCACCTACTCTCCCGGGACTGCCGGGAGCCTCCCGGAAATCACGTGCCACTCTCGGCACCCTGCAAGAGTAAGCAAGTCCCCCGGAATGGTCGACACACCCGCACGTGAAAGTGGGTGGTACGAGGGGCCATGACGTGATTTGCGCTGAATCGCTTCATTGTAGCCCTGCCCCCTGCTTTATAATGCCGGTAATATCAGCATTATATATCAGCATGCCCCCGCTCCCCCACCCTCCCTTCTGCACCGACCGGAGGGGGCTGCCAAAATGTCAGTAAGTATGCGTAATGTCCTGGGCCAAAATGTATTTTCCATAACATAAGTTTTATTTTAAAGGCCCTTTTGAGTGCCTTCTTTTCTATATACTATATATATGTTTATATACTGTATAATATATGATTATATAATATACATATAATTGTTTTTCTGTAGCTCCTCCCCCAGTAGCTCCACCCACAGTTCCTGAACCTATTTTTCCAGAAAACTAGCCCTGACCTTACTGTATTAACCTGGACTCTGGCCCTGATTCAGAGCCAACGCTCTGACCAGAGCGCTCGCTCTGAATCAAGGCCCACCTCCATAATTATGGAGCGTCCTCCTGGACGCTCGTATAGCTGTGGGTCACCACCCACAGCCTATACGAGCGTGCAGGATGATGGTCGCGATGGTCTTGACCATCGCGACCATCACCAGTGCGAGCAGAAGCCTGCGGTTGAGTTTCTCAACCGCAAGGCCAGGAGTGATTTTGGCTCTATCAGAGCCAAAATCACTCCCACTGACATCACTAGTGATGTCAGTGGGGCCGGCTTCAGACGGTAGGCGTTCCCTTGGGAACGCCCCCGTCTGGGAGGCACGCCCCCAGCACGCCCACCAAAGGGGGCGTGCTGTCAATCAACATCGACAGCACGCCCCCTTTGATCAGACACAACGAGCAAAGGAAAGTCCTTCGCTCGTCGCGTCTCGCGCATGCGCAACATCGACCCACTTGCGAGCGGACAGCCGCTCGCGAGTGGGTCTGAATCAGGCCCTCTATTCATTGATTATTACCAGTTATGTATATTGCGCGCAGATATTCCGCAGCGCTTTACAGATAATATTCAGCCATCCCCCAGTGGAGCTTACAATCTATATTCCCTACAACATGTACACGCAGGTGTGGCACCCCCAAGCTGCGGGAGTACTGCTTTGTCGGATCCCTGGTGTTAAAATGACACTGTCTTGTGAGAAGTGATGGTCATGATGTATTGTATACACCTTGTTACTGTTTATATTGAATGCTTGTACTTTGCCTGGTATTAACCTGCCTTATTGGCTGTAAGAGCATTATGCCCTATTTCCCAAAGGGTAATGGAATATTCCCCATGGCTCACGCTGTTGCCGTGGGGGGGACATGAGGCAGGACTTCCCCACAGAACTGTAGGGGGAAGCCCTGTATGTTGAGATAGGGCTGGCTGACTGCTATAGAGGCTATGAGCCGCGGCACGCGACTCCGGCGGGAGAAGAACCGGCGCGTGTGGGAGCCCCGGATGGAGGACATAAAAGAGGCTGCCCAACGGACTGCTGAGTGAGCCCTGAGGTGATCGTGTGAGAGCGGGACCTGCGTACTTACCGCTCAGCTCCCACAGGCGAACGAGGGAAACAGCGGACGCTGGTCGTGAAGGAGGCTGGGCTGTGTCAGACTGTAACCTCCCCCTTGTGGCTGGAAAGCCCGATGCGGGCTGGGGAGAAAGGCGGGCTTGCCTAACTCTGGAGGCGGGCTGCTGGCGGTGACGAGGTCCGGAGGCGGAGGAGGAAGGAGGAGCAGACGAGCAGGGACCAACCTTGGTTGGAGGAGTAACTCCCATCACCAGCTGAGAACTCATACAGGAGGTCTGTAAATACAGTAAGCACCACCTCCGCATTACTGTGTCACTCTGTAATCAGCATTGCAAACATAACTCTTAGCTAGCTACACAAGTCTAGAGATTCAACATCTCCCCACACCATTACATCGGTGCCTATTATTTCTAAATAAAGCTGCAGCAGGACAGTAGGGAGACTAAATTATAGTAGCATAATCAGATACATAGTAGCCAAGCCTGCTTAAGCGACCATTACAAGTGAGTTATAGGGCTCTATTTACTACAATCCGCATATTGAATGCGGATTGTAGTGTGATATTACCAAGTGAATTCGCATTGCGAATTCAGGCAATATCACAGGGATTTACTATAAATCCCTTGCAGGGACAGAGCTTGCGATAAAGCTCTGTCCCTGCGGATCCCATCCGCACTCTAGTCGCGGTATTTTCGGAAAAAATACCGCGACTAAGAGCCCGCGCATGCGCCGACCGACCACCGCTACTACCCCTCCGACGCTAAGCCCCGCCCCCAGCGATCGCGGACCCCCGCGACCCCCCCCCCCCTCCCTTCATTACACTTACCTGCACCTCCTGGCCTCCGGTGATCTTCTCCGGGCTTCCCGATCAGGTGATCTCCCATACTGCACTGGGGCCCGATCACCTGATGACCGGGCAGCAGTGCACTGTGGGAGACCAGCTGACCGGAGAGGAGTCATCACCGGAGGCCCGATCACCGGTCCCTGGATTCAGGTAAGGAAAAAAAAAAATCTTTCATGTTTTTTTTCTTTTTTTTACAGCAATCAGCTTGCGGTCTGCTTAGACCACACAGCTGATTACTGGTACCGGCTCCCGCCTCTGCTCTCCCCGTTAGAGCAGAGTGGGAGCCCGGTAACCGGGGAAGACCCTGGATAACGCCACCTCCAGGTGGCGTTATTATCACAGGGCTTCCCCCGGTATTTTTTTTACAATTTATTTTTAGTAACTATGGTCAGATCACATTTCCCATTACAATTATGGGAAATGCGATCTGCTTTACTAAAAATAAGTGATACTGGGGGTTGGAGTAGAATTTTACTAATTCTACTCCAATTGCCCTGTAATAACTACAGGTGAAACTAAAATAATGTGAAAAGGGTGTGAAAACACAAAACAGCCTTTATCACTTTATTTTAGTAAAAATAATGTTAATAAATAGAGCCCTTAGACTGACAGCAGCACTCTCCACCCGGCAGCACTAGCTTCAGTCTTTGCACCCTGGATTACAAACAGCATTGATTAAAAAGCTGGTAGGGGCTTGTTCAAACACTCTAAAACTGTTAAATACTGCACTAAGAGATATTGCAGAGCCCCCTATTAAAGTCATCAGCTCAGGATCAGGATAATACAACACAGTTTCATCAGGCTCTTTATTTGCATGAAAAAGCCACAGGGAGAACATTAGGATATCTGCAGCAGCAACTGTGCACCACCGGTATTGTTAGCTGATCAGCCATTTATAAAGTACTTTTTAAATACTTTGTTATCGTTGATTTACTTGAATTAACACGTTTATTGCATGTGAGTTGCCAATTGTCCACTGCACTGAGTTAACCAGCTTACTTTGCAGGGGAGCGGCCGTGGAGGCTTCCTGTTTCCAGTTAAATAAATTATTCGTGGACCTGTGTCCTTTTACTGTAGTGAACAAATTGTTATTTGCATGTAAATGTGTGAAATATACAAAGCAAGCGTTTATTACTAATGTTTTTGCATAATCTTATCTAACCCTGTTATTGCAATAAACGGTAATACTGTTTGGCACCAATTGGTTGATATTTTGTGCTGAGAAACTTGCGGTTAACCTGCCAAGAAAGGAGACGTCTGAAGAATCATACTGGTTTGGGATCCTCCTGGTTGTCCTAGAAAACCACCCAGTGAGCATTGTCACAATAGCAGTAAAGTAGGGGTGTTACACAGGCATGGGGAGAACATACAAACTCCACACATCAGGGGCGTTTCAAGAGAGGAGGGGGCCCATGTGCAGACTCAATGTGGGCAGCAGATTTTGGCTTAGTGCCAGAATCTATGGCGCATCCGCGAGTCATGGGGAAAATGGCTGCCACCATTTTCCCAGTGATCTTTTCTGCTCCGCAGTGCCGGCTCGGCGCTGCACGGCAGCACTACGGATAGGTAAGTATAGAACTCTATGGAAGGTTGTGTGGTGTGGGCCCCCCTGGACCCAGGGGTCTGTGTGCACCGCACACCCTGCATCCAATATAGATACGCCTCTACCACACAGTAAGGGCCATGGTGGGAATCAAACTCAAGACCTCAGTGCTGTGAAGCAGTAATGCTGACCATCACACCATCCGTGCTGCCCAGTGTAATGGTTAGTGTAATGTAATTGATTTAAAAAGACTGCTTGATGTGATCTAATGACCTGAGCCCAGGTAAATTTAGACCAATAGTCAATGTCAGATCCGGTTGAGCCGGTGTCTGCTCACAATGTAGATCAGATTGGTTTGTGAACAGCCCGGGGCAAATCTCCTGCAGTACTGAGCCCATTCCAGAACTACAGAGGCCACAGACATGTCTTAGTGACAATACCCTGCTTATTAGAGACTTGTGCTCCATTGTGTTCTCAGGTCTCCAGGAAGCAGCAGCAATCCTCCAGGCCCGGCTGCCATTGCTGTGACAACCAGTTTGTTGACATGAGGAGATTGCCCAGGTCCTGTAGCTGCGCCCGTCCCTGCTCCTGTCCTGATAACGCTGCTGCACAGAAAGGGGAGGAGGGAGGTAAATATTGATATAAATCATTGCATTGACTCGCCAGCAGATTAGTTATTATATAGTACAATGAGAGCTCCTGGCAGGAAGCCGCAGTGCCCAGGTGACTGGAGAACTGTAATTGGACCCTATGTAACATAGGATTTGGGCTGCAGTCACCATATTCTCTCACTGATGCTTTACAGATTGCAGCATATTTGGTCATTTCCACTGTATCGCCAATCTCTGGGGTGAGACGTGTTATTACGCCTGTGTACTAACAGGGGCAATATGTCCAGCAATAAGTATATACCGCAGCCATTGGTGTCAGATACACGGTTCTCAGGAGCCTACTAAAGACCAGTAAGATGGAGGACATAACCGGCTTGTTAGGGAATATTGAGTATATTATTTATTTACTAATAAGTCGCACTCGCCGCACGAAAAAGCCGATGGCGTCTTAAATCTTCTCTTCCTTGTTTATATCTTTCTTAACCCGCTGCTCCTGATGGGGACTTAGGGGGAATGTATCGAACATTCTAAAGAGGACAATTAGAGACGTTGCCCACAGCAACCAAACAGATTCTCGCTATCAGTTACCATAGTACAGTCTATAAAATGATAATTAGAACCTGATAACTGTGAGCAACATCTCCCCTCAGTGCCTTATGGTGGTCATATAACTGTGCATTCAGTCAGGGCAAACATCATCTGTACAGAGAGTGTCAGGGGGCCTGGCAGCTTATATGGGTGGCACTGTGTAGTGCTTCTATGGCCTGACAGCTTATATGGGTGGCACTGTGCAGTGCTTCTATGGCCTGGCAGCTTATATGGGTGGCACTGTGCAGTGCTTCTATGGCCTGGCAGCTTATATGGGTGGTACTGTGCAGTGCTTCTATGGCCTGGCAGCTTATATGGGTGGTACTGTGCAGTGCTTCTATGGCCTGGCAGCTTATATGGGTGGCACTGTGCAGTGCATCTGTGGCCTGGCAGCTTATATGGGTGGTACTGTGCAGTGCTTCTATGGCCTGGCAGCTTATATGTGTGGCACTGTACAGTGCATCTGTGGCCTGGCAGCTTATATGGGTGGCACTGTGCAGTGCATCTGTGGCCTGGCAGCTTATATGGGTGGTACTGTGCAGTGCTTCTATGGCCTGGCAGCTTATATGTGTGGCACTGTACAGTGCTTCTATGGCCTGGCAGCTTATATGGGTGGCACTGTGCAGTGCATCTGTGGCCTGGCAGCTTATATGGGTGGTACTGTGCAGTGCTTCTATGGCCTGGCAGCTTATATGTGTGGCACTGTACAGTGCATCTGTGGCCTGGCAGCTTATATGGGTGGCACTGTGCAGTGCATCTGTGGCCTGGCAGCTTATATGGGTGGCATTGTGCAGTGCTACTGTGGCCTGGCAGCTTACCGTATATGGGTGGCACTGTGTAGTGCTTCTGTGGCCTGGCAGCTTATATGGGTGGCACTGTGCAGTGCTTCTATGGCCTGGCAGCTTATATGGGTGGCACTGTGCAGTGCTACTGTGGCCTGGCAGCTTACTGTATATGGGTGGCACTGTGTAGTGCTTCTGCGGCCTGGCAGCTTACCGTATATGGGTGCACTGTGCAGCGCTTCTGCGGCCTGGCAGCTTACCGTATATGGATGGCACTGTGCAGTGCTTCTGTGGCCTGGCAGCTTACCGTATATGGGTGGCACTGTGCACTCCTTCTGTGGCCTGGCAGCTTACCGTATATGGGTGCACTGTGTAGTGCTTCTGTGGCCTGGCAGCTTACCGTATATGGGTGGCACTGTGCAGTGCTTCTGTGGCCTGGCAGCTTACCGTATATGGGCGGCACTGTGCAGTGCTTCTGTGGCCTGGCAGCTTACCGTATATGGGTGGCACTGTGCACTCCTTCTGTGGCCTGGCAGCTTACCGTATATGGGTGCACTGTGTAGTGCTTCTGCGGCCTGGCAGCTTACCGTATATGGGTGCACTGTAGTGCTTCTGTGGCCTGGCAGCTTACCGTATATGGGCGGCACTGTGCAGTGCTTCTGTGGCCTGGCAGCTTACCATATATGGGCGGCACTGTGCAGTGCTTCTGTGGCCTGGCAGCTTACCATATATGGGCGGCACTGTGCAGTGCTTCTGTGGCCTGGCAGCTTACCATATATGGGTGCACTGTGCAGCGCTTCTGTGGCCTGGCAGCTTACCGTATATGGGTGGCACTGTGCAGTGCTTCTGTGGCCTGGCAGCTTACCGTATATGGGTGCACTGTGTAGTGCTTCTGTGGCCTGGCAGCTTACCGTATATGGGTGCACTGTGCAGCGCTTCTGTGGCCTGGCAGCTTACCGTATATGGGTGGCACTGTGCAGTGCTTCTGTGGCCTGGCAGCTTACCGTATATGGGTGCACTGTGTAGTGCTTCTGTGGCCTGGCAGCTTACCGTATATGGGTGGCACTGTGCACTCCTTCTGTGGCCACGCAATGTGTTGCTGTGAAAGAGAAGCAGACAGGGGTGGCTTCCCTGATATGTATAAAACACAATGGATTTGCAGGACTCTCTGTCTGCCTCTCGGACGTCTGACCTCTCAGTGTAGTGGGAAAAGGGGGAGAACCCTGATTCCCCCGCAGTGGTTACAGTACTGCAATACAGGCAGCTGAGCGCAGTTCTGGTATAACCAAGTGTGGGAGCACTGCTGGTATAGACAGGGAGCACTGCTGGTATAGATAGGGAACACTGCTGGTATAGACAGGGAGCACTGCTGGTATAGACAGGGAGCACTGCTGGTATAGACAGGGAGCACTGCTGGTATAGATAGGGAACACTGCTGGTATAGACAGGGAGCACTGCTGGTATAGACAGGGAGCACTGCTGGTATAGACAGGGAGCACTGCCGGTATAGATAGGGAGCACTGCCGGTATAGATAGGGAGCACTGCTGGTGTAGACAGGGAGCACTGCTGGTGTAGATAGGGAACACTGCTGGTGTAGATAGGGAACACTGCTGGTATAGACAGGGGGCACTGTTGGTATAGACAGGGAGCACTGCTGGTATAGATAGGGAGCACTGCTGGTATAGATATGGAGCACTGCTGGTATAGACAGGGAGCACTGCTGGTATAGACAGGGAGCACTGCTGGTATAGACAGGGAACACTGCTGGTATAGACAGGGGGCACTGTTGGTATAGACAGGGAGCACTGCTGGTATAGATAGGGAGCACTGC
The DNA here is from genome assembly GCA_031769625.1 of Taudactylus pleione. NCBI lineage: Eukaryota > Metazoa > Chordata > Amphibia > Anura > Myobatrachidae > Taudactylus > Taudactylus pleione. The sequence goes on from JAUIMM010000633.1 coordinate 3,240,585, forward strand.
TGGTATAGATAGGGAGCACTGCTGGTATAGACAGGGAGCACTGCTGGTATAGACAGGGAGCACTGCTGTTATAGACAGGGAGCACTGCTGTTATAGACAGGGAGCACTGCTGGTATAGACAGGGAGCACTGCTGGTATAGACAGGGAGACACTGCTGGTATAGACAGGAAGCACTTCTGGTATAGACAGGACACACTTCTGGTATAGACAGGACGCACTGCTGGTATAGACAGGGAGCACTGCTGGTATAGACAGGGAGCACTGCTGGTATAGACAGGACGCACTGCTGGTATAGACAGGGAGCACTGCTGGTATAGACAGGGAGCACTGCTGGTATAGACAGGGAGCACTGCTGGTATAGACAGGGAGACACTGCTGGTATAGACAGGGAGCACTGCTGGTATAGACAGGACGCACTTCTGGTATAGACAGGACACACTTCTGGTATAGACAGGACGCACTGCTGGTATTGACAGGGAGCACTTCTGGTATAGATAGGGGGCACTTCTGGTATAGACAGGACGCACTGCTGGTATAGACAGGGAGCACTGTTGGTATAGGCAGGGAGCACTGCTGGTATAGACAGGGAGCACTGCCGGTATAGACAGGGAGCACTGCAGACAGGGAGCACTTCTGGTATAGATAGGGAGCACTTCTGGTATAGATAGGGAGCACTGCTGGTATAAATAGGGAGCACTGCTGGTATAGACAGGGAGCACTGCTAAAGGAACTAATGGTGTAATCCATTGTGATAGCACTGGTGATAATCAGGGTTGGTGCTACCACTAGGCGGTGTTGATGGTGGCCTTGGCACGGGGAAGCACTACTTGCACTGCGGCAATACCTGCTCTGTTATGGGCATCTAGGGATGGTGAAAACAGATGAAGATAATGGAAAAAAACATTTTCTCTGCATAAATATGTTTTCAGTGTTCAAGGGTTTTTCATACCAGTAATCTCACCGGTCAAACACAGTACAGCGACCCTCAGGTCAGACTCTCGGTACCAGCCGAACAAAGATACCAAGTCTGACGTTCTGCTGAATGTATATTTCTGCCATACTGAAATAAAGTCCACATTTGCTTAAATAAAGAGAAACATTTTTTTTTATCATAACATTGAATTGTTTGGTTCTTATAACAACTTGCACATGACAGATAGTTATGTGACGTTCCCCCTTTTCTCCAGCAGATGGCGCTGGCAGATACAGGAATGTCCTCTCCCCAGGTTGAATACCCTGCAGTTATTAAAGACACGGGAGATTTCCCAGAGGTAAAACACTTCCTATAATTATATTGTACATTATATTTTTTATTAAGAAATTGAAAAGTAGCTGATTCCTGATATCCTTTTAAAAACATGTTGAATTACAATTTGTGTGTGTGTGTTTAGATAATTTACTATCAATTCCAAAAAAAACCATAAACTGTCTATCATTTACCCCATTATGGCCCTCATTCAGAGGCAGTCGGAGGATGCAAGCGGTCGCTCAGAAACTGGGCGGCTGCTTGCATCCTGACTGACCGCCTCTGTTTCGGTCGTTAGGCTGTGGGTTTACACCCACAGCTCTAACGACCGCTAGGGTGATGGTCGCGATGGTCATAGACCATCACGACCATCGGGATCACGACGAGACCCTAGGGTAGGGTCTCACTTGTCGTAAGCCCCGGAGAGCTTCTGGCTCTGTCAGAGCCGGAAGCTCTCCACTGACATCTCCCCCAAATGGCAGGCGTTCCCATGGGAACGCCTCCATTTGGGCTGCCCCCCCCCCGGCCCGCCTTCCAAACGGGGCGAGCTGTCAATCAACATCGACAGCTCGCCCCCTTTGGAAAGAGACGGTCGTAGCGGGTCTCACGCATGCGCACGAAGGAGCCGGCTCCCTCGTGCGCATGCACACTGGACAAACCTCGAGGCGTCCGTGCGGTCGTAGACTGTTCGGCCGCCTCTGAATGAAGCCCTATGTCTGTAATAATTACCCATGTACTCCCCCTTCTGCACTGTGGGCCTGATACATCACTGATCGCATTACTGGGGGCACTGTATAAGGGGCACTACTGGGGGCACTGCATAATGGGCACTACTGGGGGCACTGCATAATGGGTACTAAAACAGGGGCCATTGCATAATGGGCACTAAAACAGGGGCCATTGCATAAAGGGCACAAATACTGGGGGCACTGCATAAGGGGCACTACTGGGGGCACTGTATATTGGGCACTGCATAAGGGGCACTACTGAGGCACTGTATAAGGGGCACTGTATATTGGGCACTACTGGGGGCACTATATATTTGGCACTGCATAATGGGCACTAAAACAGGGGCCATTGCATAAGGGGCACAAATACTGGAGTCACTGTATAAGGGGCACTACTGGGGGCACTATATATTGAGCACTGCATAAGGGGCACTACTGGGGGCGCTGTATAAGAGGCACTACTGGGGCACTATATATTTTGCACTGCATAAGGGGCACTACTGGGGGCACTGCTTAAGAGACAATGGGGGCACTGAATAATGGGCACTACAACAGGGGGCATTGCATAAGGGGCACAAATACTGGAGTCACTGTATAAGGGGCATTACTGGGGGCACTGTATATTGGGCACTACTGGGGGCACTATATATTGGGAACTGCATAAGGGGCACTACTGAGGGTGCTGTATAAGAGGCACTACTGGGGCACTATATAATTGCCACTGCATAAGGGGCTCTACTGGGGGCACTGCTTAAGAGACATTAATGGGGGCACTGAATAATGGGCACTACAACAGGGGGCATTGCATAAGGGGCACTACTACAGGGGGCACTGTACACTACAACAGGGGGCATTGCATAAGGGGCACTACTACTTGGGGCATTGCCCCTGAATAAGGGGCACTGCTACCTGGGACATTGCATAAGGGGCACTACTTCTGGGGGCATTGCATAACGGGCACTACTTCTGGGGGCATTAAGGTTCAATATGGGATGTAAAGGAATGATACCAGAGTGAGGAGAAACGGTGGTATGTCATGTTGGCACGCCCCCATTTTTCAGTGTCCATGCCCCCTTGTGACATGTGGCCATGCCCAGTTTTTCAACACGCACACATACATGGGGTGGGGCTCCATTTTTCATCTTGCCCTGGCTGGGCTCCAAATGCCATAATTACGCCACTGTGAGTGACAGAACATCAGCTACTGGGGATGGTGATGGGGGAGTGGTCGGAGATATGTAGACGTGCGTGTCCGTGTGATCGCCGTTGCATTAGTGCACATAATTTATACAATGCGATGGCGTACGCAGCTTTCTGTACTCACTGAGACAGGTCAGAGCTGCTATAATTGGTCCAATGTTACTGATGTGTGCGCAGGACTGCGAGGTATTACGGATGTGAGGTGGCGGTAGTGGGCTAAGCAGTTACAGTCATTAGCTTATTTTCGCAGCAGAACTGCGTGCGTAATCGAAGCTGGCATCGCAATAGCGATCCATACTGAATCAGGCCCTATATTTTTATTATTATTATTATTACATTTTATTTATAGGGCGCCACAAGTGGTCCGCAGGGCCGAACATACAGTATATTTTTATTACATACCTTCAGCTAGAAGTCAAATGTTTACCATATAGCAGAGCTGGATTAAGACGCCATGGGGCCCTATGCAAGATACCAGTGTAAGGTCTCACTAGACAGATCCACCCTTACCACCAGGGCCGGAACAGGGTTCTATGCTGCCCTGTGCTGGCACTGCCCCATAACATGTGACTCTAGGAAGAACTGCCCGGAGCGTCCATCTCTCTGCAGCTCACTGTCCGGAGCGTCCATCTCTCTGCAGCTCACTGTCCGGAGCGTCCATCTCTCTGCAGCTCACTGTCCGAAGCGTCCATCTCTCTGCAGCTCACTGTCCGGAGCGTCCATGTCTCTGCAGCTCACTGCCCGGAGCGTCCATCTCTCTGCAGCTCACTGTTCTGAGCGCCCATCTCTCTGCAGCTCACTGTGCGGAGCGTCCGTCTCTCTGCAGCTCACTGTTCTGAGCGCCCATCTCTCTGCAGCTCACTGTGCGGAGCGTCCATCTCTCTGCAGCTCACTGTCCGGACCGTCCATCTCTCTGCAGCTCACTGTCCGGAGCGTCCATCTCTCTGCAGCTCACTGTCCGGAGCGTCCATCTCTCTGCAGCTCACTGTCCGGAGCATCCATCTCTCTACAGCTCACTGTCCTGAGCATCCATCTCTCTGCAGCTCACTGTCCGGAGCGTCCATCTCTCTGCAGCTCACTGTCCGGAGCGTCCATCTCTCTGCAGCTCACTGTCCGGAGCGTCCATCTCTCTGCAGCTCACTGTCCGGAGCGTCCATCTCTCTGCAGCTCACTGTCCGGAGCGTCCATCTCTCTGCAGCTCACTGTCCGGAGCGTCCATCTCTCTGCAGCTCACTGTCCGGAGCGTCCATCTCTCTGCAGCTCACTGTCCGGAGCGTCCATCTCTCTGCAGCTCACTGTCCGGAGCGTCCATCTCTCTGCAGCTCACTGTCCGGAGCGTCCATCTCTCTGCAGCTCACTGTCCGGAGCGTCCATCTGTCTGCAGCTCACTGTCCGGAGCGTCCATCTCTCTGCAGCTCACTGTCCGGAGCGTCCTGCTCTCTGCAGCTCACTGTCTGGAGCGTCCATCTTTCTGCAGCTCACTGTCTGGAGCGTCCATCTCTCTGCAGCTCACTGTGCGGAGCTTCCATCTCTCTGCAGCTCACTGTGCGGAGCTTCCATCTCTCTGCAGCTCACTGTCCGGAGCGTCCATCTCTCTGCAGCTCACTGTGTGGAGCTTCCATCTCTCTGCAGCTCACTGTGTGGAGCTTCCATCTCTCTGCAGCTCACTGTGCGGAGCTTCCATCTCTCTGCAGCTCACTGTGCGGAGCTTCCATCTCTCTGCAGCTCACTGTGCGGAGCTTCCATCTCTCTGCAGCTCACTGTGCGGAGCTTCCATCTCTCTGCAGCTCACTGTCCGGACCGTCCATCTCTCTGCAGCTCACTGTCCGGACCGTCCATCTCTCTGCAGCTCACTGTCCGGAGCGTCCATCTCTCTGCAGCTCACTGTCCGGAGCGTCCATCTCTCTGCAGCTCACTGTCAGGAGCGTCCATCTCTCTGCAGCTCATTGTCCGGAGCGCCCATCTCTCTGCAGCTCACTGTCCGGAGCGTCCATCTCTCTGCAGCTCACTGTCCGGAGCGTCCATCTCTCTGCAGCTCACTGTCCGGAGCGTCCATCTCTCTGCAGCTCACTGTCCGGAGCGTCCATCTCTCTGCAGCTAACTGTCTGGAGCGTCCATCTCTCTGCAGCTCACTGTCCGGAGCGTCCATCTCTCTGCAGCTCACTGTCCGATGCATCCATCTCTCTGCAGCTCACTGTCCGGAGCGTCCATCTCTCTGCAGCTCACTGTCCGGAGCGTCCATCTGTCTGCAGCTCACTGTCCGGAGCGTCCATCTGTCTGCAGCTCACTGTCCGGAGCGTCCATCTCTCTGCAGCTCACTGTCCGGAGCGTCCATCTCTCTGCAGCTCACTGTGCGGAGAGTCCATCTCTCTGCAGCTCATTGTCTGGAGCGTCCTGCTCTCTGCAGCTCACTGTCCGGAGCGTCCATCTCTCTGCAGCTCACTGTCCGGAGCGCCCATCTCTCTGCAGCTCACTGTGTCAGCGCCCATCTCTCTGCAGCTCACTGTCCGGAGCGTCCATCTCTCTGCAGCTCACTGTCCGGAGCGCCCATCTCTCTGCAGCTCACTGTCCGGAGCGTCCATCTCTCTGCAGCTCACTGTGCGGAGCGTCCATCTCTCTGCAGCTCACTGTCCGGGGCGTCCATCTCTCTGCAGCTCACTGTCCGGAGCGTCCATCTCTCTGCAGCTCACTGTCCGGAGCGTCCATCTCTCTGCAGCTCACTGTCCGGAGCGTCCATCTCTCTGCAGCTCACTGTGTCAGCGCCCATCTCTCTGCAGCTCACTGTCCGGAGCGTCCATCTCTCTGCAGCTCACTGTGTCAGCGCCCATCTCTCTGCAGCTCACTGTCCGGAGCGTCCATCTCTCTGCAGCTCACTGTGTCAGCGCCCATCTCTCTGCAGCTCACTGTCCGGAGCGTCCATCTCTCTGCAGCTCACTGTCTGGAGCGTCCATCTCTCTGCAGCTCACTGTCCGGAGCGTCCATCTCTCTGCAGCTCACTGTGCGGACCGTCCATCTCTCTGCAGCTCACTGTCAGGAGCGTCCATCTCTCTGCAGCTCATTGTCCGGAGCGCCCATCTCTCTGCAGCTCACTGTCCGGAGCGTCCATCTCTCTGCAGCTCACTGTCCGGAGCGTCCATCTCTCTGCAGCTCACTGTCCGGAGCGTCCATCTCTCTGCAGCTCACTGTCCGGAGCGTCCATCTCTCTGCAGCTAACTGTCCGGAGCGTCCATCTCTCTGCAGCTCACTGTCCGGAGCGTCCATCTCTCTGCAGCTCACTGTCCGGAGCGTCCATCTCTCTGCAGCTCACTGTCCGGAGCGTCCATCTCTCTGCAGCTCACTGTCCGGAGCGTCCATCTGTCTGCAGCTCACTGTCCGGAGCGTCCATCTGTCTGCAGCTCACTGTCCGGAGCGTCCATCTCTCTGCAGCTCACTGTCCGGAGCGTCCATCTCTCTGCAGCTCACTGTGCGGAGAGTCCATCTCTCTGCAGCTCACTGTCTGGAGCGTCCTGCTCTCTGCAGCTCACTGTCCGGAGCGTCCATCTCTCTGCAGCTCACTGTCCGGAGCGCCCATCTCTCTGCAGCTCACTGTGTCAGCGCCCATCTCTCTGCAGCTCACTGTCCGGAGCGTCCATCTCTCTGCAGCTCACTGTCCGGAGCGCCCATCTCTCTGCAGCTCACTGTCCGGAGCGTCCATCTCTCTGCAGCTCACTGTGCGGAGCGTCCATCTCTCTGCAGCTCACTGTCCGGAGCGTCCATCTCTCTGCAGCTCACTGTCCGGAGCGTCCATCTCTCTGCAGCTCACTGTCCGGAGCGTCCATCTCTCTGCAGCTCACTGTCCGGAGCGTCCATCTCTCTGCAGCTCACTGTGTCAGCGCCCATCTCTCTGCAGCTCACTGTCCGGAGCGTCCATCTCTCTGCAGCTCACTGTCTGGAGCGTCCATCTCTCTGCAGCTCACTGTCCGGAGCGTCCATCTCTCTGCAGCTCACTGTGCGGAGCGTCCATCTCTCTGCAGCTCACTGTCCGGAGCGTCCATCTCTCTGCAGCTCACTGTCCGGAGAGTCCATCTGTCTGCAGCTCACTGTCCGGAGCGTCCTACTCTCTGCAGCAGTGCTACCGGCGGCATGTCCCTTTGCATTCGCCCTGCAAGCAATGGTGCCATCCTCGGGCCCTGCTCCCTGTGCGATGGCACCGTGCACACACCCTAGTTACGGCCCTGCATGCCCCTATATAATCTGTATTTACTTTGGGGAAAGTTAGATTTTAATCTATGCAAATTAGCAACTACAGTATATATTTTTAGTGCAAATAGTGTTTTATTGATTTTCATAACAAAGAAAAACTATACAAAAGCCGTATATAAATCTTATACATATAACAATACATAATCAAACAAGATAATCGCATATACCAGCTACAGTATCAATATCTGAGCATCATTATAGCTACATAAAGAATAACAGTCAAAATTGTTAAAAACTGGGACAAGATACAAAAGATTGGGTAGGGGGATCGGGAGGGGATACAGATAATAAAAAAAAAAAATTAAAAGGGGGGGGAATAAGTGTTACCCGTAGCTCCAGGGTTAATAAAATGTGCAATAGAATCCACATAGTACCAAGAAAGAAAAAGAACTAAGCGTTACCTACACATATAGGGCCTGATTCAGAGCCGGATGCAATTAGCGCTCGCTCGTCAAGAAAATAGGGGTGGCTATTCAAATGAACCGTTCGCTGTTTGCGGTCTGTTCACGCCTCTAGGTCTGAACGAGCATACAAAACTTGCGGTCGTTTTTTGGGAAACTACGCCCCCTGGCCGCTCGCATCCTACATCATGTCCACTATTTATTAGATTAATTGAGTACATCGAACAGGGTATGAGTTGCTCGCTATTCCTGTGGTTGGTTTTTGCTACCACAATTTTGCGAGCAGTTCTGGCAAAAAAAAACCCCGTGACGTTGTCAATGACACTGAAGTTTTAATTATGCACACCCATAAAACGCCCGTTTTGACCTTTAAGCACGCCTGCGATCGGATCTCCACTCCCCGTTTTCAAGCACCTTCCCCTGTTACCACCCACATACGCCTCATTCTGTCACTCAAAATAGCAGGCATTCGCTATTTTGCGAGCACACGATTTTCGGCCGCACTGAGTGGTTCGCGCATGCGTATTACGATCCGTACGCATGCGCAGTTGGGCAAACATCGCTCGGAGCGAACGAGCAACCACTTGCGTCCGGCTCTGAATCAGGGCCATAGTACCTTCTCCATCCTCCCATTACTCCCTTAGGCGTTTGAACGAGGGCGAGAGGAGGCAATGATTTGTTTATAGAGCGGAGAATCTTTAAATTGCAGCCAAAGAGACCAAGTATCCCTAAAAGACTCACTGCTTGTCTCAACCGAAGACATTATGTCTTCCATTTCCATATATTGGTCTATTCTAATAAACCAGTCCATCACCGAAGGGGGAGAGAAGGATCTCCACTTAACCAGAATAACTGCTTTAGCCGCGTTGTTTAGTTTACATAGTAGGGATTTTTTGTATTTCGATATGGGTCTAGACGAAAGGTGGAACAGCCAAAAAATAGGGTCTGATGGGACATTGTCACCCAGAATTTTTGCAGATATATCTATAACTTCTTTCCAGAAATGCTGGAGAGCTGGGCATTGCCACCAAATATGGAGAGGGTTACCAGGAGCATTCAAGCAATGCCAACATATGTTTGGAACACCCACCCCCATTTTAGAAAGAATATCTGGACATCTGTACCACCTGGAGAGTAATTTGTATTGAGTCTCAATCACACTTGTACTAGGGGAACAAGCATGTGTCAGACAGAATATTTTCTCCCATCTCTTATCACCCAAACTACTGCCTAATTCCCGGTCCCATGCTTTCGTGAAGCCGGGTAGAGCGCTATTAGAATCTGATGACAGCAGATTGTAAATCAGAGAAATAGCATGGTGGGGAATTGAAGGACCAACACATATACTCTCGAAAGGTGTAAGGACCGGGTCATGGGACCTAGGGAAATCAAGGGTCTGAATAAAATGACGGACCTGGAGATATTTCCAATGTTCCCTAGAGGCGAAGTTCCAGCGCTCCTGTACCTCTGCAAAGGACATTATCTTCCCATCTCCACTCAGCTGACTAATCCTAAAGAGACCAGCAGACAACCAGGCTGATAAAGCATTAGGTATTAGTCCCGGAGGGAATTTTTCATTAAAGAGAAAGGGCATAAGAGGAGAATGGAGAGAGGAAATTGAGGGAGATTTTCGGATGGATTTCCAACATTTAAGGGTTGGACCTATTGTTGGATGAATCATGACGGGAGGGTTGGGAAGCCAGGGAGCTATTGCAAGAGGAGTTTTCGAAGCCTGGTTTCAATACGCACCCATTGTTTAGGAGAGTCTTCCCTAGACCACTGTAGAATTCTACATAACATACATGTTAGATAATCATTTTTAATGTTTGGGAGACGCAGTCCCCCAGCATTTTTATGTTGATACATTAATTCTAATTTCAGTCGGGGTCTGCATCCTCCCCATATAAAGTCTCTTATCAAAGCCTGGACCTCTGAAAACCAGCTAGGAGGAAGCTGAATTGGGAGCGTTTGTAGTAGATATAGGATCCTAGGTAGGAAATTCATCTTGAGAACCCCCAATCTTCCAAACCAGGAGAAAGGCTTAGATCTCCACGACTGCAGGTCTGACTTTAATTTGAGTAAGAGTGGGGCAAAATTTGTCTCAAAAAGGCGGGAAAGATCCCTAGTAATTACGACCCCTAGATATCTTAACTGAGAGGAGTGCCACTTGAAGGGGAATGCCATTTTTAGATCTACAACCATCTGTGGGGGAGTTGTAATATTTAAAGCAGTCGACTTAGAATAATTAACTTTGAAATTAGATAGTTCTCCGAAGATCCTGAATTCGTCTATCAAGTTTGGCAAAGATACAATCGGATTAGTAATCGTAACGAGTAAATCGTCTGCAAAAAGTGCTAACTTATACTCATCACTGCGCAACCTAAAACCCGCTATATCAGGGTTTGCTCTAATTGATCGAGCTAAAGCCTCCATACATAAGACGAAGATGAGAGGAGACAGGGGACAGCCCTGCCTAGTCCCATTCTTGATCGAGAAAGAGTCAGAGAGAGTGCCATTTATACGGAGACGAGCAATGGGGGAGTGATAGAGTGCTGATATCCTTTGGAGGCAAACCGGTCCCAATCCCATATATCTCAAGACCCCAGACATAAAACTCCAGTCAACTCTATTGAATGCCTTTTCCGCATCAGTTGACAACAATATAGCAGGAACATCCGATTCCGTAATTTGGTGAAGCAAGGCTAAAATCTTAGAGGTATTTTCCTTTGCTTCACGGCCCGGTACAAAACCCACCTGATCATCATGGATCAATGAAGGCAATAGAAGTTTCAATCTGTTAGCGAGGAGCTTTGCATATAGCTTAACATCTACGTTGAGTAGTGAGATTGGGCGATAACTCTGGCAAAGAGAAGGATCTTTACCTTCTTTAGGGATTATAGTTATATGTGCTTCTAGGGAATGCCTAGAGAAGGGGGTCTCTGCCGAAATAGTGTTGTAAGCTTTTAGAAGAATGGGAAGTAACTTATCCTGAAAGGCCTTAAAGTAATTAATTGTAAAGCCTTCAGGTCCTGGGCTTTTCCCAGAGGGGGCAGATTTGACGGCCTCCTCCAATTCCTGTAAAGTAAATGGTCCCTCCAACTCCTCCCGATCAACATCTTCAAGTTTGGGATATTCAATCTTAGATAGATATGACAATATGGCTTGACTCTTCTTTGTAGGGTCAGAAAAAGCTGAAGGAGCAGGAAGGTTGTACAGTGATGAGTAATAGGAACGGAAAGATTCCGCGATCTCGCTGGTATCATGGAGAACCCGGCCCTCCCTATCTCTAATAGACGATATAAAGGAGTGGGTTCTTTTAATGCGTAAGGCCCTGGCGAGCATTTTGCCCGGTTTATTTCCCCAGCGGTAATATCGACTGTGACATTTCCTAAAAGAAAACCCAACCTTATCCAAGAGAAGCTTATTGAGTTCAGCCCGGCTCCAGGTCAGTTCTACATAAAGATCGGAGGAAAGGGAAGCCTTATGTGCAATCTCCAGAGTCTGAATTTTTTGGACTAAAATATCTATCTGTTTTTTCATGTATGAGCCTAATTGGATACATTTCCCCCTAAGTACACATTTGTGGGCTTCCCATATAGTGAGGGCCGATAGATCAGGGGTGATGTTACAATGCAAGTAATCAGTAATAGCCTCATCTAATTGGGTTTTACAATGTTGGTCCAACAGTAAAGATTCGTTAAATCTCCAGGATCGAGGAACCGAGGCTGTAAGTCCTATTTTCAGATCTAGACTGACTGGAGCATGGTCAGACCAGGTCATTACATCAATGGAGGCTGCCGAGACCAAATGCAAATGTCTGTGTCCAATTAATATGTAATCGATTCTAGAATAAGATCGATGAGGGGTTGAGTAATATGAGTAATCTCTATCTGTAGGGTGTAGTATACGCCAAATGTCATATAATTGGTGGGTGTGGAGTAAGCGTCTTACCTTTCTCATAGAGTGGTAAGAAGCCAACGAGGCACCAGATGAAGTATCCTGGAAGTGGTCTAGGGCCCAATTTAAGTCCCCCCCTACTATCACAATACCTTGCTGGAGCTGATCAACCCTGTCCAAGACTTCCTCAAGGAAAGCCGGTTGACCCTGATTCGAAGCATATATATTAACAAACGTATAAAGATGGTTAAAAATTGAGCATTTAATAAGTAAAACCCGTCCCTCTTCCAACACGTGGACCTCAGGTTTCAAAATTGGAAGATGTTTGGCAAATAAAATAGCTACACCTTTAGATTTTGAATGGGAAAAATTACTGTAATAAGCTATGGGGTATGCTTGATTGTTAAGTTTCGGAGCTGAAGGGGATTGTCGAAAATGGGTTTCTTAGACTAAGACCACATCCGCTCCTTCTTTATAAAAAGACTGTAGAGCCTGAGTCCTTTTTTCGGGAATATTTAACCCCCTAGCATTTACCGATATTATATGGAGTGAGGCAGCCATAAATAAGGTAAAGAGAGAAACCCACAATAAATATCACTTCGGTACAAAAGGATAGGAACAACCAGAAGGAGCCAGAGGTAAAAGGAAAAAAAGGAAAAGGAAGCCACATGAGGGAGGTAAGGAGAGACAAACAAAGCGCAAAAAACACAACAGAATAGCATACAAAATTGACACTGAGAACGAGAAACCGCTACTGGGCCATAAGGGGACTCCAGGGTACCCATGGCTCAGAAAAGAAAAAAAATAGTGGTAGGGGCCATATAGGAAAATGGTGACCCCGCCAACCTTATTAAACATATATTAAGATAGCCAACATATAAATCAGTATAAACATTGCTACAATAAAAACGTTATATATCTATACCACATACCTATAAAATAGAAAATGGGATAGTGAACAGAATACAAAAATTGTAAATAGTAAAAAAGGGAAAAAGTAGAGATCGGGACTTCCAATAATAGTAACTACCAGTATTAGACATATATATATGTATACATATATTCATAAAGGTATACATACATACATACATTTAAGAAAAAAAAAATATATATTTATCCTCAATAAGGCCTAGTGTAATATGTCTGACATTTCAGGTAGGATCCGAGGGTTTTGGGGACACAGCGTCTCTAGATTTTTTATTTTGATGTTTAGCTTGTTGCCACGTATCTCTCCTCTGGCGAATCGGAGGCGGCAAAGAAGGAAGCGTGAAGGCTTGCCAATCTGGAAGAGAAATGGGTTCCAAATCAAGTCCCAGACAGAAGGAGGGTATGTCCTCCGGCTACTGAAGGGACAGATGTTTACCAGCGTGTGAAACTTGTAGAGAGAATGGGAAACCCCATCTGTATTTAATATCTCGCTTGCATAGAGAATCCGTCAGAGGCTTTAACAACCTTCTTTGATGTAAAGTACGCCAAGAGAGATCTTGGAAAATTTGTATACGCGCGCCATTAAACTCCACGTCCTCCAGATTACGAATCCGTCTAACAATGTCTACTTTCTGGGAGAAGTAATGGAGACGGCATATAACATCTCTAGGGCAGTCCGTTGCAAGGCCCCTCGGACGGAGAGCTCTGTGTACCCGATCCATTTCTACAGAGTCATTGGGATCTAATTCCAGGATTTCACCGATGATCTTGTTAAGGGCATTGTGTAGGCCCGACGGAGGGACATCCTCCGGAAGCCCACGTATCCGTAAATTGTTCCTGCGACCCCTGTTGTCCAGGTCATCCACTCTATGCTGTATAGCCCTCATGTCTGTGGTGTGTTGCGAGAATAGATTGCGTAATTGGGAGAGCTGTTCATCTACAGAGTCCTTCTCTTCTAATGTGAGGACCCGTGAGCCCAAATGCTTAACATCAGTTTGGACCAGGGAGATCTGGGATTGGAGGGATTCTTGGATACGAGACTCAAGCGCCTGCATGTCCAATTTAGATGGGAGAGAACGGACGTGTGTCAAAATTTCGGTCATTTCTCCCCGTAATTGAGACAACTGAGCTGGGAGATCTCCTGGGGAGGGGGACAGGGCCATGTTGGGAGAGTCAATCGGAGCAACAGGTGAGTCACTTGCCGGGGAGCTCGCAGTATGTGGTATAGAAAGATACGAGCGAAGGCTAGCCTGAGACAGAGTTTTCTTAGGCGTCCGGGGGTCTCTCTTTTGAGTATCCCTTCTGTTCTTGCCCATTAGTAAATCGTAGATAGAGGTGGTATGTGGTTAGTCGGCATGTGGAGAGGAAGGAAGGCTAGGGACCCATCACTCTATATAAGAATCTACATGGCAGGCAGGAAGCTGTCACATTAAATCACTGACATCATGAGATCGTATATCTTTGGCTTAGTATGGGGCGCCAGATGAGATGGTATAGAAAGTAGTTTCTCCGTTCATTAAGAAGAAGCCTACATCTCTAGCCTGCCAAAATACAGACCCAAATGGCACACTTAAATGTAGGGATAATATATAGTGGTGAATGGTACTGGGTTGGCCCAGAGTTAGCCCCCTGGACTAGATAGTAAGTGGGTCTCATGAAAAGTACAGCACTTAGGAGGGTAAGAGCTATGTAGCCCAGGTTAATGAAACCTCTTATGCAGGTGAGCTTCCCGTATGGCCTGTGTAAGGAGCAGATTGTATGATGTGCATGACTCACACTTGGGAGATTAAAGATGGCCGCCGCGAGGGAGACAGCCGGCGTCCTCAGGTCCCCGTCTCCGTCTAGATCAGCCCTCTCCGCGGTCAAGAAGGGCACCAGGGAGTTCAGCCCGCCCAGAGTGAGAGGAAAGGGAGCACCGGCGGGAGAGAGGTCAGTCGGCGGGAGGCACACACAGAACGGGCTCGCCTCCAAATCGAGTCCCCGGCTTCCAAGGGAGAGGTAGGCAGCAATCCGCAAAAGTGCTTAAAAGCACTTCCCGATTCCGCGAGCACCCCCTCTGATGCGTCTAGGGACACAGGGCAGTCTTCGTGCTGGGCTGATTGAGGAGCGGGCAGAACCGTACCAGGTTCTAAAAAGGGTGCAAGCACGGAGCCCCAGAGAGACACGTCTGCTCTGTCTGCCTGCCAGGACACGCCCCCTACAGTATATATTTTAGTTACAGTATATTATTAATCCATGATGTCTCTCCCTACACACGCTGTGAGGCAGGCGGCGGGGCTCAGCAGTGAGCTCTGGCCTCTGGCTGCAGGGAAGAAGCCGCCTGGTGGGCGCTGGTAACAGAATCTCAGCGTGCGCCTGGCAAATGGAGAAGATGGCAGTGGCCCTGCTATTAGAAGTCGATGGGCTTATTTTTGGAGCACTCCCCGAGATGGATGCCTCCCAGGGTCCCCGGTGGCTAGCACATGCGTTGTCATAAACCCGGGAAGTCTTATCGAACGGTCCTTTGCGGTTTTAATCGCAATTGTAGAAGCATATGGCGTTACCAAATGCCACTATGCGTGCAGGAAGTGGCGGAATGTATCGCATTCAGAATGCAATACGTGATACACCCCACCCTCAGGGGTCTATTCATCACTTAATCTCTACAAAAGGTTGGATCCCAATTAACCAATGTATAGTATCTTATTATGATATATATGACATAAGTTCAATTTCATGTGTCCACTAGGAAACAATGGGGTAGATGTATTATAGCGGTACTTAACGTGCCGCTATACCGCTTCCTGCTTCGCCTCTTTACCGAGGCAAAGCAGGAAGCACTACCGATGAGATGTAAGAACATCTCATCGGCCGGAGAGGGGGAGCGATAACTCCCTTCTCTGGCACTACCTGTTAGAGACAGCAGCGCATCAGCCTAGTGCTGATGCGCTGTGTCTCTGTACCGGCCAGCTCTACTGAGCATGCGCGGGATCTCGCCAGTATCGCGAGATCCCCGCATGCAGCCTGGAGCCGGTATCAGCGCACATAACGGCGCTGATACCGCTTCTGGGCTTCGTACATCTCCCCCAATGTTTGTTATAACAATCAATCCAATTGGTATCTCACCAAATGATTCCTGGATGTTAAGTGCAGACCTCCTTTTTGTGTTAATAGGAGCCGTATCCAGCCACACCTAAGTCTGACTGCAGCGTTCTTATAAAGGAGATGTACTAAGCTCTGAAAAGTGATAAAGTGGAGAGTGATAAATCACCAGCCAATCAGCTCCCAACTGTCATGTTACAGCCTGTGTTTGATCCCTCCCCCGGGATCCTGAAAAGGAGTGTGGCCTCTAATAAGTGGTGTGGTCTCATTGTGCTGTGGCCCCTTCTCCCACTGTGGTGTGCTCCCAGCACCCCTGTCCCAGCACAGCACCCACCACCCAGCATAGCACCCCTCTTCCAAAACAGCACAGATAACAACGCCCATCACCTCTCTCCCAGCACAGTACCCTTCACCCCTCTCTCAGCACAGCTCAGATCACAGCATCTATCACCCCTCTCCCAGCACAGCACCCAACACACCGGCCCTGACCCAACACACCTCCCCCCTTGCCCAGCACAGCACCCAACACACCGTCCCTGACCCAGCACAGCTCCCCCCTCTCCCAGCACAGCACCCAACACACAGGCCCTGACCCAGCACAGCTCCCCCCCCCCCCTCCCAGCACAGCACCCAACACATCGGCCCTCACCCAGC
The DNA here is from genome assembly GCA_031769625.1 of Taudactylus pleione. Classification (NCBI taxonomy): domain Eukaryota; kingdom Metazoa; phylum Chordata; class Amphibia; order Anura; family Myobatrachidae; genus Taudactylus; species Taudactylus pleione. The sequence goes on from JAUIMM010000633.1 coordinate 3,256,961, forward strand.
ACAGCTCCCCCCTCTCCCAGCACAGCACCCAACACACCGGCCCACAGCTCCCCCCCTCTCCCAGCACAGCACCCCACACACAGTCCCTCACCCAGCACAGCTCCCCCCTCTCCCACCACAGCACCCAACACACCGTCCCTCACCCAGCACAGCTCCCCCCTCTATCAGCACAGCACCCAACACACCGGCCCTCACCCAGCACAGCTCCCCCCTCTCCCAGCACAGCACCCAACACACCGACCCTCACCCAGCACAGCTCCCCCCTCTCCCACCACAGCACCTAACACACCGGCTGTCACCCAGCACAGCTCCCCCCTCTCCCAGCACAGCACACAATACACCGGCCCTCACCCAGCACAGCACCCAACACACCGTCAATGACCCAGCACAGCTCCCCCCTCGCCCAGCACAGCACCCAACACACTGACCCTCACCCAGCACAGCTCTCCCCTCTCCCAGCACAGCACCCAACACACCGACCCTCACACAGCACAGCTCCCCCCTCTCCCAGCACAGCATCCAACACACCAACCCTCACCCAGCACAGCTCCCCCCTCTCCCAGCACAGCACCCAACACACCGGCTGTCTCCCAGCACAGCTCCCCCCTCTCCCAGCACAGCACCCAATACACCAGCCGTCACCCAGCGCAGCTCCTCCCTCTCCCAGCACAGCACCCAACACACCAACCCTCACCCAGCACAGCTCCCCACTCTCCCAGCACAGCACCCAACACACTGACCCTCACCCAGCACTGCTCCCCCCTCTCCCAGCACAGCACCCAACACACCGGCCCTCAGCCAGCACAGCTCCCCCTTTTCCCATCACAGCACCCAACACACCTACCCTCACCCAGCACAGCTCCCCCCTCTCCCAGCACAGCACCCAACACACCAACCCTCACCCAGCACAGCTCCCCCTCTCCCAGCACAGCACCCAACTCAACGAGCCTCACCCAGCACAGCTCCCCCCTCTCCCAGCACAGCACCCAAAACACTGGTTGTCACCCAGCACAGCTCCTCCCTCTCCCAGCACAGCACACAATACACCGGCCCTCACCCAGCACAGCTCCCCCCTCTCCCAGCACAGCACCCAACACACCGGCCCTCACCCAGCACAGCTCCCCCTCGCCCAGCACAGCACCCAACACACCCGCTCTCACCCAGCACAGCTCCCCCCTCTCCCAGCACAGCATCCAACACACAGGCCCTCACCCAGCACAACTCCCCCCTCTCCCAGCACAGCACCCAACACACCAACCCTCAGACAGCACAGCTCCCCTGCTCCCAGCACATCACCCAATACACCAACCCTCACAGAGCACAGCTCCCCCCTCTCCCAGCACATCACCCAACACACCGACCCTCACCCAGCACAGCTCCCCCCTCTCCCAGCACAGCACCCAACACACCGGCTGTCACCCAGCACAGCTCCCCCCTCTCCCAGCACAGCACCCAACACAACGACCCTCACCCAGCACAGCTCCCCCCTCTCCCAGCACAGCACCCAACACACTGACCCTCACCCAGCACTGCTCCCCCCTCTCCCAGCACAGCACCCAACACACTGACCCTCACCCAGCACAGCTCCCCCTCTCCCAGCACAGCACCCAACACACCGGCCCTCACCCAGCACAGCTCCCCCTTTTCCCAGCACAGCACCCAACACACCTACCCTCACCCAGCACAGCTCCCCCCTCTCCCAGCACAGCACCCAACACACCGACCCTCACCCAGCACAGCTCCCCCTCTCCCAGCACAGCACCCAACTCACCGATCCTCACCCAGCACAGCTCCCCCCTCTCCCAGCACAGCACCCAAAACACAGGTTGTCACCCAGCACAGCTCCCCCCGCTCCCAGCACAGCACCCAACACACTGCCCTCACCCAGCACAGGTCCCCCCTCCCCCAGCACAGCACACAACACATCGGCCCACACCCAGCACTGCTCCCCCCCTCTCCTAGCACAGCACCCAACACACCGGCCCTCACCCAGCACAGCTCCCCCTTTTCCCATCACAGCACCCAACACACCTACCCTCACCCAGCACAGCTCCCCCCTCTCCCAGCACAGCACCCAACACACCAACCCTCACCCAGCACAGCTCCCCCTCTCCCAGCACAGCACCCAACTCAACGAGCCTCACCCAGCACAGCTCCCCCCTCTCCCAGCACAGCTCCTCCCGACACTGGTTGTCACCCAGCACAGCTCCTCCCTCTCCCAGCACAGCACACAATACACCGGCCCTCACCCAGCACAGCTCCCCCCTCTCCCAGCACAGCACCCAACACACCGGCCCTCACCCAGCACAGCTCCCCCTCGCCCAGCACAGCACCCAACACACCCGCTCTCACCCAGCACAGCTCCCCCCTCTCCCAGCACAGCATCCAACACACCGGCCCTCACCCAGCACAACTCCCCCCTCTCCCAGCACAGCACCCAACACACCAACCCTCAGACAGCACAGCTCCCCTGCTCCCAGCACAGCACCCAATACACCAACCCTCACACAGCACAGCTCCCCCCTCTCCCAGCACATCACCCAACACACCGACCCTCACCCAGCACAGCTCCCCCCTCTCCCAGCACAGCACCCAACACATCGGCTGTCACCCAGCACAGCTCCCCCCTCTCCCAGCACAGCACCCAACACACCGACCCTCACCCAGCACAGCTCCCCCCTCTCCCAGCACAGCACCCAACACACTGACCCTCACCCAGCACTGCTCCCCCCTCTCCCAGCACAGCACCCAACACACTGACCCTCACCCAGCACAGCTCCCCCTCTCCCAGCACAGCACCCAACACACCGGCCCTCACCCAGCACAGCTCCCCCTTTTCCCAGCACAGCACCCAACACACCTACCCTCACCCAGCACAGCTCCCCCCTCTCCCAGCACAGCACCCAACACACCGGCTGTCACCCAGCACAGCTCCCCCCTCTCCCAGCACAGCACCCAACACAACGACCCTCACCCAGCACAGCTCCCCCCTCTCCCAGCACAGCACCCAACACACTGACCCTCACCCAGCACTGCTCCCCCCTCTCCCAGCACAGCACCCAACACACTGACCCTCACCCAGCACAGCTCCCCCTCTCCCAGCACAGCACCCAACACACCGGCCCTCACCCAGCACAGCTCCCCCTTTTCCCAGCACAGCACCCAACACACCTACCCTCACCCAGCACAGCTCCCCCCTCTCCCAGCACAGCACCCAACACACCGACCCTCACCCAGCACAGCTCCCCCTCTCCCAGCACAGCACCCAACTCACCGATCCTCACCCAGCACAGCTCCCCCCTCTCCCAGCACAGCACCCAAAACACAGGTTGTCACCCAGCACAGCTCCCCCCGCTCCCAGCACAGCACCCAACACACTGCCCTCACCCAGCACAGGTCCCCCCTCCCCCAGCACAGCACACAACACATCGGCCCACACCCAGCACTGCTCCCCCCCTCTCCTAGCACAGCACCCAACACACCGGCCCTCACCCAGCACAGCTCCCCCTTTTCCCATCACAGCACCCAACACACCTACCCTCACCCAGCACAGCTCCCCCCTCTCCCAGCACAGCACCCAACACACCAACCCTCACCCAGCACAGCTCCCCCTCTCCCAGCACAGCACCCAACTCAACGAGCCTCACCCAGCACAGCTCCCCCCTCTCCCAGCACAGCTCCTCCCGACACTGGTTGTCACCCAGCACAGCTCCTCCCTCTCCCAGCACAGCACACAATACACCGGCCCTCACCCAGCACAGCTCCCCCCTCTCCCAGCACAGCACCCAACACACCGGCCCTCACCCAGCACAGCTCCCCCTCGCCCAGCACAGCACCCAACACACCCGCTCTCACCCAGCACAGCTCCCCCCTCTCCCAGCACAGCATCCAACACACCGGCCCTCACCCAGCACAACTCCCCCCTCTCCCAGCACAGCACCCAACACACCAACCCTCAGACAGCACAGCTCCCCTGCTCCCAGCACAGCACCCAATACACCAACCCTCACACAGCACAGCTCCCCCCTCTCCCAGCACATCACCCAACACACCGACCCTCACCCAGCACAGCTCCCCCCTCTCCCAGCACAGCACCCAACACATCGGCTGTCACCCAGCACAGCTCCCCCCTCTCCCAGCACAGCACCCAACACACCGACCCTCACCCAGCACAGCTCCCCCCTCTCCCAGCACAGCACCCAACACACTGACCCTCACCCAGCACTGCTCCCCCCTCTCCCAGCACAGCACCCAACACACTGACCCTCACCCAGCACAGCTCCCCCTCTCCCAGCACAGCACCCAACACACCGGCCCTCACCCAGCACAGCTCCCCCTTTTCCCAGCACAGCACCCAACACACCTACCCTCACCCAGCACAGCTCCCCCCTCTCCCAGCACAGCACCCAACACACCGACCCTCACCCAGCACAGCTCCCCCTCTCCCAGCACAGCACCCAACTCACCGACCCTCACCCAGCACAGCTCCCCCCTCTCCCAGCACAGCATCCAAAACACCGGTTGTCACCCAGCACAGCTCCCCCCGCTCCCAGCACAGCACCCAACACACTGCCCTCACCCAGCACAGGTCCCCCCTCCCCCAGCACAGCACACAACACATCGGCCCACACCCAGCACTGCTCCCCCCCTCTCCCAGCACAGCACCCAACACACCGGCCCTCACCCAGCACAGCTCCCCCCTCTCCGAGCACAGCACCCAACACACCGACCCTCACCCAGCACAGCTCCCCCCTCTCCCAGGACAGCACACAACACACAGACCTTAACCCAGCACAGCTCCCCCCTCTCCCAGCACAGCACACAACACACCGACCCTCACCCAGCACAGCTCCCCCCATTCCCAGCACAGCTCCCCCCTCTCCCAGCACAGCACCCAATACACCGGCCGTCACCCAGCGCAGCTCCCCCCTCTCCCAGCACAGCACCCAATACACCGACCCTCACCCAGCACAGCTCCCCCCTCTCCCAGCAAAGCACCCAACACACCGACCCTCACCTAGCACAGCTCTGCCCTCTCCCAGCACAGCACACAACACACCGACCTTAACCCAGCACAGCTCCCCCCTCTCCCAGCACAGCACCTAACACACCGACCCTCACCCAGCACAGCTCCCCCCATTCCCAGCACAGCACCCAACACACCGACTGTCACCCAGCACAGCTCCCCCCTCTCCCAGCACAGCACCCAATACACCGGCCGTCACCCAGCGCAGCTCCCCCCTCTCCCAGCACAGCACCCAATACACCGACCCTCACCCAGCACAGCTCCCCCCTCTCCCAGCACAGCACCCAACACACAGGCTGTCACCCAGCACAGCTCCCCCTCTCCCAGCACAGCACCCAACACACCGACCCTCACCAAGCACAGCTCCCCCCTCTCCCAGCACAGAACACAACACACCGGCCCTCACCCAGCACAGCTCCACCCTCTCCCAGCACAGCACCCAACACACCGGCCCTCACCCAGCACAGCTCCCCCCTCTCCCAGCACAGCACCCAAAACACCGACCCTCACCCAGCACAGCTCTTCCCTCTCCCAGCACAGCACCCAACACACCGGCCCTCACCCAGCACAGCTCCGCCCTCTCCAAGCACAGCACACAACACACCGGCTGTCACCCAGCACAGCTCCCCCCTCTCCCAGCACAGCACCCAACACACCGACCCTCACCCAGCACAGCTCCCCATCTCCCAGCACAGCACCCAACACACCGGCTGTCACCCAGCACAGCTCCCCCCTCTCCCAGCACAGCACCCAACACACCGACCCTCACCCAGCAGAGCTCCACCCTCACCCAGCACAGCTCCAATACACCGACCCTCACCCAGCGCAGCTCCCCCCTCTCCCAGCACAGCACCCAACACACCAACCCTCACACAGCACAGCTCCCCCCTCTTCCAGCACAGCACCCAACACACCGACCCTCACCCAGCACAGCTCCCCCCTCTCCCAGCACAGCACCCAACACACCGGCTGTCTCCCAGCACAGCTCCCACCTCTCCCAGCAAAGCACCCAATATACCGCCCTCACCCAGCACAGCTTCCCCCTCTCCCAGCACAGCACCCAACACACCGGCTGTCACCCAGCACAGCTCGCCCCTCTCCCAGCACAGCACCCAACACACTGACCCTCACCCAGCACAGCTCCCCCTTCTCCCAGCACAGCACCCAACACACCGACCCTCACCCAGCACAGATCCCCCCTCTCCCAGCACAGCACACAACACCGGCCCTCACCCAGCACGGCTACCCCCTCTCCCAGCACAGCACCCAACACACCGGCCCTCACCCAGAACAGATCCCCCCTCTCCCAGCACAGCACAGACCACACCGGCCCTCACCCAGCACAACTCCAATACACCGACCCTCACCCAGCACAGCTCCCCCCTCTCCCAGCACAGTACCCAACACACCGACCCTCACACAGCACAGCTCCCCCCTCTCCCAGCACATCACCAAACACACCGACCCCCACCCAGCACAGCTCCCCCCTCTCCCAGCACAGCACCCAACACACCGACCCTCTCCCAGCACAGCTCCCCCCTCTCCAAGCACAGCACACAACACACCGGCTGTGACCCAGCACAGCTCCCCCCTCTCCCAGCACAGCACCCAACACACCGACCCTCACCCAGCACAGGTCCCCCTCTCCCAGCACAGCACCCATCACACCGGCTGTCACCCAGCACAGCTCCCCCCTCTCCCAGCACAGCACCCAACACACCGACCCTCACGCAGCACAGCTCCGCCCTCTCCCAACACACCGGCCCTCACCCAGCACAGCTCCCCCCTCTCCCAGGACAGCACACACCACACCGGCCCTCACCCAGCACAGCTCCAATACACCGACCCTCACCCAGCACAGCTCCCCCCTCTCCCAGCACAGCACCCAACACACCGACCCTCACACAGCACAGCTCCCCCCTCTCCCAGCACAGCACCCAACACACCAACCCTCACCCAGCACAGCTCCCCCCTCTCCCAGCACAGCACCCAACACCGGCTGTCTCCCAGCACAGCTCCCCCCTCTCCCAGCACAGCACCCAATACACCGGCCGTCACCCAGCGCAGCTCCTCCCTCTCCCAGCACAGCACCCAATACACCAACCGTCACCCAGCACAGCACCCAACACACCGGCTGTCACCCAGCACAGCTCGCCCCTCTCCCAGCACAGCACCCAACACACCGACCCTCACCCAGCACAGCTCCCCCCTCTCCCAGCACAGCACACAACACACCGGCCCTCACCCAGCACAGCTCCCCCCTCTCCCAGCACAGCACCCAACACACCGGCCCTCACCCAGCACAGCTCCCCCTTCTCCCAGCACAGCACCCAACACACCGACCCTCACCCAGCACAGATCCCCCCTCTCCCAGCACAGCACACAACACCGGCCCTCACCCAGCACAGCTCCCCCTCTCCCAGCACAGCACCCAACACACCCGCTCTCACCCAGCACAGCTCCCCCCTCTCCCAGCACAGCATCCAACACACCGGCCCTCACCCAGCACAACTCCCCCCACTCCCAGCACAGCACCCAACACACCAACCCTCAGACAGCACAGCTCCCCTGCTCCCAGCACAGCACCCAATACACCAACCCTCACACAGCACAGCTCCCCCCTCTCCCAGCACAGCACACAACACACCGGCCCTCACCCAGCACAGCTCCCCCCTCTCCCAGCACAGCACCCAACACACCGGCCCTCACCCAGCACAGCTCCCCCTTCTCCCAGCACAGCACCCAACACACCGACCCTCACCCAGCACAGATCCCCCCTCTCCCAGCACAGCACACAACACCGGCCCTCACCCAGCACAGCTCCCCCTCTCCCAGCACAGCACCCAACACACCCGCTCTCACCCAGCACAGCTCCCCCCTCTCCCAGCACAGCATCCAACACACCGGCCCTCACCCAGCACAACTCCCCCCACTCCCAGCACAGCACCCAACACACCAACCCTCAGACAGCACAGCTCCCCTGCTCCCAGCACAGCACCCAATACACCAACCCTCACACAGCACAGCTCCCCCCTCTCCCAGCACATCACCCAACACACCGACCCTCACCCAGCACAGCTCCCCCCTCTCCCAGCACAGCACCCAACACACTGACCCTCACCCAGCACTGCTCCCCCCTCTCCCAGCACAGCACCCAACACACTGACCCTCACCCAGCACAGCTCTCCCTCTCCCAGCACAGCACCCAACACACTGACCCTCACCCAGCACTGCTCCCCCCTCTCCCAGCACAGCACCCAACACACTGACCCTCACCCAGCACAGCTCCCCCTCTCCCAGCACAGCACCCAACACACCGGCCCTCACCCAGCACAGCTCCCCCTTTTCCCAGCACAGCACCCAACACACCTACCCTCACCCAGCACAGCTCCCCCCTCTCCCAGCACAGCACCCAACACACCGACCCTCACCCAGCACAGCTCCCCCTCTCCCAGCACAGCACCCAACTCACCGACCCTCACCCAGCACAGCTCCCCCCTCTCCCAGCACAGCATCCAAAACACCGGTTGCCACCCAGCACAGCTCCCCCCGCTCCCAGCACAGCACCCAACACACTGCCCTCACCCAGCACAGGTCCCCCCTCCCCCAGCACAGCACACAACACATCGGCCCACACCCAGCACTGCTCCCCCCCTCTCCCAGCACAGCACCCAACACACCGGCCCTCACCCAGCACAGCTCCCCCCTCTCCGAGCACAGCACCCAACACACCGACCCTCACCCAGCACAGCTCCCCCCTCTCCCAGGACAGCACACAACACACAGACCTTAACCCAGCACAGCTCCCCCCTCTCCCAGCACAGCACACAACACACCGACCCTCACCCAGCACAGCTCCCCCCATTCCCAGCACAGCTCCCCCCTCTCCCAGCACAGCACCCAATACACCGGCCGTCACCCAGCGCAGCTCCCCCCTCTCCCAGCACAGCACCCAATACACCGACCCTCACCCAGCACAGCTCCCCCCTCTCCCAGCAAAGCACCCAACACACCGACCCTCACCTAGCACAGCTCTGCCCTCTCCCAGCACAGCACACAACACACCGACCTTAACCCAGCACAGCTCCCCCCTCTCCCAGCACAGCACCTAACACACCGACCCTCACCCAGCACAGCTCCCCCCATTCCCAGCACAGCACAGCACCCAACACACCGACTGTCACCCAGCACAGCTCCCCCCTCTCCCAGCACAGCACCCAATACACCGGCCGTCACCCAGCGCAGCTCCCCCCTCTCCCAGCACAGCACCCAATACACCGACCCTCACCCAGCACAGCTCCCCCCTCTCCCAGCACAGCACCCAACACACAGGCTGTCACCCAGCACAGCTCCCCCCTCTCCCAGCACAGCACCCAACACACCGACCCTCACCCAGCACAGCTCCACCCTCTCCCAGCACAGCACCCAACACACCGGCCCTCACCCAGCACAGCTCCCCCTCTCCCAGCACAGCACCCAAAACACCGACCCTCACCCAGCACAGCTCTTCCCTCTCCCAGCACAGCACCCAACACACCGGCCCTCACCCAGCACAGCTCCGCCCTCTCCAAGCACAGCACACAACACACCGGCTGTCACCCAGCACAGCTCCCCCCTCTCCCAGCACAGCACCCAACACACCGACCCTCACCCAGCACAGCTCCCCCTCTCCCAGCACAGCACCCAACACACCGGCTGTCACCCAGCACAGCTCCCCCCTCTCCCAGCACAGCACCCAACACACCGACCCTCACCCAGCAGAGCTCCACCCTCACCCAGCACAGCTCCAAAACACCGACCCTCACCCAGCGCAGCTCCCCCCTCTCCCAGCACAGCACCCAACACACCAACCCTCACACAGCACAGCTCCCCCCTCTTCCAGCACAGCACCCAACACACCGACCCTCACCCAGCACAGCTCCCCCCTCTCCCAGCACAGCACCCAACACACCGGCTGTCTCCCAGCACAGCTCCCACCTCTCCCAGCAAAGCACCCAATATACCGCCCTCACCCAGCACAGCTTCCCCCTCTCCCAGCACAGCACCCAACACACCGGCTGTCACCCAGCACAGCTCGCCCCTCTCCCAGCACAGCACCCAACACACTGACCCTCACCCAGCACAGCTCCCCCCTCTCCCAGCACAGCACACAACACACCGGCCCTCACCCAGCACAGCTCCCCCCTCTCCCAGCACAGCACCCAACACACCGGCCCTCACCTAGCACAGCTCCCCCTTCTCCCAGCACAGCACCCAACACACCGACCCTCACCCAGCACAGATCCCCCCTCTCCCAGCACAGCACACAACACCGGCCCTCACCCAGCACGGCTACCCCCTCTCCCAGCACAGCACCCAACACACCGGCCCTCACCCAGAACAGATCCCCCCTCTCCCAGCACAGCACAGACCACACCGGCCCTCACCCAGCACAACTCCAATACACCGACCCTCACCCAGCACAGCTCCCCCCTCTCCCAGCACAGTACCCAACACACCGACCCTCACACAGCACAGCTCCCCCCTCTCCCAGCACATCACCAAACACACCGACCCCCACCCAGCACAGCTCCCCCCTCTCCCAGCACAGCACCCAACACACCGACCCTCTCCCAGCACAGCTCCCCCCTCTCCAAGCACAGCACACAACACACCGGCTGTGACCCAGCACAGCTCCCCCCTCTCCCAGCACAGCACCCAACACACCGACCCTCACCCAGCACAGGTCCCCCTCTCCCAGCACAGCACCCATCACACCGGCTGTCACCCAGCACAGCTCCCCCCTCTCCCAGCACAGCACCCAACACACCGACCCTCACGCAGCACAGCTCCGCCCTCTCCCAGCACAGCACCCAACACACCGGCCCTCACCCAGCACAGCTCCCCCCTCTCCCAGGACAGCACACACCACACCGGCCCTCACCCAGCACAGCTCCAATACACCGACCCTCACCCAGCACAGCTCCCCCCTCTCCCAGCACAGCACCCAACACACCGACCCTCACACAGCACAGCTCCCCCCTCTCCCAGCACAGCACCCAACACACCAACCCTCACCCAGCACAGCTCCCCCCTCTCCCAGCACAGCACCCAACACACCGGCTGTCTCCCAGCACAGCTCCCCCCTCTCCCAGCACAGCACCCAATACACCGGCCGTCACCCAGCGCAGCTCCTCCCTCTCCCAGCACAGCACCCAATACACCAACCGTCACCCAGCACAGCACCCAACACACCGGCTGTCACCCAGCACAGCTCGCCCCTCTCCCAGCACAGCACCCAACACACCGACCCTCACCCAGCACAGCTCCCCCCTCTCCCAGCACAGCACACAACACACCGGCCCTCACCCAGCACAGCTCCCCCCTCTCCCAGCACAGCACCCAACACACCGGCCCTCACCCAGCACAGCTCCCCCTTCTCCCAGCACAGCACCCAACACACCGACCCTCACCCAGCACAGATCCCCCCTCTCCCAGCACAGCACACAACACCGGCCCTCACCCAGCACAGCTCCCCCTCTCCCAGCACAGCACCCAACACACCCGCTCTCACCCAGCACAGCTCCCCCCTCTCCCAGCACAGCACCCAACACACCGGCCCTCACCCAGCACAACTCCCCCCTCTCCCAGCACAGCACCCAACACACCAACCCTCAGACAGCACAGCTCCCCTGCTCCCAGCACAGCACCCAATACACCAACCCTCACACAGCACAGCTCCCCCCTCTCCCAGCACATCACCCAACACACCGACCCTCACCCAGCACAGCTCCCCCCTCTCCCAGCACAGCACCCAACACACCAGCTGTCACGCAGCACAGCTCCCCCCTCTCCCAGCACAGCACCCAACACACCGACCCTCACCCAGCACAGCTCCCCCCTCTCCCAGCACAGCACCCAACACACTGACCCTCACCCAGCACTGCTCCCCCCTCTCCCAGCACAGCACCCAACACACTGACCCTCACCCAGCACAGCTCCCCCTCTCCCAGCACAGCACCCAACACACCGGCCCTCACCCAGCACAGCTCCCCCTTTTCCCAGCACAGCACCCAACACACCTACCCTCACCCAGCACAGCTCCCCCCTCTCCCAGCACAGCACCCAACACACCGACCCTCACCCAGCACAGCTCCCCCTCTCCCAGCACAGCACCCAACTCACCGACCCTCACCCAGCACAGCTCCCCCCTCTCCCAGCACAGCACCCAAAACACCGGTTGTCACCCAGCACAGCTCCCCCCGCTCCCAGCACAGCACCCAACACACTGCCCTCACCCAGCACAGGTCCCCCCTCCCCCAGCACAGCACACAACACATCCGCCCACACCCAGCACTGCTCCCCCCCTCTCCCAGCACAGCACCCAACACACCGGCCCTCACCCAGCACAGCTCCCCCTTTTCCCATCACAGCACCCAACACACCTAACCTCACCCAGCACAGCTCCCCCCTCTCCCAGCACAGCACCCAACACACCAACCCTCACCCAGCACAGCTCCCCCTCTCCCAGCACAGCACCCAACTCAACGAGCCTCACCCAGCACAGCTCCCCCCTCTCCCAGCACAGCTCCTCCCGACACTGGTTGTCACCCAGCACAGCTCCTCCCTCTCCCAGCACAGCACACAATACACCGGCCCTCACCCAGCACAGCTCTCCCCTCTCCCAGCACAGCACCCAACACACCGGCCCTCACCCAGCACAGCTCCCCCTCGCCCAGCACAGCACACAACACACCCGCTCTCACCCAGCACAGCTCCCCCCTCTCCCAGCACAGCATCCAACACACCGGCCCTCACCCAGCACAACTCCCCCCTCTCCCAGCACAGCACCCAACACACCAACCCTCAGACAGCACAGCTCCCCTGCTCCCAGCATAGCACCCAATACACCAACCCTCACACAGCACAGCTCCCCCCTCTCCCAGCACATCACCCAACACACCGACCCTCACCCAGCACAGCTCCCCCCTCTCCCAGCACAGCACCCAACACACCGGCTGTCACCCAGCACAGCTCCCCCCTCTCCCAGCACAGCACCCAACACACCGACCCTCACCCAGCACAGCTCCCCCCTCTCCCAGCACAGCACCCAACACACTGACCCTCACCCAGCACTGCTCCCCCCTCTCCCAGCACAGCACCCAACACACTGACCCTCACCCAGCACAGCTCCCCCTCTCCCAGCACAGCACCCAACACACCGGCCCTCACCCAGCACAGCTCCCCCTTTTCCCAGCACAGCACCCAACACACCTACCCTCACCCAGCACAGCTCCCCCCTCTCCCAGCACAGCACCCAACACACTGACCCTCACCCAGCACAGCTCCCCCTCTCCCAGCACAGCACCCAACTCACCGACCCTCACCCAGCACAGCTCCCCCCTCTCCCAGCACAGCACCCAAAACACCGGTTGTCACCCAGCACAGCTCCCCCCGCTCCCAGCACAGCACCCAACACACTGCCCTCACCCAGGACAGGTCCCCCCTCCCCCAGCACAGCACACAACACATCGGCCCACACCCAGCACTGCTCCCCCCCTCTCCCAGCACAGCACCCAACACACCGGCCCTCACCCAGCACAGCTCCCCCCTCTCCGAGCACAGCACCCAACACACCGACCCTCACCCAGCACAGCTCTTCCCTCTCCCAGGACAGCACACAACACTCAGACCTTAACCCAGCACAGCTCCCCCCTCTCCCAGCACAGCACACAACACACCGACCCTCACCCAGCACAGCTCCCCCCATTCCCAGCACAGCTCCCCCCTCTCCCAGCACAGCACCCAATACACCGGCCATCACCCAGCGCAGCTCCCCCCTCTCCCAGCACAGCACCCAATACACCGACCCTCACCCAGCACAGCTCCCCCCTCTCCCAGCAAAGCACCCAACACACCGACCCTCACCTAGCACAGCTCTGCCCTCTTCCAGCACAGCACACAACACACCGACCTTAGCCCAGCACAGCTCCCCCCTCTCCCAGCACAGCACCCAACACACCGACCCTCACCCAGCACAGCTCCCCCCATTCCCAGCACAGCACAGCACCCAACACACCGACTGTCACCCAGCACAGCTCCCCCCTCTCCCAGCACAGCACCCAATACACCGGCCGTCACCCAGCGCAGCTCCCCCCTCTCCCAGCACAGCACCCAATACACCGACCCTCACCCAGCACAGCTCCCCCCTCTCCCAGCACAGCACCCAACACACAGGCTGTCACCCAGCACAGCTCCCCCCTCTCCCAGCACAGCACCCAACACACCGACCCTCACCAAGCACAGCTCCCCCCTCTCCCAGCACAGCACACAACACACCGGCCCTCACCCAGCACAGCTCCACCCTCTCCCAGCACAGAACCCAACACACCGGCCCTCACCCAGCACAGCTCCCCCCTCTCCCAGCACAGCACCCAACACACTGACCCTCACCCAGCACAGCTCTCCCCTCTCCCAGCACAGCACCCAACACACCGGCCCTCACCCAGCACAGCTCCGCCCTCTCCAAGCACAGCACACAACACACCGGCTGTCACCCAGCACAGCTCCCCCCTCTCCCAGCACAGCACCCAACACACCGACCCTCACCCAGCACAGCTCCCCCTCTCCCAGCACAGCACCCAACACACCGGCTGTCACCCAGCACAGCTCCCCCCTCTCCCAGCACAGCACCCAACACACCGACCCTCACCCAGCACAGCTCCACCCTCACCCAGCACAGCTCCAATACACCGACCCTCACCCAGCGCAGCTCCCCCCTCTCCCAGCACAGCACCCAACACACCGACCCTCACACAGCACAGCTCCCCCCTCTTCCAGCACAGCACCCAACACACCGACCCTCACCCAGCACAGCTCCCCCCTCTCCCAGCACAGCACCCAACACACCGGCTGTCTCCCAGCACAACTCCCGCCTCTCCCAGCAAAGCACCCAATATACCGCCCTCACCCAGCTCAGCTTCCCCCTCTCCCAGCACAGCACCCAACACACCGGCTGTCACCCAGCACAGCTCGCCCGTCTCCCAGCACAGCACCCAACACACTGACCCTCACCCAGCACAGCTCCCCCCTCTCCCAGCACAGCACACAACACACCGGCCCTCACCCAGCACAGCTCCCCCCTCTCCCAGCACAGCACCCAACACACCGGCCCTCACCCAGCACAGCTCCCCCTTCTCCCAGCACAGCACCCAACACACCGACCCTCACCCAGCACAGATCCCCCCTCTCCCAGCACAGCACACAACACCGGCCCTCACCCAGCACAGCTACCCCCTCTCCCAGCACAGCACCCAACACACCGGCCCTCACCCAGAACAGATCCCCCCTCTCCCAGCACAGCACAGACCACACCGGCCCTCACCCAGCACAACTCCAATACACCGACCCTCACCCAGCACAGCTCCCCCCCTCTGCCAGCACAGTACCCAACACACCGACCCTCACACAGCACAGCTCCCCCCTCTCCCAGCACATCACCAAACACACCGACCCCCACCCAGCACAGCTCCCCCCTCTCCCAGCACAGCACCCAACACACCGACCCTCTCCCAGCACAGCTCCCCCCTCTCCAAGCACAGCACACAACACACCGGCTGTGACCCAGCACAGCTCTCCCCTCTCCCAGCACAGCACCCAACACACCGACCCTCACCCAGCACAGGTCCCCCTCTCCCAGCACTGCACCCATCACACCGGCTGTCACCCAGCACAGCTCCCCCCTCTCCCAGCACAGCACCCAACACACCGACCCTCACGCAGCACAGCTCCGCCCTCTCCTAGCACAGCACCCAACACACCGGCCCTCACCCAGCACAGCTCCCCCCTCTCCCAGGACAGCACACACCACACCGGCCCTCACCCAGCACAGCTCCAATACACCGACCCTCACCCAGCACAGCTCCCCCCTCTCCCAGCACAGCACCCAACACACCGACCCTCACACAGCACAGCTCCCCCCTCTCCCACCACAGCACCCAACACACCAACCCTCACCCAGAACAGATCCCCCCTCTCCCAGCACAGCACAGACCACACCGGCCCTCACCCAGCACAACTCCAATACACCGACCCTCACCCAGCACAGCTCCCCCCCCTCTGCCAGCACAGTACCCAACACACCGACCCTCACACAGCACAGCTCCCCCCTCTCCCACCACAGCACCCAACACACCAACCCTCACCCAGCACAGCTCCCCCCACTCCCAGCACAGCACCCAACACACCGGCTGTCTCCCAGCACAGCTCCCCCCTCTCCCAGCACAGCACCCAATACACCGTCCGTCACCCAGCGCAGCTCCTCCCTCTCCCAGCACAGCACCCAATACACCAACCGTCACCCAGCACAGCTCCCCCCTCTCCCAGCACAGCACCCAACACACCGGCTGTCACCCAGCACAGCTCGCCCCTCTCCCAGCACAGCACCCAACACACCGACCCTCACCCAGCACAGCTCCCCCCTCTCCCAGCACAGCACACAACACACCGGCCCTCACCCAGCACAGCTCCCCCCTCTCCCAGCACAGCACCCAACACACCGGCCCTCACCCAGCACAGCTCCCCCTTCTCCCAGCACAGCACCCAACACACCGACCCTCAACCAGCACAGATCCCCCCTCTCCCAGCACAGCACACAACACCGGCCCTCACCCAGCACAGCTACCCCCTCTCCCAGCACAGCACCCAACACACCGGCCCTCACCCAGAACAGATCCCCCCTCTCCCAGCACAGCACACACCACACCGGCCCTCACCCAGCACAACTCCAATACACCGACCCTCACCCAGCACAGCTCCCCCCTCTCCCAGCACAGCACCCAACACACCGACCCTCACACAGCACAGCTCCCCCCTCTCCCAGCACAGCACCCAACACACCGACCCTCACCCAGCACAGCTCCCCCCTCTCCCAGCACAGCACCCAACACACCGACCCTCTCCCAGCACAGCTGCCCCCTCTCCAAGCACAGCACACAACACACCGGCTGTCACCCAGCACAGCTCCCCCCCTCTCCCAGCACAGCACCCAACACACCAACCCTCACCCAGCACAGCTCCCCCCTCTTCCAGCACAGCACCCAACACACCGGCTGTCTCCCAGCACAGCTCCCCCCTCTCCCAGCACAGCACCCAATACACCGGCCGTCACCCAGCGCAGCTCCTCCCTCTCCCAGCACAGCACCCAACACACCAACCGTCACCCAGCACAGCTCCCCCCTCTCCCAGCACAGCACCCAACACGCCGGCTGTCACCCAGCACAGCTCGCCCCTCTCCCAGCACAGCACCCAACACACCGACCCTCACCCAGCACAGCTCCCCCCTCTCCCAGCACAGCACACAACACACCGGCCCTCACCCAGCACAGCTCCCCCCTCTCCCAGCACAGCACCCAACACACCGGCCCTCACCCAGCACAGCTCCCCCTTCTCCCAGCACAGCACCCAACACACCGACCCTCACCCAGCACAGATCCCCCCTCTCCCAGCACAGCACACAACACCGGCCCTCACCCAGCACAGCTACCCCCTCTCCCAGCACAGCACCCAACACACCGGCCCTCACCCAGAACAGATCCCCCCTCTCCCAGCACAGCACACACCACACCGGCCCTCACCCAGCACAACTCCAATACACCGACCCTCACCCAGCACAGCTCCCCCCTCTCCCAGCACAGCACCCAACACACCGACCCTCACACAGCACAGCTCCCCCCTCTCCCAGCACAGCACCCAACACACCGACCCTCACCCAGCACAGCTCCTCCCTCTCCCAGCACAGCACCCAACACACCGACCCTCTCCCAGCACAGCTCCCCCCTCTCCAAGCACAGCACACAACACACCGGCTGTCACCCAGCACAGCTCCCCCCTCTCCCAGCACAGCACCCAACACACCAACCCTCACCCAGCACAGCTCCCCCCTCTTCCAGCACAGCACCCAACACACCGGCTGTCTCCCAGCACAGCTCCCCCCTCTCCCAGCACAGCACCCAATACACCGGCCGTCACCCAGCGCAGCTCCTCCCTCTCCCAGCACAGCACCCAACACACCAACCGTCACCCAGCACAGCTCCCCCCTCTCCCAGCACAGCACCCAACACACCGGCTGTCACCCAGCACAGCTCGCCCCTCTCCCAGCACAGCACCCAACACACCGACCCTCACCCAGCACAGCTCCCCCCTCCCCCAGCACAGCACACAACACACCGGCCCTCACCCAGCACAGCTCCCCCCTCTCCCAGCACAGCAACCAACACACCGGCCCTCACCCAGCACAGCTCCCCCTTCTCCAGCACAGCACCCAACACACTGACCCTCACCCAGCACAGATCCCCCCTCTCCCAGCACAGCACACAACAACGGCCCTCACCCAGCACAGCTCCGCCCTCTCCCAGCACAGCACCCAACACACCGGCCCTCACCCAGAACAGATCCCCCCTCTCCCAGCACAGCACACACCACACCGGCCCTCACCCAGCACAACTCCAATACACCGACCCTCTCCCAGCACAGCTCCCCCCTCTCCCAGCACAGCACCCAACACACCGACCCTCACACAGCACAGCTCCCCCTTCTCCCAGCACAGCACCCAACACACCGACCCTCACCCAGCACAGCTCCCCTCTCTCCCAGCACAGCACCCAACACACCGACCCTCTCCCAGCACAGCTCCCCCCTCTCCAAGCACAGCACACAACACACCGGCTGTCACCCAGCACAGCTCCCCCCTCTCCCAGCACAGCACCCAACACACCGACCCTCACCCAGCACAGGTCCCCCTCTCTCAGCACAGCACCCAACACACCGGCTGTCACCCAGCACAGCTCCCCCCTCTCCCAGCACAGCACCCAACACACCGACCCTCACCCAGCACAGCTCCGCCCTCTCCCAGCACAGCACCCAACACACCGGCCCTCACCCAGCACAGCTCCCCCCTCTGCCAGGACAGCACACACCACACCGGCCCTCACCCAGCACAGCTCCAATACACCGACCCTCACCCAGCACAGCTCCCCCCTCTCCCAGCACAGCACCCAACACACCGACCCTCATACAGCACAGCTCCCCCCTCTCCCAGCACAGCACCCAACACACCAACCCTCACCCAGCACAGCTTCCCCCTCTCCCAGCACAGCACCCAACACACCGGCTGTCTCCCAGCACAGCTCCCCCCTCTCCCAGCACAGCACCCAATACACCGGCCGTCACCCAGCGCAGCTCCTCCCTCTCCCAGCACAGCACCCAATACACCAACCGTCACCCAGCACAGCTCCCCCCTCTCCCAGCACAGCACCCAACACACTGACCCTCTCCCAGCACTGCTCCCCCCTCTCCCAGCACAGCACCCAACACACCGGCCCTCACCCAGCACAGCTCCCCCTTTTCCCATCACAGCACCCAACACACCTACCCTCACCCAGCACAGCTCCCCCCTCTCCCAGCACAGCACCCAACACACCAACCCTCACCCAGCACAGCTCCCCCTCTCCCAGCACAGCACCCAACTCAACGAGCCTCACCCAGCACAGCTCCCCCCTCTCCCAGCACAGCACCCAAAACACCGGTTGTCACTCAGCACAGCTCCTCCCTCTCCCAGCACAGCACACAATACACCGGCCCTCACCCAGCACAGCTCCCCCCTCTCCCAGCACAGCACCCAACACAACGGCCCTCACCCAGCACAGCTCCCCCTCGCCCAGCACAGCACCCAACACACCCGCTCTCACCCAGCACAGCTCCCTCCTCTCCCAGCACAGCATCCAACACACCGGCCCTCATCCAGCACAACTCCCCCCTCTCCCAGCACAGCACCCAACACACCAACCCTCAGACAGCACAGCTCCCCTACTCCCAGCACAGCACCCAATACACCAACCCTCACACAGCACAGCTCTCCCCTCTCCCAGCACATCACCCAACACACCGACCCTCACCCAGCACAGCTCCCCCCTCTCCCAGCACAGCACCCAACACACCGGCTGTCACCCAGCACAGCTCCCCCCTCTCCCAGCACAGCACCCAACACACCGACCCTCACCCAGCACAGCTTCCCCCTCTCCCAGCACAGCACCCAACACACTGACCCTCACCCAGCACTGCTCCCCCCTCTCCCAGCACAGCACCCAACACACTGACCCTCACTCAGCACAGCTCCCCCTCTCCCAGCACAGCACCCAACACACCGGCCCTCACCCAGCACCGCTCCCCCTTTTCCCAGCACAGCACCCAACACACCTACCCATACCCAGCACAGCTCCCCCCTCTCCCAGCACAGCACACAACACACCGGCCCTCACCCAGCACAGCTCCACCCTCTCCCAGCACAGCACCCAACACACCGACCCTCACCCAGCACAGCTCCCCCTCTCCCAGCACAGCACCCAACACACCGGCTGTCACCCAGCACAGCTCCCCCCTCTCCCAGCACAGCACCCAACACACCGACCCTCAGCCAGCACAGCTCCACCCTCACCCAGCACAGCTCCAATACACCGACCCTCACCCAGCGCAGCTCCCCCCTCTCCCAGCACAGCACCCAGCACACCGACCCTCACACAGCACAGCTCCCCCCTCTTCCAGCACAGCACCCAACACACCGACCCTCACCCAGCACAGCTCCCCCCTCTCCCAGCACAGCACCCAACACACCGGCTGTCTCCCAGCACAGCTCCCACCTCTCCCAGCAAAGCACCCAATATACCGCCCTCACCCAGCACAGCTTCCCCCTCTCCCAGCACAGCACCCAACACACCGGCTGTCACCCAGCACAGCTCGCCCGTCTCCCAGCACAGCACCCAACACACTGACCCTCACCCAGCACAGCTCCCCCCTCTCCCAGCACAGCACACAACACACCGGCCCTCACCCAGCACAGCTCCCCCTCTCCCAGCACAGCACCCAAAACACCGGCCCTCACCCAGCACAGCTCCCCCTTCTCCCAGCACAGCACCCAACACACCGACCCTCACCCAGCACAGATCCCCCCCTCTCCCAGCACAGCACACAACACCGGCCCTCACCCAGCACAGCTACCCCCTCTCCCAGCACAGCACCCAACACACCGGCCCTCACCCAGAACAGATCCCCCCTCTCCCAGCACAGCACAGACCACACCGGACCTCACCCAGCACAACTCCAATACACCGACCCTCACCCAGCACAGTACCCAACACACCGACCCTCACACAGCACAGCTCCCCCCTCTCCCAGCACATCACCAAACACACCGACCCCCACCCAGCACAGCTCCCCCCTCTCCCAGCACAGCACCCAACACACCGACCCTCTCCCAGCACAGCTCCCCCCTCTCCAAGCACAGCACACAACACACCGGCTGTGACCCAGCACAGCTCTCCCCTCTCCCAGCACAGCACCCAACACACCGACCCTCACCCAGCACAGGTCCCCCTCTCCCTGCACAGCACCCAACACACCGGCCCTCACCCAGCACAGCTCCCCCCTCTCCCAGGACAGCACACACCACACCGGCCCTCACCCAGCACAGCTCCTATACACCGACCCTCACCCAGCACAGCTCCCCCCTCTCCCAGCACAGCACCCAACACACCGACCCTCACACAGCACAGCTCCCCCCTCTCCCAGCACAGCACCCAACACACCAACCCTCACCCAGCACAGCTCCCCCCTCTCCCAGCACAGCACCCAACACACCGGCTGTCTCCCAGCACAGCTCCCCCCTCTCCCAGCACAGCACCCAATACACCGGCCGTCACCCAGCGCAGCTCCTCCCTCTCCCAGCACAGCACCCAATACACCAACCGTCACACAGCACAGCTCCCCCCTCTGCCAGCACAGCACCCAACACACCGGCTGTCACCCAGCACAGCTCGCCCCTCTCCCAGCACAGCACCCAACACACCGACCCTCACCCAGCACAGCTCCCCCCTCTCCCAGCACAGCACACAACACACCGGCCCTCACCCAGCACAGCTCCCCCCTCTCCCAGCACAGCACCCAACACACCGGCCCTCACCCAGCACAGCTCCCCCTTCTCCCAGCACAGCACCCAACACACCGACCCTCACCCAGCACAGATCCCCCCTCTCCCAGCACAGCACACAACACCGGCCCTCACCCAGCACAGCTACCCCCTCTCCCAGCACAGCACCCAACACACCGGCCCTCACCCAGAACAGATCCCCCCTCTCCCAGCACAGCACACACCACACCGGCCCTCACCCAGCACAACTCCAATACACCGACCCTCACCCAGCACAGCTCCCCCCTCTCCCAGCACAGCACCCAACACACCGACCCTCACACAGCACAGCTACCCCCTCTCCCAGCACAGCACCCAACACACCCACCCTCACCCAGCACAGCTACCCCCTCTCCCAGCACAGCATCCATCACACTGGCCCTCACCCAGCACAGCTCCCCTCTCCCAGCACAGCACACAATTCACCGACCCTCACCCTGCACAGCTCCCCCCTCTCCCAGCACAGCACCCAACACACCGACCCTCACCCAGCACAGCTCCCCCTCTCCGAGCACAGCACCCAACTCACCGACCCTCACCCAGCACAGCTCCCCCCTCTCCCAGCACAGCAGCCAAAACACCGGTTGTCACCCAGCACTGCTCCCCCCTCTCCCAGCACAGCACCCAACACACCGGCCCTCACCCAGCACAGCTCCCCCTCGCCCAGCACAGCACCCAACACACCCGCCCTCTCCCAGCACAGCTCCCCCCTCTCCCAGCACAGCATCCAACACACCGGCCCTGACCCAGCACAACTCCCCCCTCTCCCACCACAGCACCCAACACACCAACCCTCAGACAGGACAGCTCCAGGACAGCTCCACTGCTACTAGCACAGCACACAATACACCGACCCTCACCCAGCACAGCTCCCCCCTCTCCCAGCACAGCACTCAACACACCGACCATCACGCAGCACAGTTCCCCCCTCTCCCAGCACAGCACATAACACACCGGCTCTCACCCAGCACAGGTACCCCCTCTCCCAGCACAGCACCCAACACACCGACCCTCACACAGCACAGCTCCCCCTTCTCCCGGCACAGCACCCAACACAACGGCCCTCACCCAACACAGCACCCAACACACCGGCCCTCACCCAGCACAGCTCCCCCCTCTCCCAGCACAACACCGAACACACCGGCCCTCACCTAGCACAGCTCCCCCTCTCTCCCAGCACAGCACCCAACACACCCACCCTCACCCAGCACAGCTCCCCCCTCTCCCAGCACAGCACCCAACACACCGGCCCTCACCCAGCACAGCTCCCCCCTTTCCAGCACAGCACCCAACACACCGACCCTCACCCAGCACAGCTCCGCCCTCTCCCAGCACAGCACCCAACACACCGGCCCTCACCCAGCACAGCTTCCCCCTCTCCCAGGACAGCACACACCACACCGGCCCTCACCCAGCACAGGTCCAATACACCGACCCTCACCCAGCACAGCTCCCCCCTCTCCCAGCACAGCACCCAACACACCGACCCTCACCCAGCACAGCTCCCCCCTCTCCCAGCACAGCACCCAACACAGCGGCCCTCACCCAGCACAGCTCCCCCCCTCTCCCAGCACAGCACGCAACGCACCAGCCCTCACCCGGCACAGCTCCCCCCTCTCCCAGCACAGCAACCAACACACCGACCCTCACCCAGCACAGCTCCCCCCCTCTCCCAGCACAACACCCAACACACCGGCGCTCAACCTGCACAGCTCCCCCCTCTCCCAGCACAGCACCCAACACACTGGCTGTCATCCAGCACAGCTCCCCCTCTCCCAGCACAGCATCCAACACACCGACCTCATCCCAGCACTGCTCCCCCCTCTCCCAGCACAGCACCCAACACACCGACCCTCACCCAGCACAGCTCCCCCCATTCCCAGCACAGCTCCCAACACACCGACTGTCACCCAGCACAGCTCCCCCCTCTCCCAGCACAGCTCCCAATACAACGGCCCTCACCCAACACAGCACCCAACACACCGGCCCTCACCCAGCACAGCTCCCCCCTCTCCCAGCACAACACCCAACACACCGACCCTCACCCAGCACAGCTCCCCCCTCTCCCAGCACAGCACCCAATACACCGGCCGTCATCCAGTGCAGCTCGCCCCTCTCCCAGCACAGCACCCAATACACCGACCCTCACCCAGCACAGGTCCCCCGTCTCCCAGCACAGCACCCAACACACCGACCCTCACCCAGCACAGCTCCCCCCTCTCCCAGCACAGCACCCAACATAGCGGCCCTCACCCAGCACAGCTCCCCGCCTCTCCCAGCACAGCATGCAACACACATGCCCTCACCCGGCACAGCTCCCCCCTCTCCCAGCACAGCACCCAACACACCGGCCCTCACCCAGCACAGCTCCTACCTCTCCCAGCACAGCACCCAACACACCGACCCTCACCCAGCACAGCTCCCCCCTCTCCCAGCACAGCACCCAACACTCCGACCCTCACCCAGCACAGCTCCCCCCATTCCCAGCACAGCACCTAACACACTGCCTGTCACCCAGCACAGCTCCCCCCTCTCCCAGCACAGGACCCAATACATCGGCCGTCACCCAGCGCAGCTCCCCCCTCTCCCAGCACAGCAGCCAATACACCGACCCTCACCCAGCACAGCTCCCCCCTCTCCCAGCACAGCACCCAACACACTAACACTCACCCTGCACAGCTCCCCCCTCTCCCAGCACAGCACCCAACACACCGACCCTCACCCAGCACAGCTCCCCCCTCTCCCAGCACAGCACCCAACACACTGACCCTCACCCAGCACTGCTCCCCCCTCTCCCAGCACAGCACCCAACACACTGACCCTCACCCAGCACAGCTCCCCCCTCTCCCAGCACAGCACCCAACACACCGGCCATCACCCAGCACAGCTCCCCTTTTTCCCAGCACAGCACCCTACTCACCGACCCTCACCCAGCACAGCTCCCCCCTCTCCCAGCACAGCACCGAAAACACTGGTTGTCACCCAGCACAGCTCCCCCCTCTCCCAGCACAGCACACAACACACCGGCCCTCACCCAGCACAGCTCCCCCCTCTCCCAGCACAGCACCCAACACACCGGCCCTCACCCAGCACAGCTCCCCCTCGCCCAGCACAGCACCCAACACACCCGCCCTCACCCAGCACAGCTCCCCCCTCTCCCAGCACAGCACACAATACACCGACCCTCTCCCAGCACAGCTTCCCCCTCTCCCAGCACAGCACCCAACACACTGACCCTCACCCAGCACAGCTCCCCCCTCTCCTAGCACAGCACCCAACACAGCGGCCCTCACCCAGCACAGCTCCCCCCCCTCTCCCAGACCAGCCCCTCACCCGGCACAGCTCCCCCCTCTCCCAGCAGAGCACCCAACTCACCGACCCTCACCCAGCACAGCTACCCCCTCTTCCAGCACAGCACCCAACACACCGGCCCTCACCCAGCACAGCTCCTCCCTCTCCCAGCACAGCACCCCAACACACCGACCCTCACCCAGCACAGCTCCCCCCTCTCCCAGCACAGCACACAACACACCGACCTTAACCCAGCACAGCTCCCCCCTCTCCCAGCACAGCACCCAACACACCGACCCTCACCCAGCACATCTTTCCCCTCTCCCAGCACAGCACCCAATACACCGGCCGTCACCCAGCGCAGCTCCCCCCTCTCCCAGCACAGCACCCAATACACCGACCCTCACCCAGCACAGCTCCCCCCTCTCCCAGCACAGCACCCAACACACTGACCCTCCCCTAGCACTGCTCCCCCCTCTCCCAGCACAGCACCCAACACACCGGCCCTCACCCAGCACAGCTCCCCCTTTTCCCAGCACAGCACCCAGCACAGCTCCCCCCTCTCCCAGCACAGCACCCACCACACCGACCCTCACCCAGCACAGCTCCCCCTCTCCCAGCACAGCACCCAACTCACCGACCCTCACCCAGCACAGCTCCCCCTCTCCCAGCACAGCACCCAAAACACCGGTTGTCACCCAGCACAGCTCCCCCCTCTCCCAGCACAGCACACAACACACCGGCCCTCACCCAGCACAGCTCATCCCTCTCCCAGCACAGAACCCAACACACCGGCCCCTCACCCAGCACAGCTCCCCCCTCGCCCAGCACAGCACCCAACACACCAGCTCTCACCCAGCACAGCTCCCCCCTCTCCAGCACAGCATCCAACACACAGGCCCTCACCCAGCACAACTCCCCCCCTCTCCCAGCACAGCACCCAACACACCAACCCTCAGACAGCACAGCTCCCCTGCTGCCAGAACAGCACCCAATACACCAACCCTCACACAGCACAGCTCCCCCCTCTACCAGCACAGCACCCAACACACCGACCCTCACCCAGCACAGCTCCCCCCTCTCCCAGCACAGCACATAACACACCGGCCCTCACACAGCACAGGTCCCCCTTCTCCCAGCTCAGCACCCAACACACCGGCCCTCACCCAGCACAGCACCCAACACACTGGCCCTCACCCAGCACAGCTCCCCTCTCCCAGCACAGCACCCAACACCAACCCTCAGACAGGACAGCTCCCCTGCTCCCAGCACAGCACCCAATACACCAACCCTCACACAGCACAGCTCCCGCCTCTCCCAGCACAGCACCCCAACACACCGACCCTCACCCAGCACAGCTCCCCCCTCTCACAGCACAGCACACAACACACCGACCTTAACCCAGCACAGCTCCCCCCTCTCCCAGCACAGCACCCAACACACCCACCCTCACCCATCACAGCTCCCCCCTCTCGCAGCACAGCACATAACACACCGGCCCTCACACAGCACAGGTCCCCCTTCTCCCAGCTCAGCTCCCAACACACCGGCCTCACCCAGCACAGCACCCAACACACCGGCCCTCACCCAGCACAGCTCCCCCCTTCCCCAGCACAGCACCCAACACACTGCCCCTCACCCAGTACAGCTCCCCCCCTCTCCCTGCACAGCACCCAACACACCCACCTCACCCCAGCACAGCTACCCCCCTCTCCCAGCACAGCACCCAATACACCGGCTGTCACCCAGCACAGCTCCTTCCTCTCCCAGCACAGCATCCAACACACTGGCCCTCACCCAGCACAGCTCCCCTCTCCCAGCACAGCACCCAACACACCGGCTGTCACCCAGCACAGCTCCCCTCTCCCAGCACAGCACACAATACACTGACCCTCACCCTGCACAGCTCCCCCATCTCCCAGCACAGCACCCAACACACCGACCCTCACCCAGCACAGCTCCCCCTCGCCCAGCACAGCACCCAACACACCCGCCCTCACCCAGCACAGCTCCCCCCTCTCCCAGCACAGCATCCAACACACCGGCCCTGACCCAGCACAACTCCCCCCTCTCCCAGCTCAGCACCCAACACACCAACCCTCAGACAGGACAGCTCCCCTGCTCCCAGCACAGCACCCAATACACCAACCCTCACACAGCACAGCTCCCGCCTCTCCCAGCACAGCACCCAACACACCGACTGTCACCCAGCACAGCTCCCCCCTCTCCCAGCACAGCACCCAATACACCGGCCGTCACCCAGCGCAGCTCCCCCTTCTCCCAGCACAGCACACAATACACCGACCCTCACCCAGCACAGCTCCCCCCTCTCCCAGCACAGCACCCAACACAGCGGCCCTCACCCAGCACAGCTCCCCCCCCTCTCCCAGCACAGCACGCAACACACCAGCCCTCACCCGGCACAGCTCTGCCCTCTCCCAGCACAGCACCCAACTCACCGACCCTCACCCAGCACAGCTACCCCCTCTCCCAGCACAGCACCCAACACAACCGACTGTCACCCCAGCACAGCTCCTCCCTCTCCCAGCACAGCACCCATCACACCGACCCTCACCCAGCACAGCTCCCCCCTCTCCCAGCACAGCACACAAACACACCGACCTTAACCCAGCACAGCTCCCCCCCTCTCCCAGCACAGCACCCCAACACACCGACCCTCACCCAGCACAGCTTCCCCATTCCCAGCACAGCACCCAACACACCGGCTGTCACCCAACACAGCTTCCCCCCCTCTCGCAGCACAGCACCCAATACACCGGCCGTCACCCAGCGCTGCTCCCCCCTCTCCCAGCACAGAACCCAATACACCGACCCTCACCCAGCACAGCTCCCCCCTCTCCCAGCACAGCACCCAACACACTGACCCTCACCCAGCACTGCTCCCCTCTCTCCCAGCACAGCACCCAACACACCGGCCCTCACCCAGCACAGCTCCACCTCTTCCAGCACAGTACCCAACTCACTGACCCTCACCCAGCACAGCTCCCCCCTCTCCCAGCACAGCACCCAAAACACCGGTTGTCACCCAGCACAGCTCCCCCCTCTCCCAGCACAGCACACAACACACCGGCCCTCACCCAGCACAGTTCCCCCCTCTCCCAGCACAGCACCCGACACACCGGCCCTCACCCAGCACAGCTCCCCCCTCGCCCAGCACAGGCACCCAACACCTACCGACCCTCACCCAGCACAGCTCCCCCTTCTCCCAGCACAGCACCCAACACACCGACCCTCACCCAGCACAGATCCCCCCTCTCCCAGCACAGCACACAACACCGGCCCTCACCCAGCACAGCTACCCCCTCTCCCAGCACAGCACCCAACCACACCGGCCCTCACCCAGAACAGATCCCCCCTCTCCCAGCACAGCACACACCACACCGGCCCTCACCCAGCACAACTCCAATACACCGACCCTCACCCAGCACAGCTCCCCCCTCTCCCAGCACAGCACCCAACACACCGACCCTCACACAGCACAGCTACCCCCTCTCCCAGCACAGCACCCAACACACCCACCCTCACCCAGCACAGCTACCCCCTCTCCCAGCACAGCATCCATCACACTGGCCCTCACCCAGCACAGCTCCCCTCTCCCAGCACAGCACACAATTCACCGACCCTCACCCTGCACAGCTCCCCCCTCTCCCAGCACAGCACCCAACACACCGACCCTCACCCAGCACAGCTCCCCCTCTCCGAGCACAGCACCCAACTCACCGACCCTCACCCAGCACAGCTCCCCCCTCTCCCAGCACAGCAGCCAAAACACCGGTTGTCACCCAGCACTGCTCCCCCCTCTCCCAGCACAGCACCCAACACACCGGCCCTCACCCAGCACAGCTCCCCCTCGCCCAGCACAGCACCCAACACACCCGCCCTCTCCCAGCACAGCTCCCCCCTCTCCCAGCACAGCATCCAACACACCGGCCCTGACCCAGCACAACTCCCCCCTCTCCCACCACAGCACCCAACACACCAACCCTCAGACAGGACAGCTCCACTGCTCCCAGCACAGCACACAATACACCGACCCTCACCCAGCACAGCTCCCCCCTCTCCCAGCACAGCACTCAACACACCGACCATCACGCAGCACAGTTCCCCCCTCTCCCAGCACAGCACATAACACACCGGCTCTCACCCAGCACAGGTACCCCCCTCTCCCAGCACAGCACCACAACACACCGACCCTCACACAGCACAGCTCCCCCTTCTCCCGGAACAGCACCCAACACAACGGCCCTCACCCAACACAGCACCCAACACACCGGCCCTCACCCAGCACAGCTCCCCCCTCTCCCAGCACAACACCGAACACACCGGCCCTCACCTAGCACAGCTCCCCCTCTCTCCCAGCACAGCACCCAACACACCCACCCTCACCCAGCACAGCTCCCCCCTCTCCCAGCACAGCACCCAACACACCGGCCCTCACCCAGCACAGCTCCCCCCTTTCCCAGCACAGCACCCAACACACCGACCCTCACCCAGCACAGCTCCGCCCTCTCCCAGCACAGCACCCAACACACCGGCCCTCACCCAGCACAGCTTCCCCCTCTCCCAGGACAGCACACACCACACCGGCCCTCACCCAGCACAGGTCCAATACACCGACCCTCACCCAGCACAGCTCCCCCCTCTCCCAGCACAGCACCCAACACACCGACCCTCACCCAGCACAGCTCCCCCCTCTCCCAGCACAGCACCCAACACAGCGGCCCTCACCCAGCACAGCTCCCCCCCTCTCCCAGCACAGCACGCAACGCACCAGCCCTCAACCTGCACAGCTCCCCCCTCTCCCAGCACAGCACCCAACACACTGGCTGTCATCCAGCACAGCTCCCCCTCTCCCAGCACAGCATCCAACACACCGACCTCATCCCAGCACTGCTCCCCCCTCTCCCAGCACAGCACCCAACACACCGACCCTCACCCAGCACAGCTCCCCCCATTCCCAGCACAGCTCCCAACACACCGACTGTCACCCAGCACAGCTCCCCCCTCTCCCAGCACAGCTCCCAATACACCGACCCTCACCCAGCACAGCTCCCCCCATTCCCAGCACAGCTCCCAACACACCGACCCTCACCCAGCACAGCTCCCCCCTCTCCCAGCACAGCACCCAATACACCGGCCGTCACCCAGTGCAGCTCGCCCCTCTCCCAGCACAGCACCCAATACACCGACCCTCACCCAGCACAGGTCCCCCGTCTCCCAGCACAGCACCCAACATAGCGGCCCTCACCCAGCACAGCTCCCCGCCTCTCCCAGCACAGCATGCAACACACCTGCCCTCACCCGGCACAGCTCCCCCCTGTCCCAGCACAGCACCCAACACACCGACCCTCACCCAGCACAGCTCCCCCCCTCTCCCAGCACAGCACCCAACACACCGGTCCTCACCCAGCACAGCTCCTACCTCTCCCAGCACAGCACCCAACACACCGACCCTCACCCAGCACAGCTCCCCCCTCTCCCAGCACAGCACCCAACACTCCGACCCTCACCCAGCACAGCTCCCCCCATTCCCAGCACAGCACCTAACACACTGCCTGTCACCCAGCACAGCTCCCCCCTCTCCCAGCACAGGACCCAATACACCGGCCGTCACCCAGCGCAGCTCCCCCCTCTCCCAGCACAGCAGCCAATACACCGACCCTCACGCAGCACAGCTCCCCCCTCTCCCAGCACAGCACCCAACACACTAACACTCACCCTGCACAGCTCCCCCCTCTCCCAGCACAGCACCCAACACACCGACCCTCACCCAGCACAGCTCCCCCCTCTCCCAGCACAGCACCCAACACACTGACCCTCACCCAGCACTGCTCCCCCCTCTCCCAGCACAGCACCCAACACATTGACCCTCACCCAGCACAGCTCCCCCCTCTCCCAGCACAGCACCCAACACACCGGCCCTCACCCAGCACAGCTCCCCTTTTTCCCAGCACAGCACCCAACTCACTGACCCTCACCCAGCACAGCTCCCCCCTCTCCCAGCACAGCACCGAAAACACTGGTTGTCACCCGGCACAGCTCCCCCCTCTCCCAGCACAGCACACAACACACCGGCCCTCACCCAGCACAGCTCCCCCCTCTCCCAGCACAGCACCCAACACACCGGCCCTCACCCAGCACAGCTCCCCCTCGCCCAGCACAGCACCCAACACACCCGCCCTCACCCAGCACAGCTCCCCCCTCTCCCAGCACAGCACACAATACACCGACCCTCTCCCAGCACAGCTTCCCCCTCTCCCAGCACAGCACCCAACACACCGACCCTCACCCAGCACAGCTCCCCCCTCTCTCTAGCACAGCACCCAACACAGCGGCCCTCACCCAGCACAGCTCCCCCCCTCTCCCAGCAGAGCACGCAACGCACCAGCCCTCACCCGGCACAGCTCCCCCCCTCTCCCAGCAGAGCACCCAACTCACCGACCCTCACCCAGCACAGCTACCCCCTCTCCCAGCACAGCACCCAACACACCGGCCCTCACCCAGCACAGCTCCTCCCTCTCCCAGCACAGCACCCAACACACCGACCCCTCACCCAGCACAGCTCCCCCCTCTCCCAGCACAGCACACAACACACCGACCTTAACCCAGCACAGCTCCCCCCTCTCCCAGCACAGCACCCAACACACCCACCCTCACCCATCACAGCTCCCCCCTCTCGCAGCACAGCACATAACACACCGGCCCTCACACAGCACAGGTCCCCCTTCTCCCAGCTCAGCTCCCAACACACCGGCCCTCACCCAGCACAGCACCCAACACACCGGCCCTCACCCAGCACAGCTCCCCCCTCCCCCAGCACAGCACCCAACACACTGCCCCTCACCCAGTACAGCTCCCCCCCTCTCCCTGCACAGCACCCAACACACCCACCCTCACCCAGCACAGCTACCCCCTCTCCCAGCACAGCACCCAATACACCGGCTGTCACCCAGCACAGCTCCTTCCTCTCCCAGCACAGCATCCAACACACTGGCCCTCACCCAGCACAGCTCCCCTCTCCCAGCACAGCACCCAACACACCGGCTGTCACCCAGCACAGCTCCCCCTCTCCCAGCACAGCACACAATACACTGACCCTCACCCTGCACAGCTCCCCCATCTCCCAGCACAGCACCCAACACACCGACCCTCACCCAGCACAGCTCCCCCTCGCCCAGCACAGCACCCAACACACCCGCCCTCACCCAGCACAGCTCCCCCCTCCCAGCACAGCATCCAACACACCGGCCCTGACCCAGCACAACTCCCCCCTCTCCCAGCTCAGCACCCAACACACCAACCCTCAGACAGGACAGCTCCCCTGCTCCCAGCACAGCACCCAATACACCAACCCTCACAGCACAGCTCCCGCCTCTCCCAGCACAGCACCCAACACACCGACTGTCACCCAGCACAGCTCCCCCCTCTCCCAGCACAGCACCCAATACACCGGCCGTCACCCAGCGCAGCTCCCCCTTCTCCCAGCACAGCACACAATACACCGACCCTCACCCAGCACAGCTCCCCCCTCTCCCAGCACAGCACCCAACACAGCGGCCCTCACCCAGCACAGCTCCCCCCCTCTCCCAGCACAGCACGCAACACACCAGCCCTCACCCGGCACAGCTCTGCCCTCTCCCAGCACAGCACCCAACTCACCGACCCTCACCCAGCACAGCTACCCCCTCTCCCAGCACAGCACCCAACACACCGACTGTCACCCAGCACAGCTCCTCCCTCTCCCAGCACAGCACCCATCACACCGACCCTCACCCAGCACAGCTCCCCCCTCTCCCAGCACAGCACACAACACATCGACCTTAACCCAGCACAGCTCCCCCCTCTACCAGCACAGCACCCAACACACCGACCCTCACCCAGCACAGCTTCCCCCATTCCCAGCACAGCACCCAACACAACGGCTGTCACCCAGCACAGCTTCCCCCTCTCCCAGCACAGCACCCAATACACCGGCCGTCACCCAGCGCTGCTCCCCCCTCTCCCAGCACAGAACCCAATACACCAACCCTCACCCAGCACAGCTCCCCCCTCTCCCAGCACAGCACCCAACACACTGACCCTCACCCAGCACTGCTCCCCCCTCTCCCAGCACAGCACCCAACACACCGGCCCTCACCCAGCACAGCTCCCCCTTTTCCCAGCACTGCACCCATCACACCTACCCTCACCCAGCACAGCTCCCCCCTCTCCCAGCACAGCACCCAACACACCGACCCTCACCCAGCACAGCTCCACCTCTTCCAGCACAGTACCCAACTCACTGACCCTCACCCAGCACAGCTCCCCCCTCTCCCAGCACAGCACCCAAAACACCGGTTGTCACCCAGCACAGCTCCCCCCTCTCCCAGCACAGCACACAACACACCGGCCCTCACCCAGCACAGCTCCCCCCTCTCCCAGCACAGCACCCGACACACCGGCCCTCACCCAGCACAGCTCCCCCTCGCCCAGCACAGCACCCAACACACCGGCCCTCACCCAGCACAGCTCCCCCTTCTCCCAGCACAGCACCCAACACACCGACCCTCACCCAGCACAGATCCCCCCTCTCCCAGCACAGCACACAACTCCGGCCCTCACCCAGCACAGCTACCCCCTCTCCCAGCACAGCACCCAACACACCGGCCCTCACCCAGAACAGATCCCCCCTCTCCCAGCACAGCACACACCACACCGGCCCTCACCCAGCACAACTCCAATACACCGACCCTCACCCAGCACAGCTCCCCCCTCTCCCAGCACAGCACCCAACACACCGACCCTCACACAGCACAGCTACCCCCTCTCCCAGCACAGCACCCAACACACCCACCCTCACCCAGCACAGCTACCCCCTCTCCCAGCACAGCATCCATCACACTGGCCCTCACCCAGCACAGCTCCCCTCTCCCAGCACAGCACACAATTCACCGACCCTCACCCTGCACAGCTCCCCCCTCTCCCAGCACAGCACCCAACACACCGACCCTCACCCAGCACAGCTCCCCCTCTCCGAGCACAGCACCCAACTCACCGACCCTCACCCAGCACAGCTCCCCCCTCTCCCAGCACAGCAGCCAAAACACCGGTTGTCACCCAGCACTGCTCCCCCCTCTCCCAGCACAGCACCCAACACACCGGCCCTCACCCAGCACAGCTCCCCCTCGCCCAGCACAGCACCCAACACACCCGCCCTCTCCCAGCACAGCTCCCCCCTCTCCCAGCACAGCATCCAACACACCGGCCCTGACCCAGCACAACTCCCCCCTCTCCCACCACAGCACCCAACACACCAACCCTCAGACAGGACAGCTCCACTGCTCCCAGCACACAATACACCGACCCTCACCCAGCACAGCTCCCCCCTCTCCCAGCACAGCACTCAACACACCGACCATCACGCAGCACAGTTCCCCCCTCTCCCAGCACAGCACATAACACACCGGCTCTCACCCAGCACAGGTACCCCCTCTCCCAGCACAGCACCCAACACACCGACCCTCACACAGCACAGCTCCCCCTTCTCCCGGCACAGCACCCAACACAACGGCCCTCACCCAACACAGCACCCAACACACCGGCCCTCACCCAGCACAGCTCCCCCCTCTCCCAGCACAACACCGAACACACCGGCCCTCACCTAGCACAGCTCCCCCTCTCTCCCAGCACAGCACCCAACACACCCACCCTCACCCAGCACAGCTCCCCCCTCTCCCAGCACAGCACCCAACACACCGGCCCTCACCCAGCACAGCTCCCCCCTTTCCCAGCACAGCACCCAACACACCGACCCTCACCCAGCACAGCTCCGCCCTCTACCAGCACAGCACCCAACACACCGGCCCTCACCCAGCACAGCTTCCCCCTCTCCCAGGACAGCACCCAACACACCGGCCCTCACCCAGCACAGCTCCCCCCTTTCCCAGCACAGCACCCAACACACCGACCCTCACCCAGCACAGCTACCCCCTCTCCCAGCACAGCACCCAACACACCGGCCCTCACCCAGCACAGCTCCTCCCTCTCCCAGCACAGCACCCAACACACCGACCCTCACCCAGCACAGCTCCCCCCTCTCCCAGCACAGCACACAACACACCGACCTTAACCCAGCACAGCTCCCCCCTCTCCCAGCACAGCACCCAACACACCGACCCTCACCCAGCACATCTTCCCCCTCTCCCAGCACAGCACCCAATACACCGGCCGTCACCCAGCGCAGCTCCCCCCTCTCCCAGCACAGCACCCAATACACCGACCCTCACCCAGCACAGCTCCCCCCTCTCCCAGCACAGCACCCAACACACTGACCCTCCCCCAGCACTGCTCCCCCCTCTCCCAGCACAGCACCCAACACACCGGCGCTCACCCAGCACAGCTCCCCCTTTTCCCAGCACAGCACCCAGCACAGCTCCCCCCTCTCCCAGCACAGCACCCACCACACCGACCCTCACCCAGCACAGCTCCCCCTCTCCCAGCACAGCACCCAACTCACCGACCCTCACCCAGCACAGCTCCCCCCTCTCCCAGCACAGCACCCAAAACACCGGTTGTCACCCAGCACATCTCCCCCCTCTCCCAGCACAGCACACAACACATCGGCCCTCACCCAGCACAGCTCATCCCTCTCCCAGCACAGAACCCAACACACCGGCCCTCACCCAGCACAGCTCCCCCTCGCCCAGCACAGCACCCAACACACCAGCTCTCACCCAGCACAGCTCCCCCCTCTCCCAGCACAGCATCCAACACACAGGCCCTCACCCAGCACAACTCCCCCCTCTCCCAGCACAGCACCCAACACACCAACCCTCAGACAGCACAGCTCCCCTGCTGCCAGAACAGCACCCAATACACCAACCCTCACAGCACAGCTCCCCCCTCTACCAGCACAGCACCCAACACACCGACCCTCACCCAGCACAGCTCCCCCTCTCCCAGCACAGCACATAACACACCGGCCCTCACACAGCACAGGTCCCCCTTCTCCCAGCTCAGCACCCAACACACCGGCCCTCACCCAGCACAGCACCCAACACACTGGCCCTCACCCAGCACAGCTCCCCTCTCCCAGCACAGCACCCAACACACCAACCCTCAGACAGGACAGCTCCCCTGCTCCCAGCACAGCACCCAATACACCAACCCTCACACAGCACAGCTCCCGCCTCTCCCAGCACAGCACCCAACACACCGACCCTCACCCAGCACAGCTCCCCCCTCTCACAGCACAGCACACAACACACCGACCTTAACCCAGCACAGCTCCCCCCTCTCCAGCACAGCACCCAACACACCCACCCTCACCCATCACAGCTCCCCCCTCTCGCAGCACAGCACATAACACACCGGCCCTCACACAGCACAGGTCCCCCTTCTCCCAGCTCAGCTCCCAACACACTGCCCCTCACCCAGTACAGCTCCCCCCCTCTCCCTGCACAGCACCCAACACACCCACCCTCACCCAGAACAGCTACCCCCTCTCCCAGCACAGCACCCAATACACCGGCTGTCACCCAGCACAGCTCCTTCCTCTCCCAGCACAGCATCCAACACACTGGCCCTCACCCAGCACAGCTCCCCTCTCCCAGCACAGCACCCAACACACCGGCTGTCACCCAGCACAGCTCCCCCTCTCCCAGCACAGCACACAATACACTGACCCTCACCCTGCACAGCTCCCCCATCTCCCAGCACAGCACCCAACACACCGACCCTCACCCAGCACAGCTCCCCCTCGCCCAGCACAGCACCCAACACACCCTCCCTCACCCAGCACAGCTCCCCCCTCTCCCAGCACAGCATCCAACACACCGGCCCTGACCCAGCACAACTCCCCCCTCTCCCAGCTCAGCACCCAACACACCAACCCTCAGACAGGACAGCTCCCCTGCTCCCAGCACAGCACCCAATACACCAACCCTCACACAGCACAGCTCCCGCCTCTCCCAGCACAGCACCCAACACACCGACTGTCACCCAGCACAGCTCCCCCCTCTCCCAGCACAGCACCCAATACACCGGCCGTCACCCAGCGCAGCTCCCCCTTCTCCCAGCACAGCACACAATACACCGACCCTCACCCAGCACAGCTCCCCCCTCTCCCAGCACAGCACCCAACACAGCGGCCCTCACCCAGCACAGCTCCCCCCCTCTCCCAGCACAGCATGCAACACACCAGCCCTCACCCGGCACAGCTCTGCCCTCTCCCAGCACAGCACCCAACTCACCGACCCTCACCCAGCACAGCTCCCCCCTCTCCCAGCACAGCACCCAACACACCGACTGTCACCCAGCACAGCTCCTCCCTCTCCCAGCACAGCACCCATCACACCGACCCTCACCCAGCACAGCTCCCCCCTCTCCCAGCACAGCACACAACACACCGACCTTAACCCAGCACAGCTCCCCCCTCTCCCAGCACAGCACCCAACACACCGACCCTCACCCAGCACAGCTTCCCCCATTCCCAGCACAGCACCCAACACACCGGCTGTCACCCAGCACAGCTTCCCCCTCTCCCAGCACAGCACCCAATACACCGGCCGTCACCCAGCGCTGCTCCCCCCTCTCCCAGCACAGAACCCAATACACCGACCCTCACCCAGCACAGCTCCCCCCTCTCCCAGCACAGCACCCAACACACTGACCCTCACCCAGCACTGCTCCCCCCTCTCCCAGCACAGCACCCAACACACCGGCCCTCACCCAGCACAGCTCCCCCTTTTCCCAGCACTGCACCCATCACACCTACCCTCACCCAGCACAGCTCCCCCCTCTCCCAGCACAGCACCCAACACACCGACCCTCACCCAGCACAGCTCCCCCTCTTCCAGCACAGTACCCAACTCACTGACCCTCACCCAGCACAGCTCCCCCCTCTCCCAGCACAGCACCCAAAACACCGGTTGTCACCCAGCACAGCTCCCCCCTCTCCCAGCACAGCACACAACACACCGGCCCTCACCCAGCACAGCTCCCCCCTCTCCCAGCACAGCACCCGACACACCGGCCCTAACCCAGCACAGCTCCCACTCGCCCAGCACAGCACCCAACACACCCGCTCTCACCCAGCACAGCTCCCCCGTCTCCCAGCACAGCATCCAACACACCGGCCCTCACCCAGCACAACTCCCCCTTCTCCCAGCACAGCACCCAACACACCAACCCTCAGACAGCACAGCTCCCCTGCTCCCAGCACAGCACCCAATACACCAACCCTCACACAGCACAGCTCCCCCCTCTCCCAGCACAGCACCCAACACACCGACCTTCTCCCAGCACAGCTCCCCCCTCTCCCAGCAGAGCACATAACACACCGGCCCTCACACAGCACAGGTCCCCCCTCTCCCAGCTCAGCACCCAACACACCGGCCCTCACCCAGCACAGCACCCAACACACCGGCCCTCACCCAGCACAGCTCCCCCCTCCCCCAGGACAGCACCCAACACACCGGCCCTCACCCAGCACAGCTCCCCCCCTCTCCCAGCACAGCACCCAACACACCCACCCTCACCCAGCACAGCTCCCCCCTCTCCCAGCACAGCACCCAACACACCGGCTGTCACCCAGCACAGCTCCCCCCTCTCCCAGCACAGCATCCAACACACTGGCCCTCACCCAGCACAGCTCCCCTCTCCCAGCACAGCACCCAACACACTGGCTGTCACCCAGCACAGCTCCCCCTCTCCCAGCACAGCACACAATACACCGACCCTCACCCTGCACAGCTCCCCCCTCTCCCAGCACAGCACCCAACACACCGACCATCACCCAGCACAGCTCCCCCTCTCCCAGCACAGCACCCAACTCACCGACCCTCACCCAGCACAGCTCCCCCCTCTCCCAGCACAGCACCCAATACACCGGTTGTCACCCAGCAAAGCTCCCCCCTCTCCCAGCACAGCACACAACACACCGGCCCTCACCCAGCACAGCTCCCCCCTCTCCCAGCACAGCACCCAACACACCGGCCCTCACCCAGCACAGCTCCCCCCTCTCCCAGCACAGGACACAACACACCGACCTTAACCCAGCACAGCTCCCCCCTCTCCCAGCACAGCACCCAACACACCGACCCTCACCCAGCCCAGCTCCCCCCATTCCCAGCACAGCACCCAACACACCGACTGTCACCCAGCACAGCTCCCCCCTCTCCCAGCACAGCACCCAATACACCGGCCGTCACCCAGCGCAGCTCCCCCTTCTCCCAGCACAGCACACAATACACCGACCCTCACCCAGCACAGCTCCCCCCTCTCCCAGCACTGCACCCAACACACCGACCCTCACCCAGCACAGCTCCCCCCTCTCCCAGCACAGCACCCAACACAGCGGCCCTCACCCAGCACAGCTCCCCCCCTCTCCCAGCACAGCACGCAATACACCAGCCCTCACCCGGCACAGCTCCCCCCTCTACCAGCACAGCACCCAACACACCGAACCTCACCCAGCACAGCTACCCCCTCTCCCAGCACAGCACCCAACACACCGGCCCTCACCCAGCACAGCTCCTCCCTCTCCCAGCACAGCACCCATCACACCGACCCTCACCCAGCACAGCTCCCCCCTCTCCCAGCACAGCACACAACACACTGACCTTAACCCAGCACAGCTCCCCCCTCTCCCAGCACAGCACCCAACACACCGACCCTCACCCAGCACAGCTTCCCCCATTCCCATCACAGCACCCAACACACCGGCTGTCACTCAGCACAGCTTCCCTCTCTCCCAGCACAGCACCCAATACACCGGCCGTCACCCAGCACAGCTCCCCCCTCTCCCAGCACAGAACCCAATACACCAACCCTCACCCATTACAGCTCCCCCCTCTCCCAGCACAGCACCCAACACACTGACCCTCACCCAGCACTGCTCCCCCCTCTCCCAGCACAGCACCCAACACCCGGCCCTCACCCAGCACAGCTCCCCCCTTTCCCAGCACTGCACCCAACACACCAACCCTCACCCAGCACAGCTCCCCCCTCTCCCAGCACAGCACCCAACACACCGACCCTCACCCAGCACAGCTCCCCCTCTCCCAGCACAGCACCCAACTCAACGACCCTCACCCAGCACAGCTCCCCCCTCTCCCAGCACAGCACCCTAAACACCGGTTGTCACCCAGCACAGCTCCCCCCTCTCCCAGCACAGCACACAACACACTGGCCCTCACCCAGCACAGCTCCCCCCTCTCCCAGCACAGCACCCGACACACCGGCCCTCACCCAGCACAGCTCCCCCTCGCCCAGCACAGCACCCAACACACCCGCTCTCACCCAGCACAGCTCCCCCCTCTCCCAGCACAGCATCCAACACACCGGCCCTCACCCAGCACAACTCCCCCTTCTCCCAGCACAGCACCCAACACACCAACCCTCAGACAGCACAGCTCCCCTGCTCCCAGCACAGCACCCAATACACCAACCCTCACACAGC
Source organism: Taudactylus pleione (assembly GCA_031769625.1). NCBI lineage: Eukaryota > Metazoa > Chordata > Amphibia > Anura > Myobatrachidae > Taudactylus > Taudactylus pleione. Next base: position 3,297,737 of record JAUIMM010000633.1, read on the forward strand.
ACAGCTCCCCCCTCTCCCAGCACAGCACCCAACACACCGAACCTCACCCAGCACAGCTCCCCCCTCTCCCAGCAGAGCACATCACACACCGGTCCTCACACAGCACAGGTCCCCCCTCTCCCAGCTCAGCACCCAACACACCGGCCCTCACCCAGCACAGCACCCAACACACCGGCCCTCACCCAGCACAGCTCCCCCCTCCCCCAGCACAGCACCCAACACACCGGCCCTCACCCAGCACAGCTCCCCCCCTCTCCCAGCACAGCACCCAACACACCCACCCTCACCCAGCGCAGCTCCCCCCTCTCCCAGCACAGCACCCAACACACCGGCTGTCACCCAGCACAGGTCCCCCCTCTCCCAGCACAGCATCAACACACTGGCCCTCACCCAGCACAGCTCCCCTCTCCCAGCACAGCACCCAACACACTGGCTGTCACCCAGCACAGCTCCCCCTCTCCCAGCACAGCACACAATACACCGACCCTCACCCTGCACAGCTCCCCCCTCTCCCAGCACAGCACCCAACACACCGACCATCACCCAGCACAGCTCCCCCTCTCCCAGCACAGCACCCAACTCACCGACCCTCACCCAGCACAGCTCCCCCCTCTCCCAGCACAGCACCCAATACACCGGTTGTCACCCAGCAAAGCTCCCCCCTCTCCCAGCACAGCACACAACACACCGGCCCTCACCCAGCACAGCTCCCCCCTCTCCCAGCACAGCATCCAACACGCTGGCCCTCACCCAGCACAGCTCCCCCCTCTCCCAGCACAGCACACAACACACCGACCTTAACCCAGCACAGCTCCCCCCTCTCCCAGCACAGCACCCAACACACCGACCCTCACCCAGCACAGCTCCCCCCATTCCCAGCACAGCACCCAACACACCGACAGTCACCCAGCACAGCTCCCCCCTCTCCCAGCACAGCACCCAATACACCGGACGTCACCCAGCGCTGCTCCCCCTTCTCCCAGCACAGCACACAATACACCGACCCTCACCCAGCACAGCTCCCCCCTCTCCCAGCACTGCACCCAACACACTGACCCTCACCCTGCACAGCTCCCCCCTCTCCCAGCACAGCACCCGAAACACCGACCATCACCCAGCAAAGCTCCCCCCTTTCCCAGCAGAGCACCCAATACACCAACCCTCACATAGCACAGCACCCAACACACCGACCCTCACCCAGCACAGCTCCCCCCTCTCCCAGCACAGCACATAACACACCGGCCCTCACCCAGCACAGGTCCCCCCTCTCCCAGCACAGCACCCAACACACCGGCTGTCACCCAGCACAGCTCCCCCCGCTCCCAGCACAGCACCCAACACACCGACCCTCACCCAGCACAGCTCCCCCCTTTCCCAGCACAGCACACAACACACCGGCTGTCACCCAGCACAGCTCCCCCCTCTTCCAGCACAGCACCCAACACACCGAACCTCACCCAGCACAGCTCTCCCAGCACAGCACCCAACACACAGGCTGTCACCCTGCACAGCTCCCCCTCTCCCAGCACAGCACCCAACACACCGGCCCTCACCCAGCACAGCTCCCCCCTCTCCCAGGACAGCACAAAACACACCGACCTTAACCCAGCACAGCTCCCCCCTCTTCCAGCACAGTACCCAACACACCGACCCTCACCCAGCACAGCTCCCAACACACCGACTGTCACCCAGCACAGCTCCCCCCTCTCCCAGCACAGCACCCAATACACCGGCCGTCACCCAGCGCAGCTCCCCCCTCTCCCAGCACAGCACCCAATACACCGACCCTCACCCAGCACAGCACCCCCTCTCCCTGCACAGCACCCAACACAGCGGCCCTCACCCAGCACAGCTCCCCCCCTCTCCCAGCACAGCACCCAACACACCGGCTGTCACCCACCACAGCTCCCCCTCTCGCAGCACAGCACACAATACACCGAACCTCACCCAGCACAGCTCCCATCTCTCCCAGCACAGCACCCGAAACACCGACCATCACCCAGCACATTTCCCCCCTCTCCCAGCAGAGCACCCAACACACCCACCCTCACCCAGCACAACTCCCCCCTCTCCCAGCACAGCACCCAATACACCAACCCTCACACAGCACAGCTCCCCCCTCTCCCAGCACAGCACCCAACACACCGACCCTCACCCAGCACAGCTCCTCCAACTCCCAGCACAGCACCCAACACACCGACCCTCACCCAGCACAGCTCCCCCCTCTCCCAGCCCAGCACACAACACACCGACCTTAACCCAGCACAGCTCCTCCCTCTCCCAGCACAGCACCCGAAACACCGACCATCACCCAGCACAGCTCCCCCCTCTCCCAGCACAGCACCCAACACACCCACCCTCACGCAGCACAGCTTCCCCCTCTCCCAGCACAGCACCCAATACACCGGCTGTCACCCAGCGCAGCTCCCCCCTCTCCCAGCACAGCACCCAATACACCGACCCTCACCCAGCACAGCTCCCCCCTCTCCCAGCACAGCACCCAACTCACCGACCCTCACCCAGCACAGCTACCCCCTCTCCCAGCACAGCACCCAACACACCGGCCCTCACCCAGCACAGCTCCTCCAACTCCCAGCACAGCACCCAACACACTGACCCTCACCCAGCACAGCTCCCCCCTCTCCCAGCCCAGCACACAACACACCGACCTTAACCCAGCACAGCTCCTCCCTCTCCCAGCACAGCACCCGAAACACCGACCATCACCCAGCACAGCTCCCCCCTCTCCCAGCACAGCACCCAACACACCCACCCTCACGCAGCACAGCTCCCCCCTCTCCCAGCACAGCACCCAACACACCGGCCCTCCACCTGCACAGCTCCCCCCTCTCCCAGCACAGCACCCAACACACCGGCTGTCACCCAGCACAGCTCCACCTCTCCCAGCACAGCATCCAACACACCGACCTCATCCCAGCACAGCTCCCCCCTCTCCCAGCACAGCACCCAACACACCGGCTGTCACCCCGCAAAGCTCCCCCCTCTCACAGCACAGCACCCAACACACCCACCCTCACCCAGCACAGCTCCCCCCTCTCCCAGCACAGCACCCAACACACCGGCCCTCACCCAGCACAGCTCCCCCCTCTCCCAGCACAGCACCCAACACACCGGCTGTCACCCAGCACAGCTCACCCTCTCCCAGCACAGCACACAATACACCGACCCTCACCCAGCACAGCTCCCCCCTCTCCCAGCACAGCACTCAACACACCGACCATCACACAGCACAGTTCCCCACTCTCCCAGCACAGCACATAACACACCGGCCCTCACCAAGCATAGGTACCCCCTCTCCCAGCACAGCACCCAACACACCGACCCTCACACAGCACAGCTCCCCCCTCTCCCGGCACAGCACCCAACACAACGGCCCTCACCCAACACAGCACCCAATACACCGGCCCTCACCCAGCACAGCTCCCCCCTCTCCCAGCACAACACCCAACACACCGGCCCTCACCCAGCACAGCTCCCCTCCTCTCCCAGCACAGCACCCAACACACCCACCCTCACCCAGCACAGCTCCCCCTCTCCCAGCACAGCACCCAACACACCGGCCCTCACCCAGCACAGCTCCCCCCTCTCCCAGCACAGCACCCAACACACCGGCCCTCACCCAGCACAGCTCCCCCCTCTCCCAGCACAGCACACAACACACCGACCTTAACCCAGCACAGCTCCTCCCTCTCCCAGCACAGCACCCAACACACCGACTGTCACCCAGCACAGCTCTCCCCTCTCCCAGCACAGCACCCAATACACCGGCCATCACCCAGCGCAGCTCCCCCCTCTCCCAGCACAGCACACAATACACCGACCCTCACCCAGCACAGCTCCCCCCTCTCCCAGCACAGCACCCAACACACCGACCCTCACCCAGCACAGCTCCCCCCTCTCCTAGCACAGCACTCAACACAGCGGCCCTCACCCAGCACAGCTCCCCCCCTCTCCCAGCACAGCACGCAACGCACCAGCCCTCACCCGGCACAGCTCCCCCCTCTCCCAGCACAGCACCCAACTCACCGACCCTCACCCAGCACAGCTACCCCCTCTCCCAGCACAGCACCCAACACACCGGCCCTCACCCAGCAGAGCTCCTCCCTCTCCCAGCACAGCACCCAACACACCGACCCTCACCCAGCACAGCTCCCTCCTCTCCCAGCACAGCACACAACACACCAACCTTAACCCAGCACAGCTCCCCCCTCTCCCAGCACAGCACCCAACACACCGACCCTCAACCAGCACAGCTTCCCCCTTTCCCAGCACAGCACCCAACACACCGGCTCTCACCCAGCACATCTTCCCCCTCTCCCAGCACAGCACCCAATACACCGGCTGTCACCCAGCGCAGCTCCCCCCTCTCCCAGCACAGCACCCAATACACCGACCCTCACCCAGCACAGCTCCGCCCTCTCCCAGCACAGCACCCAACACACTGACCCTCACCCAGCACGGCTCCCCCCTCTCCCAGCACAGCACCCAACACACCGGCCCTCACCCAGCACAGCTCCCCCTTTTCCCAGCACAGCACCCAGCACAGCTCCCCCCTCTCCCAGCACAGCACCCACCACACCGACCCTCACACAGCACAGCTCCCCCATTCCCAGCACAGCACCCAACTCACCGACCCTCACCCAGCACAGCTCCCCCCTCTCCCAGCACAGCACCCAAAACACCAGTTGTCACCCAGCACAGCTCCCCCCTCTCCCAGCACAGCACACAACACACCGGCCCTCACCCAGCACAGCTCCCCCCTCTCCCAGCACAGCACCCAACACACCGGACCTCACCCAGCACAGCTCCCCCTCGCCCAGCACAGCACCCAACACACCCGCTCTCACCCAGCACAGCTCCCCCCTCTCCCAGCACAGCATCCAACACACAGGCCCTCACCCAGCACAACTCCCCCATCTCCCAGCACAGCACCCAACACACCAACCCTCAGACAGCACAGCTCCCCTGCTGCCAGAACAGCACCCAATACACCAACCCTCACACAGCACAGCTCCCCCCTCTACCAGCACAGCACCCAACACACCGACCCTCACCCAGCACAGCTCCCCCCTCTCCCAGCACAGCACATAACACACCGGCCCTCACCCAGCACAGCTTCCCCCTCTCCCAGCACAGCACCCAATACACCGGCCGTCACCCAGCGCAGCTCCCCCCTCTCCCAGCACAGAACCCAATACACCAACCCTCACCCATTACAGCTCCCCCCTCTCCCAGCACAGCACCCAACACACTGACCCTCACCCAGCACTGCTCCCCCCTCTCCCAGCACAGCACCCAACACACCGGCCCTCACCCAGCACAGCTCCCCCCTTTCCCAGCACTGCACCCAACACACCAACCCTCACCCAGCACAGCTCCCCCCTCTCCCAGCACAGCACCCAACACACCGACCCTCACCCAGCACAGCTACCCCTCTCCCAGCACAGCACCCAACTCAACGACCCTCACCCAGCACAGCTCCCCCCTCTCCCAGCACAGCACCCTAAACACCGGTTGTCACCCAGCACAGCTCCCCCCTCTCCCAGCACAGCACACAACACACTGGCCCTCACCCAGCACAGCTCCCCCCTCTCCCAGCACAGCACCCGACACACCGGCCCTCACCCAGCACAGCTCCCCCTCGCCCAGCACAGCACCCAACACACCCGCTCTCACCCAGCACAGCTCCCCCCTCTCCCAGCACAGCATCCAACACACCGGCCCTCACCCAGCACAACTCCCCCTTCTCCCAGCACAGCACCCAACACACCAACCCTCAGACAGCACAGCTCCCCTGCTCCCAGCACAGCACCCAATACACCAACCCTCACACAGCACAGCTCCCCCCTCTCCCAGCACAGCACCCAACACACCGAACCTCACCCAGCACAGCTCCCCCCTCTCCCAGCAGAGCACATCACACACCGGTCCTCACACAGCACAGGTCCCCCCTCTCCCAGCTCAGCACCCAACACACCGGCCCTCACCCAGCACAGCACCCAACACACCGGCCCTCACCCAGCACAGCACCCAACACACCGGCCCTCACCCAGCACAGCTCCCCCCCTCTCCCAGCACAGCACCCAACACACCCACCCTCACCCAGCACAGCTCCCCCCTCTCCCAGCACAGCACCCAACACACCGGCTGTCACCCAGCACAGCTCCCCCCTCTCCCAGCACAGCATCAACACACTGGCCCTCACCCAGCACAGCTCCCCTCTCCCAGCACAGCACCCAACACACTGGCTGTCACCCAGCACAGCTCCCCCTCTCCCAGCACAGCACACAATACACCGACCCTCACCCTGCACAGCTCCCCCCTCTCCCAGCACAGCACCCAACACACCGACCATCACCCAGCACAGCTCCCCCTCTCCCAGCACAGCACCCAACTCACCGACCCTCACCCAGCACAGCTCCCCCCTCTCCCAGCACAGCACCCAATACACCGGTTGTCACCCAGCAAAGCTCCCCCCTCTCCCAGCACAGCACACAACACACCGGCCCTCACCCAGCACAGCTCCCCCCTCTCCCAGCACAGCACCCAACACACTGGCCCTCACCCAGCACAGCTCCCCCCTCTCCCAGCACAGCACACAACACACCGACCTTAACCCAGCACAGCTCCCCCCTCTCCCAGCACAGCACCCAACACACCGACCCTCACCCAGCACAGCTCCCCCCATTCCCAGCACAGCACCCAACACACCGACAGTCACCCAGCACAGCTCCCCCCTCTCCCAGCACAGCACCCAATACACCGGACGTCACCCAGCGCTGCTCCCCCTTCTCCCAGCACAGCACACAATACACCGACCCTCACCCAGCACAGCTCCCCCCTCTCCCAGCACTGCACCCAACACACTGACCCTCACCCTGCACAGCTCCCCCCTCTCCCAGCACAGCACCCGAAACACCGACCATCACCCAGCAAAGCTCCCCCCTTTCCCAGCAGAGCACCCAATACACCAACCCTCACATAGCACAGCACCCAACACACCGACCCTCACCCAGCACAGCTCCCCCCTGTCCCAGCACAGCACATAACACACCGGCCCTCACCCAGCACAGGTCCCCCCTCTCCCAGCACAGCACCCAACACACCGGCTGTCACCCAGCACAGCTCCCCCCGCTCCCAGCACAGCACCCAACACACCGACCCTCACCCAGCACAGCTCCCCCCTTTCCCAGCACAGCACACAACACACCGGCTGTCACCCAGCACAGCTCCCCCCTCTTCCAGCACAGCACCCAACACACCGAACCTCACCCAGCACAGCTCTCCCAGCACAGCACCCAACACACAGGCTGTCACCCTGCACAGCTCCCCCTCTCCCAGCACAGCACCCAACACACCGGCCCTCACCCAGCACAGCTCCCCCCTCTCCCAGGACAGCACACAACACACCGACCTTAACCCAGCTCAGCTCCCCCCTCTCCCAGCACAGTACCCAACACACCGACCCTCACCCAGCACAGCTCCCAACACACCGACTGTCACCCAGCACAGCTCCCCCCTCTCCCAGCACAGCACCCAATACACCGGCCGTCACCCAGCGCAGCTCCCCCCTCTCCCAGCACAGCACCCAATACACCGACCCTCACCCAGCACAGCTCCCCCCTCTCCCTGCACAGCACCCAACACAGCAGCCCTCACCCAGCACAGCTCCCCCCCCTCTCTCAGCACAGCACCCAACACACCGGCTGTCACCCACCACAGCTCCCCCTCTCGCAGCACAGCACACAATACACCGAACCTCACCCAGCACAGCTCCCATCTCTCCCAGCACAGCACCCGAAACACCGACCATCACCCAGCACAGCTCCCCCCTCTCCCAGCAGAGCACCCAACACACCCACCCTCACCCAGCACAACTCCCCCCTCTCCCAGCACAGCACCCAATACACCAACCCTCACACAGCACAGCTCCCCCCTCTCCCAGCACAGCACCCAACACACCGACCCTCACCCAGCACAGCTCCTCTAACTCCCAGCACAGCACCCAACACACCGACCCTCACCCAGCACAGCTCCCCCCTCTCCCAGCCCAGCACACAACACACCGAACTTAACCCAGCACAGCTCCTCCCTCTCCCAGCACAGCACCCGAAACACCGACCATCACCCAGCACAGCTCCCCCCTCTCCCAGCACAGCACCCAACACACCCACCCTCACGCAGCACAGCTTCCCCCTCTCCCAGCACAGCACCCAATACACCGGCTGTCACCCAGCGCAGCTCCCCCCTCTCCCAGCACAGCACCCAATACACCGACCCTCACCCAGCACAGCTCCCCCCTCTCCCAGCACAGCACCCAACTCACCGACCCTCACCCAGCACAGCTACCCCCTCTCCCAGCACAGCACCCAACACACCGGCCCTCACCCAGCACAGCTCCTCCAACTCCCAGCACAGCACCCAACACACCGACCCTCACCCAGCACAGCTCCCCCCTCTCCCAGCCCAGCACACAACACACCGACCTTAACCCAGCACAGCTCCTCCCTCTCCCAGCACAGCACCCGAAACACCGACCATCACCCAGCACAGCTCCCCCCTCTCCCAGCACAGCACCCAACACACCCACCCTCACGCAGCACAGCTCCCCCCTCTCCCAGCACAGCACCCAACACACCGGCCCTCCACCTGCACAGCTCCCCCCTCTCCCAGCACAGCACCCAACACACCGGCTGTCACCCAGCACAGCTCCACCTCTCCCAGCACAGCATCCAACACACCGACCTCATCCCAGCACAGCTCCCCCCTCTCCCAGCACAGCACCCAACACACCGGCTGTCACCCCGCAAAGCTCCCCCCTCTCACAGCACAGCACCCAACACACCCACCCTCACCCAGCACAGCTCCCCCCTCTCCCAGCACAGCACCCAACACACCGGCCCTCACCCAGCACAGCTCCCCCCTCTCCCAGCACAGCACCCAACACACCGGCTGTCACCCAGCACAGCTCCCCCTCTCCCAGCACAGCACACAATACACCGACCCTCACCCAGCACAGCTCCCCCCTCTCCCAGCACAGCACTCAACACACCGACCATCACACAGCACAGTTCCCCACTCTCCCAGCACAGCACATAACACGCCGGCCCTCACCAAGCATAGGTACCCCCTCTCCCAGCACAGCACCCAACACACCGACCCTCACACAGCACAGCTCCCCCCTCTCCCGGCACAGCACCCAACACAACGGCCCTCACCCAACACAGCACCCAATACACCGACCCTCACCCAGCACAGCTCCCCCCTCTCCCAGCACAACACCCAACACACCGGCCCTCACCCAGCACAGCTCCCCTCCTCTCCCAGTACAGCACCCAACACACCCACCCTCACCCAGCACAGCTCCCCCCTCTCCCAGCACAGCACCCAACACACCGGCCCTCACCCAGCACAGCTCCCCCCTCTCCCAGCACAGCACCCAACACACCGGCCCTCACCCAGCACAGCTCCCCCCTCTCCCAGCACAGCACACAACACACCGAACTTAACCCAGCACAGCTCCTCCCTCTCCCAGCACAGCACCCAACACACCGACTGTCACCCAGCACAGCTCTCCCCTCTCCCAGCACAGCACCCAATACACCGGCCATCACCCAGCGCAGCTCCCCCCTCTCCCAGCACAGCACACAATACACCGACCCTCACCCAGCACAGCTCCCCCCTCTCCCAGCACAGCACCCAACACACCGACCCTCACCCAGCACAGCTCCCCCCTCTCCTAGCACAGCACTCAACACAGCGGCCCTCACCCAGCACAGCTCCCCCCCTCTCCCAGCACAGCACGCAACGCACCAGCCCTCACCCGGCACAGCTCCCCCCTCTCCCAGCACAGCACCCAACTCATCGACCCTCACCCAGCACAGCTACCCCCTCTCCCAGCACAGCACCCAACACACCGGCCCTCACCCAGCAGAGCTCCTCCCTCTCCCAGCACAGCACCCAACACACCGACCCTCACCCAGCACAGCTCCCTCCTCTCCCAGCACAGCACACAACACACCAACCTTAACCCAGCACAGCTCCCCCCTCTCCCAGCACAGCACCCAACACACCGACCCTCACCCAGCACAGCTTCCCCCTTTCCCAGCACAGCACCCAACACACCGGCTCTCACCCAGCACATCTTCCCCCTCTCCCAGCACAGCACCCAATACACCGGCTGTCACCCAGCGCAGCTCCCCCCTCTCCCAGCACAGCACCCAATACACCGACCCTCACCCAGCACAGCTCCCCCCTCTCCCAGCACAGCACCCAACACACTGACCCTCACCCAGCACAGCTCCCCCCTCTCCCAGCACAGCACCCAACACACCGGCCCTCACCCAGCACGGCTCCCCCTTTTCCCAGCACAGCACCCAGCACAGCTCCCCCCTCTCCCAGCACAGCACCCACCACACCGACCCTCACACAGCACAGCTCCCCCATTCCCAGCACAGCACCCAACTCACCGACCCTCACCCAGCACAGCTCCCCCCTCTCCCAGCACAGCACCCAAAACACCAGTTGTCACCCAGCACAGCTCCCCCCTCTCCCAGCACAGCACACAACACACCGGCCCTCACCCAGCACAGCTCCCCCCTCTCCCAGCACAGCACCCAACACACCGGCCCTCACCCAGCACAGCTCCCCCTCGCCCAGCACAGCACCCAACACACCCGCTCTCACCCAGCACAGCTCCCCCCTCTCCCAGCACAGCATCCAACACACAGGCCCTCACCCAGCACAACTCCCCCATCTCCCAGCACAGCACCCAACACACCAACCCTCAGACAGCACAGCTCCCCTGCTGCCAGAACAGCACCCAATACACCAACCCTCACACAGCACAGCTCCCCCCTCTACCAGCACAGCACCCAACACACCGACCCTCACCCAGCACAGCTCCCCCCTCTCCCAGCACAGCACATAACACACCGGCCCTCACACAGCACAGGTCCCCCTTCTCCCAGCTCAGCACCCAACACACCGGCCCTCACCCAGCACAGCACCCAACACACCGGCCCTCACCCAACACAGCTCCCCCCTCCCCCAGCACAGCACCCAATACACCGGCCCTCACCCAGCACAGCTCCCCCCCTCTCCCAGCACAGCACCCAACACACCCTCCCTCACCCAGCACAGCTCCCCCCTCTCCCAGCACAGCACCCAACACACCGGCTGTCACCCAGCACAGCTCCCCCCTCTCCCAGCACAGCATCCAACACACTGGCCCTCACCAAGCACAGCTCCCCTCTCCCAGCACAGCACCCAACACACCGGCTGTCACCCAGCACAGCTCCCCCTCTCCCAGCACAGCACACAATACACCGACCCTCACCCTGCACAGCTTCCCCCTCTCCCAGCACAGCACCCAACACACCGACCATCACCCAGCACAGCTCCCCCTCTCCCAGCACAGCACCCAACTCACCGACCCTCACCCAGCACAGCTCCACCCTCTCCCAGCACAGCACCCAAAACACCGGTTGTCACCCAGCACAGCTCCCCCCTCTCCCAGCACAGCACACAACACACCGGCCCTCACCCAGCACAGCTCCCACCTCTCCCAGCACAGCACCCGAAACACCGACCATCACCCAGCACAGCTCTCCCCTCTCCCAGCAGAGCACCCAACACACCCACCCTCACCCAGCACAACTCCCCCCTCTCCCAGCACAGCACCCAATACACCAACCCTCACACAGCACAGCACCCAACACACCGACCCTCACCCAGCACAGCTCCCCCCTCTCCCAGCACAGCACATAACACACCGGCCCTCACCCAGCACATGTCCCCCCTCTCCCAGCACAGCACACAACACACCGGCTGTCACCCAGCACAGCTCCCCCCTCTTCCAGCACAGCACCCAACACACCGACCCTCACCCAGCACAGCTCCCCCCTCTCCCAGCACAGCACCCAACACACAGGCTGTCACCCAGCACAGCTCCCCCCTCTCCCAGCACAGCACCCAACACACCGGCCCTCACCCAGCACAGCTCCCCCCTCTCCCAGGACAGCACACAACACACCAACCTTAACCCAGCACAGCTCCCCCCTCTCCCAGCACAGTACCCAACACACCGACCCTCACCCAGCACAAGTCTCCCCATTCCCAGCACAGCTCCCTACACACCGACTGTCACCCAGCACAGCTCCCCCCTCTCCCAGCACAGCACCCAATACACCGGCCGTCACCCAGCGCAGCTCCCCCCTCTCCCAACACAGCACCCAATACACCGACCCTCACCCAGCACAGCTCCCCCCTCTCCCAGCACAGCACCCAACACAGCGGCCCTCACCCAGCACAGCTCCCCCCCTCTCCCAGCACAGCACCCAACACACTGGCTGTCACCCAGCACAGCTCCCCCTCTCGCAGCACAGCACACAATACACCGAACCTCACCCAGCACAGCTCCCACCTCTCACAGCACAGCACCCGAAACACCGACCATCACCCAGCACAGCTCCCCCCTCTCCCAGCAGAGCACCCAACACACCCACCCTCACCCAGCACAACTCCCCCCTCTCCCAGCACAGCACCCAATACACCAACCCTCACACAGCACAGCTCCCCCCACTCCCAGCACAGCACCCAACACACCGACCCTCACCCAGCACAGCTCCCCCCTCTCCCAGCACAGCACATAACACACCGGCCCTCACCCAGCACAGGTCCCCCCTCTCCCAGCACAGCACCCAACACACCGGCTGTCACCCAGCACAGCTCCCCCCGCTCCCAGCACAGCACCCAACACACTGCCCTCACACAGCACAGCTCCCCCCTCTCCCAGCACAGCACACAACACACCGGCTGTCACCCAGCACAGCTCCCCCCTCTCCCAGCACAGCACCCAACACACCGACCCTCTCCCAGCACAGCTCCGCCCTCTCCCAGCACAGCACCCAACACACCGGCCCTCACCCAGCACAGCTCCCCCCTCTCCCAGGACAGCACACAACACACCGACCTTAACCCAGCACAGCTCCCCCCTCTCCCAGCACAGCACCCAACACACCGACCATCACCCAGCACAGCTCCCCCCATTCACAGCACAGCTCCCAACACACCGACTGTCACCCAGCACAGCTCCCCCCTCTCCCAGCACAGCACCCAAAACACTGGTTGTCACCCAGCACAGCTCCCCCCTCTCCCAGCACAGCACATAACACACCGGCCCTCACCCAGCACAGCTCCCCCTCGCCCAGCACAGCACCCAACACACCCGCTCTCACCCAGCACAGCTCCGCCCTCTCCCAGCACAGCATCCAACACACCGGCCCTCACCCAGCACAACTCCCCCCTCTCCCAGCACAGCACCTAACACACCAACCCTCAGACAGCACAGCTCGCCTGCTCCCAGCACAGCACCCAATACACCAACCCTCACACAGGACAGCTCCCCCCTCTCCCAGCACAGCACCCAACACACCGACCCTCACCCAGCACAGCTCCCCCCTCTCCCAGCATAGCACCCAACTCACCGGTTGTCACCCAGCACAGCTCCCCCTTCTCCCAGCACAGCACCCATAACACCGGTTGTCACCCAGCACAGCTCCCCCCTCTACCAGCACAGCACCCAAAACACCGGTTGTCACCCAGCACAGCTCCCCCTTCTCCCAGCACAGCACCCATAACACCGGTTGTCACCCAGCACAGCTCCCCCTCGCCCAGCACAGCACCCAACACACCAACCCTCAGACAGCACAGCTCCCCTGCTGCCAGCACAGCACCCAATACACCATTCCTCACACAGCACAGCTACCCCCTCTCCCAGCACAGCACCCAACACACTGACCCTAACCCAGCACAGCTCCCCCCTCTCCCAGCACAGCACCCAACACACCGGTTGTCACCCAGCACAGCTCACCCCTCTCCCAGCACAGCAGCCAAAACACCGGTTGTCACCCAGCACAGCTCCCCCTTCTCCCAGCACAACACACAATACACCGACCCCCACCCAGCACAGCTCCCCCTTCTCCCAGCACAACACACAATACACCGACCCCCACCCAGCACAGCTCCCACCTGTCCTAGCACAGCACCCGAAACACCGACCCTCACCCAGCACAGCTCCCCCCTCTCCCAGCACAGCACACAACACACCGACCTTAACCCAGCACAGCTCCCCCCTCTCCCAGCACAGCACCCAACACACCAACCCTCACCCAGCACAGCTTCCCCCTTTCCCAGCACAGCACCGAACACACCGGCTCTCACCCAGCACATCATCCCCCTCTCCCAGCACAGCACCCAATACACCGGCCGTCACCCAGCGCAGCTCCCCCCTCTCCCAGCACAGCACCCAATACACCGACCCTCACCCAGCACAGCTCCCCCCTCTCCCAGCACAGCACCCAACACACGGACCCTCCCCAAGCACTGCTCCCCCCTCTCCCAGCACAGCACCCAACACACCGGCCCTCACCCAGCACAGCTCCCCCTTTTCCCAGCACAGCACCCAGCACAGCTCCCCCCTCTCCCAGCACAGCACCCAACACACCGACCCTCACCCAGCACAGCTCCCCCTCTCCCAGCACAGCACCCAACTCACCGACCCTCACCCAGCACAGCTCCCCCCTCTCCCAGCACAGCACCCAAAACACCGGTTGTCACCCAGCACAGCTCCCCCCTCTCCCAGCACAGCACCCAACACACCAGCTCTCACCCAGCACAGCTCCCCCCTCTCCCAGCACAGCATCCAACACACCGGCCCTCACCCAGCACAGCTCCCCCCTCTCCCAGCACAGCACCCAACACACCGGCTCTCACCCAGCACATCATCCCCCTCTCCCAGCACAGCACCCAATACACCGGCCCTCACCCAGCACAGCTCCCCCTCGCCCAGCACAGCACCCAACACACCAGCTCTCACCCAGCACAGCATCCAACACACAGGCCCTCACCCAGCACAACTCCCCCCTCTCCCAGCACAGCACCCAACACACCAACCCTCAGACAGCACAGCTCCCCTGCTGCCAGAACAGCACCCAATACACCAACCCTCACACAGCACAGCTCCCCCCTCTACCAGCACAGCACCCAACACACCGACCCTCACCCAGCACAGCTCCCCCCTCTCCCAGCACAGCACATAACACACCGGCCCTCACATAGCACAGGTCCCCCTTCTCCCAGCTCAGCACCCAACACACCGGCCCTCACCCAGCACAGCACCCAACACACCGGCCCTCACCCAGCACAGCTCCCCCCTCCCCCAGCACAGCACCCAATACACCGGCCCTCACCCAGCACAGCTCCCCCCCTCTCCCAGCACAGCACCCAACACATCCTCCCTCACCCAGCACAGCTCCCCCCTCTCCCAGCACAGCACCCAACACACCGGCTGTCACCCAGCACAGCTCCCCCCTCTCCCAGCACAGCATCCAACACACTGGCCCTCTCCCAGCACAGCTCCCCTCTCCCAGCACAGCACCCAACACACCGGCTGTCACCCAGCACAGCTCCCCTTCTCCCAGCACAGCACACAATACACCGACCCTCACCCTGCACAGCTTCCTCATCTCCCAGCACAGCACCCAACACACCGATCATCACCCAGCACAGCTCCCCCTCTCCCAGCACAGCACCCAACTCACCGACCCTCACACAGCACAGCTCCCCCCTCTCCCAGTACAGCACCCAAAACACCGGTTGTCTCCCAGCACAGCTCCCCCCTCTCCCAGCACAGCACACAACACACCGGCCCTCACCCAGCACAGCTCCCACCTCTCCCAGCACAGCACCCGAAACACCGACCCTCACCCAGCACAGCTCCCCCCTCTCCCAGCACAGCACCCAACACACCGGCTGTCACCCAGCACAGCTCCCCCTCTCCCAACACAGCACACAACACACCGACCTTAACCCAGCACAGCTCCCCCCTCTCCCAGCACAGCACCCAACACCGACCCTCACCCAGGAACAGCTCCCCCCCTCTCCCAGCACAGCACCCAACACACTGGCTCTCACCCAGCACAGCTCCACCCCTCTCCCAGCACAGCACGCAACACAACGGCCCTCACCCGGCACAGCTCCCCCCTCTCCCAGCACAGCACCCAACACACCGACCCTCACCCAGCACAGCTCCCCCCCTCTCCCAGCACAGCACACAACACACCGGCCCTCACCCAGCACAGCTCCTCCAACTCCCAGCACAGCACCCAACACACCGACCCTCACCCAGCACAGCTCCCCCTCTCCCAGCACAGCACACAACACACCGACCTTAACCCAGCACAGCTCCCCCCTCTCCCAGCACAGCTCCCGAAACACCGACCATCACCCAGCACAGCTCCCCCCTCTCCCAGCACAGCACCCAACACACCCACCCTCACGCAGCACAGCTCCCCCCTCTTCCAGCACAGCACCCAACACACCGGCCCTCCACCTGCACAGCTCCCCCCTCTCCCAGCACAGCACCCAACACACCGGCTGTCACCCAGCACAGCTCCACCTCTCCCAGCACAGCATCCAACACACCGACCTCATCCCAGCACAGCTCCCCCCTCTCCCAGCACAGCACCCAACACACCGGCTGTCACCCAGCAAAGCTCCCCCCTCTCACAGCACAGCACCCAACATACCCACCCTCACCCACCACAGCTCCCCCCTCTCCCAGCACAGCACCCAACACACCGGCTGTCACCCAGCGCAGCTCCCCCCTCTCCCAGCACAGCACCCAATACACCGACCCTCACCAAGCACAGCTCCCCCCTCTCCCAGCACAGCACCCAACACACTGACCCTCACCCAGCACTGCTCCCCCCTCTCCCTGCACAGCACCCAACACACCGGCCCTCACCCAGCACAGCTCCCCCTTTTCCCAGCACAGCACCCAACACACCTACCCTCACCCAGCACAGCTCCCCCCTCTCCCAGTACAGCACCCAACACACCGACCCTCACCCAGCACAGCTCCCCCTCTCCCAGCACAGCACCCAACTCACCGACCCTCACCCAGCACAGCTCCCCCCTCTCCCAGCACAGCACCCAAAACACTGGTTGTCACCCAGCACAGCTCCCCCCTCTCCCAGCACAGCACATAACACACCGGCCCTCACCCAGCACAGCTCCCCCTCGCCCAGCACAGCACCCAACACACCCGCTCTCACCCAGCACAGCTCCGCCCTCTCCCAGCACAGCATCCAACACACCGGCCCTCACCCAGCACAACTCCCCCCTCTCCCAGCACAGCACCTAACACACCAACCCTCAGACAGCACAGCTTGCCTGCTCCTAGCACAGCACCCAATACACCAACCCTCACACAGGACAGCTCCCCCCTCTCCCAGCACAGCACCCAACACACCGACCCTCACTCAGCACAGCTCCCCCCTCTCCCAGCATAGCACCGAAAACACCGGTTGTCACCCAGCACAGCTCCCCCTTTTCCCAGCACAGCACCCAACACAACTACCCTCACCCAGCACAGCTCCCCCCTCTCCCAGCACAGCACCCAACACACCTACCCTCACCCAGCACAGCTCCCCCTCTCCCAGCACAGCACCCAACTCACCGACCCTCACCCAGCACAGCTCCCCCCTCTCCCAGCACAGCACCCAAAACACCGGTTGTCACCCAGCACAGCTCCCCCCTCTCCCAGCACAGCGCCCAAAACACCGGTTGTCACCAAGCACAGCTCCCCCCTCCCCCAGAACAGCACCCAAAACAACAGTTGTTATCCAGCACAGCTCCCCCCTCTCCCAGCACAGCACACAAAACACCGGTTGTCACCCTGCACAGCTCCCCCCTCTACCAGCACAGCACCCAAAACACCGGTTGTCACCCAGCACAGCTCCACCTTCTCCCAGCACAGCACCCATAACACCGGTTGTCACCCAGCACAGCTCCCCCTCGCCCAGCACAGCACCCAACACACCAACCCTCAGACAGCACAGCTCCCCTGCTGCCAGCACAGCACCCAATACACCATTCCTCACACAGCACAGCTCCCCCCTCTCCCAGCACAGCACTCAACACACTGACCCTAACCCAGCACAGCTCCCCCCTCTCCCAGCACAGCACCCAACACACCGGTTGTCACCCAGCACAGCTCACCCCTCTCCCAGCACAGCAGCCAAAACACCGGTTGTCACCCAGCACAGCTCCCCCTTCTCCCAGCACAACACACAATACACCGACCCTCACCCAGCACAGCTCCCCCCTCTCCCAGCACAGCACCCAACACACCGACCCTCACCCAGCACAGCTTCCCCCTTTCCCAGCACAGCACCCAACACACCGGCTCTCACCCAGCACATCTTCCCCCTCTCCCAGCACAGCACCCAATACACCGGCCGTCACCCAGCGCAGCTCCCCCCTCTCCCAGCACAGCTCCCAATACACCGACCCTCACCCAGCACAGCTCCCCCCTCTCCCAGCACAGCACCCAAAACACCGGCTGTCACCCAGCACAGCTCCCCCTCTCCCAGCACAGCACACAAAACACCGACCCTCACCCAGCACAGCTCCCCCCTCTCCCAGCACAGCACACAACACACCGACCTTAACCCAGCACAGCTCCCCCCTCTCCCAGCACAGCACACAACACACCGGCTCTCACCCAGCACATCATCCCCCTCTCCCAGCACAGCACCCAATACACCGGCCGTCACCCAGCGCAGCTCCCCCCTCTCCCAGCACAGCACCCAATACACCGACCCTCCCCAAGCACTGCTCCCCCCTCTCCCAGCACAGCACCCAACACACCGGCCCTCACCCAGCACAGCTCCCCCTTTTCCCAGCACAGCACCCAGCACAGCTCCCCCCTCTCCCAGCACAGCACCCAACACACCGACCCTCACCCAGCACAGCTCCCCCTCTCCCAGCACAGCACCCAACTCACCGACCCTCACCCAGCACAGCTCCCCCCTCTCCCAGAACAGCACCCAAAACACCGGTTGTCACCCAGCACAGCTCCCCCCTCTCCCAGCACAGCACACAACACACCGGCCCTCACCCAGCACAGCTCCCCCCTCTCCCAGCACAGCACCCAACACACCGGCTCTCACCCAGCACATCATCCCCCTCTCCCAGCACAGCACCCAATACACCGGCCCTCACCCAGCACAGCTCCCCCTCGCCCAGCACAGCACCCAACACACCAGCTCTCACCCAGCACAGCTCCCCCCTCTCCCAGCACAGCATCCAACACACAGGCCCTCACCCAGCACAACTCCCCCCTCTCCCAGCACAGCACCCAACACACCAACCCTCAGACAGCACAGCTCCCCTGCTGCCAGAACAGCACCCAATACACCAACCCTCACACAGCACAGCTCCCCCCTCTACCAGCACAGCACCCAACACACCGACCCTCACCCAGCACAGCTCCCCCCTCTCCCAGCACAGCACATAACACACCGGCCCTCACACAGCACAGGTCCCCCTTCTCCCAGCTCAGCACCCAACACACCGGCCCTCACCCAGCACAGCACCCAACACACCGGCCCTCACCCAGCACAGCTCCCCCCTCCCCCAGCACAGCACCCAATACACCGGCCCTCACCCAGCACAGCTCCCCCCCTCTCCCAGCACAGCACCCAACACACCCTCCCTCACCCAGCACAGCTCCCCCCTCTCCCAGCACAGCACCCAACACACCGGCTGTCACCCAGCACAGCTCCCCCCTCTCCCAGCACAGCATCCAACACACTGGCCCTCTCCCAGCACAGCTCCCCTCTCCCAGCACAGCACCCAACACACCGGCTGTCACCCAGCACAGCTCCCCTTCTCCCAGCACAGCACACAATACACCGACCCTCACCCTGCACAGCTTCCTCATCTCCCAGCACAGCACCCAACACACCGATCATCACCCAGCACAGCTCCCCCTCTCCCAGCACAGCACCCAACTCACCGACCCTCACACAGCACAGCTCCCCCCTCTCCCAGTACAGCACCCAAAACACTGGTTGTCACCCAGCACAGCTCCCCCCTCTCCCAGCACAGCACACAACACACCGGCCCTCACCCAGCACAGCTCCCACCTCTCCCAGCACAGCACCCGAAACACCGACCCTCACCCAGCACAGCTCCCCCCTCTCCCAGCACAGCACCCAACACACCGGCTGTCACCCAGCACAGCTCCCCCTCTCCCAGCACAGCACACAACACACCGACCTTAACCCAGCACAGCTCCCCCCTCTCCCAGCACAGCAACCAACACACCGACCCTCACCCAGCACAGCTCCCCCCATTCCCAGCACAGCTCCCAACACACCGACTGTCACCCAGCACAGCTCCCCCCTCTCCCAGCACAGCACCCAATACACCGGCCGTCACCCAGCGCAGCTCCCCCCTCTCCCAGCACAGCACCCAATACACCGACCCTCACCCAGCACAGCTCCCCCCTCTCCCAGCACAGCACCCAACACCGACCCTCACCCAGCACAGCTCCCCCCCTCTCCCAGCACAGCACCCAACACACTGGCCCTCACCCAGCACAGCTCCCCCCCTCTCCCAGCACAGCACGCAACACACCGGCCCTCACCCGGCACAGCTCCCCCCTCTCCCAGTAGAGCAACCAACACACCGACCCTCACCCAGCACAGCTCCTCCAACTCCCAGCACAGCACCCAACACACCGACCCTCACCCAGCACAGCTCCCCCTCTCCCAGCACAGCACACAACACACCGACCTTAACCCAGCACAGCTCCCCCCTCTCCCAGCACAGCTCCCGAAACACCGACCATCACCCAGCACAGCTCCCCCCTCCCAGCACAGCACCCAACACACCCACCCTCACGCAGCACAGCTCCCCCCTCTTCCAGCACAGCACCCAACACACCGGCCCTCCACCTGCACAGCTCCCCCCTCTCCCAGCACAGCACCCAACACACCGGCTGTCACCCAGCACAGCTCCACCTCTCCCAGCACAGCATCCAACACACCGACCTCATCCCAGCACAGCTCCCCCCTCTCCCAGCACAGCACCCAACACACCGGCTGTCACCCAGCAAAGCTCCCCCCTCTCACAGCACAGCACCCAACATACCCACCCTCACCCAGCACAGCTCCCCCCTCTCCCAGCACAGCACCCAACACACCGGCCCTCACCCTGCACAGCTCCCCCCCCTCCCAGCACAGCACCCAACACACCGGCTGTCACCCAGCACAGCTCCCCCTCTCCCAGCACAGCACACAATACACCGACCCTCACCCAGCACAGCTCCCCCCTCTCCCAGCACAGCACTCAACACACCGACCATCACACAGCACAGTTCCCCACTCTCCCAGCACAGCACATAACACACCGGCCCTCACCAAGCACAGGTACCCCCTCTCCCAGCACAGCACCCAACACACCGACCCTCACACAGCACAGCTCCCCCCTCTCCCGGCACAGCACCCAACACCGACCCTCACCCAGCACAGCTCCCCCCCTCTCCCAGCACAGCACCCAACACACCCACCCTCACCCAGCATAGCTCCCCCCTCTCCCAGCACAGCACCCAACACACCGGCCCTCACCCAGCACAGCTCCCCCCTCTCCCAGCACAGCACCCAACACACCGGCCCTCTCCCAGCACAGCACACAACACACCCACCTTAACCCAGCACAGCTCCTCCCTCTCCCAGCACAGCACCCAACACACCTACCCTCACCCAGCACAGCTCCCCCCATTCCCAGCACAGCACCCAACACACCGACTGTCACCCAGCACAGCTCTCCCCTCTCCCAGCACAGCACCCAATACACCGGCCATCACCCAGCGCAGCTCTCCCCTCTCCCAGCACAGCACCCAACACATCGACCCTCACCCAGCACAGCTCCCCCCTCTCCTAGCACAGCACCCAGCACAGCGGCCCTCACCCAGCACAGCTCCCCCCCTCTCCCAGCACAGCAGGCAAAGCAACAGCCCTCACCCGGCACAGCTCCCCCCTCTCCCAGCACAGCACCCAACTCACCGACCCTCACCCAGCACAGCTCCCCCCTCTCCCAGCACAGCACACAACACACCGACCTTAACCCAGCACAGCTCGCCCAGCACAGCACCCAACACACCGACCCTCACCCAGCACAGCTCCCCCCTCTCCCAGCACAGCACGCAACGCACCATCCCTCACCCGGCACAGCTCCCCCCTCTCCCAGCACAGCACCCAACTCACCGACCCTCACCCAGCACAGCTCCCCCCTCTCCCAGCACATCACATAACACACCGACCTTAACCCAGCACAGCTCCCCCCTCGCCCAGCACAGCACCCAACACACCGACCCTCACCCAGCACAGCTCACCCCTCTCCCAGCACAGCACACAACACACCGACCTTAAACCAGCACAGCTCCTCCCTCTCCCAGCACAGCACCCAACACACCAACCCTCACCCAGCACAGCTCCCCCCATTCCCAGCACAGCACCCAACACACCGACTGTCACCCAGCACAGCTCTACCCTCTCCCAGCACAGCACCCAATACACCGGCCATCACCCAGTGCAGCTCCCCCCTCTCCCAGCACAGCACACAATACACCGACCCTCACCCAGCACAGCTCCCCCCTCTCCCAGCACAGCACCCAACACACCGACCCTCACCCAGCACAGCTCCCCCCTCTCCTAGCACAGCACCCAACACAGCGGCCCTCACCCAGCACAGCTCCCCCCCTCTCCCAGCACAGCACGCAACGCACCAGCCCTCACCCGGCACAGCTCCCCCCTCTCCCAGCACAGCACCCAACTCACCGACTCTCACCCAGCACAGCTACCCCCTCTCCCAGCACAGCACCCAACACACCGGCCCTCACCCAGCACAGCTCCTCCCTCTCCCAGCACAACACCCAACACACCGACCCTCACCCAGCACAGCTCCCCCCTCTCCCAGCACAGCACACAACACACCGATCTTAACCCAGCACAGCTCCCCCCTCTCCCAGCACAGCACCCAACACACCGACCCTCACCCAGCACAGCTTCCCCCTTTCCCAGCACAGCACCCAACACACCGGCTCTCACCAAGCACATCTTCCCCCTCTCCCAGCACAGCACCCAATACACCCGCTGTCACCCAGCGCAGCTCCCCCCTCTCCCAGCACAGCACCCAATACACCGACCCTCACCCAGCACAGCTCACCCCTCTCCCAGCACAGCACCCAACACACTGACCCTCACCCAGCACTGCTCCCCCCTCTCCCAGCACAGCACCCAACACACTGACCCTCACCCAGCACTGCTCCCCCCTCTCCGAGCACAGCACCCAACACACCGGCCCTCACCCAGCACAGCTCCCCCTTTTCCCAGCACAGCACCCAGCACAGCTCCCCCCTCTCCCAGCACAGCACCCACCACACCGACCCTCACACAGCACAGCTCCCCCATTCCCAGCACAGCACCCAACTCAACGACCCTCACCCAGCACAGCTCCCCCCTCTCCCAGCACAGCACCCAAAACACCGGTTGTCACCCAGCACAGCTCCCCCCTCTCCCAGCACAGCACACAACACACCGGCCCTCACCCAGCACAGCTCCCCCCTCTCCCAGCAGAGCACCCAACACACCGGCCCTCACCCAGCACAGCTCCCCCTCGCCCAGCACAGCACCCAACACACCCGCTCTCACCCAGCACAGCTCCCCCCTCTCCCAGCACAGCATCCAACACACAGGCCCTCACCCAGCACAACTCCCCCCTCTCCCAGCACAGCACCCAACACACCAACCCTCAGACAGCACAGCTCCCCTGCTGCCAGAACAGCACCCAATACACCAACCCTCACACAGCACAGCTCCCCCCTCTACCAGCACAGCCCCCAACACACCGACCCTCACCCAGCACAGCTCCCCTCTCTCCCAGCACAGCACATAACACACCGGCCCTCACACAGCACAGGTCCCCCTTCTCCCAGCTCAGCACCCAACACACCGGCCCTCACCCAGCACAGCACCCAACACACCGGCCCTCACCCAGCACAGCTCCCCCCTCCCCCAGCACAGCACCCAATACACCGGCCCTGACCCAGCACAGCTCCCCCCCTCTCCCAGCACAGCACCCAACACACCCTCCCTCACCCAGCACAGCTCCCCCCTCTCCCAGCACAGCACCCAACACACCGGCTGTCACCCAGCACAGCTCCCCCCTCTCCCAGCACAGCATCCAACACACTGGCCCTCACCCAGCACAGCTCCCCTCTCCCAGCACAGCACCCAACACACCGGCTGTCATCCAGCACAGCTCCCCCTCTCCCAGCACAGCACACAATACACCGACCCTCACCCTGCACAGCTTCCCCCTCTCCCAGCACAGCACCCAACACAGCGACCATCACCCAGCACAGCTCCCCCTCTCCCAGCACAGCACCCAACTCACCGACCCTCACCCAGCACAGCTCCCCCCTCTCCCAGCACAGCACCCAAAACACCGGTTGTCACCCAGCACAGCTCCCCCCTCTCCCAGCACAGCACCCAACACAGCGACCATCACCCAGCACAGCTCCCCCTCTCCCAGCACAGCACCCAACTCACCGACCCTCACCCAGCACAGCTCCCCCCTCTCCCAGCACAGCACCCAAAACACCGGTTGTCACCCAGCACAGCTCCCCCCTCTCCCAGCACAGCACACAACACACCGGCCCTCACCCAGCACAGCTCCCACCTCTCCCAGCACAGCACCCGAAACACCGACCATCACCCAGCACAGCTCTCCCAGCAGAGCACCCAACACACCCACCCTCACCCAGCACAACTCCCCCCTCTCCCAGCACAGCACCCAATACACCAACCCTCACACAGCACAGCACCCAACACACCGACCCTCACCCAGCACAGCTCCCCCCTCTCCCAGCACAGCACAAAACACACCGGCCCTCACCCAGCACAGGTCCCCCCTCTCCCAGCACAGCACCCAACACACCGGCTGTCACCCAACACAGCTCCCCCCTCTACCAGCACAGCACCCAACACACCGACCCTCACCCAGCACAGCTCCCCCCTCTCCCAGCACAGCACATAACACACCGGCCCTCACACAGCACAGGTCCCCCTTCTCCCAGCTCAGCACCCAACACACCGGCCCTCACCCAGCACAGCACCCAACACACCGGCCCTCACCCAGCACAGCTCCCCCCTCCCCCAGCACAGCACCCAATACACCGGCACTCACCCAGCACAGCTCCCCCCCTCTCCCAGCACAGCACCCAACACACCCTCCCTCACCCAGCACAGCTCCCCCCTCTCCCAGCACAGCACCCAACACACCGGCTGTCACCCAGCACAGCTCCCCCCTCTCCCAGCACAGCATCCAACACACTGGCCCTCACCCAGCACAGCTCCCCTCTCCCAGCACAGCAACCAACACACCGGCTGTCACCCAGCACAGCTCCCCCTCTCCCAGCACAGCACACAATACACCGACCCTCACCCTGCACAGCTTCCCCCTCTCCCAGCACAGCACCCAACAGAGCGACCATCACCCAGCACAGCTCCCCGTCTCCCAGCACAGCACCAAACTCACCGACCCTCACCCAGCACAGCTCCCCCCTCTCCCAGCACAGCACCCAAAACACCGGTTGTCACCCAGCACAGCTCCCCCCTCTCCCAGCACAGCACACAACACACCGGCCCTCACCCAGCACAGCTCCCACCTCTCCCAGCACAGCACCCGAAACACCGACCATCACCCAGCACAGCTCTCCCCTCTCCCAGCAGAGCACCCAACACACCCACCCTCACCCAGCACAACTCCCCCCTCTCCCAGCACAGCACCCAATACACCAACCCTCACACAGCACAGCACCCAACACACCGACCCTCACCCAGCACAGCTCCCCCCTCTCCCAGCACAGCACCCAACACACTGACCCTCACCCAGCACTGCTCCCCCCTCTCCCAGCACAGCACCCAACACACCGGCCCTCACCCAGCACAGCTCCCTCTTTTCCCAGCACAGCACCCAGCACAGCTCCCCCCTCTCCCAGCACAGCACCCACCACACCGACCCTCACACAGCACAGCTCACCCCTCTCCCAGCACAGCACCCAACACACTGACCCTCACCCAGCACTGCTCCCCCCTCTCCCAGCACAGCACCCAACACACTGACCCTCACCCAGCACTGCTCCCCCCTCTCCCAGCACAGCACCCAACACACCGGCCCTCACCCAGCACAGCTCCCCCTTTTCCCAGCACAGCACCCAGCACAGCTCCCCCCTCTCCCAGCACAGCACCCACCACACCGACCCTCACACAGCACAGCTCCCCCATTCCCAGCACAGCACCCAACTCAACGACCCTCACCCAGCACAGCTCCCCCCTCTCCCAGCACAGCACCCAAAACACCGGTTGTCACCCAGCACAGCTCCCCCCTCTCCCAGCACAGCACACAACACACCGGCCCTCACCCAGCACAGCTCCCCCCTCTCCCAGCAGAGCACCCAACACACCGGCCCTCACCCAGCACAGCTCCCCCTCGCCCAGCACAGCACCCAACACACCCGCTCTCACCCAGCACAGCTCCCCCCTCTCCCAGCACAGCATCCAACACACAGGCCCTCACCCAGCACAACTCCCCCCTCTCCCAGCACAGCACCCAACACACCAACCCTCAGACAGCACAGCTCCCCTGCTGCCAGAACAGCACCCAATACACCAACCCTCACACAGCACAGCTCCCCCCTCTACCAGCACAGCCCCCAACACACCGACCCTCACCCAGCACAGCTCCCCTCTCTCCCAGCACAGCACATAACACACCGGCCCTCACACAGCACAGGTCCCCCTTCTCCCAGCTCAGCACCCAACACACCGGCCCTCACCCAGCACAGCACCCAACACACCGGCCCTCACCCAGCACAGCTCCCCCCTCCCCCAGCACAGCACCCAATACACCGGCCCTGACCCAGCACAGCTCCCCCCCTCTCCCAGCACAGCACCCAACACACCCTCCCTCACCCAGCACAGCTCCCCCCTCTCCCAGCACAGCACCCAACACACCGGCTGTCACCCAGCACAGCTCCCCCCTCTCCCAGCACAGCATCCAACACACTGGCCCTCACCCAGCACAGCTCCCCTCTCCCAGCACAGCACCCAACACACCGGCTGTCATCCAGCACAGCTCCCCCTCTCCCAGCACAGCACACAATACACCGACCCTCACCCTGCACAGCTTCCCCCTCTCCCAGCACAGCACCCAACACAGCGACCATCACCCAGCACAGCTCCCCCTCTCCCAGCACAGCACCCAACTCACCGACCCTCACCCAGCACAGCTCCCCCCTCTCCCAGCACAGCACCCAAAACACCGGTTGTCACCCAGCACAGCTCCCCCCTCTCCCAGCACAGCACCCAACACAGCGACCATCACCCAGCACAGCTCCCCCTCTCCCAGCACAGCACCCAACTCACCGACCCTCACACAGCACAGCTCCCCCCTCTCCCAGCACAGCACCCAAAACACCGGTTGTCACCCAGCACAGCTCCCCCCTCTCCCAGCACAGCACACAACACACTGGCCCTCACCCAGCACAGCTCCCACCTCTCCCAGCACAGCACCCGAAACACCGACCATCACCCAGCACAGCTCTCCCAGCAGAGCACCCAACACACCCACCCTCACCCAGCACAACTCCCCCCTCTCCCAGCACAGCACCCAATACACCAACCCTCACACAGCACAGCACCCAACACACCGACCCTCACCCAGCACAGCTCCCCCCTCTCCCAGCACAGCACAAAACACACCGGCCCTCACCCAGCACAGGTCCCCCCTCTCCCAGCACAGCACCCAACACACCGGCTGTCACCCAGCACAGCTCCCCCCTCTACCAGCACAGCACCCAACACACCGACCCTCACCCAGCACAGCTCCCCCCTCTCCCAGCACAGCACATAACACACCGGCCCTCACACAGCACAGGTCCCCCTTCTCCCAGCTCAGCACCCAACACACCGGCCCTCACCCAGCACAGCACCCAACACACCGGCCCTCACCCAGCACAGCTCCCCCCTCCCCCAGCACAGCACCCAATACACCGGCACTCACCCAGCACAGCTCCCCCCCTCTCCCAGCACAGCACCCAACACACCTTCCCTCACCCAGCACAGCTCCCCCCTCTCCCAGCACAGCACCCAACACACCGGCTGTCACCCAGCACAGCTCCCCCCTCTCCCAGCACAGCATCCAACACACTGGCCCTCACCCAGCACAGCTCCCCTCTCCCAGCACAGCAACCAACACACCGGCTGTCACCCAGCACAGCTCCCCCTCTCCCAGCACAGCACACAATACACCGACCCTCACCCTGCACAGCTTCCCCCTCTCCCAGCACAGCACCCAACAGAGCGACCATCACCCAGCACAGCTTCCCGTCTCCCAGCACAGCACCAAACTCACCGACCCTCACCCAGCACAGCTCCCCCCTCTCCCAGCACAGCACCCAAAACACCGGTTGTCACCCAGCACAGCTCCCCCCTCTCCCAGCACAGCACACAACACACCGGCCCTCACCCGGCACAGCTCCCACCTCTCCCAGCACAGCACCCGAAACACCGACCATCACCCAGCACAGCTCTCCCCTCTCCCAGCAGAGCACCCAACACACCCACCCTCACCCAGCACAACTCCCCCCTCTCCCAGCACAGCACCCAATACACCAACCCTCACACAGCACAGCACCCAACACACCGACCCTCACCCAGCACAGCTCCCCCCTCTCCCAGCACAGCACCCAACACACTGACCCTCACCCAGCACTGCTCCCCCCTCTCTTAGCACAGCACCCAACACACCGGCCCTCACCCAGCACAGCTCCCTCTTTTCCCAGCACAGCACCCAGCACAGCTCCCCCCTCTCCCAGCACAGCACCCACCACACCGACCCTCACACAGCACAGCTCCCCCATTCCCAGCACAGCACCCAACTCACCGACCCTCACCCAGCACAGCTCCCCCCTCTCCCAGCACAGCACCCAAAACACCGGTTGTCACCCAGCACAGCTCCCCCCTCTCCCAGCACAGCACACAACACACCGGCCCTCACCCAGCACAGCTCCCCCCTCTCCCAGCAGAGCACCCAACACACCGGCCCTCACCCAGCACAGCTCCCCCTCGCCCAGCACAGCACCCAACACACCCGCTCTCACCCAGCACAGCTCCCCCCTCTCCCAGCACAGCATCCAACACACAGGCCCTCACCCAGCACAACTCCCCCCTCTCCCAGCACAGCACCCAACACACCAACCCTCAGACAGCACAGCTCCCCTGCTGCCAGAACAGCACCCAATACACCAACCCTCACACAGCACCGCTCCCCCCTCTCCCAGCACAGCACATAACACACCGGCCCTCACACAGCACAGGTCCCCCTTCTCCCAGCTCAGCACCCAACACACCGGCCCTCACCCAGCACAGCTCCCCCCTCCCCCAGCACAGCACCCCATACACCGGCCCTCACCCAGCACAGCTCCCCCCCTCTCCCAGCACAGCACCCAACACACCCTCCCTCACCCAGCACAGCTCCCCCCTCTCCCAGCACAGCACCCAACACACCGGCTGTCACCCAGCACAGATCCCCCCTCTCCCAGCAAAGCACCCAACACACTGGCCCTCACCCAGCACAGCTCCCCTCTCCCAGCACAGCACCCAACACACCGGCTGTCACCCAGCACAGCTCCCCCTCTCCCAGCACAGCACACAATACACCGACCCTCACCCTGCACAGCTTCCCCCTCTCCCAGCACAGCACCCAACACAGCGACCATCACCCAGCACAGCTCCCCCTCTCCCAGCACAGCACCAAACTCACCGAGCCTCACCCAGCACAGCTCCCCCCTCTCCCAGCATAGCACCCAAAACACCGGTTGTCACCCAGCACAGCTCCCCCCTCTCCCAGCACAGCACACAACACACCGGCCCTCACCCAGCACAGCTCCCACCTCTCCCAGCACAGCACCCGAAACACCGACCATCACCCAGCACAGCTCTCCCCTCTCCCAGCAGAGCACCCAACACACCCACCCTCACCCAGCACAACTCCCCCCTCTCCCAGCACAGCACCCAATACACCAACCCTCACACAGCACAGCACCCAACACACCGACCCTCACCCAGCACAGCTCCCCCCTCTCCCAGCACAGCACATAACACACCGGCCCTCACCCAGCACAGGTCCCCCCTCTCCCAGCACAGCACCCAACACACCGGCTGTCACCCAGCACAGCTCCCCCCGCTCCCAGCACAGCACCCAACACACCGCCCTCACCCAGCACAGCTCCCCCCTCTCCCAGCACAGCACACAACACACCGGCTGTCACCTAGCACAGCTCCCCCCTCTTCCAGCACAGCACCCAACACACCGACCCTCACCCAGCACAGCTCCCCCCTCTCCCAGCACAGCACCCAACACACAGGCTGTCACCCAGCACAGCTCCCCCCTCTCCCAGCACAGCACCCAACACACGGCCCTCACCCAGCACAGCTCCCCCCTCTCCCAGGACAGCACACAACACACCGACCTTAACCCAGCACAGCTCCCCCCTCTCCCAGCACAGTACCCAACACACCGACCCTCACCCAGCACAGCTCCCCCCATTCCCAGCACAGCTCCCTACACACCGACTGTCACCCAGCACAGCTCCCCCCCTCTCCCAGCACAGCACCCAATACACCAGCCGTCACCCAGCGCAGCTCCCCCCTCTCCCAGCACAGCACCCAATACACCGACCCTCACCCAGCACAGCTCCCCCCTCTCCCAGCACAGCACCCAACACAGCGGCCCTCACCCAGCACAGCTCCCCCCCTCTCCCAGCACAGCACCCACCACACCGGCTGTCACCCAGCACAGCTCCCCCTCTCGCAGCACAGCACACAATACACCAAACCTCACCCAGCACAGCTCCCACCTCTCCCAGCACAGCACCCGAAACACCGACCATCACCCAGCACAGCTCCCCCCTCTCCCAGCAGAGCACCCAACAGACCCACCCTCACCCAGCACAACTCCCCCCCTCTCCCAGCACAGCACCCAATACACCAACCCTCACACAGCACAGCTCCCCCCTCTCCCAGCACAGCACCCAACACACCGAACCTCACCCAGCACAGCTCCCCCCTCTCCCAGCACAGCACATAACACACCGGCCCTCACCCAGCACAGGTCCCCTTTCCCAGCACAGCACCCAACACACCGGCTGTCACCCAGCACAGCTCCTCCCGCTCCCAGCACAGCACCCAACACACTGCCCTCACCCAGCACAGCTCCCCCCTCTCCCAGCACAGCACACAACACACCGGCTGTCACCCAGCACAGCTCCCCCCTCTCCCAGCACAGCACCCAACACACCGACCCTCTCCCAGCACAGCTCCGCCCTCTCCGAGCACAGCACCCAACACACCGGTCCCTCACCCAGCACAGCTCCCCCCTCTCCCAGGACAGCACACAACACACCGACACACACCGACCTTAACCCAGCACAGCTCCCCCCTCTCCCAGCACAGCACCCAACACACCGACCCTCACCCAGCACAGCTCCCCCCATTCCCAGCACAGCTCCCAACACACCGACTGTCACCCAGCACAGCTCCCCCCTCTCCCAGCACAGCACCCAATACACCGGCCGTAACCCAGCGCAGCTCCCCCCTCTCCCAGCACAGCACCCAATACACCGACCCTCACCCAGCACAGCTCCCCCCTCTCC
The DNA here is from genome assembly GCA_031769625.1 of Taudactylus pleione. Taxonomy (NCBI): domain Eukaryota; kingdom Metazoa; phylum Chordata; class Amphibia; order Anura; family Myobatrachidae; genus Taudactylus; species Taudactylus pleione. The sequence goes on from JAUIMM010000633.1 coordinate 3,329,388, forward strand.
CAGCACAGCACCCAACACACCGACCCTCACCCAGCACAGCTCCCCCCCTCTCCCAGCACAGCACCCAACACACCGACCCTCACCCAGCACAGCTCCCCCCTCTCCCAGCACAGCACATAACACACCGGCCCTCACCCAGCACAGGTCCCCCCTCTCCCAGCACAGCACCCAACACACCGGCTGTCACCCAGCACAGCTCCCCCCGCTCCCAGCACAGCACCCAACACACCGCCCTCACCCAGCACAGCTCCCCCCTCTCCCAGCACAGCACACAACACACCGGCTGTCACCCAGCACAGCTCCCCCCTCTTCCAGCACAGCACCCAACACACCGACCCTCACCCAGCACAGCTCCCCCCTCTCCCAGCACAGCACCCAACACACAGGCTGTCACCCAGCACAGCTCCCCCCTCTCCCAGCACAGCACCCAACACACGGCCCTCACCCAGCACAGCTCCCCCCTCTCCCAGGACAGCACACAACACACCGACCTTAACCCAGCACAGCTCCCCCCTCTCCCAGCACAGTACCCAACACACCGACCCTCACCCAGCACAGCTCCCCCCTTTCCCAGCACAGCTCCCTACACACCGACTGTCTCCCAGCACAGCTCCCCCCTCTCCCAGCACAGCACCCAATACACCGGACGTCACCCAGCGCAGCTCCCCCCTCTCCCAGCACAGCACCCAATACACCGACCCTCACCCAGCATAGCTCCCCCCTCTCCCAGCACAGCACCCAACACAGCGGCCCTCACCCAGCACAGCTCCCCCCCTCTCCCAGCACAGCACCCACCACACCGGCTGTCACCCAGCACAGCTCCCCCTCTCGCAGCACAGCACACAATACACCGAACCTCACCCAGCACAGCTCCACCTCTCCCAGCACAGCACCCGAAACACCGACCATCACCCAGCACAGCTCCCCCCTCTCCCAGCAGAGCACCCAACACACCCACCCTCACCCAGCACAACTCCCCCCTCTCCAGCACAGCACCCAATACACCAACCCTCACACAGCACAGCTCCCCCCTCTCCCAGCACAGCACCCAACACACCGACTCTCACCCAGCACAGCTCCCCCCTCTCCCAGCACAGCACATAACACACCGGCCCTCACCCAGCACAGGTCCCCCCTCTCCCAGCACAGCACCCAACACACCGGCTGTCACCCAGCACAGCTCCTCCCGCTCCCAGCACAGCACCCAACACACTGCCCTCACCCAGCACAGCTCCCCCCTCTCCAGCACAGCACACAACACACCGGCTGTCACCCAGCACAGCTTCCCCCATCTCCCAGCACAGCACCCAACACACCGACCCTCTCCCAGCACAGCTCCGCCCTATCCCAGCACAGCACCCAACACACCGGTCCTCACCCAGCACAGCTCCCCCCTCTCCCAGGACAGCACACAACACACCGACCTTAACCAGCACAGCTCCCCCCTCTCCCAGCACAGCACCCAACACACCGACCCTCACCCAGCACAGCTCCCCCCATTCCCAGCACAGCTCCCAACACACCGACTGTCACCCAGCACAGCTCCCCCCTCTCCCAGCACAGCACCAATACACCGGCCGTAACCCAGCGCAGCTCCCCCCTCTCCCAGCACAGCACCCAATACACCGACCCTCACCCAGCACAGCTCCCCCCTCTCCCAGCACAGCACCCAACACACCGACCCTCACCCAGCACAGCTCCCCCCCTCTCCCAGCACAGCACCCAACACACCGGCCCTCACCCAGCACAGCTCCCCCCCTCTCCCAGCACAGCACGCAAAACACCAGCTCTCACCCGGCACAGCTCCCCCCTCTCCCAGCACAGCACCCAACACACCGACCCTCACCCAGCACAGCTCCCCCCTTTCCCAGCACAGCTCCCTACACACCGACTGTCTCCCAGCACAGCTCCCCCCTCTCCCAGCACAGCACCCAATACACCGGACGTCACCCAGCGCAGCTCCCCCCTCTCCCAGCACAGCACCCAATACACCGACCCTCACCCAGCATAGCTCCCCCCTCTCCCAGCACAGCACCCAACACAGCGGCCCTCACCCAGCACAGCTCCCCCCCTCTCCCAGCACAGCACCCACCACACCGGCTGTCACCCAGCACAGCTCCCCCTCTCGCAGCACAGCACACAATACACCGAACCTCACCCAGCACAGCTCCCACCTCTCCCAGCACAGCACCCGAAACACCGACCATCACCCAGCACAGCTCCCCCCTCTCCCAGCAGAGCACCCAACACACCCACCCTCACCCAGCACAACTCCCCCCTCTCCCAGCACAGCACCCAATACACCAACCCTCACACAGCACAGCTCCCCCCTCTCCCAGCACAGCACCCAACACACCGACTCTCACCCAGCACAGCTCCCCCCTCTCCCAGCACAGCACATAACACACCGGCCCTCACCCAGCACAGGTCCCCCCTCTCCCAGCACAGCACCCAACACACCGGCTGTCACCCAGCACAGCTCCTCCCGCTCCCAGCACAGCACCCAACACACTGCCCTCACCCAGCACAGCTCCCCCCTCTCCCAGCACAGCACACAACACACCGGCTGTCACCCAGCACAGCTTCCCCCATCTCCCAGCACAGCACCCAACACACCGACCCTCTCCCAGCACAGCTCCGCCCTATCCCAGCACAGCACCCAACACACCGGTCCTCACCCAGCACAGCTCCCCCCTCTCCCAGGACAGCACACAACACACCGACCTTAACCCAGCACAGCTCCCCCCTCTCCCAGCACAGCACCCAACACACCGACCCTCACCCAGCACAGCTCCCCCCATTCCCAGCACAGCTCCCAACACACCGACTGTCACCCAGCACAGCTCCCCCCTCTCCCAGCACAGCACCCAATACACCGGCCGTAACCCAGCGCAGCTCCCCCCTCTCCCAGCACAGCACCCAATACACCGACCCTCACCCAGCACAGCTCCCCCCTCTCCCAGCACAGCACCCAACACACCGACCCTCACCCAGCACAGCTCCCCCCCTCTCCCAGCACAGCACCCAACACACCGGCCCTCACCCAGCACAGCTCCCCCCCTCTCCCAGCACAGCACGCAAAACACCAGCTCTCACCCGGCACAGCTCCCCCCTCTCCCAGCACAGCACCCAACACACCGACCCTCACCCAGCACAGCTCACCCCCTCTCCCAGCACAGCACCCAACACACCGGCCCTCACCCAGCTCAGCTCCTACCTCTCCCAGCACAGCACCCAACACACCGACCCTCACCCAGCACAGCTCCCCCCTCTCCCAGCACAGCACACAACACACCGGCCTTAACCCAGCACAGCTCCCCCCTCTCCCAGCACAGCACCCAACACACCGACCCTCACCCAGCACAGCTCCCCCCATTCCCAGCACAGCACCCAACACACCGGCTGTCACCGAGCACAGCTCCCACCTCTCCCAGCACAGCACCCAATACAACGGCCGTCACCCAGCGCAGCTCCCCCCTCTCCCAGCACAGCACCCAATACACCGACCCTCACCAAGCACAGCTCCCCCCTCTCCCAGCACAGCACCCAACACACAGACCCTCACCCAGCACTGCTCCCCCCTCTCCCTGCACAGCACCCAACACACCGGCCTTCACCCAGCACAGCTCCCCCTTTTCCCAGCACAGCACCCAACACACCTACCCTCACCCAGCACAGTTCCCCCCTCTCCCAGCACAGCACCCAACACACCGACCCTCACCCAGCACAGCTCCCCCTCTCCCAGCACAGCACCCAACTCACCGACCCTCACCCAGCACAGCTCCCCCCTCTCCCAGCACAGCATCCAACACACCGGCCCTCACCCAGCACAACTCCCCCCTCTCCCAGCACAGCACCCAACACACCAACCCTCAGACAGCACAGCTCCCCTGCTCCTAGCACAGCACCCAATACACCAACCCTCACACAGCACAGCTCCCCCCTCTCCCAGCACAGCACCCAACACACCGACCCTCACCCAGCACAGTTCCCCCCATTCCCAGCACAGCACCCAACACACCGGCTGTCACCCAGCACAGCTCCCCCCTCTCCCAGCACAGCACCCAATACACCGGCCGTCACCCAGCGCAGCTCCCCCCTCTCCCAGCACAGCACCCAATACACCGGCCCTCACCAAGCACAGCTCCCCCCTCTCCCAGCACAGCACCCAACACACTGACCCTCACCCAGCACTGCTCCCCCCTCTCCCTGCACAGCACCCAACACACCGGCCCTCACCCAGCACAGCTCCCCCTTTTCCCAGCACAGCACCCAACACACCTACCCTCATCCAGCACAGCTCCCCCCTCTCCCAGCACAGCACCCAACACACCGACCCTCACCCAGCACAGCTCCCCCTCTCCCAGCACAGCACCCAACTCACCGACCCTCACCCAGCACAGCTCCCCTCTCTCCCAGCACAGCACCCAAAACACTGGTTGTCACCCAGCACAGCTCCCCCCTCTCCCAGCACAGCACACAACACACCGGCCCTCACCCAGTACAGCTCCCCCCTTTCCCAGCACAGCACCCAACACACCGGCCCTCACCCAGCACAGCTCCCCCTCGCCCAGCACAGCACCCAACACACCGGCTCTCACCCAGCACAGCTCCGCCCTCTCCCAGCACAGCATCCAGCACACCGGCCCTCACCCAGCACAACTCCCCCCTCTCCCAGCACAACACCTAACACACCAACCCTCAGACAGCACAGCTCGCCTGCTCCCAGCACAGCACCCAATACACCAACCCTCACACAGGACAGCTCCCCCCTCTCCCAGCAGAGCACCCAACACACCGACCCTCACCCAGCACAGCTCCCCCCTCTCCCAGTATAGCACCGAAAACACCGGTTGTCACCCAGCACAGCTCCCCCTTTTCCCAGCACAGCACCCAACACAACTACCCTCACCCAGCACAGCTCCCCCCTCTCCCAGCACAGCACCCAACACACCTACCCTCACCCAGCACAGCTCTCCCTCTCCCAGCACAGCACCCAACTCACCGACCCTCACCCAGCACAGCTCCCCCCTCTCCCAGCACAGCACCCAAAACACCGATTGTCACCCAGCACAGCTCCCCCCTCTACCAGCACAGCACCCAAAACACCGGTTGTCACCCAGCACACCTCACCCTTCTCCCAGCACAGCACCCATAACACCAGTTGTCACCCAGCGCAGCTCCCCCTCGCCCAGCACAGCACCCAACACACCAACCCTCAGACAGCACAGCTCCCTGGCTGCCAGCACAGCACCCAATACACCATTCCTCACACAGCACAGCTCCCCCCTCTCCCGGCACAGCACCCAACACACTGACCCTAACCCAGCACAGCTCCCCCCTCTCCCAGCACAGCACCCAACACCCCGGTTGTCACCCAGCACAGCTCACCCCTCTCCCAGCACAGCAGCCAAAACACCGGTTGTCACCCAGCACAGCTCCCCCTTCTCCCAGCACAGCACAGCTCCTCCCTCTCCCAGCACAGCACCCAACACACCGACCCTCACCCAGCACAGCTCCCCCCTCTCCCAGCACAGCACACAACACACCGACCCTAACCCAGCACAGCTCCCCCCTCACCCAGCACAGCACCTAACACACCGACCCTCACCCAGCACAGCTTCCACCATTCCCAGCACAGCACCCAACACACCAGCTGTCACCCAGCACAGCTTCCCCCTCTCCCAGCACAGCACCCAATACACCGGCCGTCACCCAGCGCAGCTCCCCCCTCTCCCAGCACAGCAACCAGTACACCGACCCTCACCCAGCACAGCTCCCCCCTCTCCCAGCACAGCACCCAACTCACCGACCCTCACCCAGCACAGCTACCCCCTCTCCCAGCACAGCACCCAACACACCTGCCCTCACCCAGCACAGCTCCTCCAACTCCCAGCACAGCACCCAACACACCGACCCTCACCCAGCACAGCTCCCCCCTCTCCCAGCACAGCACACAACACACCGACCTTAACCCAGCACAGCTCCCCCCTCTCCCAGCACAGCACCCGAAACACCGACCATCACCCAGCACAGCTCCCCCCTCTCCCAGCACAGCACCCAACACACCCACCCTCACCCAGCACAGCTACCCCCTCTCCCAGCACAGCACCCAACACACCGGCCCTCACCCAGCACAGCTCCTCCCTCTCCCAGCACAGCACCCAACACACCGACCCTCACCCAGCACAGCTCCCCCCTCTCCCAGCACAGCACACAACACACCGACCTTAAGCCAGCACAGCTCCCCCCTCTCCCAGCACAGCACCCAACACACCGACCCTCACCCAGCACTGCTCCCCCCTCTTCCAGCACAGCACCCAACACACCGGCCCTCACGCAGCACAGCTCCCCCTTTTCCCAGCACAGCACCCAGACAGCTCCCCCCTCTCCCAGCACAGCACCCACCACACCGACCCTCACCCAGCACAGCTCCCCCTCTCCCAGCACAGCACCCAACTCACCGACCCTCACCCAGCACAGCTCCCCCCTCTCCCAGCACAGCACCCAAAACACCGGTTGTCACCCAGCACAGCTCCCCCCTCTCCCAGCACAGCACACAACACACCGGCCCTCACCCAGCACAGCTCCCCCCTCTCCCAGAACAGCACCCAACACACCGTCCCTCACCCAGCACAGCTCCCCCTCGCCCAACACAGCAACCAACACACCCACTGTCACCCAGCACAGCTCCCCCCTCTCCCAGCACAGCATCCAACACACAGGCCCTCACCCAGCACAACTCCCCCCTCTCCCAGCACAGCACCCAACACACCAACCCTCAGACAGCACAGCTCCCCTGCTGCCAGAACAGCACCCAATACACCAACCCTCACACAGCACAGCTCCCCCCTCTACCAGCACAGCACCCAACACACCGACCCTCACCCAGCACAGCTCCCCCCTCTCCCAGCACAGCACATAACACACCGGCCCTCACACAGCACGGTCCCCCTTCTCCCAGCTCAGCACCCAACACACCGGCCCTCACCCAGCACAGCACCCAACACACCGGCCCTCACCCAGCACAGCTCCCCCCTCCCCCAGCACAGCACCCAATACACCGGCTCTCACCCAGCACAGCTCCCCCCGCTCCCAGCACAGCACCCAACACACCGCCCTCACCCAGCACAGCTCCCCCCTCTCCCAGCACAGCACACAACACACCGGCTGTCACCCAGCACAGCTCCCCCCTCTTCCAGCACAGCACCCAACACACCGACCCTCACCCAGCACAGCTCCCCCCTCTCCCAGCACAGCACCCAACACACAGGCTGTCACCCAGCACAGCTCCCCCCTCTCCCAGCACAGCACCCAACACACGGCCCTCACCCAGCACAGCTCCCCCCTCTCCCAGGACAGCACACAACACACCGACCTTAACCCAGCACAGCTCCCCCCTCTCCCAGCACAGTACCCAACACACCGACCCTCACCCAGCACAGCTCCCCCCATTCCCAGCACAGCTCCCTACACACCGACTGTCTCCCAGCACAGCTCCCCCCTCTCCCAGCACAGCACCCAATACACCGGCCGTCACCCAGCGCAGCTCCCCCCTCTCCCAGCACAGCACCCAATACACCGACCCTCACCCAGCATAGCTCCCCCCTCTCCCAGCACAGCACCCAACACAGCGGCCCTCACCCAGCACAGCTCCCCCCCTCTCCCAGCACAGCACCCACCACACCGGCTGTCACCCAGCACAGCTCCCCCTCTCGCAGCACAGCACACAATACACCGAACCTCACCCAGCACAGCTCCCACCTCTCCCAGCACAGCACCCGAAACACCGACCATCACCCAGCACAGCTCCCCCCTCTCCCAGCAGAGCACCCAACACACCCACCCTCACCCAGCACAACTCCCCCCTCTCCCAGCACAGCACCCAATACACCAACCCTCACACAGCACAGCTCCCCCCTCTCCCAGCACAGCACCCAACACACCGACCCTCACCCAGCACAGCTCCCCCCTCTCCCAGCACAGCACATAACACACCGGCCCTCACCCAGCACAGGTCCCCCCTCTCCCAGCACAGCACCCAACACACCGGCTGTCACCCAGCACAGCTCCTCCCGCTCCCAGCACAGCACCCAACACACTGCCCTCACCCAGCACAGCTCCCCCCTCTCCCAGCACAGCACACAACACACCGGCTGTCACCCAGCACAGCTCCCCCCTCTCCCAGCACAGCACCCAACACACCGACCCTCTCCCAGCACAGCTCCGCCCTCTCCCAGCACAGCACCCAACACACTGCCCTCACCCAGCACAGCTCCCCCCTCTCCCAGCACAGCACACAACACACCGGCTGTCACCCAGCACAGCTCCCACCTCTCCCAGCACAGCACCCAATACACCGGCCGTCACCCAGCGCAGCTCCCCCCTCTCCCAGCACAGCACCCAATACACCGACCCTCACCAAGCACAGCTCCCCCCTCTCCCAGCACAGCACCCAACACACAGACCCTCACCCAGCACTGCTCCCCCCTCTCCCTGCACAGCACCCAACACACCGGCCTTCACCCAGCACAGCTCCCCCTTTTCCCAGCACAGCACCCAACACACCTACCCTCACCCAGCACAGCTCCCCCCTCTCCCAGCACAGCATCCAACACACCGGCCCTCACCCAGCACAACTCCCCCCTCTCCCAGCACAGCACCCAACACACCAACCCTCAGACAGCACAGCTCCCCTGCTCCCAGCACAGCACCCAATACACCAACCCTCACACAGCACAGCTCCCCCCTCTCCCAGCACAGCACCCAACACACCGACCCTCACCCAGCACAGCTCCCCCCATTCCCAGCACAGCACCCAACACACCGGCTGTCACCCAGCACAGCTCCCCCCTCTCCCAGCACAGCACCCAATACACCGGCCGTCACCCAGCGCAGCTCCCCCCTCTCCCAGCACAGCACTCAATACACCGGCCCTCACCAAGCACAGCTCCCCCCTCTCCCAGCACAGCACCCAACACACTGACCCTCACCCAGCACTGCTCCCCCCTCTCCCTGCACAGCACCCAACACACCGGCCCTCACCCAGCACAGCTCCCCCTTTTCCCAGCACAGCACCCAACACACCTACCCTCATCCAGCACAGCTCCCCCCTCTCCCAGCACAGCACCCAACACACCGACCCTCACCCAGCACAGCTCCCCCTCTCCCAGCACAGCATCCAGCACACCGGCCCTCACCCAGCACAACTCCCCCCTCTCCCAGCACAGCACCTAACACACCAACCCTCAGACAGCACAGCTCGCCTGCTCCCAGCACAGCACCCAATACACCAACCCTCAGACAGCACAGCTCGCCTGCTCCCAGCACAGCACCCAATACACCAACCCTCACACAGGACAGCTCCCCCCTCTCCCAGCAGAGCACCCAACACACCGACCCTCACCCAGCACAGCTCCCCCCTCTCCCAGCACAGCACCCAAAACACTGGTTGTCACCCAGCACAGCTCCCCCCTCTCCCAGCACAGCACACAACACACCGGCCCTCACCCAGTACAGCTCCCCCCTTTCCCAGCACAGCACCCAACACACCGGCCCTCACCCAGCACAGCTCCCCCTCGCCCAGCACAGCACCCAACACACCCGCTCTCACCCAGCACAGCTCCGCCCTCTCCCAGCACAGCATCCAGCACACCGGCCCTCACCCAGCACAACTCCCCCCTCTCCCAGCACAGCACCTAACACACCAACCCTCAGACAGCACAGCTCGCCTGCTCCCAGCACAGCACCCAATACACCAACCCTCACACAGGACAGCTCCCCCCTCTCCCAGCAGAGCACCCAACACACCGACCCTCACCCAGCACAGCTCCCCCCTCTCCCAGTATAGCACCGAAAACACCGGTTGTCACCCAGCACAGCTCCCCCTTTTCCCAGCACAGCACCCAACACAACTACCCTCACCCAGCACAGCTCCCCCCTCTCCCAGCACAGCACCCAACACACCTACCCTCACCCAGCACAGCTCTCCCTCTCCCAGCACAGCACCCAACTCACCGACCCTCACCCAGCACAGCTCCCCCCTCTCCCAGCACAGCACCCAAAACACCGATTGTCACCCAGCACAGCTCCCCCCTCTACCAGCACAGCACCCAAAACACCGGTTGTCACCCAGCACACCTCCCCCTTCTCCCAGCACAGCACCCATAACACCAGTTGTCACCCAGTACAGCTCCCCCTCGCCCAGCACAGCACCCAACACACCAACCCTCAGACAGCACAGCTCCCCTGCTGCCAGCACAGCACCCAATACACCATTCCTCACACAGCACAGCTCCCCCCTCTCCCAGCACAGCACTGCTCCTCCCTCTCCCAGCACAGCACCCAACACACCGACCCTCACCCAGCACAGCTCCCCCCTCTCCCAGCACAGCACACAACACACCGACCCTAACCCAGCACAGCTCCGCCCTCTCCCAGCACAGCACCTAACACACCGACCCTCACCCAGCACAGCTTCCCCCATTCCCAGCACAGCACCCAACACACCAGCTGTCACCCAGCACAGCTTCCCCCTCTCCCAGCACAGCACCCAATACACCGGCCGTCACCCAGCGCAGCTCCCCCCTCTCCCAGCACAGCAACCAGTACACCGACCCTCACCCAGCACAGCTCCCCCCTCTCCCAGCACAGCACCCAACTCACCGACCCTCACCCAGCACAGCTACCCCCTCTCCCAGCACAGCACCCAACACACCTGCCCTCACCCAGCACAGCTCCTCCAACTCCCAGCACAGCACCCAACACACCGACCCTCACCCAGCACAGCTCCCCCCTCTCCCAGCACAGCACCCGAAACACCGACCATCACCCAGCACAGCTCCCCCCTCTCCCAGCACAGCACCCAACACACCCACCCTCACCCAGCACAGCTACCCCCTCTCCCAGCACAGCACCCAACACACCGGCCCTCACCCAGCACAGCTCCTCCCTCTCCCAGCACAGCACCCAACACACCGACCCTCACCCAGCACAGCTCCCCCCTCTCCCAGCACAGCACACAACACACCGACCTTAAGCCAGCACAGCTCCCCCCTCTCCCAGCACAGCACCCAACACACCGACCCTCACCCAGCACAGCTTCCCCCTTTCCCAGCACAGCACCCAACACACCGGCTCTCACCCAGCACATCTTCCCCCTCTCCCAGCACAGCACCCAATACACCGGCCGTCACCCAGCGCAGCTCCCCCCTCTCCCAGCACAGCACCCAATACACCGACCCTCACCCAGCACAGCTCCCCCCTCTCCCAGCACAGCACCCAACACACTGACCCTCACCCAGCACTGCTCCCCCCTCTCCCAGCACAGCACCCAACACACCGGCCCTCACGCAGCACAGCTCCCCCTTTTCCCAGCACAGCACCCAGACAGCTCCCCCCTCTCCCAGCACAGCACCCACCACACCGACCCTCACCCAGCACAGCTCCCCCTCTCCCAGCACAGCACCCAACTCACCGACCCTCACCCAGCACAGCTCCCCCCTCTCCCAGCACAGCACCCAAAACACCGGTTGTCACCCAGCACAGCTCCCCCCTCTCCCAGCACAGCACACAACACACCGGCCCTCACCCAGCACAGCTCCCCCCTCTCCCAGCACAGCACCCAACACACCGGCCCTCACCCAGCACAGCTCCCCCTCGCCCAACACAGCAACCAACACACCCACTGTCACCCAGCACAGCTCCCCCCTCTCCCAGCACAGCATCCAACACACAGGCCCTCACCCAGCACAACTCCCCCCTCTCCCAGCACAGCACCCAACACACCAACCCTCAGACAGCACAGCTCCCCTGCTGCCAGAACAGCACCCAATACACCAACCCTCACACAGCACAGCTCCCCCCTCTACCAGCACAGCACCCAACACACCGACCCTCACCCAGCACAGCTCCCCCCTCTCCCAGCACAGCACATAACACACCGGCCCTCACACAGCACGGTCCCCCTTCTCCCAGCTCAGCACCCAACACACCGGCCCTCACCCAGCACAGCACCCAACACACCGGCCCTCACCCAGCACAGCTCCCCCCTCTCCCAGTACAGCACCCAACACACCCACCCTCACCCAGCACAGCTCCCCCCTCTCCCAGCACAGCACCCAACACACCGGCTGTCACCCAGCACAGCTCCCCCCTCTCCCAGCACAGCACCCAACACAACGGCCCTCTCCCAACACCGCACCCAACACACCGGCCCTCACCCAGCACAGCTCCCCCCTCTCCCAGCACAGCACACAACACACCGGCCCTCACCCAGCACAGCTCCCCCCCTCTCCCAGCAGAGCACCCAACACACCCACCCTCACCCAGCACAGCTCCCCCATCTCCCAGCACAGCACCCAACACCGGCCCTCACCCAGCACAGCTCCCCTCTCCCAGCACAGCACCCAACACACCGGCTGTCACCCAGCACAGCTCCCCCTCTCCCAGCACAGCACCCAACACACCGGCCCTCACCCAGCACAGCTCCCCCCTCTCCCAGCACAGCACCTGAAACACCGACCATCACCCAGCACAGCTCCCCCCTCTCCCAGCACAGCACCCAACACACCCACCCTCACCCAGCACAGCTCCCCCCTCTCGCAGCACAGCTCCCAACACACCGGCTGTCACCCAGCACAGCTCCCCCTCTCCCAGCACAGCACATACCACACCGGCCCTCACCCAGCACAGGTCCCCCCTCTCCCAGCACAGCACCCAACACACCGACCCTCACACAGCACAGCTCCCCCCTCTCCCAGCACAGCACCCAACACAACGGCCCTCACCCAACACAGCACCCAACAAACCGGCCCTCACCCAGCACAGCTCCCCCCTCTCCCAGCACAGCACCTAACACACCGGCCCTCACCCAGCACAGCTCCCCCCCTCTCCCAGCACAGCACCCAAGACACCCACCCTCACCCAGCACAGCTCCCCCATCTCCCAGCACAGCACCCAACACCACCCCTCACCCAGCACAGCTCCCCTCTCCCAGCACAGCACCCAACACACCGGCTGTCACCCAGCACAGCTCCCCCTCTCCCAGCACAGCACCCAACACACCGGCCCTCACCCAGCACAGCTCCCCCCTCTCCCAGCACAGCACCTGAAACACCGACCATCACCCAGCACAGCTCCCCCCTCTCCCAGCACAGCACCCAACACACCCACCCTCACCCAGCACAGCTCCCCCCTCTCGCAGCACAGCTCCCAACACACCGGCTGTCACCCAGCACAGCTCCCCCTCTCCCAGCACAGCACATACCACACCGGCGCTCACCCAGCACAGGTCCCCCCCTCTCCCAGCACAGCACCCAACACACCGACCCTCACACAGCACAGCTCCCCCCTCTCCCAGCACAGCACCCAACACAACGGCCCTCACCCAACACAGCACCCAACAAACCGGCCCTCACCCAGCACAGCTCCCCCCTCTCCCAGCACAGCACCTAACACACCGGCCCTCACCCAGCACAGCTCCCCCCCTCTCCCAGCACAGCACCCAAGACACCCACCCTCACCCAGCACAGCTCCCCCATCTCCCAGCACAGCACCCAACACCACCCCTCACCCAGCACAGCACCCAACACACCGGCTGTCACCCAGCACAGCTCCCCCTCTCCCAGCACAGCACCCAACACACCGGCCCTCACCCAGCACAGCTCCCCCCTCTCCCAGCACAGCGCCCGAAACACCGACCATCACCCAGCACAGCTCCCCCCTCTCCCAGCACAGCACCCAACACACCCACCCTCACCCAGCACAGCTCCCCCCTCTCCCAGCACAGCACCCAACACACCGGCTGTCACCCAGCACTGCTCCCCCTCTCCCAGCACAGCATCCAACACACCGACCTCATCCCAGCATACTCCCCCCTCTCCCAGCACAGCACCCAACACACCGGCTGTCACCCAGCACAGCTCCCCCCTCTCCCTGCACAGCACCCAACACACCGACCCTCACCCAGCACAGCTACCCCCTCTCCCAGCACAGCACATAACACACCGGCCCTCACCCAGCACAGGCCCCCCCTCTCCCAGCACAGCACCCAACACACCGGCCCTCACCCAGCACAGCACCCAACACACCGGCCCTCACCCAGCACAGCTCCCCCCTCTCCCAGCACAGCACCCAACACACCGGCCCTCACCCAGCACAGCTCCCCCCCTCTCCCAGCACAGCACCCAACACACCCACCCTCACCCAGCACAGCTCCCCCCTCTCCCAGCACAGCTCCCAACACACCGGCTGTCACCCAGCACAGCTCCCCCTCTCCCAGCACAGCATCCAACACACCGGCCCTCACCCAGCACAGCTCCCCTCTCCCAGCACAGCATCCAACACACCTGCTGTCACCCAGCACAGCTCCCCCTCTCCCAGCACAGCACACAATACACCGACCCTCACCCAGCACAGCTCCCACCTCTCCCAGCACAGCACCCGAAACACCGACCATCACCCAGCACAGCTCCCCCTCTCCCAGCAGAGCACCCAACACACCCACCCTCACCCAGCACAGCACCCAATACACCAACCCACACACAGCACAGCTCCCCCCTGTCCCAGCACAGCACCCAACACACCGACCCTCACCCAGCACAGCTCCCCCCTCTCCCAGCACAGCACATACCACACCGGCCCTCACCCAGCACAGGTCCCCCCTCTCCCAGCACAGCACCCAACACACCGACCCTCATACAGCACAGCTCCCCCCTCTCCCGGCACAGCACCCAACACAACGGCCCTCACCCAACACCGCACCCAACACACCGGCCCTCACCCAGCACAGCTCCCCCCTCTCCCAGCACAGCACCCAACACACCGGCCCTCACCCAGCACAGCTCCCCCCCTCTCCCAGCACAGCACCCAACACACCGGCTGTCACCCAGCACAGCTCCCCCTCTCCCAGCACAGCACACAATACACCAATCTCCTCACCCTGCACAGCTCCCCCCTCTCCCAGCACAGCACCCAACACACCGACCCTCACCCAGCACAGCTCCCCCTCTGCCAGCACAGCACCCAACTCACCGACCCTCACCCAGCACAGCTCCCCCCTCTCCCTGCACAGCACCCAAAACACCGGTTGTCACCCAGCACAGCTCCCCCCTCTCCCATCACAGCACACAACACACCGGCCCTCACCCAGCACAGCTCCCCCCTCTCCCAGCACAGCACCCAACACACCGGCCCTCACTCAGTACAGCTCCCCCTCTCCCAGCACAGCACCCAACACACCAACCCTCAGACAGCACAGCTCCCGTGCTCCCAGCACAGCACCCAATACACCGGCCCTCGCCCAGCACAGCTCCCCCCTCTCCCAGCACAGCACCCAACACACCGACCCTCACCCAGCACAGCTCCCCCCTCTCCCAGCACAGCACATAACACACCGACCCTCACCCAGCACAGGCCCCCCCTCTCCCAGCACAGCACCCAACACACCGGCCCTCACCCAGCACAGCACCCAACACACCGGCCCTCACCCAGCACAGCTCCCCCCTCTCCCAGCACAGCACCCAACACACCGGCCCTCACCCAGCACAGCTCCCCCCCTCTCCCAGCACAGCACCCAACACACCCACCCTCACCCAGCACAGCTCCCCCCTCTAACAGCACAGCACCCAACACACCGGCTGTCACCCAGCACAGCTCCCCCCTCTCCCAGCACAGCATCCAACACACCGGCCCTCACCCAGCACAGCTCCCCTCTCCCAGCACAGCACCCAACACACCTGCTGTCACCCAGCACAGCTCCCCCTCTCCCAGCACAGCACACAATACACCAACCCTCACCCAGCACAGCTCCCACCTTTCCCAGCACAGCACCCGAAACACCGACCATCACACAGCACAGCTCCCCCCTCTCCCAGCAGAGCACCCAACACACCCACCCTCACCCAGCACAGCACCCAATACACCAACCCTCACACAGCACAGCTCCCCCCTGTCCCAGCACAGCACCCAACACACCGACCCTCACCCAGCACAGCTCCCCCCTCTCCCTGCACAGCACATACCACACCGGCCCTCACCCAGCACAGGTCCCCCCTCTCCCAGCACAGTACCCAACACACCGACCCTCACACAGCACAGCTCCGCCCTCTCCCGGCACAGCACCCAACACAACGGCCCTCACCCAACACCGCACCCAACACACCGGCCCTCACCCAGCACAGCTCCCCCCTCTCCCAGCACAGCACCCAACACACCGGCCCTCACCCAGCACAGCTCCCCCCCTCTCCCAGCAGAGCACCCAACACACCCACCCTCACCCAGCACAGCTCCCCCACCTCCCAGCACAGCACCCAACACCGGCCCTCACCCAGCACAGCTCCCCTCTCCCAGCACAGCACCCAACACACCGGCTGTCACCCAGCACAGCTCCCCCTCTCCCAGCACAGCACCCAACACACCGGCCCTCACCCAGCACAGCTCCCCCCTCTCCCTGCACAGCACCTGAAACACCGACCATCACCCAGCACAGCTCCCCCCTCTCCCAGCACAGCACCCAACACACCCACCCTCACCCAGCACAGCTCCCCCCTCTCACAGCACAGCTCCCAACACACCGGCTGTCACCCAGCACAGCTCCCCCTCTCCCAGCACAGCACATACCACACCGGCCCTCATCCAGCACAGGTCCCCCCTCTCCCAGCACAGCACCCAACATACCGACCCTCACACAGCACAGCTCCCCCCGCTCCCAGCACAGCACCCAACACAAAGGCCCTCACCCAACACAGCACCCAACAAACCGGCCCTCACCCAGCACAGCTCCCCCCTCTCCCAGCACAGCACCCAACACACCGGCCCTCACCCAGCACATCTCCCCCCCTCTCCCAGCACAGCACCCAACACACCCACCCTCACCCAGCACAGCTCCCCCATCTCCCAGCACAGCACCCAACACCGGCCCTCACCCAGCACAGCTCCCCTCTCCCAGCACAGCACCCAACACACCGGCTGTCACCCAGCACAGCTCCCCCTCTCCCAGCACAGCACCCAACACACCCACCCTCACCCAGCACAGCTCCCCCCTCTCCCTGCACAGCACCCAACACACCGGCTGTCAGCCAGCACTGCTCCCCCTCTCCCAGCACAGCTTCCAACACACCGACCTCATCCCAGCACAGCTCCCCCCCTCTCCAGCACAGCACCCAACACACCGGCTGTCACGCAGCACAGCTCCCCCCTCTCCCAGCACAGCACCCGACACACCCACCCTCACCCTGCACAGCTCCCCCCCTCTCCCAGCACAGCACCCAACACACCGGCCCTCACCCAGCACAGCTCCCCCCTCTCCCAGCACAGCACCCAACACACCGGCTGTCACCCAGCACAGCTCCCCCTCTCCCAGCACAGCACCCAACACACCTACCCTCACCCAGCAGAGCTCCCCCTCTCCCTGCACAGCACACAATACACCGACCCTCACCCAGCACAGCTCCCCCCTCTCCCAGCACAGCACTCAACACACCGACCATCACACAGCACAGTTCCCCCCTCTCCCAGCACAGCACATAACACACCGGCCCTCACCCAGCACAGGTACCCCCTCTCCCAGCACAGCACCCAACACACCGACCCTCACACAGCACAGCTTCCCCCTCTCCCGGCACAGCACCCAACACAACGGCCCTCACCCAACACAGCACCCAACACACCGGCCCTCACCCAGCACAGCTCCCCCCTCTCCCAGCACAACACCCAACACACGGCCCTCACCCAGCACAGCTCCCCCCCTCTCCCAGCACAGCACCAAACAGTCCCACCCTCACCCAGCACAGCTCCCCCCTCTCCCAGCACAGCACCCAACACACCGGCCCTCACCCAGCACAGCTCCCCCCTCTCCCAGCACAGCACCCAACACACCAGCCCTCACCCAGCACAGCTCCCCCCTCTCCCAGCACAGCACCCAACACACCGGCTGTCACCCAGCACAGCTCCCCCTCTCCCAGCACAGCATCCAACACACCGACCTCATCCCAGCACAGCTCCCCCCTCTCCCAGCACAGCATCCAACACACCGACCTTCATCCAGCACAGCTCCCCCCTCTCCCAGCACAGCACCCAACACACCGGCTGTCACCCAGCACAGCTCCCCCCTCTCCCAACACAGCACCCAACACACCCACCCTCACCCATCACAGCTCCCCCCTCTCCCAGCACAGCACCCAACACACCGGCCCTCACCCAGCACAGCTCCCCCCTCTCCCAGGACAGCTCACAACACACCGACCTTAACCCAGCACAGCACCCCCCTCTCCCAGCACAGCACCCAACACACCGACCCTCACCCAGCACAGCCCTCCCCCATTCCCAGCACAGCTCCCAACACACCGACCCTCACCCAGCACAGCTCTCCCCCATTCCCAGCACAGCTCCCAACACACCGACCTCATCCCAGCACAGCTCCCCCCTCTCCCAGCACAGCACCCAACACACCGGCTGTCACGCAGCACAGCTCCCCCCTCTCCCAGCACAGCACCCGACACACCCACCCTCACCCTGCACAGCTCCCCCCTCTCCCAGCACAGCACCCAACACACCGGCCCTCACCCAGCACAGCTCCCCCCTCTCCCAGCACAGCACCCAACACACCGGCTGTCACCCAGCACAGCTCCCCCTCTCCCAGCACAGCACCCAACACACCTACCCTCACCCAGCAGAGCTCCCCCTCTCCCTGCACAGCACACAATACACCGACCCTCACCCAGCACAGCTCCCCCCTCTCCCAGCACAGCACTCAACACACCGACCATCACACAGCACAGTTCCCCCCTCTCCCAGCACAGCACATAACACACCGGCCCTCACCCCAGCACAGGTACCCCCTCTCCCAGCACAGCACCCAACACACCGACCCTCACACAGCACAGCTTCCCCCTCTCCCGGCACAGCACCCAACACAACGGCCCTCACCCAACACAGCACCCAACACACCGGCCCTCACCCAGCACAGCTCCCCCCTCTCCCAGCACAACACCCAACACACCGGCCCTCACCCAGCACAGCTCCCCCCCTCTCCCAGCACAGCACCAAACAGTCCCACCCTCACCCAGCACAGCTCCCCCCTCTCCCAGCACAGCACCCAACACACCGGCCCTCACCCAGCACAGCTCCCCCCCTCTCCCAGCACAGCACCCAACACACCAGCCCTCACCCAGCACAGCTCCCCCCTCTCCCAGCACAGCACCCAACACACCGGCTGTCACCCAGCACAGCTCCCCCTCTCCCAGCACAGCATCCAACACACCGACCTCATCCCAGCACAGCTCCCCCCTCTCCCAGCACAGCATCCAACACACCGACCTTCATCCAGCACAGCTCCCCCCTCTCCCAGCACAGCACCCAACACACCGGCTGTCACCCAGCACAGCTCCCCCCTCTCCCAACACAGCACCCAACACACCCACCCTCACCCATCACAGCTCCCCCTCTCCCAGCACAGCACCCAACACACTGGCCCTCACCCAGCACAGCTCCCCCCCTCTCCCAGGACAGCTCACAACACACCGTCCTTAACCCAGCACAGCACCCCCCTCTCCCAGCACAGCACCCAACACACCGACCCTCACCCAGCACAGCCCTCCCCCATTCCCAGCACAGCTCCCAAAACACCGACCCTCACCCAGCACAGCTCTCCCCCATTCCCAGCACAGCTCCCAACACACCGACTGTCACCCAGCACAGCTCCCCCCTCTCCCAGCACAGCACCTAATACACTGTCCGTCACCCAGCGCAGCTCCCCCCTCTCCCAGCACAGCACCCAACACACCTACCCTCATCCAGCACAGCTCCCCCCTCTCCCAGCACAGCATCCAGCACACCGACCCTCACCCAGCACAGCTCCCCCTCTCCCAGCACAGCATCCAGCACACCGGCCCTCACCCAGCACAACTCCCCCCTCTCCCAGCACAGCACCTAACACACCAACCCTCAGACAGCACAGCTCGCCTGCTCCCAGCACAGCACCCAATACACCAACCCTCAGACAGCACAGCTCGCCTGCTCCCAGCACAGCACCCAATACACCAACCCTCACACAGGACAGCTCCCCCCTCTCCCAGCAGAGCACCCAACACACCGACCCTCACCCAGCACAGCTCCCCCCTCTCCCAGCACAGCACCCAAAACACTGGTTGTCACCCAGCACAGCTCCCCCCTCTCCCAGCACAGCACACAACACACCGGCCCTCACCCAGTACAGCTCCCCCCTTTCCCAGCACAGCACCCAACACACCGGCCCTCACCCAGCACAGCTCCCCCTCGCCCAGCACAGCACCCAACACACCCGCTCTCACCCAGCACAGCTCCGCCCTCTCCCAGCACAGCATCCAGCACACCGGCCCTCACCCAGCACAACTCCCCCCTCTCCCAGCACAGCACCTAACACACCAACCCTCAGACAGCACAGCTCGCCTGCTCCCAGCACAGCACCCAATACACCAACCCTCACACAGGACAGCTCCCCCCTCTCCCAGCAGAGCACCCAACACACCGACCCTCACCCAGCACAGCTCCCCCCTCTCCCAGTATAGCACCGAAAACACCGGTTGTCACCCAGCACAGCTCCCCCTTTTCCCAGCACAGCACCCAACACAACTACCCTCACCCAGCACAGCTCCCCCCTCTCCCAGCACAGCACCCAACACACCTACCCTCACCCAGCACAGCTCTCCCTCTCCCAGCACAGCACCCAACTCACCGACCCTCACCCAGCACAGCTCCCCCTCTCCCAGCACAGCACCCAAAACACCGATTGTCACCCAGCACAGCTCCCCCCTCTACCAGCACAGCACCCAAAACACCGGTTGTCACCCAGCACACCTCCCCCTTCTCCCAGCACAGCACCCATAACACCAGTTGTCACCCAGTACAGCTCCCCCTCGCCCAGCACAGCACCCAACAGCACCAACCCTCAGACAGCACAGCTCCCCTGCTGCCAGCACAGCACCCAATACACCATTCCTCACACAGCACAGCTCCCCCCTCTCCCAGCACAGCACTGCTCCTCCCTCTCCCAGCACAGCACCCAACACACCGACCCTCACCCAGCACAGCTCCCCCCTCTCCCAGCACAGCACACAACACACCGACCCTAACCCAGCACAGCTCCGCCCTCTCCCAGCACAGCACCTAACACACCGACCCTCACCCAGCACAGCTTCCCCCATTCC
Source organism: Taudactylus pleione (assembly GCA_031769625.1). Classification (NCBI taxonomy): domain Eukaryota; kingdom Metazoa; phylum Chordata; class Amphibia; order Anura; family Myobatrachidae; genus Taudactylus; species Taudactylus pleione. The sequence continues at coordinate 3,350,573 of JAUIMM010000633.1, forward strand.
CAGCACAGCACCCAACACACCAGCTGTCACCCAGCACAGCTTCCCCCTCTCCCAGCACAGCACCCAATACACCGGCCGTCACCCAGCGCAGCTCCCCCCTCTCCCAGCACAGCAACCAGTACACCGACCCTCACCCAGCACAGCTCCCCCCTCTCCCAGCACAGCACCCAACTCACCGACCCTCACCCAGCACAGCTACCCCCTCTCCCAGCACAGCACCCAACACACCTGCCCTCACCCAGCACAGCTCCTCCAACTCCCAGCACAGCACCCAACACACCGACCCTCACCCAGCACAGCTCCCCCCTCTCCCAGCACAGCACCCGAAACACCGACCATCACCCAGCACAGCTCCCCCCTCTCCCAGCACAGCACCCAACACACCCACCCTCACCCAGCACAGCTACCCCCTCTCCCAGCACAGCACCCAACACACCGGCCCTCACCCAGCACAGCTCCTCCCTCTCCCAGCACAGCACCCAACACACCGACCCTCACCCAGCACAGCTCCCCCCTCTCCCAGCACAGCACACAACACACCGACCTTAAGCCAGCACAGCTCCCCCCTCTCCCAGCACAGCACCCAACACACCGACCCTCACCCAGCACAGCTTCCCCCTTTCCCAGCACAGCACCCAACACACCGGCTCTCACCCAGCACATCTTCCCCCTCTCCCAGCACAGCACCCAATACACCGGCCGTCACCTAGCGCAGCTCCCCCCTCTCCCAGCACAGCACCCAATACACCGACCCTCACCCAGCACAGCTCCCCCCTCTCCCAGCACAGCACCCAACACACTGACCCTCACCCAGCACTGCTCCCCCCTCTCCCAGCACAGCACCCAACACACCGGCCCTCACGCAGCACAGCTCCCCCTTTTCCCAGCACAGCACCCAGACAGCTCCCCCCTCTCCCAGCACAGCACCCACCACACCGACCCTCACCCAGCACAGCTCCCCCTCTCCCAGCACAGCACCCAACTCACCGACCCTCACCCAGCACAGCTCCCCCCTCTCCCAGCACAGCACCCAAAACACCGGTTGTCACCCAGCACAGCTCCCCCCTCTCCCAGCACAGCACACAACACACCGGCCCTCACCCAGCACAGCTCCCCCCTCTCCCAGCACAGCACCCAACACACCGGCCCTCACCCAGCACAGCTCCCCCTCGCCCAACACAGCAACCAACACACCCACTGTCACCCAGCACAGCTCCCCCCTCTCCCAGCACAGCATCCAACACACAGGCCCTCACCCAGCACAACTCCCCCCTCTCCCAGCACAGCACCCAACACACCAACCCTCAGACAGCACAGCTCCCCTGCTGCCAGAACAGCACCCAATACACCAACCCTCACACAGCACAGCTCCCCCCTCTACCAGCACAGCACCCAACACACCGACCCTCACCCAGCACAGCTCCCCCCTCTCCCAGCACAGCACATAACACACCGGCCCTCACACAGCACGGTCCCCCTTCTCCCAGCTCAGCACCCAACACACCGGCCCTCACCCAGCACAGCACCCAACACACCGGCCCTCACCCAGCACAGCTCCCCCCTCTCCCAGTACAGCACCCAACACACCCACCCTCACCCAGCACAGCTCCCCCCTCTCCCAGCACAGCACCCAACACACCGGCTGTCACCCAGCACAGCTCCCCCCTCTCCCAGCACAGCATCCAACACACTGGCCCTCACCCAGCACAGCTCCCCTTTCCCAGCACAGCACCCAACACACCGGCTGTCACCCAGCACAGCTCCCCCTCTCCCAGCACAGCACCCAACTCACCGACCCTCACCCAGCACAGCTCCCCCCTCTCCCAGCACAGCACCCAAAACACCGGTTGTCACCCAGCACAGCTCCCCCCTCTCCCAGCACAGCACACAACACACCGGCCCTCACCCAGCACAGCTCCCCCCTCTCCCAGCACAGCACCCAACACACCCACCCTCACCCAGCACAGCTCCCCCCTCTCCCAGCACAGCACCCAACACACTGGCCCTCACCCAGCACAGCTCCCCCCTCTCCCAGCACAGCACCCAACACACCGGCCCTCACCCAGCACAGCTCCCCCTCACCCAACACAGCAACCAACACACCCGCTGTCACCCAGCAAAGCTCCCCCCTCTCCCAGCACAGCATCCAACACACAGGCCCTCACCCAGCACAACTCCCCCCTCTCCCAGCACAGCACCCAACACACCAACCCTCAGACAGCACAGCTCCCCTGCTGCAAGAACAGCACCCAATACACCAACCCTCACACAGCACAGCTCCCCCCTCTACCAGCACAGCACCCAACACACCGACCCTCACCCAGCACAGCTCCCCCCTCTCCCAGCACAGCACCCAACACACCGGCTGTCACCCAGCACAGCTCCCCCTCTCCCAGCACAGCACACAATACACCGACCCTCACCCTGCACAGCTTCCCCCTCTCCCAGCACAGCACCCAACACACCGCCCATCACCCAGCACAGCTCCCCCTCTCCCAGCACAGCACCCAACTCACCGACCCTCACCCAGCACAGCTCCCCCCTCTCCCAGCACAGCACCCAAAACACCGGTTGTCACCCAGCACAGCTCCCCCCTCTCCCAGCATAGCACACAACACACCGGCCCTCACCCAGCACAGCTCCCCCCTCTCCCAGCACAGCACCCAACACACAGGCTGTCACCCAGCACAGCTCCCCCTCTCCCAGCACAGCACACAATACACCGACCATCACCCAGCACAGCTCCCCCCTCTCCCAGCACAGCACTCAACACACCGACCATCACACAGCACAGTTCCCCACTCTACCAGCACAGCACATAACACACTGGCCCTCACCCAGCACAGGTACCCCCTCTCCCAGCACAGCACCCAACACACCGACCCTCACACAGCACAGCTCCCCCCTCTCCCGGCACAGCACCCAACACACCGACCTTAACCCAGCACAGCTCCTCCCTCTCCCAGCACAGCACCCAACACACCGACCCTCACCCAGCACAGCTCCCCCCATTCCCAGCACAGCACCCAACACACCGACTGTCACCCAGCACAGCTCTCGCCTCTTCCAGCACAGCACCCAATACACCGGCCATCACCCAGCGCAGCTCCCCCCTCTCCCAGCACAGCACACAATACACCGACCCTCACCCAGCACAGCTCCCCCCTCTCCCAGCACAGCACCCAACACACCGACCCTCACCCAGCACAGCTCCCCCCTTTCCTAGCACAGCACCCAACACAGCGGCCCTCACCCAGCACAGCTCCCCCCCTCTCCCAGCACAGCACGCAACGCACCAGCCCTCACCCGGCACAGCTCCCCCCTCTCCCAGCACAGCACCCAACTCACCGACCCTCACCCAGCACAGCTACCCCCTCTCCCAGCACAGCACCCAACACACCGGCCCTCACCCAGCACAGCTCCTCCCTCTCCCAGCACAGCACCCAACACACCGACCCTCACCCAGCACAGCTCCCTCCTCTCCCAGCACAGCACACAACACACCGACCTTAAGCCAGCACAGCTCCCCCCTCTCCCAGCACAGCACCCAACACACCGAACCTCACCCAGCACAGCTTCCCCCTTTCCCAGCACAGCACCCAACACACCGGCTCTCACCCAGCACATCTTCCCCCTCGCCCAACACAGCAACCAACACACCCGCTGTCACCCAGCACAGCTCCCCCCTCTCCCAGCACAGCATCCAGCACACAGGCCCTCACCCAGCACAACTCCCCCCTCTCCCAGCACAGCACCCAACACACCAACCCTCAGACAGCACAGCTCCCCTGCTGCCAGAACAGCACCCAATACACCAACCCTCACACAGCACAGCTCCCCCCTCTACCAGCACAGCACCCAACACACCGACCCTCACCCAGCACAGCTCCCCCCTCTCCCAGCACAGCACATAACACACCGGCCCTCACACAGCACGGTCCCCCTTCTCCCAGCTCAGCACCCAACACACCGGCCCTCACCCAGCACAGCACCCAACACACCGGCCCTCACCCAGCACAGCTCCCCCCTCCCCCAGCACAGCACCCAATACACCGGCCCTCACCCAGCACAGCTCCCCCCCTCTCCCAGCACAGCACCCAACACACCCACCCTCACCCAGCACAGCTCCCCCCTCTCCCAGACCAGCACCCAACACACCGGCTGTCACCCAGCACAGCTCCCCCCTCTCCCAGCACAGCATCCAACACACTGGCCCTCACCCAGCACAGCTCCCCTTTCCCAGCACAGCACCCAACACACCGGCTGTCACCCAGCACAGCTCCCCCTCTCCAAGCACAGCACACAATACACCGACCCTCACCCTGCACAGCTTCCCCCTCTCCCAGCACAGCACCCAACACACCGACCATCACCCAGCACAGCTCCCCCTCTCCCAGCACAGCACCCAACTCACCGACCCTCACCCAGCACAGCTCCCCCCTCTCCCAGCACAGCACCCAACACACAGGCTGTCACCCAGCACAGCTCCCCCTCTCCCAGCACAGCACACAATACACCGACCATCACCCAGCACAGCTCCCCCCTCTCCCAGCACAGCACTCAACACACCGACCATCACACAGCACAGTTCCCCACTCTACCAGCACAGCACATAACACACCGGCCCTCACCCAGCACAGGTACCCCCTCTCCCAGCACAGCACCCAACACACCGACCCTCACACAGCACAGCTCCCCCCTCTCCCGGCACAGCACCCAACACACCGACCTTAACCCAGCACAGCTCCTCCCTCTCCCAGCACAGCACCCAACACACCGACCCTCACCCAGCACAGCTCCCCCCATTCCCAGCACAGCACCCAACACACCGACTGTCACCCAGCACAGCTCTCGCCTCTCCCAGCACAGCACCCAATACACCGGCCATCACCCAGCGCAGCTCCCCCCTCTCCCAGCACAGCACACAATACACCGACCCTCACCCAGCACAGCTCACCCCTCTCCTAGCACAGCACCCAACAGCGGCCCTCACCCAGCACAGCTCCCCCCCTCTCCCAGCACAGCACGCAACGCACCATCCCTCACCCGGCACAGCTCCCCCCTCTCCCAGCACAGCACCCAACTCACCGACCCTCACCCAGCACAGCTACCCCCTCTCCCAGCACAGCACCCAACACACCGGCCCTCACCCAGCACAGCTCCTCCCTCTCCCAGCACAGCACCCAACACACCGACCCTCACCCAGCACAGCTCCCTCCTCTCCCAGCACAGCACACAACACACCGACCTTAAGCCAGCACAGCTCCCCCCTCTCCCAGCACAGCACCCAACACACCGAACCTCACCCAGCACAGCTTCCCCCTTTCCCAGCACAGCACCCAACACACCGGCTCTCACCCAGCACATCTTCCCCCTCTCCCAGCACAGCACCCAATACACCGGCCGTCACCCAGCGCAGCTCCCCCCTCTCCCAGCACAGCACCCAATACACCGACCCTCACTCAGCACAACTCCCCACTCTCCCAGCACAGCACCCAACACACTGACCCTCACCGAGCACTGCTCCCCCCTCTCCCAGCACAGCACCCAACACACCTGCCCTCACCCAGCACAGCTCCCCCTTTTCCCAGCACAGCACCCAGCACAGCTCCCCCCTCTCCCAGCACAGCACCCACCACACCGACCCTCACCCAGCACAGCTCCCCCTCTCCCAGCACAGCACCCAACTCACCGACCCTCACCCAGCACAGCTCCCCCCTCTCCCAGCACAGCACCCAAAACACCGGTTGTCACCCAGCACAGCTCCCCCCTCTCCCAGCACAGCACACAACACACCGGCCCTCACCCAGAACAGCTCCCCCTCTCCCAGCACAACACCCAACACACCGGCCCTCACCCAGCACAGCTCCCCCTCGCCCAGCACAGCACCCAACACACCCGCTCTCACCCAGCACAGCTTCCCCCTCTCCCAGCACAGCATCCAACACACCGACCCTCACACAGCACAGGTCCCCCTTCTCCCAGCTCAGCACCCAACACACCAGCCCTCACCCAGCACAGCACCCAACACACCGGCCCTCACCCAGCACATCTCCCCCCTCCCCCAGCACAGCACCCAACACACCGACCCTCACCCAGCACAGCTCCCCCCTCTACCAGCACAGCACCCAACACACAGGCCCTCACCCAGCACAACTCCCCCCTCTCCCAGCACAGCACCCAACACACCAACTCTCAGACAGCACAGCTCCCCTGCTGCCAGAACAGCACCCAATACACCAACCCTCACAAAGCACAGCTCCCCCCTCTTCCAGCACAGCACCCAACACACCGACCCTCACCCAGCAGAGCTTCCCCCTCTCCCAGCACAGCACATAACACACCGGCCCTCACACAGCACAGGTTCCCCTTCTCCCAGCTCAGCACCCAACACACCTGCCCTCACCCAGCACAGCACCCAACACACCGGCCCTCACCCAGCACAGCTCCCCCCTCCCCCAGCACAGCACCCAATACACCGGCCCTCACCCAGCACAGCTCCCCCCCTCTCCCAGCACAGCACCCAACACACCCACCCTCACCCAGCACAGCTCCCCCCTCTCCCAGCACAGCACCCAACACACCGGCTGTCACCCAGCACAGCTCCCCCCTCTCCCAGCACAGTATCCAACACACTGGCCCTCACCCAGCACAGCTCCCCTCTCCCAGCACAGCACCCAACACACCAGCTGTCACCCAGCACAGCTCCCCCTCTCCCAGCACAGCACACAATACACCGACCCTCACCCTGCACAGCTTCCCCCTCTCCCAGCACAGCACCCAACACACCGACCATCACCCAGCACAGCTCCCCCTCTCCCAGCACAGCACCCAACTCACCGACCCTCACCCAGCACAGCTCCCCCCTCTCCCAGCACAGCACCCAAAACACCGGTTGTCACCCAGCACAGCTCCCCCCTCTCCCAGCACAGCACACAACACACCGGCCCTCACCCAGCACAGCTCCCACCTCTCCCAGCACAGCACCCGAAACACCGACCATCACCCAGCACAGCTCCCCCCTCTCCCAGCAGAGCACCCAACACACCCACCCTCACCCAGCACAACTCCCCCCTCTCCCAGCACAGCACCCAATACACCAACCCTCACACAGCACAGCACTCAACACACCGACCCTCACCCAGCACAGCTCCCCCCTCTCCCAGCACAGCACATAACACACCGGCCCTCACCCAGCACAGGTCCCTCCTCTCCCAGTACAGCACCCAACACACCGGCCCTCACCCAGCACAGCTCCCCCTCACCCAACACAGCAACCAACACACCCGCTGTCACCCAGCACAGCTCCCCCCTCTCCCAGCACAGCATCCAACACACAGGCCCTCACCCAGCACAACTCCCCCCTCTCCCAGCACAGCACCCAACACACCAACCCTCAGACACCACAGCTCCCCTGCTGCAAGAACAGCACCCAATACACCAACCCTCACACAGCACAGCTCCCCCCTCTACCAGCACAGCACCCAACACACCGACCCTCTCCCAGCACAGCTCCCCCCTCTCCCAGCACAGCACATAACACACCGGACCTCACACAGCACGGTCCCCCTTCTCCCAGCTCAGCACCCAACACACCGGCCCTCACCCAGCACAGCACCCAACACACCGGCCCTCACCCAGCACAGCTCCCCCCTCCCCCAGCACAGCACCCAATACACCGGCCCTCACCCAGCACAGCTCCCCCCCTCTCCCAGCACAGCACCCAACACACCCACCCTCACCCAGCACAGCTCCCCCCTCTCCCAGCACAGCACCCAACACACCGGCTGTCACCCAGCACAGCTCCCCCCTCTCCCAGCACAGCATCCAACACACTGGCCCTCACCCAGCACAGCTCCCCTTTCCCAGCACAGCACCCAACACACCGGCTGTCACCCAGCACAGCTCCCCCTCTCCCAGCACAGCACACAATACACCGACCCTCACCCAGCACAGCTCCCCCCTCTCCCAGCACAGCACCCAACACACCGACCCTCACCCAGCACAGCTCCTCCCTCTCCTAGCACAGCACCGAACACAGCGGCCCTCACCCAGCACAGCTCCCCCCCTCTCCCAGCACAGCACGCAACGCACCAGCCCTCACCCGGCACAGCTCCCCCCTCTCCCAGCACAGCACCCAACTCACCGACCCTCACCCAGCACAGCTACCCCCTCTCCCAGCACAGCACTCAACACACCGGCCCTCACCCAGCACAGCTCCTCCCTCTCCCAGCACAGCACCCAACACACCGACCCTCACCCAGCACAGCTCCCTCCTCTCCCAGCACAGCACACAACACACCGACCTTAAGCCAGCACAGCTCCCCCCTCTCCCAGCACAGCACCCAACACACCGAACCTCACCCAGCACAGCTTCCCCCTTTCCCAGCACAGCACCCAACACACCGGCTCTCACCCAGCACATCTTCCCCCTCTCCCAGCACAGCACCCAATACACCGGCCGTCACCCAGCGCAGCTCCCCCCTCTCCCAGCACAGCACCCAATACACTGACCCTCACTCAGCACAGCTCCCCCCTCTCCCAGCACAGCACCCAACACACTGACCCTCACCGAGCACTGCTCCCCCCTCTCCCAGCACAGCACCCAACACACCTGCCCTCACCCAGCACAGCTCCCCCTTTTCCCAGCACAGCACCCAGCACAGCTCCCCCCTCTCCCAGCACAGCACCCACCACACCGACCCTCACCCAGCACAGCTCCCCCTCTCCCAGCACAGCACCCAACTCACCGACCCTCACCCAGCACAGCTCCCCCCTCTCCCAGCACAGCACCCAAAACACCGGTTGTCACCCAGCACAGCTCCCCCCTCTCCCAGCACAGCACACAACACACCGGCCCTCACCCAGCACAGCTCCCCCCTCTCCCAGCACAACACCCAACACACCGGCCCTCACCCAGCACAGCTCCCCCTCGCCCAGCACAGCACCCAACACACCCGCTCTCACCCAGCACAGCTTCCCCCTCTCCCAGCACAGCATCCAACACACCGACCCTCACCCAGCACAGCTCCCCCCTCTCCCAGCACAGCACATAACACACCGGCCCTCACTCAGCACAGGTCCCCCTTTCCCCCAGCTCAGCACCCAACACACCAGCCCTCACCCAGCACAGCACCCAACACACCGGCCCTCACCCAGCACAGCTCCCCCCTCCCCCAGCACAGCACCCAACACACCGACCCTCACCCAGCACAGCTCCCCCCTCTACCAGCACAGCACCCAACACACAGGCCCTCACCCAGCACAACTCCCCCCTCTCCCAGCACAGCACCCAACACACCAACCCTCAGACAGCACAGCTCCCCTGCTGCCAGAACAGCACCCAATACACCAACCCTCACAAAGCACAGCTCCCCCCTCTACCAGCACAGCACCCAACACACCGACCCTCACCCAGCACAGCTCCCCCCTCTCCCAGCACAGCACATAACACACCGGCCCTCACACAGCACAGGTCCCCCTTCTCCCAACTCAGCACCCAACACACCTGCCCTCACCCAGCACAGCACTCAACACACCGGCCCTCACCCAGCACAGCTCCCCCCTCCCCCAGCACAGCACCCAATACACCGGCCCTCACCCAGCACAGCTCCCCCCCTCTCCCAGCACAGCAACCAACACACCCACCCTCACCCAGCACAGCTCCCCCCTCTCCCAGCACAGCACCCAACACACCGGCTGTCACCCAGCACAGCTCCCCCCTCTCCCAGCACAGTATCCAACACACTGGCCCTCACCCAGCACAGCTCCCCTCTCCCAGCACAGCACCCAACACACCAGCTGTCACCCAGCACAGCTCCCCCTCTCCCAGCACAGCACATAATACACCGACCCTCACCCTGCACAGCTTCCCCCTCTCCCAGCACAGCACCCAACACACCGACCATCACCCAGCACAGCTCCCCCTCTCCCAGCACAGCACCCAACTCACCGACCCTCACCCAGCACAGCTCCCCCCTCTCCCAGCACAGCACCCAAAACACCGGTTGTCACCCAGCACAGCTCCCCCCTCTCCCAGCACAGCACACAACACACCGGCCCTCACCCAGCACAGCTCCCACCTCTCCCAGCACAGCACCCGAAACACCGACCATCACCCAGCACAGCTCCCCCCTCTCCCAGCAGAGCACCCAACACACCCACCCTCACCCAGCACAACTCCCCCATCTCCCAGCACAGCACCCAATACACCAACCCTCACACAGCACAGCACTCAACACACCGACCCTCACCCAGCACAGCTCCCCCCTCTCCCAGCACAGCACATAACACACCGGCCCTCACCCAGCACAGGTCCCCCCCTCTCCCAGCACAGCACCCAACACACCGGCTGTCACCCAGCACAGCTCCCCCCGCTCCCAGCACAGCACCCAACACACCGCCCTCACCCAGCACAGCTCCCCCCTCTCCCAGCACAGCACACAACACACCGGCTGTCACCCAGCACAGCTCCACCCTCTTCCAGCACAGCACCCAACACACCGACCCTCACCCAGCACAGCTCCCCCCTCTCCCAGCACAGCACCCAACACACAGGCTGTCATCCACCACAGCTCCCCCCTCTCCCAGCACAGCACCCAACACACCGGCCCTCACCCAGCACAGCTCCCCCCTCTCCCAGGACAGCACACAACACACCGACCTTAACCCAGCACAGCTCCCCCCTCTCCCAGCACAGTACCCAACACACCGACCCTCACCCAGCACAGCTCCCCCCATTCCCAGCACAGCTCCCAACACACCGACTGTCACCCAGCACAGCTCCCCCCTCTCCCAGCACAGCACCCAATACACCGGCCATCACCCAGCGCGGCTCCCCCCTCTCCCAGCACAGCACCCAATACACCGACCCTCACCCAGCACAGCTCCCCCCTCTCCCAGCACAGCACCCAACACAGCGGCCCTCACCCAGCACAGCTCCCCCCCTCTCCCAGCACAGCACCCAACACACCGGCTGTCACCCAGCACAGCTCCCCCTCTCGCAGCACAGCACACAATACACCGAACCTCACCCTGCACAGCTCCCACCTCTCTCAGCACAGCACCCGAAACACCGACCATCACCCAGCACAGCTCCCCCCTCTCCCAGCAGAGCACCCAACACACCCACCCTCACCCAGCACAACTCCCCCCTCTCCCAGCACAGCACCCAATACACCAACCCTCACACAGCACAGCTCCCCCCTCTCCCAGCACAGCACCCAACACACCGACCCTCACCCAGCACAGCTCCCCCCTCTCCCAGCACAGCACATAACACACCGGCCCTCACCCAGCACAGGTCCCCCCTCTCCCAGCACAGCACCCAACACACCGGCTGTCACCCAGCACAGCTCCCCCCTCTCCCAGCACAGCATCCAACACACCTGCCCTCACCCAGCACAGCTCCCCTCTCCCAGCACAGCATCCAACACACCTGCTGTCACCCAGCACAGCTCTCCCTCTCCCAGCACAGCACACAATACACCGACCCTCACCCAGCACAGCTCCCACCTCTCCCAGCACAGCACCCGAAACACCGACCATCACCCAGCACAGCTCCCCCCTCTCCCAGCAGAGCACCCAACACACCCACCCTCACCCAGCACAGCACCCAATACACCAACCCACACACAGCACAGCTCCCCCCTATCCCAGCACAGTACCCAACACACCGACCCTCACCCAGCACAGCTCCCCCCTCTCCCAGCACAGCACATACCACACCGGCCCTCACCCAGCACAGGTCCCCCCTCTCCCAGCACAGCACCCAACACACCGACCCTCACACAGCACAGCTCCCCCCTCTCCCTGCAGAGCACCCAACACAACGGCCCTCACCCAACACCTCACCCAACACACCGGCCCTCACCCAGCACAGCTCCCCCCTCTCCCAGCACAGCACCCAACACACCGGCCCTCACCCAG